>NW_026845477.1:21450035-21766080 GCF_025583915.1 Anolis sagrei ordinatus
TATCTGAGTCCACACTCAGATATTGTGGGATTTTCTGCCTTGATATGCTGGGATATAGGGCTGTGTGAAAGGGCCCTAAGTAAACCAGTGAGCCCTTGAGATCTTTGCACTGCATGTGGCCTTTGGACTTGTTTTTGGAGTGCTCTGAAAATGATCCATTCAAATCAACTCCTGCTTTAGTTGAGGAAAGTGGGATATCATCATCATCACCATCATCATTACCATTGGCCACTCTCCACTCCGACTGCTGGGTGGAGAAGAAAGGGGAGAGGCCTGGGAAAATTCAATGCCATTTATTTATTTCAAGCATGTATATATTGCCCTTCTAACCCCAAAGGGGACTCAGGGCAGAGCACAACATATAAATGGCAAACGTTCAATGCCAGAACATAAAATAAACTATAACTATACACAAACACTAAAATCAGGCATTTCCACTTTGAAATCAATGGTTTAAAACCATATCAGATCAGCAATACTGTATCTGGTCAGCAGGGTAAAGTTTTCTAATGTTGCCTCATTGCCCTGTCCCACATTCAAGTTGGACTATTTGAAACTTCCGAACAGTCTTCAAAGGCAACCCCATGTAGAGCACGTTGCAGTAGTCTATCCTAGAAGTAACGAGTGCATGGACCACCATGGCCAAGTCTGACTTCCCAAGGTACTTGCGCAACTAGCACATGAGTGTTAATTGTGCAAAAGCCCTCCAGCCATCACCGAAATCTGAGATGCGAACCTGTGCCTTCAGGGGGACCCATCCAGCGCAGGCTGCAACCCTATATGCTGTTCAGCCTTGCAACTGACCAGGAGGACCTCTGTCTTGTCTGGATTCAACTTCAGTTTGTTCGCCCTCATCCAGAGCATCATAGCGGCCAGGCACCAGTTCAGGACTTGGGCAGCCTCCTTAGTATCTGGTGAAAAGGAGTAGTAGAGTTGGCCGTCATCTGCATACAGATGGCATTGAACTCCAAAACTCTGGATGATCTCACCCAATGGCTTCATGTAGATGTTAAACACTTGTGTTTATGTATTCCATTTCTTCTTTCACACATTAAATATTCTCTTAAATTTAGTCATGCCCATCACCAGATTTAATGTGAATTTTAGATATAACTGCATGGATCTGGGTGTGCCACCTGGTGGCTGGTGCGGGGATCTATGGGGGGAAGTATCTATCTATCCATCCATCCATCTATCTATCCTGTGTTCCTTCCTATTATGATTCAGTGGACAGATTTGCTCTCAAATGATTTCTTACTTTCCCGGCTTTAATAAAAACTATTTGAGAAGCCAATGGGCATAATGTTCCTTGAAGGGCCCTCCTCTTGTTTCCTCTTTTGTTAATATCCTGTCTAGTTTAATTGGATTGTTTTTTTAAAAATGTAAAAACACTTAATACATATGTTAAATGAATTAAAATGCCCAAGGAAGCTAAAGATGTGAAGGAGAGACTAATAAAAAAAATCTTATTTTAGAAAGTAGTCCAAAATGTGTCATCTGAGAAATATTTATCAGCTTGGTTAAAAAAAGAAAAAGGGACAGTGCACATTAATTAGTCAATTTAAGTAAGACATGAGCAGAACTAGTACAAAATTTGCATATATGCACGCCATTTTAACTTGCACATAGAAAGTAAACTGTGGTTCTATTACATTTCACTGTTTAAGAATTTATTAATTTTGTTTACTTTGGTCAGAATGGCCAAAGCAGAGGCTGGATGGCCATCTGTCGGGGGTGCTTTGAATGCAATTTTCCTGCTTCTTGGCAGGGGGTTGGACTGGATGGCCCATGAGGTCTCTTCTAACTCTATGATTCTATGACCAATAGGAAACAGGTCTGTGCATGAAAAACAAGACGTTTTGCCATGAAAAGATTTTTTTTTGGTCGTGTCAGGAGCGACCTGAGAAACTGCAAGTCACTTCTGGTGTGAGAGAATTGGCCGTCTGAAAGGACATTGCCGAGGGGGACGCCTGGATGATTTTTTGATGTTTTATCATCCTTGTGGGAGGCTTCTTTCATGTCCCCGCATGAGGAGCTGGAGCTGATAGAGGGAGCTCATCCACCTCTCCCCGGATTCGAACCTGCAACCTGTTGGTCTTCAGTCCAACCCACTGCGCCACCCACTCCATGAAAAGATATGGCTCAGACCGTAAAAAGATTTGAAGAAAGAAAACGTGTATTTGTGTCTTCAAGTTACCTATTGACTTATGGCAACCCCGATTTCTTAGGCAAAGTGAATTCCAGGGTGGTTTTGGTTGTCCCTTCCTTTGTATTTATTGGTAGCTGAGAGAGTGAGTCAAAGCCTATGTACGTAATCTGAATTTGATCAGATTTCTTTAATCTACCACATTAGATAAATGGAAATTATGGTGTTGTTTGCTAAAGCCACCATTAATTAGACTCAGTTACAGTGAATAATTGTTTTTGGGTTTTTTTTTGTACATTGAGCATCAGCATTTAGATCTCCTTCGAACACTGCCAGAGGTATCTGTGTGCGGAGGAAGGTTTAGAGAACACGATCAGACATGAGGATGAATCAGACACTCAGAATAACTGGGGAGATATTTTTTAATGCAGCATTTCAAGTGACAAAGCAGCAAATTGGTGTTTTTTATTGAATTTGTCTCCATCGGAGAGATTGTCACTTTATATTTGGAATTTGGGAATTGGATATCAAATTACAAATGATTCAAAGTGCTTATCAAGCACTCATCAAGAGGCACGTGTGTCAAAATTGGCACACGTGCATTTCCCAATCATTGCTGACAAGTAATTTCTAAAGAAGTATGTACTGCATTTTGTATAGGCCACTTTGCTTGTACTGTGTCTTTGAACTTGAATTACTACTTGGTTATTTTTTTAAAAGTGGGATTGGCTTTTTGAAAGACTGGGGACATATACTCTTCTTGGGTTATTATCATATATACTTGTATATATAAGGTGACGGCAGGTTTTGGGGACAAAGTTATGGATTTTGATGTGACCCATGAATAAGTTGAGGGTCATATCAAAGAGAAGGGAGGACACCAAGACTACTCTGCCTTTTCCTTGCCCAGGCAATAAGAAAGGGCAGAAGTGGCACCATGGTGAAGAGAGTAAAGTTTTTTTTTAGGTCCTCCCAAGATGGGTTAAACCAGGCATGGGCAAACTTTGACCCTCTAGGTCAGGGGTCCTCAAACTAAGGCCTGGGGGCCAGATGCGGCCCTCCAAGGTCATTTACCTGGCCTTCGCTCAGGGTCAACCTAAGTCTGAAACGACTTGAAAGCACACAACAACAATCCTATCTCATCAGGCAAAGGTAGGTCCATACTTCCAATTGAAATACTAATAAGATTATATTTGTTAAAATTGTTCTTAATTTTAATTATTGTATTGTTTTTAAAGTGTTTTTTGCACTACAAATATGATATGCGCAGTGTGCATAGGTTTTCATGTTTTTTTCAAATTATCATCTGGCCCTCCAACAGTTTGAAGGACTGTGACCTGGCCCTCTGTTTAAAAAGTTTGAGGACCTCTGATCTAGGTGTTTTGGACTTAAAATTTTAGATTTTTACATGACCTATCTCTAGACTTATACAGTAAGTGCACTCATAGAATCATAGAATCAAAGAGTTGGAAGAGACCTCATGGGCCATCCAGTCCAACCCCCTGCCAAGAAGCAGGAATATTGCATTCAAATCACCCCTGACAGATGGCCATCCAGCCTCTGTTTAAAAGCTTCCAAAGAAGGAGCCTCCACCACACTCCGGGGCAGAGAGTTTCCACTGCTGAATGGCTCTCACAGTCAGGAAGTTCTTCCTCATGTTCAGATGGAATCTCCTCTCTTGTAGTTTGAAGCCATTGTTCCGCGTGCTAGTCTCCAAGAAAGCAGAAAACAAGCTTGCTCCCTCCTTCCTGTGGCTTCCTCCACCCAAATATCAAAAGAAAGTAAAGCAATGAATAGATTATGAAAAGAAGGAAGCCTTAGTTAGAATTAGTCAACCCAGTGGCTTCTAGGTTTAACTGAGATCTTCAGAGCAGATTGGTATATCCAGATTTGCCACCACCTGGTGGTGCAGCAGTTAAACCACTCTGTTGCTGAAGTTGCTGAGCAAGAGGTTGGCGGTTCGAATCTGAGGAGCAGGGTGATCCCCTACGGTTAGGCCCAGCTTCTGCCAACCTAGCAGTTTGAAAACATGCAAATGTGAGTAGATCAATAGGTAACACCTTGGCGGGAAGGCAGCGGTGCTCCATGCAGTCATGCCAGCCACATGACCTCGGAGGTGTCTACAGACAACATCAGCTCTTTGGCTTAAAAATGGAGATGAGGACCACCCCCAACCTGAGTCAGTCACAACTAGACTTCATGTCAGGAGAAACCTTTATCTTTACTAACACTGCACTTTCTTTCCACTGACCTTTGTGTCATATTTTGCATTCAGCAAGCATCCTGGTTTTTATGCTGTGTTTTTAAAAATAGTTCTTTGAATTTTCTGCTGCATATTTGGAATATGTGAGTCAAATTTAATGTTCCCTTTTTACTCCCCCGGCTACCTGAAAGGTACAACTTCCAGGGAGAACAAATTAAGACTCCCACAGTGAAAGTATTATTTGTGTTATATGAATTCTAATATAATTTAGCCAAAAATTGTGAGCATTAGACTTGAGTAAATATGGTAAGTCTATATAGCTTTTTTAGTGCTACTTCATTGTGGCTGGGAAAAAAATGGATCAATTTTACTCATTCTAGTGTTACCAGACCAGCCCGCTAACCCAGAAGTGAGAAGAGACATGACAGACATGTTTAAATACCGGAAGGCATTTGGTCTCTTCCACTTCTGTCCACTGTGCTCTCTTCCAACTCTATATATCAATTATTCTTTTGTCATGCAGAAGATGAAGCTAGTTTGTTTTCTGCTGCTCCAGAGACTAGAACATTAACCAGGTTAAATTACAAGAGAAGATACTCCACCTAAATATTAGGAACAACGTCTTAACTCTATGAACTGTTTTTGCAGTGGAACTGACTTCTGGATTCTCCTTTTTTGCAAGTCTTTAAAACAGGTTGGATGGTTGTCCTTTAGGAGTGGTTTAGTTATGTATGACAGAAGATTGGAATAGTGGCAATTCTAAGGCCTTCTGTTTCTGTGAATAATGTGTTGGCATTTTTATCAAAATATACTCTAAATACACATGAATGAGCTTTTAATAACCCAGAATCCATATGTCTTTGGAATCACATTGCTTTCTGCACAGGTGGATCTTTATCCTTTGTAACATGGTCTGTCCCTTGGATGCCGTTTTTGAAGATTTGAAAAACTAGTTCCTAGCAGAGTGAAGTCTATTGTGAAACCATACCTGTATTACTGTGCTCATTGCACCTTTTAAAAGCAGATAATGGACACCATTTTCAACAAGGCATTTTCTCTTTTCTTTGCTCGTGGGTGGAATGACTTAAGAGGATGCCTGTTGTGACACACATGTGCATCATCCAAAAACAAGAGTATATGCTCCTTGCTTCCAAGAAATTGTTTGTGCTCATATGGAAATGTGTGCAGTTTTAATTTGTCTTCTCGCTTGTCAATCGTAACTGTCTTGAGATATCTGATGGTTGTCACACAGAAAATAGAGCAGACTCGTTTCCTGTTGCTTCAAGAGGGTAAAATTAGAACTGATGGGTGGAATTTATCAGCAAGCAAGCATGGGCTAAACACTCAGGGAAACTTCCCAATGGCATGAGATGATGGGAAGTGATATGAGCCAGGCTCCATTTTGCAGGATAGCCATCTGTCAGGGATTCTATAATTGCATCCTGCGCTGAGCAAGATTGATGCCGTTCAGAAGGAACCTGAGCCATTGTGAGCTTCATCTGTCCTGTTTCTCACCAATTCTGAACCAGAAACTCTTTTTCAATTGAAAAATTGATTGGGGATTGGGAAACTGTTGCTTTCTGTGTTATTGAGGTGATAAATTCATTAAAAAGTTTACTTGTCACATTAAAGGAGCTATCCAAGGTTCTGAAGCTATTTAGGTGAATAGGTTCAGCACCTTAACCCCTTTGGAGTGAAACCTGAAACTTGGGACAGATTCATCACCTCATAGATGTTGGCGCCCCTAAACTCCATTAGTTTGGAGGTTAAAACACTCTGGCATGCTATGTTTTAGCCAGGGATGTCTCCTTGAAGGCTTCTGAATGTGCAATTCTCCACATTTGTTGTGTTTTTAACAAACGTGTCTATCTGTGCATGTTTCAAAGTGATTCCAGGAGGACACAAAAAGAATATGTGGAGTGCATCTGCCCCATATGTTCTCTCCTAGTCTAAATTAGGGCTTCTTAAACTTTTCCAGTTGTAACCCCTTTTGGCCTGAGAAATGTTTATGTGACCATAGCTATTAAAATATGTATGAATATCAAAGATTTATTGACAACAAATCAGCATTTGCAAGGCTAGCTAAACTGTCTGATTTTTCTTTTTCAAAAGTACAACTGAAGCGTCTTCTGCAGAGTCCACTGTAATCACTGCACAACAAATTTGTGTAAATATCTAAAACAGCCACTAGATCAGTGGTTCTCAACCTGTGGGCCCCCATATGTTTTGGCCTTCAATTCCTAACAGCTGATAAACTGGCTGGGATTTCTGGGAGTTGTAGACCAAAACACCCGGGGACCCATAGGTTGAGAACCACTGCACTAGATGATGTTCAGAAAACTTTCACTGCTGCCAACAGTGAACTAAGGGGACCCCACTTGGGGTTTGGACCCACAGTTTAAGAAGCAGGAGTCTACATGACCAGCACATAATATGGGTTAAATTTAGTATTAATCCTGTCTAACATAGACCTATTGAGTAGATCCAATTTGAGTCCCACTGATTAAGTAATTAAAGTCCCTTTGGTTTCAGTGTGTCAACTGCAGATCGGATTAAGGTTCGATTTAGCCAAATATTTTGAAGATATTTTAACACTTCAGTCTCAGCTACAGCTATATGAGAGTCAGTGGTATATTGTAGTTAGGGCATGTAATTGTGGCTTTTAAGCATATGGACTAAATGTTTCTAGCACTCTGCGACTTTTCTAAGAGGGATATGTGAAATGTGTTTGAATATGAATCAGTATTAATATAGGCATCCAGCATGAAATAATGGTTTGAATATTAGACTATGATTCTGGTGAACAGGGTTTGGATTCCTGCTCAGCAATGAAACCTACTATGTAACAAAGTATAAGGCACACATTCTCAGCCTCAAAGGAATCTTGCCACACATGCTCACACCCCAAGTGATAGTGTTGCCTTAAGGGTCTCATAAGTTGGACACAACAATAACAGACGTCAGTTACCAAAGTAGGTGTGTTCTTGGGCCTAAAATGTACCATAGACAGAAGTAGCATGGAAAAAATAAAAATAAGTCTTTTATTTATTTATTTTACTATATTTGTATACTGCCCTTCCCAGCCCTCATGCGACTCAGGGCAGTTTACAATGCCCCAAAACACCATAAAACATTTTAAAACATTAACACATAATATAAAACTACTAGCTGTGCCCTGCCACGCGTTGCTGTGGCCTATAGTAAAACTTATCAAAGTTGAGGTAGATATCTGGACTATTATGAAAGAGAGGTACCTACCTATTCCTTCCCCTTTTCTCCCCCTTTCTCTCCTTTCTTCCTTCTCTACCTCTTTCTTTCTTTCCTTCACTACTTGGTTTCATCCTTCTCTCTTTCCTTCATTCCCTCCCCCTTTCTTCCTTTGCCTTTCCTCCCTCCCTGTTTGCTTCCTTCTTTCACTTTTTATTTCCTTTTATTTCACCACCATCATAACAATAACAATAATGCAATGCATTGCCTCTGGACCTGACACCTCTCCCATTCCCCCAGGGTCTCATAGGAATAATAGCATAATAATAATAATAGAAATAACAACCTTTACCCGCCACGTGTTGCTGTCGCCAACCTTCTCTTTCTCTCCTTCTTCCTCCTTCCTTCTCTTCCTCCCATCTTTCCTTCCTCCTCTTCCTTCTCTATCTCTTTCCTTCCTTCCCCCTTTTTCTTTCTCTTCTGGTGCTCTTTTCTTCCTTCCTTCTCTCTTTCCTTCTTTCCTTCCCTCCCTCTTTCTCTACATCTTCCCCTTCCTTCACTCCCTCTTTCCTTCCTTCATTCCCTTTTTCTTTCCTTCTCTCCTTCCTTCCTTCCCCCTTTTTCTTTCCCTCCCTCTGTCTCTCATTTCTTCCTCTACCTCTTTCCTTCCTTCCCCCTTTTTCTTTCTCTTCTGCTGTCTCTCTTCTTCCATCTTTCCTTTTCTTTCCTTTTCTTCTTCCTTCTTTCTCTAACTTTTCCTTCCCCCTTTTTCTTTACCTCCCTTTCTCTTTCTTCCTTCTTTCCTTCCTTCCTGTCTTTCCTGGGTTTTGACAGGGGAGGGGGGGGGGGTTTGGAGGTGGCGTGAAGTAAAAGGAGGTAAGATTGGGGCAGGGGAGTGATGGAGCGTGGGGTTGTGTGTGTGTGTGGCGGCGGGGGGAGTGATGGGGGTTGCGTGTGTGTGTGCGGCGGCGGGGGGAGGGGGGTTGCGTGTGTGTGCGGCGGGGGGAGTGATGGAGCGTGGGGTTGCGTGTGTGTGTGGCGGCGGGGGGAGTGATGGAGCGTGGGGTTGCGTGTGTGTGTGCGGTGGCGGGGGGAGTGATGGAGCGTGGGGTTGCGTGTGTGTGTGCGGCGGCGGGGGGGGGTGATGGAGCGTGGGGTTGCGTGTGTGTGGGCGGCGGGGGGAGTGGGGTTGCGCGTGTGTGCGGCGGCAGGGGGAGTGATGGAGCGTGGGGTTGTGTGTGTGTGTGCGGCGGGGGGGGGGGGTTGCATGTAAGATTGCGGCAGGGGAGTGATGGAGCGTGGGGTTGCGTGTGTGTGTGCGGCGGCGGGGGGAGTGATGGAGCGTGGGGTTGTGTGTGTGCGTGCGGCAGGGTGTGTGTGTGCGGGAAGCGGCGTGGCGGGGCTTGGAGTGGGCATGGCTTCCACAGAGGGAACATTGGCCGGAAGACTGTGTGCGCGCGCCAGGGAACTTGCGGCTGGGCACCAATGCGCATGCTCAGTTGTTTTGCCGTTTTGTGAGTGTGTTGTTGTGTTGTTTTTCATTTTGAGTAGATATGTTTGTACCTTGTGGGTTGTGTTATGGGCATGGGAATTTTGGTTAAGTTTCGTTGGGGTTTTTTTGAGTTTTGTTGTTTTGCCGTTTTGTGAGTGTGTTGTTGTGTTTCATTTTGAGTAGACATGTTTGTACCTTGTGGGTTGTGTTACGGGCATGGGAATTTTGGTTAAGTTTCGTTGGGGGGGTTGTGAGTTTTGTTGTTTTGCCGTTTTGTGAGTGTGTTGTTGTGTTGTTTTTCATTTTGAGTAGATATGTTTGTACCTTGTGGGTTGTGTTATGGGCATGGGAATTTTGGTTAAGTTTCGTTGGGGGATTTTTTGAGTTTTGTTGTTTTGCCGTTTTGTGAGTGTGTTGTTGTGTTGTTTTTCATTTTGAGTAGATATGTTTGTACCTTGTGGGTTGTGTTATGGGCATGGGAATTTTGGTTAAGTTTCGTTGGGGGATTTTTGAGTTTTGTTGTTTTGCCGTTTTGTGAGTGTGTTGTGTTGTTTTTTATTTTGAGTAGATATGTTTGTACCTTGTGGGTTGTGTTATGGGCATGGGAATTTTGGTTAAGTTTCGTTGGGTTTTTTTTGAGTTTTGTTGTTTTGCCGTTTTGTGAGTGTGTTGTTGTGTTGTTTTTCATTTTGAGTAGATATGTTTGTACCTTGTGGGTTGTGTTATGGGCATGGGAATTTTGATTAAGTTTCCTTGGGGTTTTTTGAGTTTTGTTGTTTTGTCGTTTTGTGAGTGTGTTGTTTTGTTGTTTTTCATTTTGAGTAGATATGTTTGTACCTTGTGGGTTGTGTTATGGGCATGGGAATTTTGGTTAAGTTTCGTTGGTTTTTGAGTTTTGTTGTTTTGCCGTTTTGTGAGTGTGTTGTTGTGTTGTTTTTTCATTTTGAGTAGATATGTTTGTACCTTGTGGGTTGTGTTATGGGCATGGGAATTTTGGTTAAGTTTCGTTGGGTTTGTGAGTTTTGCTGTCCGGTTGAACCAACCTAACAGATTTATATATATAGATAACAAGAATACGAAGAGTTGGAAACGACTGAATGATTGAACAGCAACACTAAAAGCATACATCAAGTTCCTATATCACATTAAAAAAGAGAACAATTGCATCTGTTTCAGCAAACATTTGATAAAAACTAACAATATTGACATGTGCAATAAAAGTTCAGGGAAGCTTTGCATAAGTGATAAAAAATGTGTACCTTCTAGAGACCATTTCAAAGTTTCTTCTAAAATGCATCTAGTAGATATGATTGCTTTTTCTTTCCCATGATTTCAATTTTGTTAGCCAAACTTACAGGCCTGTGGTCTTTCTAATTTGTTGGGAGTAGCTGGTGGGGTAGGATTACCTGTCCCTCCCCCGCTTTTCTCTCTGCTTCATCCATACTCAGTGAGAGGTTCTGGAGGCAGCAGCTGTCTACCTTACCTGTTCTTGGCAGGCACACAGAGCTACAGTAGGTCTGCTTGACTTTTCAAGCTCAGGCTTAATTGTATTATTTACTGCAGACATGCTGTTGCACTCCAACACTGAAAGTCTGTTTCTTCAGCCCTCCTTTGCCATCTTGTCAGTATTGATGTTGCTAAAAAGCCTTTCAGTTAGACAGAGAATAAAGGGGGAAGGAGTTGGGAAGGACTTTGTATAACAAAGAGCTTTTTTTGATGGAAGTTTTGTTAACTAAATGGGTTTAAAAATTGATCTTAATTTAGCTTGAGTTGTGTCGGCCTTGCTTTAAAGTTTTCCACCTGCTCATTAAAGAATCATGTAGATTTTAAGCTGAAACAGGGTTTGTTAATAAAACTAGAAATGTATTGTACAGCTTACTGGATTGCTTCAGGGCATATGGAATTGGTTCAGGTTTGCCAGGGGCATCCAACCTGCTCTGCCTCTTTAAATCTCAGTCCTTTTTGCACCTTGACTAAAACAGAAGAAAATGAATCAATAAGTTTGCAACATAAAACTATTTTACCTGGAAAATCATTAATATATATAGACTGATCAACAAACAGAATGACAAGTTGTGTCATTAAGATGTGGAATTTGCCTCTGCCTCCCCAGAAATACAGAGTGACAGGTAACATTTAGATATTATTTTATTCACGTAAGAAATGGCATGGTTTGGGAAGGTTAGAAAATTATGCATAGTATCATAGAATCATTGAGTTGGAAGAGACCTTGTGGGCCATCCAGTCCAACCCCCTGCCAAGAAGCAGGAAAACCGCATTCAAAGTACCCCTGACCGATGGCTATCCAACCTCTGTTTAAAAGCCTCCAAAGAAGGAGCCTCCACCACACTCTGGGGCAGAGAGTTCCTCTGCTGAACAGCTCTCACAGTCAGGAAGTTCTTCCTAATGTTCAGGTAGAATCTCCTTTCCTGTAGTTTGAAGCCATTATTCTGTGTCCTAGTCTCCAGGCCAGGAGAAAACATTTGGAAGGGAGCTTGCTCCCTTCCAATTAACAGAGTTTGGAACACAGATGTTCCAAAGGTCCTTCAGTGTTCAATATAATTCATGTCAGCATGAGAGTAGTTTACCAATAGAAATCAATCTGCTGCATCATGGACTATGGCTTATGTATCATACTATTGAACCAGTGAGTCCCATTTTAGTTAATGGGGCTAGCAATAGGATTTTGGCTGGTATTTGTATTTTATACTGGGATTTGTGCTTTTGTCTTTTGGTCAGTCATTAATTGTAACCCAAGTCTACATAGAAGATGGAATGATAGATTGCAAGCCCAGAGCCTATTGTTTGATGAATAACAACTGCTTTTATGATCTCGTAAGATTGGCTTTCTTGAATTGGGCAACATCATTTGCCACACTGACCAAGCTGATGCCTTCAGAAAGTAGATGCACCAATCCTTCTGAAAACGCCCAGTGTGCTATCACTTGTTTCTATGCAATCCCATTTTCCTCTGGCTCTGATCAAGGGAAATCCAAGCCTATTAGCCAGAACGGTTCCTGGTTTGCAGCCACCAGCTGACTCCTCACGTTTGCTCCCTTAAAGGCACAGGTCCAATCAACCTGTTAGTGACTTCTAGTGATTAAGACAGATGGGGAAAACACATTCTTGTCATGCCTTACCTGGAAGAGGCCTCTTTGGATTAAGAAGAAGAGGAATGCAGGGATGACGCCAGAACCAGAGGAGAACAGCAGCTTTGTTGTTCCAAAAACAAACCTAAGGCCACCTCAGGCATTGTCTTCAAATTTGGAGGAAACAGAGATTCTGCACCATATTATGCACCAATGGCTAAAATGCAGGAAACTGAAACACTGAATATGTTCTTATTTGCCTTTAGTATCTATGCCAAATAAAGCCAGCTGACCTAATTTACTGATGGCAGTATATAAGCTCAGACAAGGCCTTTCTGGTGTTGTGGACAACAGATCCATCACTTTTTGATAATTTTGTTTGATGTCCTGCTCCTTTGTATATCTTTGAACTTTAGCTTGACTCTGGTTTGGCTTTTCCTTGGTCTGCTGAAGCCTGGAGGTTTATGCTCCTGAGTTGAAAACAGGACAAACGTCTCTCAGATCTCCTTAACATTCCATGGTTTCCAGACTTCCAAATGAGATTATGAAGAGGTTAAAGCTGTATAGTCAAGATAAAGAAATTCCAACTTGCTGACCTAAGATAAACTCTTTGAGAAGTTAAGACTCATTAAGGTGCAAGGGTCTCAACTGCAGCATATCTCATTGGTTGGCACTTAGGATCCCATAGGAATTATATTTCTTGTGAATGTGGTTGTGGTGGAGTGATCAAAGTCGAATATAGTTAACCAGTCAGGTGCATGACACACAGGTTGGAAAACTCACCTTATGTTTGGTGATCCAGGAGTGCTTTCACTGTGGTGCCCAGAATTGCGTGCAGTATTCCAGGTGAGGTCTGATCGAAGCAGAACAGAAAAGGTACTATTATGTCCTTTGGTCTAGAGACACGATAGTCCCATTGATGCAGCCCAGACTCAAATTAGCTTTTGTGGCTAGCACATCACAGTGATTTGTCCAGTATGAAACTCTGCGTTCAGTTCAGGGGTACGAAAGCAGAGTAATGCATGTGGCAATGTTGTGAATGGATGGGCACCACACATGGATGCACAGCAATGTGAATTGTATATGCAAGTGTCCATATACATTTCATCTTGCAATTCACTAATGAAGTGGCATATAATTACATATTTCTATGGGCGTAGAGTTACGCTTTGTCTCTTCAGTGCTGGACCACAGATACAATCTGATGCAAGAACAGCAACCATAAATCGGAGTTAGTTACTTTCTGAAAAATAGGGAAGCAAATATTTATCTTTGAAAACTGTAACTGTAATAGCAAGTAATTATATTTTGAGGCCTTAGGATATAAATGTAACTAAATTACTTACTTAAATGAATAGTCCAAGTCATTTTGCAATAAGCCACCTGATCTGCCTTCTCACTTTCACCCAGTGTTTGTGGTGCGCAAGGGCATCATCAACTGGTGCTGGGAGGTATTATGGAGCCATGCCAGATCTTCGGGAAATTATGTTTGCACCTTTGACATCTGTGGAAGAACAGGTTCTTTCTCTCTCTTGTTCCACCAACGTTGTCCCTGGTGCCCTTTTCATTTAATGAACACCATAGTCCTTTTCTGACCGGTTAAGTTATGAGTACATTTCAGTTGACACATACACGGCGTATGTGGAGAAATAAAACAGACTGCCTGTTTACTGTGCTTTATGAGGCTCATTAAGACAATCAGGCTCAGGAGGCATTGTTTTGCCCATTTGCCCTCCCCTTTGCCCTCTTATCCCTTGGCTCTTAATGCTAGTTCCTTTGTGAACTGAAAGGTCTTGATGGTCTGACCTGTTCTGGAGTACAGACATACCTCACTTAACCAAGCCTCTGGCAAAGAAGCTTCTTTCAACCAAGTGTTTTTAACCCACTCAACACCTTCTATATTATCGTAGGATTTTTTTTCTTAGCAGCATTGGCATTGGGTGGATGGTGGAAGACAGCTGATAATCCACAGACTTTTAGTGTTGTATTGCCGCAGTGTGTCTGCAGTAAACAATGCTATAAAGCTTGAGGTGGGAAAGAGCAGGATTCGACTCTAGCCAATCCTGCTTTGTGAGCCTGCCTATAGTTGGCAAGTTAGACTGCTTTTCTCTCCAGGATATGGAAGAAGAATAGATCTGTGAGTTTGACCTCTAAAAAGGGAACCATAAGACAAATGGAGAGAGAGAAAATCATATCTGAAAGCTTTTTGGGAGATTTCAATTTGATAGTTCAAAATTTTGACCAGAAATTGATCATAGAATTGTATTGGAGGACCTAGAGATTCCTAAAGAGAATCTGTGATCAACTTCCACTGAATATTAATCAGATCCACCAAAGTTTAACTACCCTACCTAGCTACTTGATTTCACATATGCTTATTGTTAGTTTTGGACAAAAAGTGTGCTGAGATATGCTGAAGTGCTCTTAAATTTTGTCATATAGAAACCTATTTTTAGTCTTTCTGTATTATTTCTGCTTCTGATACCAAATTCTCCATTAATGAAATGTCGACTTCAAATACCTGGATTAGTTTAGATTGCTTTGCAGCCCAGTCTGAGTTCTAGGTGTGAACCAACCTGAGTCACCAAATGTCAAACTTTCTGCTCCCCTTTGGACATAACTCGAAGCTCCATATATTTTTTTGCTTCATTCCAGAGAGAGGTGCTGTGTTCTGAGCCGAAACAGCTAGCACTTCAAGGTCTCCCAAGACTTCATTTGATACTGAAAATGAACATATACCAGTGCTGTGTGATAAACATGCCTTCCAACATTTCATAGGGGAAGACTTGAACACATGTAGCTGAGCAACATCAGGTAGTCTGGGTAGATCCCAGCAGTTAAATAATGGCTCCCCAGGCTGAGTTACATGTCCCCACCTGGGCTAGAGAACTGGACTCCCTGGAATTATGCAAGGCAGAACCAAACACAGGAGATTCTGTTATACAAAATGACCTACCTCCCATCTTAATAGCTGTGAGACTAGTACAAACCAGTTTCTAACAAAAAAAATTCCTGGTAATCTGTTCCTAGCTCTACTACATTTGCAGGTTTGACTTTTGCAGATTTGATTATACACATATTTGATTAAAATATTCTCTCAAGGAATCATGCTGCAGCAAGCAGCCCATAACACCATAACTCTCAGAGTTATAGGTCTTTCAAGCAGTTGATCTGCTCATATTGAAGTGTGAAGGCAATACTTTTACATATCAGATGTCCACTGCCATGAAGGCAGAAACTTCCCAGGAGATAATAATTTGATCTGTGCGTAGTTGTGAGGACTTCTATATAGATACATGTGGTGTGCTGAGAAACCATTATTTGTGTTCCTACTTCTGCTGGTGGATTGGAATTTATGATTATATCCCAATCCAGCTATTTATATTTCCAAGACCCTACACTTGGAAGGCCATCATACTCAGACAATGAGGGATCGCCTAAGCACAACTCTTCCCTTGAAATGTTAATGTTCAAGATTTGCTACTTGTAAGCCAGAGATTGTATATCAAGAAAAATTGAAATGCTCTGCAACTGGTTTTTGGATATTGCAGCTTCTAAAACCAAATGTTGTATCTTCCTATGCACTTGCAAAGAGACTGTTCTGTTTCTCCAATATATGGTAATTGCTGAGAGAGGACGGCATATAGGAGACTGGAGGATAAAAAAATGAATGGTCCTAAGATGTTCTAGTTAAAATTGTGATAGCTTGTGATGTGGCTAGCAGGACAGCTGTGGTGTGTGGCCAAGTCCCATTTAAACTAATAATATTCAATCAAAATCTCAAGTATAGCATAGAAACATCCTAGATCCAAATCCTTGGGAGACTAAAGCATACATCAAGTGTTGTAAGTTATACAAGGTCCAAATTTCCAAGTCCAAATACTATAGTCATGTCGAGAGAGTTCTAGATTCAACAAAACTAGTCTGGTCGAAGATAACAGAGTACAAGGTTGAAGACAAAATTCAAATGCAGAAGCCAAAATACAGTCCAGTGTCAACAAAGCCAAATAACCCAAAGCGTCCAGTTTCACCACAAAGTGAGACATTGTTTCCAGCAACTAGACTACAAACTTGAGAAAATTGTATCCCATGTTCTCAGGTGTTGCTTGTGAAGAACCCATTTCTCTGGTAGCTGTGAAGACCTAGAATTAGCAGCATGTTCCCATCAAAATTGTAACAGAGACAGACCACTTAACCCTTCTTCAGCCTGCCCTGATGTACTGGCCTCAGCTTGCTCCTCCTGCTGGGAAAAGGTAGTTTCTGTTGAAGATTCTTTTTCTGCATTGACTGAAGTAGGTTGGGTGGACTGCTGGTCTCAAAATGAAACACTAGTGCCTCTAACAATCCCTTGTCCGAGCAGGACAAAAGTGTTGGCATCTGGGTTTGTAGTAAGGCCATGTCCCTCAACAGTCAGCCCTCCACATTCTCTGAGATCAGGTGCACATGTTTTTTTCAAATTCATTATTCATTGATTCAATTAAAAATGCTATCTCTAGGAATTTGATGGTCCCCTAGTGTGACCCTATGGTCAACTTATCTTGAATTCTAGAGGTTTCATGATAAGTGTTCTCCCTATGGATACTTTTCTTACAGTGTGACACTATGGTCAGCTTGTAAAGAACGCTGCACTGGAGCAGCTAAAGATTCCTAGGGCACTTCCAGACAGTGCCAAAATCCACATTTTAGATCTAAGACAAAAAATCCCAGGTCCACACACGCTTCTTTCGATGCGGATCAATATGGAGGGTGAATGGGGGACATCCAGAGGAAGTTTTTATATATGTAATTACCTCAGTTATACGCTGGACCATAAAGGCACATATGCGAATATGTTAATATAAACACAAGCAGATTTGCATGTGCGCTTATGAGGTCCAGTGCATAATGGAGGGGATTTTTTAAAAAAAACTTCATTTGGATCTCTCTATTTCCTGAGTTCTTTATTCAACCTCTGTTTAAGATTATAAAGTGTAAAATAAAGAGTTCCAGAGAGTTCTAATTGCTTTCCATTTGTGCTTCCCTTAAACCACCTGTGTGCCCGTTTGACAGCCTAATCAGCTGATCAGCTGTTTCGGGCTTTTAAAAAGTGCACATGAGCTGAAGTAGTCTACATAGCAGGGAGAGATGGAAAGCACATTTTTGCATGAGTGCAGAGATATACAATCATGTAAAAGTGCACACGTTTCAGCCAGAATCAGATTTCAAGCATGCCTTTTTATCATGTGCTTTTTAGCACTTAACCAGATCCCTCCCACACTTTGGCAAGACATGGTTTAGCCACCCCCTTCCTTCTAACCTGGCTACTTCTACAGCATCTGTAGAAGAGCCCCTAGAGAGAGCATTTTACATCAACTCTGTGAATAATCAAATCCACAAAAGTCAAACCTGCAAATGTGGAGGGCCAACTGCCATTCTGTTTATGTGATGCATGTTGTTGTAGGTGAATAGGTGATCAAAGTTTGGTCTCTCTATAAACAGTTAAATGTGTGGTACCCAGAACTTGCGAAGAGGCAATGTTAATTGTCCAGAACTAGTAGCTCATTGATCATATGTTTCAGGACTCTCATCTGAGGCACTGTACGTGTTCTGCCATTTTCTCTTTTTTGTCAGTTTTGAGATAGAATATTCCTGGGTGCAATCATGTGTTGGTGTCACTGTAAACAATAGATCAGTTAGCATGTTCTGTGGGAATACGGGAGATGTGTAAGTATGTCTAATTATCAGGTTGATAATTCTGTTCATTGAAATTCTGATGAAACTTCTCAAGTGGTTCTTTCCATGAGTCCACATGATAAAGGTGTGACACGTGTGCTTCTGGCAGAGGACAGATTTCTGAGTATATGAGCTAAGAGGGTTTTATTCCAGACCAGCTATTTGCATAATATTTGCATATTGTGGTGCCACGTGAATGCCTGTGGTAGTGCTCTTAATTTGCAGGTCGCTGGCAGTGCCCTTATCCTGAAGCACTATCATTCAAATTAAGGCACATTAATTTTCAAATGGTGGAGTAGTTATAAGTGACAAAGAAGCAGACATAAAGAACTATCTATCAGTACAGTTCAACATTGGAGAAAACCATTCCAGGAAAAGAACATTTGGACTTTCTTATTACATTTGTGGAATTAGAGGGGTTTTTTTACATTCCATTATAAAAGGGGAGCAAAGTTTCCTCTGCCAAGAACATTTTTAATCATATCATAATTTATGAGCCAGCATGGTATAATGGTTCAAGCATTGGCCTAAAGGTGCGTCTACTCTGTAGAATTAATGCAGTTTGATAGCACTTTAACTGTCATGGAATCATGGGAGCTATAGTTTGACAAGGTCTGTGGTCTTCTTTGCCAGTTAATGTTAAGTTTTCTAACTAAACTCCTATGATTCCATAGCATTGATCCATGGCAGGTAAAGTGATATCAGCTGTATTTATTTTACAGTGTAGATGCATGTTAAGACTAAACAGACCAGGGTTCAAATCCTTGCTCTGCCATGAAAACTCAGTGAATGAATTTGGGCAACTCATAGTCTCTCAATGTCAAAGAAAGACGAATATTGTAAAAATAAACAAACCCTGTAATGGGCTTGCCTTAGGGTTGGCATAAGTAAGAAATGACCAGAAGTCACATAACAACATGTCTGGACCAAAGTATTTTTATTTGGTTAATCTTAACCCTACATAAAAATATACACAAGGAAAAACAATTCCAAGTATGTTATGGCAAATCTGTTGTGTCTTGCTTCCATGCAAACTTGGCCTTAAAAATCTTGAACAAAATTGATTCAATAACTTTAAAGTGAAAATTTCAAGAGCTGACTGACTATTTAACAGAAACTTGCTATCCAAGCAGCCAAAAACTGTGGCTTTTACAGAGTGCATTGAAAATGGGGATGTCTCAAGACAAGATAGAATGAAATCCAATTGCATGTGGGAATCTTGCATGAAAGAGGAATACATGGTTGTCACATAAGGCAGGTTTTTTCTTTCTTTACAATCTGCCCAAAATTGTTATTTCTTAGTGTTTGTCCAACTTCCTTTACCAAATTCAGGATCAATGCTTTATTTTCTAGCAGTGGATTCTTTCTTTCTTTCTTTCTTTCTTTCTTTCTTTCTTTCTTTCTTTCTTTCTTTCTTTCTTTTAAAAAAGCAAATTACAAAAGGGCAAAAATAAAATGTAGCCTTTTTTCAGAAAGCTGGCATAAATATATATTCTTTAGAAGCCCACTTCTTATCCACCTCTTTGGGTGCATTTACACCAGGCATCTTCAAACTGTGGCCCTCCAACTGTTTGGGCCTTCAACTCCCAGAATTCTTGACAATTGAACACGCTTGTTAGGGCTTCTGGGAGTTGGAGACCCAAATAGCTGGAGGGCCACAGATTGAAGATGCCTGATCTACACTATAGAATGAATGCAGTTTGATACCACTTTGACTGCCACAGCTGAATGCTATAAAATCTTGGGAGTTGTAGTCTGATGAGATACCAACACCCTTTGAAAGAGAAGGCCAAAGATCTTGTAAAAAACTACAACTCCCAGGATTCGTTCACATTGAGCCCCAGCAGTTAAAGTGAAGACAAACTGCATTCATTCTACAGTGTAGATGCACCTTTAGACACAGTGTGTGGTCAGGCAATATATCAGTTTGGATGAAACGTGGAGTTATTTATTTGTTGTTGGGCTGGCACTTTCTGCTTGCAGTATCAGTAAATTACCTACATTAAAAATAACAGTCGAAGATTAAATTACAATACCCAATTAATGGAAACTTTTTTTAAAAAAAAGTCAAAGTGTGCCAAATAAAAGGATTTCATTCAAGTCAGTAATGGCAACGTTTCATTGAACTCAGTATAGCCTCGGGTTCATATATATACCAGTCATGGGCAAACTTCGGCTCTCCAGCTGGCTGGGATTTCTGGGAATTCAAGTCCAAAACACCTGGAGGGCTGCAATTTGCCAATGCCCGATCTGTACTGTAGAAGTAATGCAGTTTGACATCACTTTAATTGATGTGGCTCAATTCTAGGGAATCATGGAAGCTGTTGTCTTACAAGACCTTTGTCCCAAGAGTGCCAGTGCTTTTCCAAAATGCAACTTCAGAGATTTCAAAACACTGAGCCATAGCTGTTAAAATGTTGTCAAACTGCATCAAATCTGTTGTGTAGTTGAACCTTTTAATCCAACTCTTCTGCTGATGCAAAAGATCTGATTTGGAAGAACACAGCAAATCAGCTGAATTGGAAATATTTAATGGGGAACAAAGGGCTTTTCCTTAGTGTACTTCACACTCTTTCAGGGACCAGCTAGATCTGGCTATGCTATTCTATAGCTGGGCTGCGCAGGAGAGCTTGGGTTTCTGTTACCTTTTTATGTTTCCAGGCCAGTTGCACGTTGGAGCACCCAAGATTACACATGCAAATAATTCATTCTGCACTCAACTCCAAGAGGGAATCTCCTCCCACCAATGACGAAGGAGAGATTAATGTTTAAGATAATGGGCGGGTCAGGATTTACAAGAGGATTGCTTTCCTGCTCGGTGTAGCAGTGGTGAATTTATAGCTTATACGTGCCGAGTGTTGTTCCTTTCTGCCATATTGGTGCCACTTTGAAAATGAATCCAGGAAACATAGATTAATTATACCTGCCTTCCAATAGATTTGGAATATGTCTTGCACTTGAAACATTTGTCCACGGGCTGGTAAGTATAATTATCTATGAGTGGCTATAGTTTTCTCAGCTAGAGTTGTAATTAAGGTCCTTGACTATAAACGAAGTGAATAGTTCTGCTTTTTGGTGTGTTTTATTGCTTACATTGAATCAACGTTGCCGTCTTGCTGCATAGGTCTTTTGGCGAGCTTTGTAGAAAAGGTAGGGTTTTTCCCCCCACTCCAGTGAACTTTTATTGCTGTATTAGCCCCATCCCATTGACTCAGTGGGTATGCGTGAAAATCCCAAAGGATTTTATTTTACTGGTTTCTAAATGCACTGCCAAACATGCAGCCAATCTGTTTTTACAGATTGGTAGTCATTATGTACTTTTCATGGGGTGAGCTTGGGACAGTCTAGCAGTTTTTTGAGAATATTGTTAATACCAGAGTTAGAAAATAGTATTTATCCTGAATCCTCCAGTGAGCGGCTATTCTGCCTGGGAGATTTTGGACATTGTAATCCAGAAGATGAACTTTTTCAAGTTATGAATATGAATAGTTTTCCTTCCTTGCATACTGACAAATATACCTGCGAACACCTTTGTTCCTTCCATTGATAGCTGAATGTACTGCATGGAATAATTCAGAGTGATAATGAAAGTTCCCCTTTTTGACCTCCCAACTTCTAGACTGCGGTACATCTACACTCTAGAATGACTGCAGTTTGACATCACTTTAACTGCCATGGCTCAAAAACATCTACTTACTAGCATTGTAATCTGACAGAATGAACTGTTTCCAGGCATTTGTATTGTTTTTAAACTTCTCCTTTCTGTTTTTAATGAATGTAAGCTCTTGGAAATGAAACCAAATGTCATACAAACTCCAAAATGACCCAAAGAAGCATGTGTGGAGTTTTGCTGAAAGAGTGAAATTTTTTTTCTGATTTCTTCTGCTTCCTTCTGAGAACCTACTAGAATGATATATAAAGACCTACAACTTCCAGAATAAATTTGGTGGGTATTAGGGAAAGCCTCCACTCTCCTTGCTTTATACCAACAGAGTGAGTGAAAAACTCTCTGGATCCCATCTGTTTACATCATACAAACACAACGAAAGCATATGGAATGAATGTAGTTTGACACCACTTTATCTGTAGTGCCTCAATGCTATGGAATCATGGGAGTTGCAGTTTTACAAGGTCTTTAATTTGTTTGCCAAAGACTGGTGGCACTATACCAAACTACAAACCACAGGATTCCATAACCTTTAGCCAAGGCAGTTAAAGTGATGGCATACTGCATTTATTTATTTATTTATCTATCTATTTATTTATTTACGATATTTCTATCCTGCCTTTCTCAAGCTTGAAGGCAATACTGTAGATGTACCCATGGTGTGCAGATGTATACGTCTGAACATCCTAAGCATGCTTGTGATAGATTTGTGATCACAATCATATACATTCCATGGAAGGAGAGTCAGGGGCAGGACTGGTTGTGTTTGTTGTGTTGGCAGACTTCCATGAAGTTGCATTAATTCCCTGCCTGAACTGGTCCCAGTAGGATAGTGAAATTTGTACCCATCACAATTCAACACACAGTTTGAATTATATTGCCCTCCCTTGTGTTTACTAGCCCCAAACTGGGGCCAGTTTCATGATGTCAAGTTTGTAGCCTTGTGTTTGAGTCCATACGCTCCCATGTTGCTACAGCGAGCCTCTTTCATCACATGGCTTGGCGCTCTCAGCAATAAGAACAGACTTCATGGCAAACTTAACTTGAAAACAAATAATATAGATCTTTCATTGCTGGTGGTAAAGGACACGCCTTGTAAAGGTCTTCAAGAACTGGTTCAAGGGTGGAACAGTGTTGGGTTGGATAGCATATTTACTACCTCATTCAAGATTTCCAGTTTTGTGGGGACAAACCACAAAGCAGAATTGCTTCTTACTTTAAACTTTAAAAGACATTGCAATCCTCCAGAATCACACTGGTTTTGTTTGGGTTATCCAGAATCCAGAGAACTAGAACTACAATATCATGCAGGCTATAGTTTATCCAATTTTATTTTACTTTTATTCCACTTTGGTTTTTCTGGTTTTGGAAGGAACACTCTTGATTCTGCACATGCCCATTATGCTGTATGTATATGTAAATGCTGGGAGCATTTTATACTCCCAGCAATAATTTGGACTTCTCATTGAGATAGAAATGTACAGCACAACACAAAAAAGACAATTAAAAAGAAATGTAATGAGTATCAAAGGCATTACTGTTCTTCCCAGCCATATTTAGTTAACTGAAGAATTGTAATATTTTATATTGGTTGATGTTTGACTACTTCTGTGATGCAACAGCCTATAAATTGAGATGAGATAGGGCAAATAAGTGAAATAGTGTTTAATTATATTTATTTTAAGTAAACATTTTAGTTATTTGAGCATCCTGACATATTTATAGAGACCACAACGCCTGTAATCTGGAGAGTACCATGTTGGCTATTGCTGCATTGGAATATTACTCTTAAAACCAATATTAATTTTAATATACAGTCTCCACTCTGTATTTTGAGTTTAATTCTTGTGGTTTTGATTATTCGTGGATCTGATTATTATGGGCTCTGTAGGAATCTCCACGTCCTCCAGTATATAATAATGATAACTTTATTTGTAACCTGCCCAATAATAATAATAATAATAATAATAATAATAATAATAATAGGTAAAGATAAAGGTTTTTTCCTGACATTAAGTCCAGTYGTGTCCGACTATGGGGGGTGGTGCTCATCTCCATTTCTAAGCCAGAKCATTGGTGTTGTCCATAGACACCTCTAAGGTCATGTGGCTGGCATGACTGCATGGAACGACCTTACCTTCCCACCAAGGCGGTACCTATTGATCTACTCACATTTGCATGTTTTTGAACTGCTAGGTTGGCAGAAGCTGGGGCTAACAATGGGAGCTCATGCCACTCCACAGTTTCGAATCTGCAACCTTTTGATCAGCAAGTTCAATAGCTCAGCTGTTTAACCTACTGYGCCACTGGGGGCTCCGCTAATAATAATAGTAATCATCWTCATCATCTTTATTTATAATTCTCCACCATCTCCCCGAAGGGACTTGGGGCAGCTCACAAAAGCACTGTAAAGTGCTGCACACATAAATACATAGTACATAAGCATATAAAACGATGACAACAAAAATTTACACAACACTGTCACATAATAAAATTTAAAATTCCATAAAATGCAGCAGTACCTGCGGATAAATATTACTGTCTTCAAGTATCAATCCTAAGTGCTGGAGTGAAGCAGTCACTAAGTCCTTGAGTCTAACCACAAACATTCTAATCAAGGTTAATGACCTGTTTAAAAAGCCATATTTTCATATTAGACCGAAAATCTTGAAGAGTGGGGTCTAACCTAATTTCTCTAGGGAATTCCAGAGTGGAGGGGCCACCACTGAGAAGACCCTCCCTCTCATCCCCACCAACTGCACTTTGGACAGTGGTGAGACTGAGAGGAGGCCCTCCCCAGCAGATCTCAAAGGCCACATCGGTTCATAAAAGGAGAAGTGGTCATGAAGATAGGTTGGACCCAAAGTATATTTTTCTGAGGGGACTCAGTATGACTGTATAGTACATTTCTAGTGGACATAGATTGTGGAATCTTAGAGATTCCTGGAGAATAAAAAGAGAGGTTTTTAACTTGTGTTTTTCCACTTTCACATGGGTCCTGCCCCTCCTCAACCCCTGCAAAAGTCAAGGTCTGATTATAGCTTCTTAAAGGTCATTGGTCCAACTTGTTTGAGATTCATTTTTCATTTTGTATTGACTGTGAATAGAAGTAATCAGAATCGAGAATCTCCTTTTTAGCTTGCATTGTATGTATGAATTGGATGTATTCATGGAGGGGAAGTCTATCAGTGTAAGTTGATGGGACCTTCATGTTTAAAGCTGACAGATTCCTGGTCATTAAATGTTGTGGATGAATCTTTCTGAATTGCTCTTTCCAGAACTCCACTGATCAGAACAGCACTTAGAAACTGGACAGACGTTTTCCATGGGCTTTTCCATGTTGCTTTGTGAATTTTCCAGAACATCTAGTTCTTCTTCCTTGGGACAGGATGCTTAACCGAATGGACCTTTTGGGGTCTTATTACGCAAGGCTGTCTTTGTAATCTTGTTAGCTGATATTCTTATCAAGCAGGGCTGCCCTTGTAATCTTGTTAGCTGACTTTTCTTACACTGGATCTTTGGCAACAGGAAATAATCTGATCTAGTTAGATAAGCATTTGGAGGAGTTACTTTTTCTGGAATAAATTTCTGAAATTTGCTCCTTACTCAGAATGGGCTGAAGGAACCTAGGGGCCCAACTACACTGACCATATGATGCAGTTATTTGACAATGTAGATGGGGCATAAAAGTATAACTTTTCCAGTCTCTGAAAATGCATGGTCTGAAAGTTGCATCTTTCTAATGATACCAGCATTTTCTGGCCCTCTCTTGGCTTCTTCATCTTAATTGCTCAGTGTCCTGGATTTGTGTATAAAATGTCCCTCCGGCAAAATTTTGATTGACACTTTCCCTCAAGGAGATATGGAACCTTGAGGTCATCTTCTATGTGTATGTGACATTTGGAATCTGTTCTTTGGGAGCCATATTTGGATGCGTTACTTATCAAGATAGAGCGGGTCTTTCTTTGAAACCAAAGAAGAGAGCTAAGACATCTAATCCATTTACTGCAGAAGAAAATAAATAAATAAACACATGTGTTATAAGTGGCTGAAGAAGGTTTCTGATTGTGGAGTGTTCTGTATGTGAGAGCAAATGTATAATATCCACTGGGTTATTTTGCAGCACAGCCAATCAATTTGGAAATCGATGAGACTAAATAGGTTTGAAGCTAGGTTACTTTAGTATAATTCACTTGGGGACTGCTCTGCTCAGACAAGCCTGCGTGCCACAGCATTAATTTAACCCTGTTAATACCATCTTTGTATTTTATTAGTAGAGTCTGATCTCATTTGAACTCAAAAACATGCAATGCCTCTTAAAACATTGCATGTTTTAAATCAAGGTTAAATCAAGATTTTGGTGTCAAATATTTTAATTGTTAGTTTTAAACCAGAGTTAAGGATAGGATTCTCTTAGTTCTTGTGGGTTTTTTGGGCTATATGGCCATGTTCTAGAGGCATTTCTCCTGACGTTTTGCCTGCATCTCTGGCAAGCATCCTCAGAGGTGAGGTCTGTTGGAACTGGGGAAAGGGTTTATATATCTGTGGAATGACCAGGGTGAGACAAAGGGCTTTTGTAAGTTGGGCTAGGTGTGAATCTTTCAACTGACCACCTTGATTAGCATACAATGGGCTGACTGTGCCTGGAGCAAACTCTTCTTGAAAGGTGATTAGATGTCCCTGCCTGTTTTTCTCTCTGCTGTTTTTGCTGTTGCAATTTTAGAATTTTTTAATACCGGTAGCCAGATTTTGTTCATTTTCATGGTTTCTTCCTTTCTGTTGAAATTGTCCACATGTTTGTGGATTTCAATGGCTTCTCTGTGTAGTCTGACATGGTGGTTGTGAGAGTGGTCCAGCATTTTTGTGTTCTCAAATAAAATGCTGTGTCCAGGTTGGTTCATCAGGTGCTCTGCTATGGCTGATTTCTCTGGTTGGAGTAGTCTGCAGTGCCTTTCATGTTCCTGGATTCTTGTTTGGGCGCTGCGTTTGGTGGTCCCTATGTAGACTTGTCCACAGCTGCATGGTACACGGTAGACTCCTGCAGAGGTGAGAGGATCCCTCTTGTCCTTTGCTGAACGTAGCATTTGCTGGATTTTCTTAGTAGGTCTAAGCCATGGGAACCCATTGAGTGATTTTAGATAAGTTACACACCCACTGTCTCAGAAGGAAAAGGAAATGGCAAAGCCCCTCTGAACACATTTGATTCTCTTGCTATTTTTATGTTATGAGAGAAATTAGGCGTTTCAAAATAAATGCAATAATCCTGCAAGGGTTTTAATTTTTTTTAAGCAGATCATACGAAGGTTATCCAGAAAGTAACGTTTTCAAAAATATATAAAGAATGAATGTATTTTAATAAAACTTGCATGGATTATAGCATTGGTATTACTTTTTTTCACATAATCACCATTCAGTTCAATACATTTTGTCATCTGTGGGACAAGTGTTTGATGCCAGTGTCATAGAAGTTTCCCTCCGCCTTTTTCAGCCAGTTCGTCACTTTGATTTTCACCTCCTTGTCGTCGGAAAAGTGTTTTCCACCAAGGTGTTCCTTCAATTTAGTGAATAGATGATAGTCACTGGGTGCAAGATCAGGGCTGTGAGAGGGGCGGCTTAAACATCCCAAACAAATGAAGTCAATAACTCATGTATTACATGAGCTGTGTGTTTTTGGTGCACATTGTCATGAAGGAGACAGACTCCCGCTGTCAGCATTTCACGACGTTTATTTTGGATGGCTCTGCAAAATTTCTTCATGGTCTCACAATATATTCTGTACTCATTTTGTCACATGATGTCCTCTCCATGCTGTCTTGACGTTATCCCCTTAGCATTTAGGTAGCATATTACAGTGAAAACTTTGAACTTGGAGGGAAACAAAATGAGGACGCTCATCTCTAACTTTTACTACAACGCCAGTCAAAGACAACTGGCACTGCTCATTCACTTCCACTTGCTTCCCACCATCCAGCACTGATACCAACTTTCCCCGAGAAAATTTCCCGCAAGAGCTATGTGCCTTGTAACCTGACTTTCCAGGTAACCCTCATAACTATAGGAGCTTCCAAAGGAATATTGTCCATATGGTGCAGTTTAAGCAATCTTTCCCCAGGCAGGAATTTGTTCTCCAGGGAGGCTGCTATGACATCTAACTTGGTCCAACAGGCAAGGACTGTGTATCAGCAGTTGGTGTTAATTCTGATATTTGTTTCAGAAGCTTTGTAATCATACCTACTGTGAGCAATTTTTTTGTCAAATGAAGGATAGAAGGGAAATTCCTTAAACAACTAGACTTGGACCCCTTTTGCACTGCGATATAATCCAGATTATCTGCTTTGAACTGGATTATATGAGTCTACACTGCCATATAATCCAGTTCAAATTAGATAAACTGATAGAAGGGCCTATACACAGAGATTGAGAAACTAGTATGGGAATCTGGAAAAAAAGGGGTCCAAATCCCTGCTCAACCATGGGAACCCATTGAGTGATTTTAGACAAGTTACACACCCACTGCCTCAGAAGGAAAAGGAAATGGCAAAGCCCCTCTGAACACATTTGACCATGTTAGAATTGTCTTGAGGGTGCCATAACTCAGAAATGACTTGAAGGCACACAGTAACAGCAGTCAAATATGAGTATCTAAAAATTTGTCCAACAACTATTAGGCAAAGTAAAGGTTCTTTTGAACTACGCAGTTATGGCATGGTGTCCCCTTCAAAGCAGATAATCATTATTATCTGCTCTGAACTGGATTATATGAGTCTACACTGCCAGATAATCCAATTCAAGGCAGATAATCTGGATTTTATATGACAGTGTAGAAGGAGCTTGTGATTCCACTTTACTGGCCATGGCTACATCCTATGACATCCTGGGTTTCATAGTTCATAGTCAAATTCTCCAGCTGATATTCTAAATACTACTTTTTAAACTGCAAATCCTAGGATTCTGTAGGCTGTGACTATGGCAATTGATTTAGAATCATAGTGCTTTAAGTGTGTAGTGTGAAAGAGCCCCTAGGTGACCGTTTCAAGCCAGAAATGCCTAAGAACAAGGAGACAGTACCATGTATGGACATGTCCTGGCCTCAGCAGGATACCAGAGATCATGGGATTATAGAACTGGAAGGAACCATAAGGACCATGTAATCTAAGGAAGGAAAGCTGAAGTCTGATATAACTCTGTACTTAATGTGGAATGAAAGCTGCTATGTTATCCATCTTCTCAGAGGTCCATAGTCTTGAGCCACCCTTTCTGGCAGCAGAATAAGGACATCAAGAGAGGATTGTAGATCTGTTTGTATTTTTTTCTGATTTAGATGTGTATAATATAGCAATATGATGGATTTCTGTTTCATGAGAGCCTGCATGGTGTAGTAGTTTAAACATTAAACTATGATTCTGGAATCTAGGGTTCAAATCCCTTCTTGGTCATAGAAATCAACTGGGTTACCTGTGGGCAAGGTGCGTTCTCTTTTCCTTAGAGAATGTAAAGACAAATCCCCTCTGGAAATTTTGCCAAGAATCATAGAATTGGAAGAGACCTCATGGGCCATCCAGTCCAATCCCATTCTAGTGTCAGTCACTGATTGGAATTCCAGGTTTTTGCCTGCCACTTTTGCACTCTCACTTGCTGAGGTGTTTCTGCAAGTATCTCTGTAGATCTTAGAAAGCTGTTTCTTGCTTTAAGGCATTGGCATGCTGGGTGATACCCAAACATAGGATGGGCCTTGGTCCTTCCATTGCTGGCTGCTACTTCCTGGCAGGTGTCTGGTAGGTCCTCTTTTCACCCCCACCTTTATCACAAGTATGACTTGCAGGGACGAGGGAGAGAGCCTTCTCCGCTGTAGCCCCTCAGCTTTGGAACTCAATACTTAGTGAGATTAGGCAAGCCCCTACCCCAGCAGCTTTTAAGAAAGACCTAAAAGCTTGGTTCTTCCAATGTGCCTTTGGCGAGTGAACATATATTCCATATTTTGTCTGTTCCAACTACAGTTCCGTCCTCATGATGCAATCCCCCCGCCCCGCCCTCAATGAAGATCTAACCCCACTGTTCACCACTTTTGAGCTCCTCCCTCAGAAACACATTCTCCCACTACTTATCTCTTCCAGGGTTTTATCAATTTTATCCTGTGTGCTTGGCCTGCCCATTGCGTCCTATTTCTCTATCATGTTATTTAGTAACTGTTTATTTTATTTTGTTATGTCATGTATTTTATTTTGATGTTACTTTTGCTTCTTTGCATTTTATTTTGCTGTACTGTAATTTTGAGCATGGCCTCATGCTAGCCACCCCGAGTCTCCTTTGGGGAGATGGTGGCGGGGTACAAATAAAGTTTATTACTATTATTTATTATTATTATTAGGGCATCACCAGCTAAACAGTGTAATTTCTCCAGCGTGTTGGGTGTAGGCATCCTGTGATAATGCAGCATGTCTCATTAAGGGCCACATCCATTGTTTTAATGTGGCGAGGTGTATTCCACACTGGACATGCATATTCAGCAGCAGATTAGCAAAGCACAAGGGAAGATGTCTTCACTGTGTCTAGCTGTGGTCCCCAGGTTGTGCCAGTCAGCTTTTGCACGATGTTATTTGTAGCACCTATTTTTTTGCTTGATATTCAAGCTCTTATAAGTCAGAGCATGGTGCAGAGTAACTCCCAGGTATTTTGGTGGGCTGCACTGCTCCAGTTGGATTTCCATCCCAGGTAACCTCAGAGCTTGAGATGCTTGTCGGTTCGTAAGATGAAAGACACACTTCTCAGTTTTAGGCTTATATAGGGAGATATCATATATGATTTTTTTAAAGGAAACTATCGTGGCATAGCTTTCCACTAATTCTGGCTAAGATTTAAAAAAAAATGATTTCTTAAAAAAACACATTAGTTTTTATTATAAAATGATAATTGGGAAGTTACATACTCCCAAAAGCATAATTGGGTTGTCTTTCAGTATGTTCCTGCAGTTGTTATGTTCCTTCAAGTCAATCTGACATTTATAGGAAGTCAGCATGTTTGGATGATGTCTCCTTGTAGCTGTCTCCTTGGTTTCTCGGTGGGAGGAGATTTAGCAGTTTGTGGTGAGAGGAATGAAGAAGCGTTCAGTTTGTAAGCTTCAGCCACCCGCAGCAATGCATCTGAAGTAAATGCCATTCCAGGGAGACATCCAACCTGTGTGTTTGTTTATCTCTCTCCAACAGAAGATGACAATCTTTTCAATACTTGTACTGCCACATTCCACAGAATATCTGCCTAAGGATTGCAACATTCCACAGAATATCTGTCTTGAGTGACTTGGACCCCGTTTTGTTTCTCGTACAATTAATTTGAGCTTATTCCTGGCATCTGAAGTGTGTTGTGAGTTAGTCCAGGAAAGATTTTATTTTATTTACATCTGAAGTATAAATATTTGTGTCTGTATATATGGTATATAATATACACTCTTTGTGGTAAGTGTAACATGTACTTTGCTCCTAGAAAGGCTGAATACAATTTAATTTACTAAAACGGTGGACATCTGCATAGGTGGCAGGGACCAGTTTTTGTTTTTTACCTCCGGCCAGTAGTTCACATCCATGTGCCTGATATTATTGGATATGATGTCATGTTGCATTGGCCATTATTTTAGGCTGCTATAAAGCTGAAAAAATTTGTATTATTGTGGGTTCTAGGGTGAACCACGCTATTTCCAGGTGGTTCAGGGTGTTTTCTTTTTGCCCGAAAAATGGCTGAAAATTGTACCCATTGAAAAACATAACTCTAATAAGGCTTAAACATATTTGAAGGACTTAGCTGGAAGGTTTTGGAAGTCAAAAAAGTAGAGTTCAGTCAGTACTTATACATTGACTGTAGCTTACCCACTCTTGATTTACAATAAGTCTCAGGTCTAGAAAAGAAGGTTTTGGCATTTTTGAGGGACCAACTTTGGTGGTTTCAGAGGACAATGAGGTAGAGTTTCAGTCATCACTTGTTCATAGACCCCAGTTTACCTATCCTTGATATACAAAAAGAGAAAAGACTAAAAAAGAAGGCTGAGGATTACCAAAGAAGGTTGTGGAACTATCTCGGGGTGGTTTTGGAGGCCAAAGAAGTTCAGGAGCTACTTGTGCATAGACTCCAGTTAACCCACTTGATTTACAGGAAATCCCAGGACTAGGCAGGAGGATTACCTAAGATCTCACTTTAGTAATCCAAGCAACTGATAGTATGGATCAAGGCAGAGAGGATTGTGGAGGTGGTAGAATATTCTCTCTATATCTATATCTATATCTATTTCTATGCACTAAGTTGGCACTAGCTCAGGAAACTATGCACACCCTGTGTTAGCAAATATGTATTTGGAAACCACATTTGATTGCTAGATTTAGGGGAGACTGGAATCTGATTTTAGCAATTGCATTTGTTTTTTAAGTGGCTGGCTAACAAACCCTCTCTGCAAAATCCTGGCCTTTGATATCTGATGCTAAGGGCAAGAGCCTCAGGGCTGCAAGCTGCCCAGGAAATCCCAGAGCTAAAGGGAAAGCGTGTGGGTGCTCCTTGGAATTTCAGAGGAGCTGCTGCCATTTTCAGAGCTGAGACTGGTGTCAAATGCAACATCTATTCTGTAAACACTGCAAAGGAGCGTGGGATTGCCACCGCCGTCCCCCCTCCCTCATTATGATGTATGCTCCTGCCGGAGTTACCATGGGAGCAGGACGGTGGGGAGAATAAAACCCTTCTCTTAATTGTTAAACATCTCTGCAGCTTTCCATGTGCAGTAGCTGACGTGCCTGGTAATTGGATTTCACAGATTTTGTGTCTCTTCCCACCCCACCCCCTTTGCACTCACTGTAATCTAGCCATTCTGCAATAGGCTTTTCTTTGTGTATTTTGATGTACCATTTCATAGAGAAATACACCTCTGGAAGAGAGTGTTCCCCCAGCCCCACTGCTACTTATGTATGGATTGCATGGATTTCCACAGATGGATGGACTTGCTCCCAATGCACAGATGCTCTTTCTGATTAAAAACCTTATCTTGCTTTCCTTACATTTATAAGCCAGTGAGGTTTGAGTGTTGGACTATGACTCTTGGAGACCAGGTTTCCAAGCACCCCACAGGGTGACCTTGGGCAAGGATGAATCTACGCTGTAGAATTAATGCAATTTGACATCACTTTAATTGCCACGAGTCAAAGCTATGAAATCCTGTGGGTTGCCATGTGGCATGGCAACATCATCTGTAGCAGAAAAGGCCATGATCTTATAGAACTCCAACTCCCAGGATTCGATAGCATTGAGACAGGGCAGCTAATCAGATATGAAAGTGCTTTAATTCTATAGTATAGATGCACTCCAAGTCACACTCGCTCAGTCTCAGAGGAAGACAAGGGCAAACCCCTTCTGAACAGACTCTGCTAAGAAAATCCCATGATGATATGAAGAATGATATAGGGTATTTAGATGCCAGGTAGAGCAGTTCTGCACTGTGCCATAGCACCTTTTACCTATTGACTATAATGTCATGAGGGGCCAAAATAGGTTCCCTAGTTTATCCGGCAAAGAAAATTTAAAATCAATAAAAATCCTAAATCATTAAGATTGCCTCAGTGAGCAAATGCTTCCTCTGCTACCTGCCTTGTTCATTCAGGTGTGTAAGTTGATGCAATCACCGGCAGAAGCCTAAAAGGAACTGCAGGTAACTTTCCCCTCATGCTTTAAGGCAGGGGTCCTCAAACTTTTTAAACAGAGAGAGGGCCAGGTCACAGTCCCTCAAACTGTTGGAGGGCCAGATTATAATTTGAAAAAAGCATGAATGAATTCCTATGCATACTGCACATATCTTATTTGTAGTGCAAAAAACACTTAAAACAATACAATAATTAAAATGACAATTTTAACAAATATAAACATTAATATTTCAGTGGGAAGTGTGGGCCTGTTTTTGGAAGATGAGATAGGATTGTTGTTGTTGTTGTTGTTGTTGTTGTTGTGTGCTTTCAAGTCGTTTCAGATGACCCTGAGCGAGGGCCGAGTAAATGCCCTTGGAGGGCCGTATCTGGCCCCCGGGCCTTAGTTTGAGGATCCCTGCTTTAAGGTTTTCCTAGTGGGACTAAAAATTCCTGTAATCCCTAATTACTCCCATGACACTCCTCCCTAATTTATATCTGCAGCAAAGATCTATCTAGGTTCTTGTGGGTTTTTTCGGGCTATAGAGCCATGTTCTAGAGGCATTTCTCCTGACGTTTCGCCTGCATCTATGGCAAGCATCCTCAGAGGTTGTGAGGTCTGTTGGAAGTAGGAAAAATGGGTTTATATATCTGTGGAATGGCTGGGGTGGCGCAAGGAGCTCTTCCCTGCTGCAGTTAGGTGTGAATGTTTAGCTGATCACCTTCATTAGCATTTGAAGGCCTGCCTGAGCCTGGGAAAATCTGTTGCTGGGGGGTGTTAATCTGTGCCTGGTTTTTTCCTCTCTGTTGTTTAGCTGTTATTTTAGAGTTTTTTTATACTGGTAGCCAGATTTTGTTCATTTTCATGGTCTCTTCCTTTCTGTTGAAATTGTCCACATGCTTGTGGATTTCAATGGCTTCTCTGTGTAGTCTGACATGGTGGTTGTTGGTGTGGTCCAGCATCTCTGTGTTCTCAAATAATATGCTGTGTCCAGGCTGGTTCATCAGGTGCTCTGCTATGGCTGACTTCTCTGGTTGAAGTAGTCTGCAGTGCCTTTCATGTTCCTTGATTCGTGTCTGGCGCTGCGTTTGGTGGTCCCTATGTAGACTTGTCCACAGCTGCATGGTATACGGTAGACTCCTGCAGAAGTGAGAGGATCCCTCTTGTCCTTTGCTGAACGTAGCATTTGTTGGATTTTCTTGGTGGGTTTGTAGATAGTTTGTATGTTGTGTTTCCTCATCAGCTTCCCTATGCGGTCAGTGGTTCCCTTGATGTATGGCAGGAACACTTGATGCAGGAATACATCAAGGGAACCACTGACCGCATAGGGAAGCTGATGAGGAAACACAACATACAAACAATCTACAGACCCACCAAGAAAATCCAACAAATGCTACATTAGCAAAGGACAAGAGGGATCCTCTCACCTCTGCAGGAGTCTACTGTATACCATGCAGCTGTGGACAAGTCTACATAGGGACCACCAAACGCAGCGCCCAAACACGCATCAAGGAACATGAAAGGCACTGCAGACTACTTCAACCAGAGAAGTCAGCCATAGCAGAGCACCTGATGAACCAGCCTGGACACAGCATATTATTTGAGAACACGGAAATGCTGGACCACACCAACAACCACCATGTCAGACTACACAGAGAAGCCATTGAAATCCACAAGCATGTGGACAATTTCAACAGAAAGGAAGAGACCATGAAAATGAACAAAATCTGGCTACCAGTATTAAAAAACTCTAAAATTATAACAGCTAAACAACAGAGAGGAAAAAACCAGGCACAGATTAACACCTCCCAGCAACAGATTTTCCCAGACTCAGGCAGGCCTTCAAATGCTAATGAAGGTGATCAGCTAAACATTCACACCTAACTGCAGCAGGGAAGAGCTCCTTGCCCCACCCCAGCCATTCCACAGATATATAAACCCATTTTTCCTACTTCCAACAGACCTCACAACCTCTGAGGATGCTTGCCATAGATGCAGGCGAAACGTCAGGAGAAATGCCTCTAGAACATGGCTCTATAGCCCGAAAAAAGCCACAAGAACCTAGTGATTCCAGCCATGAAAGCCTTCGACAATACAAAGATCTATCTCCTGGAAAATTTTCTGTGCGTGAGTATTTGTCTATTGCAAGTATTGCTTTACTTTGCCCCATACAAGTGAATAGTGTTCCCAACAATTCAACTTAGGTAACTGGATTGGGAGTTCCCTGAGGAGTGGTGACCAAATCCATTTTTTTGCCCCTCAGGACACCCGTCTTTATGAGAATCTGGGCTGCTTGTATAGTGGGTTCTAAATGTATTTCTTTGTTTTGTTTTACCCCTCCTTTCTCCTGATGTATGAACTCACTGGCTACATTTATTTGTAACAGTCAGCTAGGAATCCTGTGTGTTTTAGTGGTTAGTGTTACTGAGGTTTGGGAAATCCAGGTTTCAGTTCTTACTAAGCCATGAAACTCAGTGAGCCAGAGACTCACCCTGATTTCTCCTGACCTACCTCACAGGGTTGCTGTGAACATAAGGAGGCATGAGAAGAGCCATTCACACTGCTCTGAGCTACAAGAAGAGAAGTGGAATAGAAAGATATCAAATAAGTAAACATTTTATTTTATTGGGTATAAGTGAGATGCAACTTCAGACCCTCTCCTTTTGTGTGAGTGGGTAAAAACCAGGACTGGTTTGGCTTATTGTGAGCTGCTTTGCATCTCAACTGAAGCAAAAATGGGATATAAATTTAATTATAATAATGATAATGGATTATTGTGAATTTTCTGTGCTGTATGACCATGTTCCAGAAGTGTTCTTCCTGTTGTTTTGTCTGCATCTATCCTCAGAGGTTGTGAGGTCTTTTGGAAACTAGGAAAATGGGTTGTTGTAAGTTTTTCAGGCTGTATAACCATGTTCCAGAAGCATTCTCTCCTGATGTTTTGCCTGCATCTGTGACAGACATCCTCAGAGGTTGTGAGGACCTCATAACTGCTGAAGATGCCTGCCATAGATGTAGATGAAAATCAGGAAAGAATGCTTCTGGAACATGGCCATATAGCCCGAAAAAACCTACAACAACCAGTGATTCTGGCCATGAAAGCCTTCCAACAACGCATAGGAAAATAGATTTTATATATCTATGGAATGAGAGATATATTCCACAGATATATAAACCCCATTTTCCTAGTTTCCAACAGACCTCACAACCTCTGAGGATGCCTGCCATAGATGCAGGTGAAATGTCAGGAGAGAATGTTTCTGGAACATGACCATATAGCCCCGAAAATTCACAACAACCCAGTGATTCCAGCCATGGAAGCCTTCGACCACAAAATAATGATAATATCAGTATTTCTCATTACATCTAAATATGGGGGTAATTTTTTATTTCTGAAAAATCTGTGAATCCTATTTCAATTTGGTTTACCACCATATCTTATATGGTTGCCATGAACCACAATGCTGGACTTTTGAATGTAATGTAAACTTCTACTCTACTTGGTTACTTTGCCTTAGAGGAGTACAACATAAATTAATAGGTATTCACTCACATTGTAGTCCAATAAGCCAGGATTTCCACCTTAAAGCAATGTGCAAATATGGCCAGGAAGCAAACAATGGCAAGTCAGCTCCCTCTCCCTTAATTGCAGCATGAAGGCAATGCTGTTCGTCCTTCATTATAAGGTTGTTTTGTATGTTTGTTATACTTTTCCTTCCTTCAAAGAGTCTTGAGTGGCATTCTTGGTTCTCCTTTGTCCTGTTTTATCTTTGGGTAAACAGCCACCCTTTAAGGCAGGCTATTGTGTGAGGGAGAGGAAGAGGGAGAAAAGGTCCAGTCTAGGGAAATAAGTGAATCCCAGGGTTGAATAAAGGAATTGAACCCAGGTCTCCCTTCCCCGTTGTGGCCTCAATATTCTAAAGCAAGCATGGGCAAACTTTGACCCTCCAGGTGTTTTGGACTTAAACTCCCAGAAATCCCAGCCAGCTTACTGGCTGTTAGGAATTGTGAGAGTTGAAGTCCAAAACATCCGGAGGGCTGAAGTTTGCCCATGCCTGCTCTAAAGGCACCAGATCCCATCCGATCTTGGAAGCGAAGCCAAACCAGTGCTGTTTAATTCTTGAATGGGAGACCACCTAAATACCAGGCTCTGTAGGCTACGTTAGAGGAAGGAACTACCAAAAACCACTTTGGAGTATTCCTTGCCTGAGAAAACCTTGTGAAATAATGGGGTTGCCATGTGTCAATAGGTGAGTGGAAGGCACATATCCACACACACACACACACACACACACACACACACACACACACACACACACCAGCTGTAGTCTGATACTGAGTCTTGACAAACAAGTGTGAAAAGCTTTGAACATGGATCTATCTCTAACTAAATAGCTCAAGCTGACTCATAGAATCATAGAATCAAAGAGTTGGAAGAGACCTCCTGGGCCATCCAGTCCAACCCCATTCTGCCAAGAAGCAGGAATATTGCATTCAAATCACCCCTGACAGATGGCCATCCAGCCTCTGTTTAAAAGCTTCCAAAAAGGAGCCTCCACCACACTCTGGGGCAGAGAGTTCCACTGCTGAACGTCTCTCACAGTCAGGAAGTGCTTCCTCATGTTCAGATGGAATCTCCTTTCTTGTAGTTTGAAGCCATTGTTCCTTGTCCTAATCTCCATGAAAGCAGTAAACAAGACTCTTATCAGACTTGATGATATGGTCAAGATTCCATATTTCTTTGATTCTAAGATGCCACCAATTGTAAGGTGCACACTTATTTCAGTTTCAACAAACAGAAAAAAGATACACACACACAGCACCCGATTAGAATAGAAGAAATTCAGAATTACAAACAGCCTTTGTGATGGGATGTTGTAGGTTTTTTGGGCTATGTGGCCATGTTCTAGAAGCATTCTCTCCTGACGTTTCGCCTGCATTTGTGGCAGTCATCCTTAGAGGTTGTGAGGTCACAACCTCTGAGGATGCTTGCCACAGATGCAGGCAAAATGCAGGCAAAATGTCAGGAGAGAATGCTTCTAGAACATTGCCATACAGCCCAAAAAACCTACAACAACCCAGTGATTCCAGCCATGAAAGTCTTCAACAGTACAGCCTTTGTGATGTGGCACATGTCTTTTGATCTAGCCTTCTCCCCCACCTGGCATGCTCCAGGAGTTAAATTATAACTCCTATCATCCCCAGGCTGATTGGACTCCTGGAATCTGTAGTTCAGCATTCCTGGACAGTGCCAGATGGAGGAAAGCCCAGCTTAAAATGGGAGAGTCCTAGGTAGAGAGGGGCGTGTGTATGTGTGTGCCGTGTGTTGTGTTAGAGCTCCTTTTCACACAGACAGGCATAGCTGTCTTCCCTGTGAGTCATCATTGTAGCTCGCAGCTCCTTGAATTCCAGCTTAGCAGCATGAGAGAGCCTAGTAAGATTTCTAAGAGGGTGGCCGAGGTGTGCCTTTGTCCCTGACTATAAAGAGGGAAATATATAGGTTATAGGGAGATCTTTGGGGTCTCCGTGGACCGGAGGAAGATCAGTGCCGCTTTCTGCTTCCTGGATCCAACGTAATTCCACTGTCTGCCTGCAGAGTGTGAGGAGGAAGGTAAGGACAAAGGAATAATTGTGGTTGCTTTTTCTCCTGATGGAGAATTCGTCTTTGTTGTGCCGTCCCCCCTCCCCCTTTTCACTTGATTTGTTTATACCTTTACTGCAGGCCTGCTGCTCAGATCCTCCTACGGAAACAAGTGCCTGTTTCTAATTATCATTACAATGCTTTCCTTATTAGATCTATGCCAGGAGCAAGACATTTACAATAATATATACAGTAGAATTGTAAATAGCTTAGGCCTATGCCAGTCTCAGGAAGCAAGGGATGGGTTGGAATCCAGTGTGTTGTGTGTTATTGGAATTTAAGGCAATAACACAAAGGTTTGAAGAGACTGGGAAAGGGCGATCCACAACATGGATAAGTACCTTTTTCAGCAGGGCCCTTTCCTTCTGTTCCATTTTACCTTGAGAATCTTGCAAGAAATTGCTCAACATCATCATTCCAACAACTGCTCGCTTACCCTGAGGTGTGCCCCAAACACACCCACTATATGGGGATTTCTGCCTTATGTTGTCATCCTCACCATCTGCTGAACCTTGTGAGATTATTCTTATGGTACCTCCAAATAGAAAGGTTCCATTTTAGCAATGGATAGGCCTATCCTTTCTGGAAAAAGCACATATTTTATATATATATACACACACATACACACACAATTAAATTATTTAGATGCATCACATATTGCAGAAGCAATTTCCAGAATAGGATTTTGATGTTATGCAAAGAAGATTTTGTAGGGGGGTTTGGCCCTGAAGGCTACCTCCAAGCATTGACTTTTGGTGACATTGAATTCTGGTCCCATGAGATGGATAACTGATAATTTTTACCAGGCTCAGTGTTGTGTCTCTTCACCTTCTGGACACTTTCCCCTGTATATTGGAAAGAGCCACATTCTTTGAAGGTTTCTTTAAAGGAACCTGTAGCCTTTTGAAACTGACCTTCATTGTCTCTCCCATTTTGAGATGAGGTGACCAGAACACCAGCTTGTATGCCAAATGTGGCTGCTTGTTTGCCGTCTCTTAAAATGCCCTTATATTTTGGCCACTGTTGAATAATTATTAATGCTGATCTTTTCGGTGCCCTTTAACTTGATGGAAGAGTTCTGGAGAAATCAAAAGGTCTCACATACTTGTGAAGTTTGGGTGTTATTCAACTCTGTTATTTATTTATTTTTTTAAAAAAGCTTATAGGCATTGGGTTGTTGTAGGTTTTTTGGGCAATATGACCATGTTCTAGAAGCATTCTCTCCTGACATTTTGCCTGCCTCTATGGCAGGTATCCTCAGAGGTTGTGAGGATGCCTGCCATAGATGCAGGCGAAATGTCAGGAGATAATGCTTCTAGAACATGGCCATATAGCGCGAAAAACCTACCACAACCCAGTGATTCTGGCCATGAAAGCCTTTGACAACTCATAGGTATTTCTGGTTTTGTAAAATTAATTTGCCTTTCTCCTTTGTTTTACCACTGTAACACAGCTGATGGTGTCATTCAGCATTTTTATTATATCCTGAAGGACTCTATACTAGGTATTATAGCTGGCTTAGACTTCTTTACTGGACAGGTTATGTCAGGGTTTTTGGCCTTCCTGCCTACACACATGACTTTAGAGCTCTTGTTTTATGTAAGTGTCAGGAAGTTTGTAGCCTCCAGTTCAAAGCAAATCCTTCAAAGCAGCCACAGGACCAGATTTGACTCCTAATTGGTCCCTGTGTGAAATGTTTCTGCAGTGGTGGAAGCCGGTATGGGTGACCTCTGTCATGCCCGTGGAGTTATATATCTACGAGTTATATATCTACCCCTCGTACATTCTTAGCATCACCACCTCCACATTTTCTATTTTAGCAAGGCTGTGACCCAGAAAAGGAGTCCAAATGTTCCAGATCTCTTCTTTTAAAATGCCAGCTTGCAACAAATAATGTGGGCATTCAAGGACATGCATGGTCACAGAAAAAGAAGGAAAAGGCTCATCACACAAGTCGCTTGAAAAATTTCGTGGGTTGCATCCCGACTTCATTACACTGAGAGAAGGTCCACTATATCCAGAAGGATTTGTGTTAGTCACGTCTTACTTCTGCGTCCTATGAATTCAATGAGTCACTCCTTGAGAAAAATGAGGCAGGGAGTATAACTGCAATGTACAATAATAGCACTTTGATACCACTTTAATTTCCTGTACAATTCTGGAGTTTGTAGTTTGGTAAGGTACCCAAAATTGGTTGCTGAACAGCTCTAGTGTCCATCTCAACTGCATCACTAGAGGCGAATTCTCCATTCATCACAACACTACAACTCCCAGATTTCAAAGGGTCTCATTTGAGAGAGAACAAGATAGATATAAATACTAATACTACTAATAACAACGCAACTGTGTTTTGTGTTTACAACATGCATCTATAGGCAACCAAGCCATATGCAAGATTCATAACCACAACCGGTTGAGCTCCATTCCACCTCTTGAGGCTCAACAGGCATCAGAACAGATCTATTTATATATTATGTCACATGTTTATTGTATTTAAGGATCTCTTTCTTCCCAAGGTGTGTATCTTGCACCTTAAAAGAATACAGTCCAAAAATACGATGGCAAAGTAAGACTGTGTTGAATGGGATATTACTAAGGATGGAAATAATATTTCAAAATACTGGTATTTGGGAAATGGATGAAAAATGTTTTTCTTGTATATCAGAAAATCCTGCTTAAAAGAACCCTGGATGGATTGTGGTCAAAATGTCAAAATTATTGAATGAGGAAGAATGCACAAGCTTGGAGAGGCTGTACCCATGTGCTTTGGCCCGAATCTACAAGGAAGGCCAGGCCAATATTTTGCCCTCCCCTTCTTGTGCTGAGTTTTCTGGGTGCAAAGTATTTTTGCACCTTCTCAACCTCTGAGGATGCTTGCCATAGATGCAGGCGAAACGTCAGGAGAAATGCCTCTAGAACATGGCTCTATAGCCCGAAAAAACCCACAAGAACCTAGTGATTCCAGCCACGAAAGCCTTCGACAATATATTTTTGCATTTTGGATTCACTTTGGAACAGCTGAGGAAAATGAAGTATGAAGGAGCAAAGAGGGAGGAGAAAACAGGAATTGAGACAATTTTAAAAGCTACAAAAAATCCGGATGAGAGAGAATGAATGCGGACTGTCCCTGCCAAATTGGGAGACTTGGAGGGTGTGATATGGACAAGAAGCAAGAAAGGATAGAGAGTGGGGACAGGTCAAGCAACATCTTGGATAAACTATTTTACATACCACTCTAAAACAGGAAGATGAAGGAAGCAAAGGCTTTATTATTATTATTATTATTATTATTATTATTATTATTTATTATTTGAAACACAACAAGATTAGTACACAGCAAACAAGATCACTATGCTGGTTGTTGTATTGGATCACCTGTCAGACACTTCCCAAGTGTCTAGGACTAGTATTTTATTCTGCACATACAGCCCACTCACGGTCATAGTCACAATCACTGTGTTATGATTTATTTTAATTTTATATTGTTTGTTGTATTTTTATGTTTTATGTAATTTATCAAGTTATTGTCTGTGTTTTGATTTTAGTTATTGTATTGTGTTGTTGTTCAGGCTTGGCCTCATGTAAGCCGCCCCGAGTCCCCATCGGGGAGATGGAGGTGGGATATAAATAAAATGTATTATTATTATTATTATTATTATTATTATTATTATTATGTGATGTATCGGTGAATAATCCGTGCAGATCCCAGTAGGGTGGCCTTCTGCAGCTGGCAGATGGTAATTTTGTCAGTACCGATTGTGTCTAAGTGCAGGCCAAGGTCTTTAGGCACTGCATCCAGTGTGCCACCGGAGCCCCCGGTGGCGCAGTGGGTTAAACCCCTGTGCCGGCAGGACTGAAGACCGACAGGTCGCAGGTTCGAATCCGTGGAGAGGCGGATGAGCTCCCTCTATCAGCTCCAGCTCCTCATGCGGGGACATGAGAGAAGCCTCCCACAAGGATGATAAAACATCCGGGCGTCCCCTGGGCAACGTCCCTGCAGACGGCCAATTCTCTCATACCAGAAGCGACTTGCAGTTTCTCAAGTCACTCCTGACACGATTAAAAAAAATCCAGTGTGCCAATCACCATTGAGACCACCTTTATTGGCTTGTGCTGGAGTCCTTGCAGTTCGATCTTTAAATCCTCGTATCATGTCAGCTTTTCCAGTTGATTCTCTTCAAACCTGCTGTTGCCTGGGATTGCAACATCGATGGTGATGATGATGATGATGATGATAATGATGATGATGATGATGATTATACATTATTTGTCCTCTGCCCTATCTCCCTGAGGGGACTCAGGGCAGATTCCAGCATACACAATACAAGGCAAACATTCAATGTCTAGAAACACAGATAAGGTAAATGCTTCCCCTTCTGGCTCTTGAGGGGTGGTGCTCATCTCCATTTCAAAACAAAGAGCCTGCATTGTCCATAGACACCTCCTAAGTCATGTGACCAGCATGACTGCATGGAGTGCCATTTACATTCCTGCCGAGGTGTTACCTATTGATCTTTTCACATTTGCATGTTTTCGAACAGCTAGGCTGGCAGAGGCAGGGGCTAACAGCGGGAGCTCACCCCATCCTGCAGCTTCGAACTGCCAACCTTCTGGCTAGAAAGTTCAGCAGCTCAGCGGTTTAACCCACTGCACCACTGTGGCCCCATTCCAGGTAGCTGTGTTTGAGGCAGAAAGTAAAACTGAGAAATTACATCTTGTACATCTTGGAATAATGGAGATGGTTGCTGCTGCTACTACTACTTCTTCTTCTATTAACTTAATTTTTATTTTTTATTAATTTAAAAAGTAAATTCAATAAAAAAACTGAAAATAAAAAATAAATGCACAGACACCAAATAGAACAAACAAAAAGATACAAAAATAATGCCTACCTATAACTTCTCCCTTCTCCTTTAAAAAGAACGATAAAAAACTACATTAAAAACATTTTAAAAACACAGCTCACATCTCCTCTCATCAAGCCTAGGCAGCTATCAAAATATAGTATATTTCTATTATGGTAGTTACGTCAACTTCTGCTAAATATAGAAAAATATTTTAAATTAATGAATGCGATATCTTTCAAGCTATGCATTTGGGAGAGGACAAACACACTTCTACAAGGCAGTACTGAAAGTCCTTGTGGGAACATGTCTCCTTTTCCACTCTCCCAATGTAGTGCTGCTAAAAAAAAATCCCCAAAACTTCTATATAGACAGAGGATGAGAAAAGGAAAGGAGTCTGGACAAGCATAAAATGTATTTTCTAATAGAAGTTTCTTTGTCAGATGCTTTGTTAACTGATGTAGACCTCTATCAAAGGAGCCCCTGAAGGCCGGTGGTTTGAATCCAGGGAGCGGGGTGAGCTCCCATCTGTCAGCTCCAGCTTCCCATGAGAGAAGCCTCCCACAGGATGTTAAAACATCCAGGCGTCCCGTGGGCAACATCCTTGCAGACGGCCGATTCTCTCACACCAGAAGCGAGTTTCTCAAGTCGCTCCTGACATGGAAAAAAAAACTTTGCAACATATTCAAAATATATTTCAAACTCAAGCATTTTGAATCTTTTTAAAAAAACAATAACCACAGCTCTCCAGTTAATCTATTCCTTCCGTATTCGTGTCCCTCAATAACAAAGGAAAATGGCTATACCAGTTTTATAGTTCTATAACTACAAAACAGAAATGTTTTCAAACACTGAGAAATATAAACAAATTTTACAATCACGAAATCATTCCAAATAGCCTTCTTCAACCCAAGTTACTAAATACGATACTCTGTCGAAAGTTATGAAACAAATTTTCCAAGAAGGAAAAAAATAACATTAATTACTAATAACAGGGGAATTCCAGTATGTAATGGGAATTTGGAGTTCAGGGACATATGTATTGCATCAGTTAAAATATGACGTTAATATTGCATTATCTTTCCAAAAGGAAATGTCCAGATACATATCTGTTCCAGGGATTAGCATGCATGGTTTTTTCCTGCTGTCCTATAGCTGGGATGATCGAAATACAGGGAAGTGAAACATCATAAAGTCTTCTAACCTAGTAGATACTTAGATGTGTAGAGAAAGCTGTTGGGGACAGCTTTCTTGGTCAGGGTTGGTAGTCTAGTTCAGGACAGAGCTAAGGAAGTACGGTTCATTGCACATGTTGCTCTCCTTCCTAGATACCTCTTGAGTCAGATCATTAAATTACACATATGAATAATATGATAAACTGGAGGTGGAGAAGAGGCAACAGCAATATAAAAATGATCTGACGTTGTGAGCTCAGAGGCTCTCAACCTTTGGTCCTCCAGGTGTTTTGGACGTCAGCTTCCAGAAAGCTCAGATAGCAAAGCCATAGAATCATAGAATAATAGAGTTGAATGAGACCACAGGTTTGTTTGTTTTTTTTGGTCATGTCAGGAGTGACTTGAGAAACTGCAAGTCACTTCTGGTGTGAGAGAATTGGCTGTCTGCAAGGACGTTGCCCAGGGGACGCCTGGATGATTTGATGTTTTATCATCCTTGTGGGAGGCTTCTCTCATGTCCCCACATGAGGAGCTGGAGCTGATAGAGGGAGCTCATCCGCCTCTCCCCGGATTCCAACCTGCGACCTGTCGGTCTTCAGTCCTGCCGGCACAGGGGTTTAACCCACTGCGCCACCGGGGGCTCCACCACAGGGGTGATCTAGTGCAACCCCCTGCCATGCAGGAAAAGCACAATCAAACCACCCCCAACAGATGGTCAGTGGTTAGGATTTTGGGAAATGAAGTTCTAAAAAACCAGTCTAGAGAACCAAAGGTAGTCAGTCATTAGGTAGCAAGTCCTACACCAAATGCTTGGTCAGATGAGTACCTTCGCGGCTTCAACTTCCCTTGAAGTCATTGAAAGCACTTATTACTAACCTTAAGTCTTTCTGTGCTTTCTGCTGGGGTTGCACTAATAGTATTCACAACTGAGGATTAAATCACATAGTTAAAAGTTGTGCAACCATTAGAAAATACTTGTATGTTAGTCATGTCCTAATAGCTTTAAGCTTATATAAATAAAACAGGAAGGAATGACTAATTAGCTTTACATTGATTTTGAAACATTACAGCAGATTTTGGATTAAAGAATTTGGTAGAATACTTTCTGTACTCTGTGATAGGACAGAACCACCCCAAGGACATGTCTTCAAAACCCTCCCTCAAGAACATCTTAAATACCAACTTAAGCACACACTTCAAACAAAATGAACTTGTATGACACTTGATGCCATCACCTTTCCACTTGTGTGATGAAGAAACTAGTGGTCTAGTGTAATGTATTTTGTGCCGTTTGATTATACTTATAAAGTTAGCTATGCTGCGGAAATTTTGGATTTTGTTTTACTAGACAAGTGTGGTTTTTCCTTCTTGTTGTGTTCAGAGTTTCTCCCCAATACCTATTTATTTATCTATTTATTTATTTTTTACCTTTATCTTCTTAGTCCCTTTCTACACTGCCATATAAAATCCAATTTTTCTACTTTCAACTGGATTATAGGTAAAGGTAAAGGTTATCCCCTGACATTATGTCCAATCGTGTTCGACTCTGGGGTTAGTGCTCATCTCCATTTCTAAGCGGAAGAGCCAGCGTTGTCCATAGACATCTCTAAGGTCATGTGGCTGGCATGACTGAATGGAGTGCCATTACCTTCCCGCCAGAGCAGTACCTATTGATCTACTCACATTTGCATGTTTTCGAACTTCTAGGTTGACAGAAACTGGGGCTGACAGCGGAAGCTCATGCCGCTCCCAGATTTGTACCTGCGACCTTTTAGTCAACAAGCTCAGTAGCTCAGTGGTTTAATACACTGTGCCACTGGGGGCTCCTGAGCTGGATTATATGGCAGTGTAGACTCATATAATCCAGCTCAAAGCAGATAATGTGGATTGTCTGTTTTGATAATATGGATCATATGGCAGTGTAAAAGGGGCCTTAGTGTTCAATTATCCTAGCTTAGCTTTTTCCATTTTCCATTTTGAAGTCGTGGTTCTGGGACCAGGCTTTTGGACAGCAGGCATAAATAGCACTTTGGATATGGAATTTGACTGGAATGATGATACGGCTGTTAATACTGCTTTTTACTGTTTTCATTGTTTTAATTAATGTTCTATTAATTGTTTTAATTGTTATATTGCATTGTTATATGTAGTGGCATTGAATTGTTGCCAAATGTAAGGCGTCCTGAGTCTCCCTTCGGGGGTTGAGAAGGAACGGGGTAGAAATACGAACATATGCCATCTACCAGTTGCTATCCCCTCATCCATAGAAAATCATAATGACCATATATAAGAAAATAGAACTGATGTGGTCTTTCCAATTTTATGAATAAGTGTCCCAAATAACCCCAAGAACAGGGCTAAAAACCAAGATTTCAATAATGTGTTTTGTTGAACTGCGTTACATTTGGAGTTTGGCATAATGAAGAAGTCGGTAGAGCTGATTACTATAGTATTGGTTTCATTATGGACTATGTAATACAAAGATCAACTTGGAATTAATAGGGAACTTGATATATTGTGGTATGGTAAAATAACATCCCAATGTGAGTACAGTGCTGTGCTTTTACATGCTCCCATTTTATATGCTGTCTTTCTGCCATAGCATTTGACATTTCAATGTGGTGTTTTCAGATAATGACTTACAATCTGAAGGACACATAATAGCAGAGACAACAACCTTCTGGTGTCTTAAAGATGGCCTAAATCCCTATGGATTGCTTCATCAAATGCTTTTGATGAATTGGGTGGAGTTGTTCAAAGCTTTTTTTTATAAAGTGTTTAAGGTGCTACAAGGCTGTTGATTGTTTTTGCTGCAGTAACATTCTTTGTATTCCCCTGAAAATGTCTATAATAGAAAAGTACAAAAGAGTAGAGAAGGACAGAGCAAATAAACAACTCCAGATGTCAATGTATTCATAGGTCGAAATGTGATTTCGTCTCAGCTACGCATTGGCTATATGGAAATAACACAAAGCTTGACTGGGGAATGTCTCTTTTGAGCAGGGGTCTTTAACCAGGGGTCCATGGAAAGATGTCTGGGAGGTCTGTGAGATGGAATTGAAAAAAAAATCAACTTATCTCATATATTTATTTTGTCTGATCTCTAACTGATATTTAGCATTTCCTTCACATATGAATATCTATATAAATAAAAATGCAATGTTCGTTTGTGGGATTAACATAACTCAAAAACCAGTGGACAAATTGACATCAAATTCGGAAACTACACCCCTAACAGACCAACGAGTGACCATCACTCCACCCCCCCTCCCAAAAAAAAAAAACCACAGCAGAAAGGATTTAAAACCCCCAAAAGCTAAAAGATGATACAGCTCATATGAGAAACGACTCCCCTCCTGCCTCTGCAGAGAGCAGGGACGCACCTCTCTCAAGCACTGCCTTTGAGCCCAACTCTTTTCCGGCCCATGTCTAGAGGGAAGGAATGAAGGAAGGAAAGGGGGAAGGAAGGAAGGAGAGAAGGTGGAAGGGAAAGAGGGAAAGAAGGAAGGAGGGAAAGAAAGAAGGAAGCAGGGAAGGAAGGAAAGACACAGGGAAGGAAGGAAGGAAGGAAGGAAGGAAGGAAGGAAGGAAGGAAGGAAGGAAGGAAGGAAGGAAGGAAGGACAGACAGAGGCAGAGAAGGAAGGAAAGAGAGAAAGAGAAAGAAAAAGGGATGCAGGAAAGAGGTAGAGAAGGAAGGGAGAAAGAAAGGAGAGAAAGAGGGTGGGAAGGAAGGAAAGAGAGAAGGATGGAACCAAAGAGCAAAGGAAGGAAAGGAAGAAAGAGGTAGAGAAGGAAAGAGAGGACGAGGGAGGTAAAGAAAAGGGGAAGGAAGGAAATAGAGAGGGAAGGAAGAAGAGAAAGAGGGAGGGAAGGTTGGCCACAGCAATGTGTGGCAGGTAAAGCTAGTATATCATAAATTACAGTAGTATGCCTTTCATATAACATTACAGTTGTTGTGTATTTTGAAAAATCATTTATACCCATCCACACTTTGAAGCTATGGTAGTTGTTAGACCTGACTCTAGATCACACACGATCACAGTCCTACCGTGTACAAATTAAGCAATATCATTGGCCAACTATCTGGCAAAACAGAATAGGCAATAAACAGAAGGAGATACCTTGAACTGTGTCTTTGAACTTTTGAAGTATAGGTCTGCCTATCTGTCACTACATTCTGAGAAGGGATTCATTGTTTTCTGACTAGCAAAGGAATCCAAGGACCAAAAAAGGTTAAGAATCCTTGTTTTATAGGAAGACATGGATGTGACAAAATTCCTAATTACAAATCCCTCTTTAGATTCAATGGTGCTGGATTGTTACAAGCTGGAGTAGACACAGTGGACCATTTCGTGGTCAACAAGGCCTGCTCCAGGGGTTAGAAATTATTTCAAAAATATTAAATTGTTTGCCCTCAAAGGCCCTTAAGAGCACCTGGTGGTATTTTTGCCAGGCTACTTTAGGTGTTAAGACCCACATCAAATTCAGTTGTTTGCCGATGTTTAATTCAGACACCCAAAGTACAAAGGATTTGCATTTTGGACAACTTTCCTTAGATAAAATAAGATCTGGAGAAATAGAGAGTTTCCTAAACTATTTGTGAGTCAAGGCAACTGGGTCATAGAGATGACTGTAGGAGGAATGAAGAAATTAAATGAAAATCTGGATGAAGGGCATCATCTAAATCATAATTATCATCAAACTAGACATTAATGGCCTCAACAAGCACTGAAAGATCAGGCTGGCATTTGAGGAAGGAGTGAAAAGAAAGGAAGTAAAACCCACAGAACATTAAAATCATTAAAATTATAGGAGGATTAATATCATTATTCTGTTTTTCTTCTTTTGTTTCTAATAGAGGAGCTTCATAGGATAAAAGGGAAAAGGACAGAAGCTTTTATAATTACTGAAATTAGATATAGAAATAATAAAAAAGAACTTGCATACTATGTTACTACTGAGATATTTACATGGAAATTTTTGGCTGGAATCCATCTGGGACCTTTGTAAGTCTGCAGAAATGAGAATTTAACAGCTCTGTAACATTCATATCCAGTGAAGGGCTGCTGCTATATTACTATGTAGAGGAGCCAGCAAAGTGAATGATGCACAAGGGAGTGTGTATCAGATCACTTTTGCCAGTGTGCCGTTATACATCTTCACAATTTACTAACACAGTTTCCTCATGCTGCTGCTATGTATCTTATGTACAGGCTTCCCCCACCTTTGGTGACTTGCTTTTTAACAACATGCTCTTTTGGTCTACAAATTGCAAACATGCCCCATCAATTCAAGAAGGGGTCAGCTCTTTCTTCATGATTATGAGGCTTTTTGGGGACTGCTTGCACTGCTTGCCTATAGAAACTGCAGGCCCTTCCTTGAATTGTTTTTGAATGTGAGCAAAAGCTCTTTTAACTTTATCACACACGGAAAAATAATATATAGCCTGATCTTTATGTTTTTAAGCAGCCAATGTGTATTTGCAAACCCAAAACCCTCTGGGTTCCACTTTTTCAACTGATTCCCCTTTCTGATGGCACTCTGATCTGTAACCCATCAGATAAAGGGTGTTGTCCAAGCAAAGGTTTGGTGATTGTTATTCACTACTTTGGACTATTTTTCCTACACTATTTATTTGTTTGAGGACCTCTAGGAAAAGAGGAATGATTTTATGAGATCTGCTCCTACAGTAGTTGCCTATGCCTAGTTTGAAAGATGGAGCATGTGGGAAAGGAGGGCATTTCAGGACGAGGAGAACCTTTGGCTGTTGTGGCAAGTATTGAGGCATTTTTACTGGATATAGCAATAAAAGATGGACATTATGTGGAAGTGAATCATATCACATCTGTTTAATATTGGAAGGTAAGCAGGGTCAGCCCTAGTTAGTACTTTGAGGGGTTACCACAAAATACCAGCTACTATAGGCTATTTTTCATATGAAGGAACCGGTAAACTATCTCTGAGTAGATTGTTGCATGTTTTCTGGGCTGTATGGCCATGTTCCAGAAATATTTTCTTCTGACATTTCACCCACATCTAGTAAATAAAGAACAACACTAAAAAAACAGGGGAAATCCAGACAAGAAACAATCAGAGCCAGCTAATCACCTTGCAAATCACCTCCCAACAAAGGATTCCTCTAGGCAGGAAGCAGCTGGACCTTGAAAACTGCTAGGCCATTAAATGCTAATCAAGGCGGCCAATTGTTACATTCTCACTTACCTCAAACAGACAAGAGTTCTTTCTCCCACCCTGAACATTCAACAGATATATAAACCTCATTTTCCTAGTTTCCAACAGACCTCACAACCTCTGAGGATGCCTGCCACAGATGCAGGCGAAACATCAGGAGAGAATGCTTTTGGAACATGACCATACAGCCTGGAAAACACACAACAACCCAGTGATTCTATCAGTGAATGCCTTCAACAGCATATCTCTGAGTATTCCTTTGGAAGTTTCTTATTCATAGGGTCACTATAAGTTGGCAGTGACTTAAAAGGAATTAACAAAACAAAATTTAGTTATGAGTAACATTGGATTTAGCCTATGCTCTTATTGGATTTAGCTTTGAAATCTCAGGATCTACCCAGGACAGATTTTTATCTCAGCAGTATTTGGTCTGAGTTTGCTATTTATTTTTCGCTTGATGAGCTTGTTTCATTTCCAGCAATGTGGAAAACAGCAGTTGTGTGAGAGCCTATTGAAAGAAGGATAGCCGCTCTCTGTGTTTTTGTACCATTAAGTGTAGCCACTAGAGGGTAGCTTGCTATTTGAGTTACATTAATTTGTATGGTTTATCCTTTGGGACATATCAAAAACAGGTGGTCTGCCTAGTCAAGAGAAAATGAATATGCTTGGCAAACTTTCTGCTGTTTATAAATGTTGATGGTGTGCAAATAGTGCTGATTTGTTATTGCCAGTCCATTTAGGTTTCTATGCATATTTGTTCTCATTTAAATCACATTTGGTTCTGAAATGCCTCTTCCCAAATATAAATATGTTTCAGATTACAACAGAGAGTTTTCTCTTTATTCATCTATATCAAAGGCAGGGACCTTCTACCCTCCAGATGTTGCACAGCACCCTTCCCATCATCCCCATTCAGCAGAGCTAGTGCTTGGAGTGATAGGAGATGTAGTCCAACAATTATCTGGAGAGTCACAGTTTGGTCATCCTGCTCGACCCTTCAAAACATTTATAAATTAGAATACAACTACGGCACAGTCTCACTTATCCAACCTTCGCTCATCCAATATTTTATATTATCCAACGCAGTCTACCTCCTGCCCAGATCCACAGCTGTTTTAATTCATTGTGATGTTTTGATGCTAAATTCGTAAATACAGTCATTTCTACATAACGTTACCGTATATTGAACTGCTTTTTCTGTCAATTTGTTGTAAACCATGATGTTTTGGTGCTTAATTTGTAACATCATAATGTAATTTGACGTTTAATAGGCCTTTTCCTTATTATCCAATGTTTTCACTTATCCAACGTTTTACCGGCCCATTTATGTTGGATAAGCACCACTCTACTGTATTTACAAAAACATTTTATCACTTTCTTGGAATGCAGTAGTGTTTCAGTCCAGTTTCTAAACTATCACAGTCTATAGTAGGCTTGGGCAAACTTCGACCCTCCAGGTGTTTCGGAGTTCAACTCCCACAATTCCTAACAGCGAATTGTGGAAGTTGAGTTCCAAAACATCCGGAGGGCTGAACTTTGCCCATGCCTGCCCCTGCTGATGTTTCTAAATAATGACTTGTTTATGAATAGTTAGGTAAGGTGCATTAGCTAATTTATATCAAGCTGTCCAGGCTTGGGTGAGATCCTTAAATATGTGCTGCCTAAAAAATTGTAATGTTAATGGCAAGTTTTTCTTTTGCAGTGACCCCTATGTGAAGCTTTCATTGTACGCATCAGACGAAAGCCGTGAACTTGCCCTGGTGCAGACAAAAACTATTAAAAAGGTAAGTGAATAATTTATCTTTTATGATTCACATTGAGAAAAAAATGATAATGCCCACAGTGTAAGTCAGCAAAAACCTCAAAGGTACCAGCTTTCATTTTATCTCAGAAGCTAAACTATGTTAGGCCTCGTCCCTACTAAGATGAGGGACCGCCAAGGAATACCAGATGTTTGTGGAAGGCTTTAGAGGAAGGCATTGCAAAACACTTCTGAGTATTCTTTGCCGATGAACAGGCTATAAAATTCATGGGGTCACCATAGGCTAGCTAATTTTGTTTGTCCTGTTAGATTCTTACCATTGAGCATCTCAAAGCAGCATTTATAGATCTCATTTTATACTCACAACAGCCAAGTGAAGTAGATGGCTGGTTCTCAATCTTTGGTCCCCCAGATGTTTTAGACTTCAAGTCCCAGAAGGCACTGCTAGGAAGTCAGAAACTTGGGAATTTTTGGAACTGAAGTGTCAAACAAATGAAGGACTGGAGTTTAAGAACCACTAAAGATGACTAGGGATGCATCTGCACATTAACTGCCATGGCTCAATACTATGAGATTGTAGGAGTTGTAGTTTTGAAAGATTTGTAGCCTTGCCAAAAGTATATACTGATGCCTCACTGAATTTCAAACTCCAGGATCCCATAGCATTGAGTTAAAGTGGTATCAAACTTTATTTCATTTCTGTTATTTGATGTATTTTATTTTGATGTTATTATTTGCTGTTTGTATTTTATTTTGTTGTACTGTAGTTCTGGACTTGGCCTCATGTTAGCCGCCCCGAGTCCCCTTTGGGGAGATTGTGACAGGGTATAAATAAAGTTTATTATTATATTATAGTCCAAAACTTATAATTTGTCCTGTTCTGCCCCATGGGTTATATGTGGCACCTTGGCTCTAGGCGCTTTGTAATGTCATGTAAGAAACTTATAGTAGTGATTCTGCCCCTGGTAAGTACCAAGCCCACTCTCTTTGTTGTAAAATAATACATCTCTAGAAGATAAATTAGACTTCGAGGTACAAAAAATTGAAATCTAGCACAAAAGTAACTAATTCTTGAGTTGGACTGATACTTTTGCATTGTTTCCAGTACAAGATTGCCTGTCTGTGTGTGCATGTGCAAAAAAGCAATTCTGTACAGAAAATATTTAACAGTGTTCCCTGATTTGGGTACAACACCATGTGGTTTTGGGTACAACACCATGATTTTCATGAAGAACCTATTTATATTTCTATATATAATATTTTTATGAAACACTTGAGTAACATAAATACCAGATGAAAATTATGCAGAATTCCCACAACTACAATATTACTCTTAACTAGCTTTTCTAAATGTCAGGAAACCCATTTTTTGTCCAAAAAATCAAATGACAAATATTGTTTCCTTTACTGTGTATTTTAATAAGTTTGTGTTTAATTCTATTTTAATGTTTGTATGCTTTGGGTTTTAATCTACATATCGTATGATTTACATATTGTATGATTTTCAGCGTTAGCTGCTTTGAGTTTCCTTTGGGAGAAAGGAAGTGGGATATAAATACAAATGATGATGATGACGACGACAACGATAATAATACAAACAACAATAATAACTAGTGTTCCCTAATCCATTGGACTTGGGATACCAAGTTTATGGGCTGGACTTCTGAATGTAGTGTCAGGGCCTTTCTAGCATATACTAATCAATTAACCAGTCACACTTCATTAATACAGTTCATTAAAATGAAGTCTGATTCAAAATGTGGTCCCTTCATTCTGTCCTAGCAAAAAAAGGAAAAAAAAGACATGTTACATTTGATTTTATAGCACCTCAACTGGATTCCAAGTATTTTTCAGACTCACTTCCAAGTTATGATAGTATTCATTGAAGTTCCTAAATAGTTTGGGTGCCTGATGCCATAAGAATCCACTTTTGCTTTGATGATATGTTCTTTCATGATAAGGGGCTAGATTGGGTGGCCCTTGTGGTCTCTTCCAACTCATTGATTCTATGATTTTTTGTAAGTATTCAATTCAGTTGGTCAGATAATATCAGATGACACTTGGCTCTGGACTTTGGAGGGGAGGTCACCCATTAGAGAAGCTGAGGAACAACATCTTCTAAGTCTTGCATCTTTCCCATGTTGTTGTCTTCAAGTTGTTTCTGATTTCTTGCAAGATTTATTTAGAGGAGGCTTGCACTTACTTTCCTTTGAAACTGAGTCTAAGTTGCCCAAGGTCACTCAGTGGTTTCCCATGGTCAAGTGGGATTTGAACCCTGCCTTCCTAGAGTCCTGGTCCAAGATTAAGACCATTATACCATGCAGTCTGTATAGGGTTTTTTAAATTACTAGAATAGGTTAACCAAGCTTGCATGCTTATGGACTTTAGAAAATCAGATACCACTTTGTGCTTTCAAAAGGATTTTAAAGATGATGAAACTATTTTTCATGCATTTCTAACCTTTTCTTGCCATGGACTGCTGTGAGTTTTCCAGGCTGTATGGCCATGTTACAGAAGCATTCTTTCCTGATGTTTCAACCACATCTATGGTAGGCATCCTCATGCTGTGTGGTCAGACCTCACAACCTCTGAGGATGCTGGCCATGGATGTGGACAAAACATCAGGAGAGAAGGCTTCTAGAACATGGCTATATGGCCTGCAAAACTCACAGCAACCCAGTGATTCTGGCTATGAAAGCCTTTGACAACACATTGAACTTTTCTTGCCATCTTTGAATCTTATTTGTAAATGACTGATAATTTTATTTGTTTTGTTTTTACATTTATGGGAAGGATTTTTCTGAGAACATAGAATCATAGAATAATAGAATCATAGAGTTGGAAGAGACCTCATGGGCCATCCAGTCCAACCCCCTGCCAAAAAGCAGGAATATTGCATTCAAATCACCCCTGACAGATGGCCATCCAGCCTCTGTTTAAAAGCTTCCAAAGAAGGAGCTTCCACCACGCTCCGGAGCAGAGAGTTCCACTGCTGAATGGCTCTCACATCTCTGAGGTCTAGTGATGGAATATATTTACCACGAATATATGACCTATTCTAACAACAACAATAATAACAACAACATGATAATAATAATAATAATAATAATAATAATAATAATAATAATAATAATTATTATTCTTAATTATTTTGCAAGTAGGGGGGCAATATTTTTAGGCTGATACAAATTGTATTTGCATGTATAGTTTTGCTCTTAGATTTCCAAATTGATCCCTTTAATTGCACATAACCTATGCACAGAAATATTGGCTAGTGTCGTCCCCCCATGTTATTCCCGCAACATGTTAAAGAATTTTAATAATGAAATATTTAGCACCCTTCATTAAGACATCTCTGCCCAGGTCATCAACGCTCCGATTCCCACTGTGAAGTTCCTATTTATAGCTGACGTCTATTTCTGCTTTATCCCACTTCACATAGCCTCCCACGTGAAGTTTGCTCAGCAAATGAATTTGAAGCCTTTTGACGACAGTGTCTTTATTATTGATGAAAGCTGTGACTGTGAATTCCTTTCTCTTTCTTTCCTGATTCTTAAAGAGCAACGTGCTTCTAAAATCAGAGCAGTATTTTTTAATTAAGAGGATTTTTTTCTGAAGATTTTATGTTAATGTGACTTTCTCCTCTTTTTTCTTACAGACTCTGAATCCAAAATGGAATGAAGAATTTTATTTTAGAGTAAGTGTTTTGCTTTAGAATTTTCAGTTGGTGTTGAGCAGAATCTATCTATTATTAGTATTTTTTTTTCAGTCTACAGTATTTACAATTCCTCCTATTTATTGGGGGAAGGGAAAGGTTTGCAAGATGTCTGTGAAAAAATGTTTTTGTCTTTTTAAAAACCTTAGTTTTTATTAATGCAAATTTGTATTTTTGTGCACAATTGTTGATGTTTTTGCATTTTATTCTGCACTTGTGTGGCAAGCTTGTATTTGTTTGATACCATGTGAAATTTGTAAATACCATGTGAAGATCGCAGGGTTTTTTTTAACCTATGAGTTATTCTGTTTTTTTGGTTGTCAGGAAAATTATATTCTGGCCAGAAAATGATTAACAGTGAATATTCTTTGCAACTCAGCATTTCAAAGATACAAACTATTTTTAATTATGGTACATAAAATAAGTAAACAAAAGCAACTTGGCACTTGTTGGTTGCATTAAGTATTTATTGACTTTGCTGTGACCCATTTAAATAAGTTATAGTCCAATCCATTGCCTTCAGAAGTCACAGAAGTAATTGAATGGAGTCCACCAGTGCTACATTATCTTAGATTAAATATGCTGGAAAATGTGTTGCAAAATATACCTAAACAAACAGTATCATAAAGATAATAGAATTTTCAAAACCAGAAACAGGATAAATTTGTGCAGAAGCAGGAATCAGAGTAGAATAATCCAGATCTCTTAAATTATAATGCGCTTCTCCACAAACTGGAATTTGTGGTCACATTTGTTAGAGAAAGTGCTACAGACGAACTCCAGTAGTACATAAATACATCTCCTGATACCTATATACCTGTATTTCTGCTCATAATATGATGGATTGTAATCTATTGCAGGGCTTCTGAAAAATGTTCACTTCCAACCCCTTTCCACTTCAAGTATACATAGATATAAAATAGATATAAAAACCAAACATTTACTGATAACATATCAGCATTTGTAAAGCTTTCTATATAGACTTTTATTGTGCCAGGAGTGACTTAAGAAACTGCAAGTTGTTTCTGGTGTGAGAGAATTGGCCATCTGCAAGGACATTGCTCAGGGGACGCCAGGATGTTTTACCAAGCTTCTCTCATGTCCCTGCATGAGAAGCTGGAACTGACAGATAGAAGCTCACCCTGCTCCCCGGATTTGAACCGCCAATCTTTTGGTCAACAATCCTGCCAGCACAAGGCATTAACCCTTTGCATCAATGGGGGCTTCTGCTATATAGACTGATTTTTGTGGAGTACAGATGAAGCATTTTTGTGTAGGGTCAACTGTAAACACTGCACTTCATTGCCAACTGATTTGTTTAAGTGGCTGGCGTTCAGAACCCATTTCTGTTGCCAAATTTATAGTGACCCCAACATTCAGCTATGGGTACCCCCATTTGGGGTTGGGGGCCACAGTTTAAGAAACAGTGATCTATTGAAGCATAGGGCATAAGTCAGAATAAGAGAGGAAGGAGAAATGAAGGCTTGAGCCTGGGGACCAAAGGCTCTTTAAGGACATACTAGCATCCTGCCTTCCTGTACTCTTTTGGTACCCATTCTTCAGGTCAGCCTCCTTTGTCTTTGGGGCATCTGCTACATTCAAACAAATATGTGTTGTGAGCATTGCTCAAATATCGCTTTGTGCTACAACCCATAGAATGACATAGATTGGACAGCTGTTGGCCATATTATTCTGCTTCTTTTGGGAACTTCAGTCCAACTCTGAGCTCAGAGACTGACCTAATGTAGCCATCCTGCTTCATAGAATTTCTATAGTCCCACCAATAATTATTTCCAGGTTTTTGCTCCAGCCAGGTATATGATAGCTTACCATTATTTTGATACTCATGTGCATGTCCTTTGCTTTTCAATGAAACTTTGGGCACCACCATCACTACTCCAGACATTACATGCCCATACTCTATCTCTGATTTTTGAATCAAATTATTTCGGATTTAACCTAGTAACTAAGCTTGACTTCACATCATTAATGGTTGTGCTTTATAACCCGTCTATGACATATTTCCTTAAAGAAAAAGGGGTGTGCAGGTTAAAACTCTAACTGTTTAAGATTCATCTTTTAGAACAGCTGTCTGCGAACAGACCAAAACACTGTACATGGTTAAAACTATGATATCTTTTTCAAACAATGTCTGAACACTTGACTTTTTCTGTTGACATTTTGGAAACCATTTTTCTTTGAGCCTCAATTTGGAGAGATCATAATTAGTTTTCAAATTGATTTTTATAGCATGCTCAAAATGAAAATAGAAGGTTAGGTATATTTGCAGATATAATGGTCATACTTTATCTGAGAATCAGACAGAAGCATTTTTTCCAGGGTTCACTCATCCATGGGTGATAGGTATCAGTGGGGCAATGAATCCACTCATGTTTCAGTCCAGATCTTAATGGAGCAAATCAAGGTGCTGAAACCTACCCCTGAAATGGGTTCAGTGCCTTCAACAGTTGAGATTAAGGCACTTGCTGCCATTGTGAACAGCCCATGGAAAAGCAAAATGGGAAAGAAAGACATAATGTACACAATTACATGTATGCAATCCAAAGCACAGGACAAGAAATATTTGGCACTGCTTTGCCTATTATTTTTACAGCCAAATCTCTAATACAAAGACAGAAGATATCAACTAACATCAATATCAAATAGCTAGATTGATATTCAGGTTGAGGGAAGTATGATGATTTCCAGTTTTGAGGAAAAGACTCTGTACCGGGGCTTAAAAGAGACCAGGAGGGCAAAACAAGACTCTTAGAAAGTATGAAGGGCTCTTTTGGGGGATGTTTAAACAAAACAGGGTGAAAATGTATTGTCGAAGGCTTTCATGGCTGGAATCCATGGGTTGTTGTAGGTTTTTCCGGGCTATATGGCCATGTTCTGGAGGCAATTTTTCTTAGGAGATGCAATACTCCTCCAAACATCTTTGAGGTTTGGAGGGAGGCATACACTACTACTATTTTGCTTTTCCAGAAAATGTTCACAATGGTAGCAAATGGTTTAAAAACATATCAATCAAATCCGCAAATAGTTAAACCCAAGAAAGTTAAAGTGTGGTGGGCTGACTGTACCTTCATAACAGCAGAAAAAACATGCAGGCCATGGTTTAGAGGTGTAGAGCGTCCCTGTCCATTGCATATAAGTTTGCATTGTGAGACAAAATATTGAACAGTTTGTGTCCATAAATCATTTAAAAAAGAATCCCTCTCTTTTGTCTTGTAGGTAAATCCATCTAACCACAGACTGCTTTTTGAAGTATTTGATGAAAACAGATTGGTGAGTATTCTCTTCTATATTTTGTTGTTGTGTTGTTTCTACGTTTGTTCAATTCAACCCAAACCTGAGGTTTTTTGGAAAGATTTATTCAGAGGAAATCCACAATTTATTTCCTCTTGGGTTGAGAGAATATGACTTTTTCCAGATCACCCCTGGGGTTTCCTTAACTCAGCAAGGACTTGAACCCTGGTCTCCCAGAGCCCTAGTCCAATTCTCAAACTACTACATCACACTGGCTCATGTCTGTTTGCTACATTCATGTAAAATGAATGTTTCTTGCTGTGGCATAGGTATAAAGAGTTGTTTCTATTTTGGTTATGAGAAGTTAGTCAATTATTTCCCCAAAAGAAAAAAATAAGGAAGCATGAAAATTGTTTAATAAGTAGGCTTGGAAATTGTTCTGAGTTCTTCTTAGAATTGCTACATGTGAGGTGTTTAGACATTATGGTTCATTGGGTTGTGGGTTTTCTGAGCTGTTTGACTATGTTCCATAAGCATTTTCTCCTGACGTTTCATCCAAATCTATGGCAGGCATCCTCAGACTTTGTGAAGCCTCACAATCACTGACTTCACAACCTCTGAGGATGCCTGCCATAGATGTGGGTGAAACATCAGATGAGAATGCTTCTGGAACATGGCCATACAGCCTGGAAAACTTATGGTAACCTAGTGATTCTGGCCATAAAAGCCTTTGATAACACATTATGGTTCATCTTTGTGTCCCCAAGATTCAGTTGTAGAAGCCCCTCTCATGTGGCTGCTTGAGACATCTACCTGAGATGGAACCAGTGACAGCCCTCAACTGATCCTCCTGAGTTCCCCATTACTTTAGAGAAGGGGTTCTCAAACTGTGCTTCTCCAGATGTCATGGACTTCAGTTCCCACAATTCCTAACAGCTGGTAAACTGGCTGAGGTTTCTGGGAGCTGAAGTCCAAAACACCTGGAGAAACACTACTTTAGGGGATAGCTCTGTGTGACACAGATTCCTGTCTTTCACTTGCTAAGCTACAATGTGGTAGTGATGATCCTGTCATATTCCCAGGACTAAAGTAAAACTGCTAGTTGATTTGTACACAGAATGGAAGCACTTGAATTGCATTGGGCTGACTGCCCACCTCACCCCCCTATGCTCACTGCTGTCATTGAGTGACTGAACATTAGTTGAAGTTTTAAATAGCATATAACTAATAATCATGGAGTTAGAAGAGACCGTAAAGGCCATCCAGTCCAACCCCCTGCCAGATAAGAACACACAAAGCACCCCCAAACTTAATCCTATGTCTGCCCAACTTTTGTCACAAATAACTACCAAATTGGAAAGCAAGTGTGGTATCGTGGTTTGAGTGTTGGACTAGGAGACTGTGAGATTGGCATTTGATTCCCTGCTCCGCCATGGAAACCCACCATATGACCTTGTACGAGTCCCACCTCTCAGCCTTAGAGAAAGCCTTAGAGAAAGGCAAGAGAAAACACTCTTTGAGTAACTTCTGCCAAGAACACTACATGCTAGGATCACTTCAGAGTTGCCATAACTTAGAAATTACTTGAATAAACAGAATAACAAGGTTGGTGCTAGGGTTTGAGTGAGATATGCCACAACTTCCCTTCAGGATAGGCATTTTTGGACGCCACGGTTGCTCTGGGATATCTTTGCTGTTTTTCCACTGAATTGAATATTAACGTCTTTGAAAATGAATGAAGACTTGTGTGGATAAACTGGAGTGTTCATCAAACTTCAACTTATGGTCTGACCCTTCTTTTTTCTAAGGACTGTTTTTCTGTCAAAGTATGGGTTGCTTGCTCATATGATATGGAAATAGGCTCCAAAGTCTGAAAACTGTGTTAAAACAATGCTGGAGAAACCTCCAGACTAATATTTATTTATTATTATCATTATTACTGTATAGCAAATAGTCATGACTCCCCTACCTTCTTATTTTGTTTTGTTGTTTCTTGCCACCTATTAATAATAATAATAATAATAATAATAATAATAATAATAATAATCTTTATTTATATACCGCTCTATTTATTTATTTATTTATTTATTTACTGTATTTGTATACCGCCTTTCTCAGCCATTTGTATACCGCCTTTCTCAGCCAATTGGCGACTCAAGACGGTTTCCAACAAATCATTATACATAAAACATAATAGATAAAAAAGCATTAAACAGTATAAGACATCACAAAAGCAATAAAAGCAACATCATCAGCTCTATCTCCCCTAGGGGACTCAAGGCGGTTTCCAAATAGCAAAACACCAACATACAGAGTACGCAAAAGATAAGCATAGAATTCTCAAAATAACACAAATACATTAAAAACTAATCCCAATAAAAACAATAGTGGTTTGCACTAGCCTTTGACTGTCAGTGCTGTTCCCCTTTTCCCTTTGTAATTAGAGCTGTTTTATTTCTCTGTCTGAAAACAAGTTGCTAGAAAACCGAGGCTGAAATGTCTAGGACGTGACTCAGGCCCGACACCTGTATAAGATTTCTTTTCCCCTTTAGCTCTATGAAGCTTTCATTTACAAAGGCAGTTGTACTTGCCTCCTGACAGTACTGTTTGGTTTCATTGCCTTGCCTTTAAATTCATTCTTGAAGGAGTGTTTTCAGTTGTACTTCAGCCATACCTCCCCTCCTTATTATTTAAACTACCACACAGAGCAGAGCCGAATTCGGGCATTGTTTAATTTTGGGTTTCAGACTGCCTGTTAGTTCTTCTGATGCTTTTGGCTCCTAATAAAGCAGAGCTCTGTTCCATTCTGGCAACCCAAGCTACTAATATTGCTAAACTTTCTCACTGGAGGTTTGCCAGCGCTGGGCAGCGTTTATGTACGGTGTTTAAGTCAGATCTGTACAGCTCTTCATGCACACCCTGTTCCAGATTTTACTTGCCTTCTCAACCTCTTAAAAACTGGGAAAGAGAGACTGTTGCTTGCTACTGGCTGCTTCTTGAATTGTGCGTGTAAGAGTTTCTTTTCTCTGTTTTTTTCCTCCCCAAAAAGATCTTACTGTAGCCAAAGTGGGTTATTATAGTCCGTTTATGGTGGCAATATGATATCTGTGTCTGTCGCTTCAGGAACGTATTGCTGCTTAAATTGCTTCAGGCATAAAGAGAGAAAGATGTGGTTTCTAGCATTCGCTGATAAGTATTTTCAGTAGTTTGAAGTTTGCAGCCAACTTTAAACAAACAAAATTTCAGTTTCTCTCTCTCTCTCTCTGCCTTCGCCCAGCCATTTTTTCCCTTGGTGATTCCCGATCTGCATGAACATATTAAGTGGATTTATTTTTCATGGAGGGAGGGAGAGGTCTTGTGTGGCTTCCCCCACTTGTCTTTCTTTTTCTTTTGGCGTAGAACAGAAATGTTCCGTGAATATGATGCAGTTTAGATTTATAGCGGAGTCGAGTGTGTTTGCTGCCTTAGTCAGCTGTGAGAGATCTCCCGCTGGGGCCGCTCCTTTTCTGATGGAAAAGGAACAGCTGTGAAGGTGCTGTTTCAGGCTATTGCTGGTATTAAAGTGAAAAAAATAGTTGCTTGCATTGGAGAGGGGGAAATGGGTCATGTGATGCCAGCCATCCTACCCTATGTCACAGTTTGGAGGAGCACCGATTGCTCTTATCCAATCATGCCTGGAATGCTGCTGGCCACTTGGGCTATTTCTGCTGCCTGTCTCTATCGGTGCAGTAGTGCTAACAGTTTGGCAGATGGGACACTTTTTCTTGGAGTTTATGTCTTTAGTTCTTAATTTCTGGCAGTGCCTGGACTCGTCGCTGTCTCCCCCTCCCCTCTCCTTTCTCCTGAAACCATGGCCCATCGGCTGCGGTTTCATTTTGGCTCCGGACGAAGCAACACCGCTCCTGAGTCGGGGATCCTTGACCGTGAGAGAGAAGAGGATGACTTTTTCATGGCATGCCACACTTTGCCCAGAAGGAATGGGCCTCATACTTTCTCAAGGCGAAGGGCCGAGTGTGGAGATAACCACAGGGATTTGCGGGAAGCCGGTTCCTTGAAGAGGAGCACCTCTATGTTTATTCCTCAGCTTCTCAACAGCATAGATGCACGGCCCACCAGGAGCTCTTCCGTGCAGATTTCGCTCCAGCGCAAGGCTGTCAATGGGCATGCTGATGAATGCGAGGGCACGGAATCCCCCCCAGAAGACATGGGGGATTTTTCAGATTTAGGGGAGCATTGTGCATCTCTTGATGGAAGCCATTCTTCTTCGAACAGTCAGCAGGTCACCCCAGACAACTCTCCACCCAGGCAAGCGGAGAACCCAGAGTATGAGATTAACGGAGAGCCATCTAATCACAGGATATTTTGTACCATCCCTTCCAATAACTGGACTGACAATGGTGCAGCCACTGGCCAGGACCACGAAGGAAGCAAAACCGGATTAGGCTTAAACATTGGCAGGGTAAGGATTCAGCATCGGGCTTCGAGCGTGGACGTGCCTCATGTTACGCTAATGCCCTTTGACTCAGAGGCGCCAAACAATGCTTCGGCCTCAGAACCCAGGCGCTGGTCTTTGCAACATTTGCCAGAAGGCTCTACCAATTCAGGAAAGAAATTCTTTGTTTTCCAATTGCAGCAGCCCCAGGCAAATAGCACAGGGACAGACTACAATTTTGGTTTTACGGGAACGAAAGGGGATCGGTTGGTTAGGTATCCACGAATACGTCTGGAGAGGAGTACCTCATATCCAGTTCACCCACAGCCAGAATGCATTAGCCCCATGGAGGGTGAAAGTGTGAATTCAACACTTCATGGAAATATCAGGAATGGCACTGAAAAATCCAGAGGCAATCCAGTGGAGCGGGTTTCTCCAGGGCAAGGATGCATGTTTAAAATCCACCCAGATCAAAACTCAAGGCAACAGCATTTCAGAATTCTTGTAACTCGTGGGATTAATGAGAAAGGTCAAAGTTCTGGATCAGAGAATTCAGCTGGTTCTGCTCCTGTTGCAACCAATTCATCAGTAAGTAAATGTTAACTTAGATTGTTTTGAGTCAGGGGATAAGGGGAATGGAAACTCAGATGCTTCGTGCAGGTCACATAGTTGTGAAATATCATATAGCAATGTTAGAAAGACCTACAATCTTCCAGAACAATCTGAAAGCATCTATGTTTTGTTAGGCTAAAGTAGCCTTAAGTTATGACTACTTCCACTGCAATGTTTTCAGGTCTTCTGGTGACTCATGAGTTACTTAATTCATTGCTACGTTGTCAAATACAGTTTGATAGTGTGTGTGTGTGTGTGTGTGGAAGCCATTCTTCTTCGAACAGTCAGCAGGTCACCCCGGCAGTGCCCATTTTGCCTATTTTGCCTTATTTCTATGCTTTTTAAAAGGTCCTATTATCTTTAAAATCTCAAGTGATATATACATTTATGCCAAACATACTATGTATACCTCGTTAAAAGTTAAGGATCAACAGCTGTTTTTCAAAAATATTAGCGCAGTTTTAGTGTCTTTTTGTTTAATTGCTTATAAATGTGAAAAAGTAGTCATGGAATCCCAAACGTTTTGATTTGTTAATTTCAGTTTTGGTTATACTACTATTTTCGTCATTAGCCTTAACAAATTAGGTACTATCGAGTTTTGAAGTTGGATAAATCGGTATATTTCATATTCTACAAACAATAGACTTAGGTTTTTTCACAGAAGGATATATAATAAACGAATGCCAAAGTTGTATTTTTAAAAAATGTGCTTTGTTGTTGCTTGAATGCCACTACATGTTCCAGCTCCATATGAAAACAAACAAAAGAGATGTTTTTGGCCCGTATCGCTTCCGCCTGTGTAATCATGGCATATATTGCAGTTCGATGCTGGAAGGCAGCATCTAACTGTGGGAAGGCATTGTGACGGTTGCTGCATAATACAAAAAGACTTTTATTCTACCTCAGTTTAACTTATTGATAGATACCTATTATATCACTGAGAAGATTATAGCCGCCTAGCACCAATTGCATTCCAGATAAGGGAATCAGGTTCATAAAGACATCTTTCTTTTCTTTTAGGCATCATTATGTCAGTATTGTGTGCTATTTTTCTTTCACTGTTAGTGTAGGAAAAATCACTCTAAAATTTCCAGATTGAGAGGAAACAGAAAAGACATGCATTCCAGCAGACATTTAATTCTGCTGAGTTTTTACTCTCTTTACCACATACATCCCTCTGGTTTTATTTTGGACATACTGAAATGACATTAAATGGTTTCAGGTTATTTTGTTCCCTGAATTTCTGGTATTTGAATTCTTAAAGCTGTAAAGGTTACTTATTTGAAGATTCTATACGATTTTTTGGGGAGCTGCTTAAGCTGAGATGCAAATCAAAAATGCATATGTGAGTTTTAGCTGCCACTGAAGGGGACTGAAAGAGGCAAAAGATACAGTATGTGCCAAATTGTGTTAACTCTTCTACAAACTGTTTGTGTTGGTGCGTGTGTCTTTTATTGAGTACTAAATTCACATAAAGGCAGTGAATGAGCAAGTTCCCCTATGAGCTCTTTTAAAACTCTTAACAATGTAGGGGTTCGGCATATATTTTCTATACTGTCCAAGATGGTTAAATGAATATCTTCCCTCATATTGAGGGCTCAGAGAAAACCCATTATTGGGTTTTTGCATGGCCAAACCCAATAATGGACTCAGTTTAGAATAAGATCAGAAATGTGCAACCAGGGGACTAGGAGTGACAACTTTTGCAATATTAAATTACTACACATAGATATATCACCAACAACAATTTGTACATCTACATCTTAGAAGCTTTATTGTGACACTTTTTAATTCCATATTATTGCATGTAGTATTTGATAATTTAAACATTGGACATAGCAAATAATATGAGAACAAATTCATGTGAGACAAACAGGGTTGCATTAGATGACAACAATATCACAAAGCTTTTAATTACCTGTGAAGTCCATAGTTATTTGAAATTATGTCCTCTGTATCAGACAACACTAGCTAGTTCTAAGCAGAGGATGAGATTTCAATGGCAGATGGCACTTCCTTTGGGAATCCATTTATTCATTGAGCTTTTAGGGGTAAATATCCAGTAGTGTTAGCTTTAATTGGCAGATGATCTTTAGGGTTTTAGGAAGGATCCTTTCATGGCCTAACCTGGAGGTCTCTCTTGGTCTTCCAACTTTATATTAACTGTACCTGATCCTTCTTAATATCTGAAATCACATGAGATCTTTAGTTCTTGATGGACTTATGACTCCTATTAGCCCCAACCACCATGACTGGTAGTCATAGCTAACAGAAGCTATCATCCAGCAATGTCCAAAGAGCCACAGATCCATAATTTGTTTTCTCTGTCACTCACCTATACAATTCCTCTATTGATGTACAGTATTTGATTGATTTCTATGCCACATAACCCTCTTTACAGGATGCCAAAAAAATCGTACTCAAAAATAGAGAAGTAAACAGTTAATCCAAATATCATTTTAATTATAAAGCCGTTTAAATTAAAAACTGGAATCAGATTTAAATGCCCATGTGAATTCTTTTTTTGTAATGCTCATCCAAATTCTGTTTTGGATTTTTTTTAATCTTAGAAGAAAGACTGTCCTTTGCCGTTCTTGAAAACTGATCTCTGAAAGCAAAACTGACTGTCCTTCTTCTCATGCCACAAACATGGTTTTGCTCTGAGACCTTTTATTTATTGAAAATATTATTTCTTTTCCTGATGTTGGATGAAGAGTCTTGATCATTTAATAAGCAATACTTGACGCTATGGCTCCATGGAGGCAGATTTAAACTCCTATGTGTATACTTTTCCAGACTAATAGTACAGGACACAGAAACATCCCTTTTGGGTTTGGGTGTTTTTTTAAAAAAATATCTTGGGAGGAAAAGGGTTTATTGATATTCTTGAAAACTGAGTCATAACCCTCTTGGTACTAACGTTGGAGAGTGGTCGCTGGTCAAAGTGGTCCCTAGTTTTTTAAAAAAGTTGGGAACCACTGTTTTAGGTCCACAGACCATTCTGTAAAAGTTGTACTCACAAAAAAAGTGTATGTAATTATAAAGTAAGCTGTAAAAATCGATAACCTTTTGTAATTTGTATGTATAAAAGAAGGCTGAGATATGCATAGAGAGTTTTCTGTACAGATATATGGACTTCTCTGTTTGCCGTAGTGTTGGTAACAGTTCTAGGAAGATGGTGCATTGCATGGGCCAAACCAACCACCTGCTCCTACAATAAAAAAACACTATACTTGTGAAGCAGTATTTCATATACACTTTAATCCATCTGATTGGCTGTAAGTGAGCAATCAGGTTTTCATTGAGGACTAGTGTTGTATTCTGCTGGATTCACATCTGGGGCTCATCCACATGACGCGATTAAAACAATGTGATTCAACTTTAACTGCCATGGGATCCCTGGGATTTGCAGTTCATGGGAGACATGTAAAAATATCAAACAAAGAGCTCTTGGACCTCACCGAATCACAAAATCCAGGATTCCACAGGGTAGCAGTGAAATAAAAATCATGGTGCTATAAATGTGTTCATGTGAAAGAGTCCCTAGTCTAGTGTTGATCTCAAATCTGTTAAGTTACTTGCATATCTAAATGGTTCCACAATTACAGTCATGGATATGATTTGTGTGCATATTTTGTTTTCATTCCTATGCATGTTTGTTTTGTTAAAAATTCACGCAAGACTTAGTGTAACTTTTTATTCCTAGTCACTTTTATGGCTATCATTGCTTGCCACCATCAAATTAGAAAAATACAGAAGTAAGAGAATAACCCCAAAACCCTGTTTAAGAATTATTTAAAAGGAGATGGTACTTTTCATTTCCTTATGACATTTTGATGCTTGGCATACAGAAATGCACTATGTAATATTTTAGTGTTTTAGTTTGTTTTGATACCAAAGCAAACTAGTCTGACAGAGAAGACTAGATATCTCACAAAACTACAGATCCCAGAATTTACTTAAAATGGCATTAAATCAATATAATTTTGCAGTATGGCTGCTTCCTTAGAATGATCAAAGCCACAGTGAGAAGTTGGATATGGACAGAACCTATTTACATCTTTCATTGCGTGTTAAGAGAAGTCTTGATTGATACTGTAAGCATGGCTGAGATTTAAACTGTTATTCCTCATTATATTCTATTTTTAAAAGCCTAGTTTTGTGTTAGAAAAGTAGTTTATTTACACATTAAAATTGTCCACCAGGTATGTTTAATTGTAGAGATATGTCCTTTGTATATTCTAAGACTAAAAAGAGATTTAGTAGCAGTATGCACAGAAGGCCATTTCAGTTCAACCCCTGAACCCAAATGTACTGGGGATGTATTCTCCCTCCTCAAACCTTAGGGGACAGATTATTTTTGAAGAACAACTTTCATACTCACCAAGTATAGTTTAGAGGGATTCTGGAAGTTTCAGTCCAGCAGTAACTTTGTTCAACTCTTTTCCTGTTAAGTCTCATGTTCAATAACAATATTTAACTTTTCCATTTTTAGTAGTGTCCTTCCATTTTTAGTTTTCTGTATGGTATGTTGGAAGCCAAATAAAAACTGGATGAATCTAACTGAAGTTATATGAGATCATGGCTTTGGATCCTGCTTGGTTGATGAATGGCAGCTAGTCAAAGGTAGATGCCGAGTGGGAGGGCAGTGAAATGGAGAATATAAGCGCCCGCAGAGTGTTTTCATGATGTGGAATAACTAATATGTCCTGAATATCTCAAAAGATACTAGATCCTGTCTGATCTTGGAAGCTAAACTGGATCAACCATGGATGGTAGACCACCCATAAGTACCATGTACTATTTCATAGGAGGGAAATGGCGAAACCACCTCTGGATATTCCTTGTCTTAAGAATGTAAATGTATTTAAAATGGTCAACATCTGTTTTTTTAAAAAATTCTGAAAATGATCAATAAAAACTTACTGATAAAAATAAAATCCCAAGACTACCATAAATGAACAAGCAATTTGAAGGAACACACACATAGTGTGTGTGTGTGTGTGTTATCAATTATACCTGAACTGGACCAGTGGCTTTTTCGGATATCTATGGTGTTGTGGAAAAAAACCATTAAATATACATCTGCTTTAGCTATTTATTCTAAGGAAAGCCACAAACACATTTTGTTATGATCAATTGATTATTAACAAATGCTGATCAAAAAATTTGGAAGAATGATCTTAAAAATGGAAGCATAAAATAATTTTTTACCAAGGTAGTGCATAGGAATTTTGGAAATGGTTTATCCATAACTATGTTAAAAACCGAATAGGTACAAATCATAGATGAGCAAATAAATGGATGATGGGACATTTAAGAGAGGATTTTGATATTATGTGGATTACATGGTATAAGAAACATTTGTTACTTTGATTCTTCAGGTGTGTTCAGCCCCCCCCCCCAAAATGCCATGATCTCATGATAATACTGCCTTATTAATTGTGGTATCACCATGAACCCTGGCAAAATAATAATCTACAATATCATTGTTATTGTTGCTGTCTTTGTCTTTGGTTGCCAGAAACATCACTCCTAGCAATTGTAACAGATTTTGAATCTGAAATACAATTTTCACAGGAGTTATAGGAATGGATTTAAAAATATATTTTGCAATGAAAATTGGCTTTCCCATCAAATACATTTATTGCATAAATACACTGGTAGCTGTTTTGAACATAAAATAAATTCCAAAGTCCATATTGCAAAGGTACCTTAATGAGGCTGGCTAAAAAGACACAAAATTCAGCACACAAGTTTTCAAAATGTTACTTCTTTAGACAAAGATTGTTTCAAGAAGCATGTAGGGAAAATATAAGCATGAGATATGACAATGTTAGAGTCATGTTGTTTTGAGATGGAATGGAAGGAGGATCTGGCAATTGTCAAACTGCACTCATCAGAACCCACTCCCTGGTTGTGAGTTCAGTGAGTGGAACAAATAAAAGACACACAATGTTTGATTTGCCATTTGAACATTAAAAAACCCTCCAAGTACAAATTATTAAAAACTCTTTATTGTCTTTAACTAAGTTTATTATTTTGACTATAATCCCAAGACAGATTGTTATATCTTTTAGGTAAGGGCATAGAGTTTTGAAAAGTAGGTTCTTTTTTTAAAATGTTGTTGTGTGCCTTGTTCATAGCAACCTGAAGGCGACCCTATCAGAGGATTATTTTGGAAAGATTTGTTTGGAAGATGTTTGCCATTGGCTTCCTTTGAGACAGACAGTGTGACTTGCCCAAGGTCGCCCCGTGGATTTCATGGCTAAGCAGAGATGTGAACCATAGCCTTCACAGTTGTAGTGCAATGCTCAAACAACTACACCATGTTGCAGCTTCTCAAATCCCCTGGTTAAGCAGAGCCACCGAATGGAGTTTAAAAGGCTTGTATCCCTTTATCCCTCCAACTCAATACTACCATCACTGTACATATGAAATGTTGACAATTATAGGGCCATGGATATTAATTTTAGCATTGTTATGTTGCTACTTGAAATTTCTCAGTCATGAAATTGACTTTAAAGTCATGCTTATATGCATGTATCAGTATAGGAATTTTAGTCAGAAAACAAACCCCCAAAATCTGACTTATCCACAGGTCAGAGTGAGTGCTATGCTAACTCTTGTTTTAAAAAAAGAACTATAGCCTTCTCTGAGCTGAGTGGTGAAAAGCAAAAGCATAGCTCATTCTGGGAGAACCTAAAAAAGCATTGCCMCCCCCCCCCCCCTGTTTGTCATGGTGCAGCTTTTGGCCTTTTTCAATGCCTAGGTAGGGAAATTGAGGCAGTGGCCAAAGCAGCTGATCCCTTGAGGTGGCATTAGTGCTCTCTACTTGCCATGAAATGATCCTCAACTTATCCACAGATCATACAAAAATTCGTAATTCTGCCCTTGACTTAGGCATGACATAGATGTATATGGTAGAGGGGAAGCCAAGGGTCACTCCTATATTGTCCCATGGTTTCACTTCTACCCACAAAGCATTGCTTCAGCTGGGTGAGGTCTGCTTTGTTCCAACAAAAAGAAAGTTCCAGGAACCTTTTCAAGTGCAGTACCAGTAATTTAACTGCATCACACCAGTATAAGGAAGATTACAAGTGATCCTATCTCATTTCAAGTGGCTGTTAAATAGAAGATGGTATCGCTTTGCTCCGGAGTCCTTTTGCTTTGCTCTGGAGTCACTCAAATTCTTTGAGACTATGGTTGGAAATGCATGTGTCCTTAACCCCAAACTGAGTACATTTTGTGAAAGCTCTTTGCACAGAATAAGTTTTGAGTCTCTTCCAGTTTGCCTAGTTCATGTGTATTTGATTGATATCGGACCCAGGATTTGGTCTGTAGGCAGCAGCTGTTTCGAGCCTTATTTATTTAGAGTGAAAACATTCATGCGGGGCGTCTGTAGTCCTACTGCCACTGAGTGTTTATGACCTTTGAAATATTTTCTCTTTTAGTCCGAAGAGCTTTCAGGCAGGCAGGATGTATTTCATTACAGGTTATCATGAAATGAGGAGTAAACCGAGAGCGTGTGACCTAACATTGAAAGTGCAAGACCTAATTTGTAGATACATGGAAGATGTATTGCAGTTCCCTGTGGCTGAGAATCTTCTCCTGCAAAAGTCTTTTCTATTGTATTTTTCACACCTTTAGAGGCAGTGTGTCTTTGCATGCTGGTTTACCAGTATGTAAGAACATGGTGCAACTGGTATAAGCAATGGATCCTGTGATTTTTGTTGACAGAATACCACAAATATTCATGGATTCTTTGGGAATTGCTGATGAAGGTGGTAGACCCTTTCTATGCACTGGAATATAGAGCTGCCATGGTCCCTAAGTGACTTGTATCTTTGCTCCATCTTGTCTGATTCTATCCAAGTATTATACGAAATAATACTGATTTTTAAGCCAAGGTTTTTCTGGTTATGGCCAGAAATGTTTTTGTCTGGATTTCGATCCGAGTGTTGGGGAAAAAAAGCGCTTGTGGTATCAGGCTGTTCTTAGCAACGGTAGCTGCTCTGCTAGAACAATTTTGCAGTCGCAGGCATAGCTTAGCGGGCGGCCTGTCCTAGTTTACCTCTGGATGATGACACAAGATTGGAAGACTAGATTTCCCCTCTCTGCAGGGACATCACGTATTCCAGGCTTAAGAGAGATGCCTCATTGGCTTCGTTCTCTTCATTAATCTCTGCTTCTCTTTTTATTTTTATGAGGCAGGGATGGCATACTGTTGTGCCAGTCTTGACTTCTTTATTTTCATTTTTTTAAACTGAATTTCCTCTCTTCTTTTTTTTAAAATAGAAAGATTAGGTACATATATCTTATTTTATGATTGTAAACAATTCGTATCTTTTCTGACCACTTGGTCCCCAAAGCAATACAGGTATATACAGTAGAGTCTCCCTTATCCAACATAAATGGGCCAGCAGAATGTTGGATAAGCGAAATTGTTGGATAATAAGGAAGAATTAAGGAAAAGCCTATTAAACATCAAATTACATTATGATTTGACAAATTAAGCACCAAAACATCATGTCTTACAACAAACTGACAGAAAAAGCAGTTCAATACATGGTAACGTTATGTAGTAATTACTGTATTTACAAATTTAGCAACAAAATATAACAATGTATTGAAACAGCTGTGGATCCAGGTGGGAAGCGGACTGCGTGGGATAATACAGGATGTTGGATGAGCGAAGGTTGAATAAGTGAGACTCTACTGTATTATATACTTACGTGCACACACGCATCTGTTAAAAAAAATAGACTGAAGCTCTTTTTAAAAGCTAAAGAGGCTCACAAAACAATATTATTCTGTGTTTATGTTGGAACCACAATTGTTAACGAGCCAGCTAAACAACCAGTGGTTGGCTATGGGTTGCGATAGGGAGCTACAATTGTATGCAGGATTTTTGTGTGTGTGTTACTGCTGCTGTTGGCCACTTCCAGGACTACTACACACGGCTGTCTATGCTTCTACCTGGAGGATTGTGTTATGTCATCTCTCAACAGAATTATGAATTCAAGTCTCATCAGTTGGGACTTGCTTAAATCTAAATAGGAGTGCAGCTATACTGTAGACTTATGTGGTTTGCCACCACTTTGACTGGCAGTGCTCAATGCTATGGAATCCTGGGAATGGTAGTTTGACAAGTCTTGGAATCCTGGTAGTTTGACAAAGAGTACTGGTTCCTCACCAAACTACAAATTCCAATATTCCATAACATGGAGCTATGGCATGTTGTTAAAAGCGGAAGAGTGGTTATGTAGTGTTCCCGAAAGGGAGCAGGATAATACAGAGTGACATAAACAGGTAAAGAGTGTGAGGTTTCTATAGTTTTAGTAGTTGTGTGTCTAGTATGTGCTTATAGTGTAGGTATAAGAGGTGTGCATAATTTCATTTTTAATTTGTTTTTCGGATCAAATCCTTTAGATTCATGCATATGAAGCGATGTTAGAAATATGCAGGAAAGAAGGAATTTAAGTATCGAAACACTCACCAATCATTTTTGTTAAGATTTTGTAATATTTGGATGCCTCCCAAGGTCAGTTTAATTTTCAGTATAAGCAATAAACAACTTTGGAAAAAGCCAAGAGAAAATAAAGTGTTTTAAAAACTGATCCCTTTTCTTTGGCTTGATTGCCATAAGCAAAGGTACTGGGGACAGGACAAGCAAAGTTAATGGGCAGGAGACTGAGAACACAGCATTATTAGAAATGTAGTTTGGGAAGGCGAGGCTCCCTATGGCAGGAAATGCAAAAGGCCCTGCTCTAAACTACATTTCCCAGATTGCAGTGCTCAGCATATGAAAGCCCCAGTGACATCAGCCATTTAGAGTCAGTCTAATAATAATAAATAAAATTATTGAATCTGCAAAGATGACTAAAGTAAGTACAGTAAGTAATAATAATATAAATCTGTGCTAAGTTGAAATTATGTAGCTGTGTGTCATAAAGACAGATAGACATTCAAGGGAATTGCTGTTGTCACTTTTTTTGGGGGGGGGGATTGTTTTTGTTCAAACTTTTAAAAATCCCCCAAAATCTGTAGATGTGTGAATCTTCCTGAAATTCTGGGGATTGATGCCCTGGTTATCTTGTGCATTGTATATAAAATTCAAGTAGATAGCGCTTGTAGTTTTTTTTTTTTTAAAAAAAACTTGTTTATAGAAACCTTGAAAATTCCCCAAAATTTCGTGGATAAGCAAAACATTCTGAAATTTGATGGGCTAACAGTGGTAAATGTGTTCTACTATTGTGGCAAGTTTCACTCCAATAGCTTTAAAAATGAGGGTGAAAGTAGCCCCTGAAGTTCCCCCAATTACAGTAGTCTTGCACAATTACTGTTATGAAATTACTGTTATGAAATTACTGTTATGAAATATTAATGAAATTTTGTTACTCTCGTTATAGTAATTATTTTTTCACCAACTGTATTTTAGAAACACTTTAGAAATGCAGTGCCAGTGCCCCCAGTTTTATAATGACTTTTGAACAATTTTTATGCACATTCCTAGAAGGTATGTCTTACGTTAGTGTGTTTATTTTAGATTTAGTTTTATAGTTATAGATTATGAAAATCTGCTTTTTTGCTTTGTTCTCCCTTCCTCTATTTTTTAATTTCTGAATAAAAAAAATATTTTTAAAAGACTTAAGACTTTGTAAAGCTATAGTTCCAAGGATTACATAGCACTGAGACTGGATTAACACTGGCATTTAATCCAGTGTCTGATCCCAGATTATTTGCTTCCAAATGAATTATATGAATTCACACTGATATATAATCCAGTTCAAAGATGATAATCTGGGATGAGATACTAGATCAAATGGCAGTGTAGATCCAGCCAAAACATGGCAGTTATAATATTTGTAAATCTACAGTATAAATGCACCTGTAATTACTACAAACACAAGATTGAGAGTAAATTCCAAGCAAAAATATGCTTGAAATGCCTTATTCCCAGAATCTGAAAATTATAATGCTTTTATGCTCATTTGTATTTCTTCCTATGACATGAGGTTGGTTGTGAACCCGTTTGCCCCTTCTGTGTTCCCTTGTTTGCTCCATTTCCTTGGGCTGTGCTTCAAATGCCTGGTTCCAACCCTGTAGCCATGGAGATAAGGAGCTGATCATTTAAACATAATGAGCTGTCATTTTGCTCTATAACAGATCGGCCATATTCTTAAAAGACTGTTATCAGCATTATGAAGACATTCTTCTTCCTCCTCTTCTTCTTCTTCTTCTTTTTGTGATAGAATTACTAGTAGTTTTGAAGCATAATACAGAACGAGAAAAGAGAGCAAGAAGACATTATGTTATTTTTAATAGATGCTGCACGTTGCCACACCCCCCCCCCCAAAAAAAATCCTTTCCAAGCCAATAAATGTATTTGAAAGTGTGATAGGAGTTATAGGGTACACATATAGGGTTTATTTATCATGTCAGGAGCGAACCAAACAGTTGTATTGTATATATTTTTTAAAAAAAACAACAACAAAGTTTGCAAACTTGGTATTCTATTAAATGCCCTTTGACCAGTAGCTGGCCACTTGGAGTGCCTCTGATGTTGCTGCAAGAAGGTCCACCATTGTGCATGTGGCAGGGCTCAGGTTGCATTGTAATAGGTGGCCTGTGGTTTGCTCTTTTTCACACTCGCTTGTTGTGGATTCCACTTTGTAGCCCCATTTCTTAAGGTTGGCTCTGCATCTTGTGGTGCCAAAGCGTAGTCTGTCCAGTGCCTTACAAGTCGCCCAGTTTTCTGTGTGCCCAGGAGGGAGTCTCTCATTTGGTATCACATATACCCCAGAAGTTTCCATACACATAGGAAGGGGTAGCTCAATGTATCTTTGTTCACAAAGTATCCATTATTATTATTATTATATTCTAGTGTTATCGACTTTGGACATCCTGTACACTGCAGAATTAATGCAGTTTGACACTACTATACATGATATGCTTAATGCTATGAAATCATGAGAGTTGTAGTTTTCAAGGCGTTTAGCCTTCTCTGTCAAAGAATAGTGGTGCCTCACCAAACTACAAGTCTCAATATTTATTTATTTACAGTATTTATAAACCACTTTTCTCACCCCTGGGAGGACTCAACGCGGTTTACACAAAAATAATGGCAAAATTCAATCTATTACATACCTAAACCAAAACACAAATCAACAACATATAACTAGGCATAAAATCAATAGGGCAATTCACCATAAGGTAAGATAAAAGGACATTTAAAACATGAAATATAAGAATTAAAACACCTTATACAAGCGTTAAAATCACATGATCCAACTCGTAGGCTGGGCCATTCCAAATTTCGATTGCACATATTCCATATTTGCCTCTTGTACTGCATTACTTTACTAGTCAAACCCATGGTTCTATAACCATGTCTTTGTTCTTTTTCTAAAGGCCAGAAGGGAGGGTGCAGGTCTAATCTCATTGGGGAGAAAGTTCCAGAACCAAGGAACCACCACTGAGAAGGCCCCGTCTGTCACCCCAACCCACCACACTTGCGAGCAGGTGGGACCGAGAGCAGGGCCTCCCCAGAAGATCTTAGCCTCCTTGATGGCTTATAGAGGAAGATACGTTCAGACAAGTAAGCTGGACTAGAACCGTTTAGGGCTTTATAGGTTAAAGTCAGCACTTTGAATTTTGCTCGGTAGCAGACTGGCAGTCAGTGGAGCTTGCTGTGAAAGATCTCAAAGTGATCTCTAAATCTCCATAGGCCATGGCAATTAAAGTAGTGTCATATTGTACTAATAATTCTACAGTGTAGATCAGGCATGGACAAACTTCTCCCCCTTCAGGTGTTTTGGACTTCAACTCTCATAACTCCTCTGTCCTTGCCCTCCCTCTCTCTCGCTAGCGTTTCATCTAAGTTGGCTGCAGGTAAGGGAGTTTGGGGTTGGCCTCCCGGTCTCTCCCCTTCCCACAGGGTTCTTCCTTTTCCTCCTGGCTGTGTCTTTGGAGCTCTTCTCCAACTGGAGCAGCTTTGCCGGGCTGTTCTTCTCCTGTGGATCCTCCTCTCCTTGGCTGGGGTCTCTGCTGCCTCTTTGGGGGGCTGCTGCCTTGGCTCCCAAAGCAGGAACAGCCAGCTCCCTTGCTATGGTTGCTTGTTTATTTTTCCCTTGCACTGGAGGGGGTGGGGCCAAGATAGTCATTTTCACACATGCGCTGTAATGCCTTTTTATTTTGGGGGTTTTAAAGTCCTTACTGCTTTCTTTTTGGTGGCTTTTTTGGTGATGGTCACTCATTGGGTTGGTAGGTGTCTTGTGGCCAAATTTGGGGTCGTTTCGTCCAATGGTTTTTGAGTTATGTTAATCCCACAAACGAACTATATTCATGTTCCTGTTCTTATCAGTAATGATATCATCTCTCACTTGGAGATCTTTCACGGGAAATTATTTCCAGGGAGGAGATACAAGCATTAGCTAATGGATATAAACATTTCCTTAATTCAGAACCCAATGGAAGGGACTGCCCAAAGTGGAAGCAGCCAGGCAGTGATGGCTTTCAGAGCTTGAAGTTAGCTTTAAACAATGCCTCTCTGGACTATACCTCACAGGATCCCCTATCTAGCAGTAATTGTGCAAAAAATTGAGGGTTTCCAGTCTCTAGATGTTTGTGCATATGCTCTGTTGAATGTATGCTCTTAGTATTTCCACTTGTTATTTTTTAAGTTTAACCCTGTTCCCCAAGCCACTGGCATAGCTGTGGTTCTCAGCAGCCACCTGAAATATTTGTAGAATTTTAAAGAGAAAATTGCAACTATTTTGTACTGCCTGTACTCTTCAAAATTATAGGTTATGCTGTACTGTGGTATTTTATCTCCCCGCCTTGTTTCATTTTAAAAAAAAACCAGATTCTGGTTTTAAAAAAACCAAAAACCAGAATAATTAAGTTATTATTTAACTTAATAAGCTATTGGGGATCTGTCGTGCCCTTTCTGAAATGAATGGGAGAGGGAATTTAGCTAACACGCAGACTAGTCTTTCCCAATATATTCCTTTAACATGTTTTGGGCTATACCTAGATAATGGCCTGTCTGCTGGGTATTATTTATTTGTTTGCTCAGTTTATAACATCCACATTAGATTTCAACATTGCTAACTTGGAGTGCCTCTGGTGTTGCCGCAAGGAGGTCCTCCATTATTCTATTTGGTAACAAATGTTTTTATATTGTTTAATTAATGGCTTTTGTATTTTATGTATTTCATGTATTTTAATGGTTTGATGGTTTGTTTAATGGTTATTGTATTAATTGTTCATGTAACAGCATCGAATTGCTGCCTATGTAAGCCGTCCTGAGTCCCCCTTTTGGGGTAGAGAAGAGACGGAATATAAATACCAGTAATAAATAAATAAATAAATTACAAGATCCAGTAACCTAAAATAACAAATTCCTCAAACCTAAAATAATAATTTATAAATGACTGACAATGTGCCAAAACACAATAAAAACAGTACACTTTGATTATTTTCCCTTAAAGCATTTCTAATTTACTATGTTTTTAACTGCAGTCTGGAAGGCAAATGTATTGGGAGTATGAGAACCAGTGTGGTATAGTGGTTTAGGCATTAGACTCCAACTTTGGAGACCAGAATTTGAATTCTTGCTCAGCCATGAAACCCACTGTGTTTCTTCCTCTCAGCCTCAGAGATTGGCAATGACAAACCTCTTCTGAACAAATCTTGCCAGGAATTGTCAATGATAAAGTGCTAGAGTCACCATAAATTAGAAACAACTTTGAAGGCACACAACAACAACAAATGCAATATCAAATGGAAGAGAGTTCCATAACGTAAATGCCAATACCAAGAGAGCCTTGCCTGGAATTATTTGAGTTGTAGTCCTACATAAAAGTTGATACTAACCTATTAGAAGCAATAATGTCAATCGTAACATATTACCTTTGGGGGTGTACTTGGGGGTGTAACAACTCTTCTTTTGTAAAATGTAATGTACGCCATTACCAAAGAAAAATAATGCCAACTTTGTTACTTTCTAAGTCCAGTGAGCATTGTTTACTCAGAGCTCAGAGTACGAATCATGTGGCCTTGCAGACATCATTATTTAGAACTCTTTTAAGCAATATTTTAATTTGGTTTTTTAAAATTAATCTGTGTATTATTTGACATGTTTTATTCATTCTAGCATGATTTATTCATTATGAATATCACAAAGAAATAAAGCATTGTACTGCACCCTCCAACATTCTTCAAAACTGTCTAGGAGTGATAGGAAATGAAGTTCAAAATATTATGCATAAATCTTACCCCCTGCCATGCTAAATCATTGGAAAGAGGGTGATCTGGCAGAATTTTGGTCCATTTTTTGTTTTTTTAAATGTATTTTTCAAAAATAATCATTGCCATGAATCATAGAATCAAAGAGTTGGAAGAGACCTCATGGGCCATCCAGTCCAACCCCCCTGCCAAGAAGCAGGAATATTGCATTCAAATCACCCCTGACAGATGGCCATCCAGCCTCTGTTTAAAAGCTTCCAAAGAAGGAGCCTCCACCACACTCCGGGGCAGAGAGTTCCACTGCTGAACAGCTCTCACAGTCAGGAAGTTCTTCCTCATGTTCAGATGGAATCTCCTTTCTTGTAGTTTGAAGCCATTGTTCTGCGTCCTAGTCTCCAGGGAAGCAGAAAACAAGCTTGCTCCATCCTCCCTGTGGCTTCCTCTCACATATTTATACATGTCTATCATATCCCCTTGCAGCCTTCTCTTCTTCAGGCTAAACATGCCCAGCTCCTTAAGCCGCTCCTCATAGGGCTTGTTCTCCAGACCTTTTATCATTTTAGTTGCTGTCCTCTGGACACATTCCAGCTTGTCAATATCTCTCTTGAATTGTGGTGCCATGACTAAAGAACACATTAGTAAATTGTTACTCTTTAAGTAAGAGTAACAATAACTTAAGTTAACAATAGAATGGCATTGGATGGGACAAGAATAGTGATGTATATCCAGTTCGTTAGCTGGGATCTATTTTATTCATAGTGTAGTGGTTTGAGCATTGGACCATAACTCTGGGGTGTTCACACTCTGAGTGTGAATCCCTGCTTGGCCGTGGAAACCCACTGGATGACCTTGGATGTCATTCTCAGCCCTAGAAAAACATGTGATACAGTTGCTTTAGGGCAGGTTGGGCAAACTTTGGTCCTTCGGGTGTTTTGGACTTCAACTCCCACAATTCCTAATAGCTGACTGGTTATTAGGAATTGTGAGAGTTGGAAGTCCAAACACCTGGAGGGCCAAAGTTTGCCCATGCCTGCTTTAGGGTCACCGTGAGTCAAAAACAACTCGAAGGTATGCAACAACAATAACAATATTTCTCAAAATAGAATAGAAATAATTTTAATATTTTCCTGCCTTATAAATTCTTTTGGGAGTGGATTTTGTGCCATGTCAAGGAACATTGGGTGGTTTTCTTCTACTTTATTTTTTGGTAGAATTTACCTGTACATTCCTGTGTATGCCATAAAAAGAAAAGAAAAGAAAACAGTAAGACTTTTAAGGGATCTCTAGCCTCAGTTGTTGGTTGGAAAAGTTGAAAGCAACAATGTAGAAAGGTTAAGCACTGAATGTAGAAGGACTTCCTTCAAGCGGAGGATTGGATCAGTTTTGGAACCACATTCCTGTAGAGGACGCAGTCAAGGAGTGGGACTGATAACAACAGTTCTTATTGCTGGTAACCTGGCAAGAGGCATTTCTCTCATAGGCTGGGAAGGGAAAAAATGTTGTGTCTTGGGGACAGGGACGTAGTCTCCTAAGGATCCCCAGAGAGCCAGGCTGGGACCCTAGAAGAACCAGGTTCAAGTTCCCCGCCCCTGATATAGAAGGTAAGTAAGGGTATGGATCTGTGCCACAGTGGTGTGTGGATAGCACAACAACAACCAGGGGGGATATCATCCAGGCGTACCCTGGGCAATGTCCTTGCAGACGGCCAATTCTCTCACAACAGGAGCGGTTGCTCCTGACACGACAAAAAAAAAAAAAAAAAAAGCTGCCGGTGACACAATGTAAACAGAAGACTAGAGCTGTTTGGTCATTAGAGGCATTGTAATCCCTTTAGAAACTTTTTATTATTATTTACTATACTTTTATCCCACCCTTTTCAGCCCGAAGGCAACTCAGGCGGCGTACAAGCAGGCAACAATTAGATGCCAAACACCAATAAATACATCATTTAAAACGGGTTAAATCACATAATAAAATTCATAATAAAAGCAGTTTTTAAAACAATAAAAAAATCAATGACTTCCGGGTTAAAATCTATGTCCATTTGCATTGTTAAGCCATTCCATATTCGTTCACAATACTGAGTTGTCTTTTCCAATCTTTTGAGGAGAATTCATTTTCAGCTAATTCCCCAGCCACCTAAAGGCAGACAAGGCACTCTGGGCGCATCTTCACTGCAGAATTATTCAATTTGATCCCAGTTTAACTGTTACGATCCAGTGCTGTGGAATCGTGGGATTTTTAGCTTGATGGGGCTCTAGCACTGTTTGGCAGAGACTTTCTAAAATATCAACTTTATTCCATAGCATAGAGCTAGGGAAGTTAAACTAGGGTCAAACTGCATTAATCCTGCAGCATATATTCACTGTTTGTCCATAAGTCAGTGGAGGGTATGAATTGAAACAAGGGGGGTTTAAAAGCCTTGTTTGTGTCTGTTTTGAGGGTGTTGTTGTTTCAAGAGGTTGGGATGGAAGGAATGGTTGGTTCTGCTAAGTAGCCGGGCTTTCAGCAGCATTGTCAGAAAGCTGTTACCCAAACTGTGTTCTGTGCTCTTGTGTGACTTTTCTGGTATGTATTCCTCTTGAGCAGTAAGCTGCGGCCGAGCCCTGGGCTGGCTAGGTGACATCAGTCAGGATGCCTGCGCCCGACGCCAGCCAAAACAGATGTTGGAACAGGAGGCGGGATAAAAAAGAATCCAGTGTCCTCAATTTGTGCTGCCAGCTTAATTTTCCACGGGGTTGGAGTCGTACTGGTGGCTTTTCTCGTATTACTATTTAAAATGCACGGGTTCCCTTCCCCTCCCTTTCCCTTGCTGGGAATGATACCAACTATTAACAGCCTTCATATAAGAGTATCCCACTATTAATATCAAATAGTGCACATTACTCACCAGTGATGGTGTTCCCATATGTATGCGTAGATCTGTGCCTGGAAATCTGAATGTCAACAAACAACATCCTGACCACTTACCCTGGATCCTCGGCATAGCTGTGGTGCTGTTGCATTTCCTCATCCATTGGACACATTCGAGCAGCTTGGAAAACCAAACGCTATCCTATTCCATGGTGTCTGAGGTTTACCACAGGATGTGTGTGGGAAAGAGAGAGAAATGTGACTTTTGTCCAGAATTAAACAGAAGTTAGAAATACTACGTACATACTCCCCTTCTACTCTCCCTTATTGGCACAATTAATAAGTGGCAGTAAAAACACATATAGTGAGAAAAACATTTTGGCTAATTGCTTCAGTACAGAAACACACACCCAGAGAGAGAAACACACATTTATATTAGTGATTATATTTGTCCTTGTGGGATCCAGAACAAAACGAAAAGTACTGCAGCTTATTAATACACAAACACACAGAAACATGTACAGTAAACCATCACTTAACCAGTACCCATGGGTATTGGTACATGCCAGATAAATGTAGTTTTTGGTTGCTTGAGAGTTACTATTAAAAACAGGCTTTATTAATACTATACCCCATACTATGGTATATCGTGCCATAAACTCTGTATTGACCTGATATTGATATTGAAATACAGAAATTAAAGACAAGCTTAATGTAACACAGTTTTACTGCTTTACTACTTCATAGCAACAGCTTTTTAATTTTTTTTAAAAAAAATATGGTTTGTTTGAAAGCTCTGGTTGCTTGAGTTCTGGTTAACTGAGAGCCATATCTATATAGATATCTTAGATAATAGTGAACTGTATTGAACCGAAGGACTTCTGGCCTAAGAATTGTGCTGGAGGACTTAGAAAATGTCTAGAAATTGGCTATTTTGTCAGACATCAAATGAAATTGCAAATACCTGTTCTGAGACCGCAGGGGTTGTGCTACACACACATCTTTATGTGACGTTGTAATGAGAGACGTATTTTCAAATGCTAACAATTAGGAGTTTCAAGATGTCTGGGGATGAGAGGCAGGAAAACATATGGTGAAAACCCTGTGAAACTAAACCCTGGAAATAACTTTTTTTTCTCATCTTTTCAGAAAAATGGAAAAATCCTCCTCCCAATTTTTATGTTGCTGCTGTAGATTTTGCAGGCATAATTCGCATACTCTTGTACTTTATGTCCCTCCAGTTCCATTCTAAAGCTGCATCGTTTGGGTTGGGGGTGTCAGAATTTTACAGAACTTGAAGTTAAACTGTGTGGATGCATTAACTGCAGTTTTGGGATCCATTTAGCCAGGGGTCCTCAAACTAAGGCCCGAGGGCCGGATACGGCCCTCCAAGGTCATTTACTCGGCCCTTGCTGAGGGTTAACCTAAGTCTGAAATGACTTGAAAGCACACAACAACAACAATCCTATCTCATCAGCTAAAAGCAGACCCACACTTCGCATTGAAATACTAATAAGTTTATATTTGTTATATTTGTTCTTCATTTTAATTATTGTATTGTTTTAAAATGTTTTTTTGCACTACAAATAAGATATGTGCAGCGTGCATAGAAATTCATTCATGTTATTTTCAAATTATAATCCGGCCCTCTGACAGTTTGAAGAACTGTGACCTGGCCCTCTGTTTAAAAGGTTTGGGGACCCCTGCATTTAGCGGTATCTACTCATTTTGTGATTTTTCTTTTCAAAAACTCACCATTAGCCTCTTTATAAAATACCAACCACCTTTCATAGGGAGAACATTTGAATTTGACCATAGTTAACACACTATTGCATTTCATTACTTTGCAACCCTTGTACATTTCAGCCACCTTATAAATGGCGCAGTAACGTCAGCAGCATAAATCTTTTAATGGTTTTGCTGGTCAGAACTGTTTAAAGTGTTAGGGCTGTAAAATGTCAGCTGTCAGTTCCAAGTCAATTTTTGCAGATGTAGTGTGCTCGAATTCGATTGCATGGGTTAAATGTGTCCATTTCGGAGCTAAGTGGCCTTGCTTTCTGTGCATAGCAAAATGAGCTGTGCCACTTCAGAGTGAAAATAGATGGCTGAAGGAAAGTGCTTTTGAATGTTCCTTCATATTATAAAACCAAAAAGTATGTCAACCCTGGAAAAAAAAACAGGCATAGGGATCTGTAATAAGCTTTCTCCCTGAAACCTTATAAGGCACAGATTAATTTCAGGAATAGGAAATCCAAAAACAGGAACTTTTTAAACTTTGAATACTGTAATTCTTTTAGAATTGATTGGATATTTTTAATCATTTTTTTTAACCTTATACTATATTTTATGCTTGTTTTCACATGGCAAGCATTTTCCCCATACTTGTACTTATTCTTATTTGTTTTGCTTGTGTTCAGAATTTCCCAGAAACACGAGATATGGATCAAATTATTTATGCTAATATACCCTCAACACCTTATAGTTGAGAACTAAGATACATCAACATCTTACCAACACCAAGCAAAATCAAAGTTTGGTTAAGAATGGGAAATATTATTAATAGGGAAGAACACACAAACTAAGAGAGGTTATATCAATTTGCTTTTGCCTGAACCAACTGGGAAGAGCAACCGAGCCTTTTTTGAGAAAATGGGCAATGGGGTTTGATCAGGACTATCCCACGCAAACTGGGGCAGTTAGTGGTGATTGTAGGTCAAAATATCTGAGGAATGCATACTAAGGTATCGAGAAATATCTCACAGAAGTAGTGATCTGATTTTGGTTCTTCAAAAACTTCCATTATTATATTAAAAAGTAACCATAGGATAGAAGAATAGGAAAGTTTGGACATACTGTTGGAGCTCCCATGTTTGTTGTTTGTAACAATCCTCATAAAGTAAATGAGAAGAGCTGTGCCAGTGTATGGTACTTAAGAAAGAGCTTCCTGTTCCGTCTCACTGCCTAATTCATAGAATTTTATTGAAAAGCTTACAACATCCATTTGCTGCCTTCCTGCTTGTTCCAACTTTTCCTCCCCTTTAATGTTGTCATTCAACATCAAATTAGCTTTTATTTGTAGTGATACTGTGGATGAGAGACCTCCAAGAGCCCTAGTTATCAGCAGCCTTTCTCAAGTCTTAAAAGGTCACAGGCATTTATTGAGTGAGATCATTTATCACGCGGGATTGCTAAATCACAATTACAGCAGGATAAAAATGTCTGTAACCAGTACTTATCGCACGGCATCGTGTCTATTGCATTGCTGCTTTGTGTTTAAATTATTGGTGGAGTGCACCTTTCATTGATGAGGAAAAATCAGTGGTTCCCAATATCACTGTTCAAGTGAATAGGCATGTTTCTCCTGCTCTCGCTCTTGCTGCTACTAAACAGGTTGAGGTTCTCTTTTGGTAGTTTTCTCCACACCCCTCTCTGATCACCAGCAGAGTTGGCAATTCCAATAGTGAGGGATATCTATTCAAATAGATAAAAGAAAGAGAAAGTGACCCACATCTGTTTCTCCACCTTTAAAAAGGTATATTTTTGGGGGAAGCGGAAAGGCGTGTTTTGCAAAGTCTACAGAAAGGGGAAAGCAGACAAGGAAGATAAGAGGAAGGACAGGAAAAGAGGATACTAGGAGAAGAGAAATACGAGATGGGGGCACAATAGCATGATTGCAGGTGGGCATGATAGTGATTGTTTTCAAACTGGTTTGTCACTAGTATGTTCCTGCTTGCTTCAACAATGCAATTACAGGTCGCTGTGATAAAGTTATTGATCTAGATCAGTGGTTCCCAACCATTTTTTGGCCAGTGACCACTTGACCAAGGACCACTTTGACCAGGGACCACTCTCCAACTTTAGTACCAAAAGGGTTACGAATCAGTTTTTGGTCAGCTTTAGACTCAGTCTGATTATTTGGGGTGCTGATTTAGAAAATTGATTTGGATATACCACATCAGCTCTAGTTTCTGATGCAGAACATATGGCAACTGGTAGTCACCATCTGCTCACCCACGGAAAACTATATTTAATAATCTAGAGCTGATGTGGTAGTAGTAATCTTTTGTGGGTAGTCAGCCTCTCCCCTCCCAACATCCCCGTTGCCTTGGCACTATAAGAGGGTTTCACTCTCTTTGCCATGTGGCTTTGAGGCAATGGTGTTGTAATGGTGAGGCTACGGACCATATTTTTGTTCTTGGAAACCACTGGAGATCCATGGAACACAGATTGGGAACCACTGATCTAGATACAATGTGCCTCTCCCCTTTTCCTACTGCATTCAATTTACCAAGCACTATTGTCATTTCCCACGAGTCATGACATAATGTGTTAAGAATATTATACCATAAAAAGAATTAAGAGTTGAACAATCCCTTTTTAAATTAGCATAACCTAAGCCTAAAACAAGCCAATTGAAAAAAAGGCCATGCCTCTCCCCAAAACAACAACTACTACAATTCTAAGAATGCCCTAGCCAGCATGGCCAATTATAGTCCTAAAACATATATTCTTTTCCAAGCTCTAAGATCTTCATCCCACAAGCAGAGGGAAAGTGAAGGGAACTGTCATACCCACTCCCTCCCATCTTTCCATGTCTTCTGGGATGGCTAGCCATCTCACTTTCCCTGTTGATGTCTGTCTTTCCCTCTCTGCCTCCCACTTTTCTCCGCTTGGTTGGGTAACACCCGACTTCTGAATATGGGTTTAGGGCTCAGTTTCCATGCTCTGTGGAAATGAAGCTCCACAGAGTCCCACTGGAAGTGTCCTTATGTCGTGAGATGGCCTCTATGAGATTCCCATGGGACAGCATTTCCAAAGCACATGGAAACAGGGCCCTAAACTTGAGGGATTAAGACTTAAGTGCTTCTCGGACGAAACCTCTATAGTCTCGGGCATCACACCACAGTTTTGTTTTTAAAAAAATGACAAAATCTTGTAACCAACAGCATGTCAGCCCTGGAACTAATCACATGACAGTACTTCCTTCCACTTGCCTAGAGTTTAACACAAAACCACAATCTCACCAACTATTTTTGTGCGTAGTTCTTTGTAAAGAGAAAGTAAGATGAAATCCCATCTGAACCAGTTCTTAATCTTTGCTGTTCAATCCAGTTCAGGCCAGAGTTTACTGCCAATTCCTTTGTTCACAGAGTTTTGTTTTGTTGTTGTTGTTTTGTTTTTTTTTGAGGGGGGGGTGATGACTTTTTTCTTTTGAAAATATATGACCACCACAAACAGATTTTATTTGTGTTAGATTAATTACTCAAGAAAAGTAACCAAATAATAATGGCATATTCTTAGTAAGCAATGCTTTGTAGATAGACATCAGCATAAATGGTTTCTGCTGGCAGGTGATAGTACATATTTGTGCCACCATAATAAATAGAAAATGCTATAAATTCTTGGTTGGCAAGAAATATGCAGAGCCTAGCAAATGTTGGGTGACACAACATAATGTGTCTTCAAAAAACTTTCCAATGTCATTGATGATATTGCTTGGGATAGTATCCTGAATCTATTTGAATTAGAGGACAGACTTCCCCTGGCATTATGGACTATCCTATTAATATTTCACAGTAGCCCAAATGATATCTGAATTGTTTTTATTTGTTCATCACTCCAGGAGTCTTTTCTGCTGGGAGTAGATATAGAAACACTTTAAATAAATGTATGCATGCAATAAATAACATATATCATTTTTTTCTCATGGCTTGGAAGGAACATTATGAGTTTCCTAGTTAGCTGCAGTGTTTGTTTGTAATTGCCTTTGAAAGCATGAAATATTTGGAACTGCATAGTATTTGCCAAGCATCTCTTAGCACAGGTATAGATTCAGATTTGCAAAATACATTGCCCTTATTCCATTTCCATGCACCTGTACTAACAGTACAATGAACGACCATTTTTGGAAAAACAAAGAGAACATGGATCTTTGTTGTAAATATACTTTGATTCTTGTAACTTGGCATAAGTGAGCTCCCTATGACAGGAATTGTATCATACAGAAATGCTAGCTTTTTTTAACCTGCTTCTATAGCCAAGTATTCTATTAAGCAAGTTCACTGAGGGTCAATGCAACATTTAATAGCTTTTCAAGCCTGTCTCTGCTCATTTGAAGATGGTGCATTATGTGGTCAGTTTACCGTGAATTTCAAAGCATTTATGGGTATTTCCAGTGAGTCTGTGTGCCCTGGACTGTGGATGGTAGCAAATACCCAAGTGGGTAGCATGCTAGAAGAGGATATAAAGCAGAAGAAATTGATCTATTTTAATCATTAGGAAAACGGGCAAAACCTTTCTTTAGCATGCAATGACTTTTCAGTTTTTCAACGCTGGAGTTTTCTTCTGTATCTCACCATTGTTCTTTCGAGGGAGATAGAGAAAAGAGTGTTCGTGTCTCAGGTGGAGAGAATGATTTCTCAAGAATGAAATTGGAAATAGATAATTAGTAAAATTCAAAGAGTTTGGGGGTTTAATTAATTTGCTTTTACTAATACCTTAACATTTCCTAGTTTAATTATGTAATGTCAAGTACATTTTAAAAATAATGTTTGAATTTGTTACAGAAGGATTGACCATTTTTAGTAATTGTATTTTTAATTTTAAATGAATGGGGTTTCTTAAAGAATATTTGAAGAAATTAGTTTTGAAAATTCCATTCAGTGGTTTAGTGCTAACAAATTAATTCCATTAGTGATTGAATGTAAAGTGTATTTTTGCTAATCATAACCCATCCAAGCTCTGGAAAACTGTTTGCAGAGTTCTCATTGGTGCTATTGTTTAGATCTGATGTGGAAAGCGTAGGGTAGATCTACACTGCCATTATATGGATCTACATTGTAATGTAGTTCATATGTCATTATATGGCAGTGTAGCCTCAGTTGATTTATTTTTTTTTTCATGTCAGGAGCGACTTGAGAAACTGCAAGTTGCTTCTGTTGTGAGAGAATTGACTGTCTGCACAGACGTTGCTTAGGGGATGCCTGGATGTTTTGATATTTTACTATCCTTCTCTCATGTCTCCGTATGGGGAGCTGGAGCTGACAGAGGGAGCTCATCTGCACTTATTCGAACCTTTGACCTGTCAGTCTTCAGTCCTGCTGGCACAGGGGTTTAACCCATTGTGCCACGGGGACCTCAGTTAACGGAAGCACATACATCACACAGACTCAGGAGTGATCCATCCACACTGACCAGGAAGTTGAGTGGGATTTAGGCAGTTGCCAATTGTCTGTTTAAAGGCATGTAACCTCCTACTTGTTTTAGACCATATGAATAGAGGAAAATTACAGGAGGTGTGCCTCTCCTGATTTTATCACAGTGCAGGTCCCTGCAGCCTTAGCCAACACAGCCTTTTGGGTGGAATGCTCTAAGTTAAAGTTAACAATATGTGTTGGGTTGTTTGATTCTCATACTTGTAATAAAGTATGGTTAAGGCTAGGAAGAGAATAGAGAATGTTACTAATTGAGTTCAAAAAGCAAAAGTACTTTGCATTCAAGTAACTCAACAGTGGTGAGAAGTGAAGAGGGGTTCAGGGAAAAGCAAATTGCCACAGTGACCCCTAACTTCTCACTGAACTATTGGATGGTATGCAACAGCCTGTTCATTCATGTGTTGTGCAGTATGGTTGTGGGAACACAGAAGAGCAATTCAGCATAGTTGTGTGGTATCCAATCTGCTCGACCTGGTATGTATCCACTGCCAGGGATAACATGACTATAGTAGAATAACAGTTTTGTGTGATAAAGTCCTAAAAGGTTCAGGCAATGAGGACATTTTGACAAGAAGATAAAATGGGCACAAACATGCCATTTAAAAAACAACAAGGTGACAACCCTATTCAGAAGGTATATCAGTTTTCCAGCACATGTTGTTGTGCATCCCATGTTTATACAAAAGAGTTTCAGAGGAATACTCCAGCAGGAAATCCTGAGCTGGAATACGTTAGCAAATTTGATACCAAGGAGCTCTGACTCAGCAGAGCCAGGGAATGGGTCGCTTACTACAGAAAGGAACTGTCCCTCTTTTTGGTGTCCACTTACACTGTTGACCTTGCTGTGACTTTTCAGTGCTGTGTCCGATACCAAGGAGCAAGTCATATTCATATGGATGGGATATTTTACTTGAATCTGTTGGTGTATGATTTCCACTCTTGTGTTACTTGGCCTTTTGGCTTCACTTTGGGGTGTCTCTGGATGGACTTTGCACATTCTCTCTCTCTTGTCTGTTAACAAATTGACCTCTGGCCCATGCAAACTCATTCCACAATTTATTTTTAGTCATTAAGATACCACAAGTTTTTTATTATGTTTTTCTGTTGCTGACTGATAGGGTACCCCTTTGCAAATTCACAGTAGTTTGCCATTGCATATCCTGACTCTCTTGTGTGTTCTCACATTTGTAGAAACGCACATACCTTACTGATAGGACTTTTGTATTTATAACTCAATCTCCCAGAACACTGTTGAGCTCTTTTGTCCCATTGATCTCCCACTTTGGCTTTTTAAGGATAAATGATGCCGTTCCATTCTCCTTCTTTGCCACGCGACAAGTGTTTCTTTGTTCATCAGAGACCAAGTTTTCTTCTACATACTGCAGAAAATTCGATGGTTATTTCCGGATCAGTTGTGCAAACTGTTGTTTACTTGTCGGCATGCTTGCTAATGTGTCTTGAAGGTTGTTAGTGTTTTTTTAGAAAACGTCTTTTTTGTAGCGCTTGATCAACAAACAGAGAGGATTATGGAAATTAAAACTCTTGACTGTCAAAGCCGTTCTGCTCTGATCGCTTAACTACATGGGATTGTATTGTAACAGTTTCTAAACATGTTAGAACCCCAACATTTACGTAGCCTTCTCCAAGTTTCCCCCCTCTTCCTACTTAAAAGTAGGAAGAGAAAAATTACTGGGTAATTTTTTTGAGGCAATGCATTTGCTCTTAAGTAGATGCAGATTAGCAAAAATTGTGTCTCATTTAGTACACAAGAGCATTTGAATGTAATCTGTAAACATTTGGGATATAATGACAAAGTGAAGTGCCTGTGAACTTGCAGTTAAGTTCAGCTCTCATTAGTTCTCCCTAAGGGCTTAGATGTGCTTGCTTTTGAGTTAGAACAACACAAGAAGTTGCCTGATACCAAACTAATCTATCTAATTCTGGAGACTTCTGCCTGACAGGCGTCTTCCGGACTTGAGCCAGTAGTTTTCTTACCTTTCCCCCTGTATGCTGGGAACTGAAGCTTTCTCTGTCCCTAACTATAATACAGTGTTCCTTCACTGCTTCGCGGTTTGCCAACTACGGACTCGCCGCTTCTCAGCTTTAAAAAAAAATTAAAATACAAGTAGCAAGGGAACATTATATACACTATATATAACAGACTTGAGTTGCAGAGTTACTCACAGACTTCTTCCTCCGGGACCAAAGAGGGTCACCAAGGCAGCTTCCACCGGGGCTTCTTCCTCCAGGACCAAAGAGGGCCACCAAGGCAGCTTCCACCGGGGCTTCTTCCTCCGGGACCAGAGAGGGTCACCAAGGCAGCTTCCGCTGGGACCAGAGAGGGCCGCCAAGGCAGCTTCCACCAGGGCTTCTTCCTCTGGGACCAAAGAGGGTCACCAAGGCAGCTTCTGCTGGGGCCAGAGAGGACCGCCAAGGTAGCTTCCACCAGGCTTCTTCCTCTGGGACCAAAGAGGGTCACCAAGGCAGGTGCCACTGGGGCCAAAGAGGGCCACCAAGGCAGCTTCTGCTGGGGCCAAAGGGGGCCACCAAGGCAGCTTCTGCCGAGGATTCTTCCCAGTTGTTCTTCATCGGGCGACCAGGTGAGAGCCCCATGCCAGTGGGGAAGCAGGGAGAGAGGGAGAAGGGTGGCTCCAGCAAGGGGAGGGGTGAGGGAAGGAGGAAGGGAGTGGGAAAGAGGAGAGGGAGAGAGAGAGAGAAGAGGAGGAGAGAGGAGTGGGCGGAGCTATACTTTACATATACAGTATAGCATCCCTACATCACAGTTTTTCACTCATCGCAGGGGTTCCTGGAATGGAACCCCACGATAGGTGAGGGAACACTGTAGTTTCTTCTACTGGAATCATAGAATTGGAAGAGACCACAAGGACCATGCAACCAATTCCATTTTGTCATAGAGAAATGCCCAATACTCTTAACAGATGGCCAACTAGCCTCTTTTAAAAAATCTCCAGAGAAGGAGACTCCACCATATTTTGAAGCAGTACTATTGTAATGAGTCTTACCATCACAAAGTTCTTCCTAATGTTTAAGTGGAATCTTTTTTTTCTGTACTGGACAGTAAGTTCATAATGTATAAGACTGTAAGTACTCTATAGGAATAATTATCTTTTCATCTACCCATTCAAAGAGGTCCACATTTTTAAAAAGTATGTTTGCATGTACTCATGAAAACAAACAATGAACAATGTTGGAAATGAACATTGTAGTACACGAATTGTACTCATGAGGCAAATGAAACAATATTTTACCGTACTTTTAACATTATGACATTATTCAAGGACTGTATCCTGTTTTAAACTATTGGTATTTTAATATTACTTATTTAATTGTTATAAACACTTTTCACCACCAAATGTTTTAGCTTTAGAAAGGCAGGATATGAATTAAATTAAAATAAATTTTAAGTAGTCTTATAGGCAACACTATGTGGTTTCCAGTGGGGCAGAGGGCTTGGCCACATCTGAAAGACTTTTTTTCTGTATATGTTTATGTAGTGGATAAGGTAGATGGATGATTTTGATGCAGGATACTTGTAGCGTATTCATCATACTGAATCCCTTTTAATACAAACCTGATTGTCCGTGCTGGCCGGCTTGGCTGGGCTCCATGCTTATTTTCACTCAGCTGCAGCTATTTTTGGGGCCCCTATTCCCCTGGTCACAGTAGCTTTAACATGTCTTTTATTCCTGCCTTAATCCATGTGGGCCCAGTGTCTGGATGCTAGGCATTGCTAAAGTATGGTAAGGCATTACTCTCGACCAGGCATGCACAAGTGTACGCAATATCTTGGGAGCCAATGTTGCGGCAGCTCATAATTAACTGCCCTTAATGGGCAGAAATGATGCCAAGGGATTATGGTAATGAAGACTTTTCACATAATAGCTCATGGCTGAGTGAGAGCAGACTCAATTGCAGCAGCGTTCTAGGGAATATTCAATCATTCGGCAGCAGAGTGGGCTGAGTACGCACTTATTAATGCATACTCAAAGACTGGCAAACCAGAAAGGCACAATGGATCAAGGCCACCTTTAGTCCCTGATCCTTTGAAGGTGTCTCTCTCTGTTTCCCATTCTCCTGCTACCCTTCTTTCATCTTGTTGCAACTGTTGATCATCTTGTTTGTTCCTAATTTCTGTTCTTTCTTGCTGGTTTTATTTAGTAGCAGAGCTGCAATGTGACTTTCAGCATTTAAAAGGGGAATTGCCACTCAGGGGATGCCACTTTATGTAAGGTACTGCAGTTGGGTGCTTGGCTGAAAATAATGAAAGCAAGTGGCCATGGGGGAAGATGCCAGAGATAGTCTGTCTGGCCAGTGAAGGATGGTGGAATCACACAGTTTGAAAGAGATCCTGTATTGATAAGTTGGGTCTTTTTTTTCATGCTCCATCAGCCTGTGCCTTTACCTGAAATATCCCCAACATTGGGTTGTTGTAGGTTTTTCGGGCTATATGGCCATGTTCTAGAAGCATTCTCTCCTGACATTTCTCCTGCATCTATGGCAAGCATCCTCAGAGGTTGTGAGGTCTGTTGGAGACTAGCAAAATGGGGTTTATATATCTGTGGAATAATTTCCAGTGTGGGAGAAAGAACTGTTGTCTGCTTCTCCCACCCTGACATTCCACAGATATATAAACCCCATCTTGCTAGTTTCCCATGACCTCACAACCTCTGAGGATGCCTGCCATAGATGCAGACAAAACTTCAGGAGAGAATGCGTCTACAACATGGCCATATAGCCCGAAAAACCTACAACAACCCAGTGATTCCGGCCATGAAAGCTTTCGGCAATACATCCCCAACATTGTTTTGCCTATTTCGGGAGAATTGAATATTATATTGTCACATTTGAGAGGAGTTCGATATACCCAAACAGGGAGCAAGAAATATGAAGATGCTTCTAGACTATGTGTGGGGTTCCCTCAGATGACATTCATGAAACCATCCGTAGATGGGATACCTGTTAACTAGCTTGAAAGTCAGAGCTCAACCGGTTGGTGGAATAGAAGCAGGAAGAGGACTTCCAGTATGGAGACACATAAAGACCTCACAACATCTGTGGATGCCTGCCATAGATGTGGGAAGAGAGAATACTTCTGGAACAAGGCCATACAGCCCGGAAAACTCACAGCAACCCAAGGCAGAGATGCCTGAAAGGAGGAGCAGGGCATAAGGAGAGAGAGGAAAGGAGAAGGCAGATAGGAGAGGGGATAAAAACAGCAAGAACAACATTCATGGAAGAAGTCCAAAAGCAGGAAAAGAGGATAAAAGTCTCAGTAATAGACTAAACAGGTGAGGTAGTAAAGCAGAGCTTTGTCCATCAGTCATGAGTAAGAGGAAGAAATCAGATGTTAGGGGATATGGTTGGCAGATTCCCTCCAAACAACTTCTCAGTCTTAGTTTATGACCTTCAAAAACAAAATATCTGCTATACTGTCCATATGAGATGGTAGCAGCAACCTTGAACAGCACCATATGAACATTTCCAGTGTGGTCCTAGGACACAGTCAAAGCCAATTTCTTCAGTAACATCAAAGAGGAACTCGTCAAAAGCAGAGAACAATGTCCACCTTTTCCTTGAGGATTACCATTTAAATGAAGATGAAACCATATGATTTTGAGACTCAAATATTTACAGAATAAATCTTTCTTTCCCCTCCAAATGTACTCTTTTGTTTTACAAAATAGAAGGCATGGACATCCTTTGATTCACCAGGCATACATTAAAAAGCAAACCACAACTGGTAGAAACCATGGTTTGCAAAGAAGTTTCAAACTGTAGTTTATATTAAGCATCTGCCTACAAACTGATTGGATCAGAATGGGTCAGGCAAAAAAAGGAAAACAGATTGGGCTGAATGGGTATGGTGTGATCTTTGAACATAAACGATACATGAGAATAGCACTATTCAGAGTTGCTGTATAAATTCTAAGAATTCCATGATTCACCTAATAGTGCTGTTTGGAGCAATAACAGTACATTGTTATACAGCTCCACATTCAATCTTGTTGGAAGCATTGTTTTTAATTCAACATTCAGTTTATGTTACATCTGAAGAAGGAACCCTCTGTTCTGTTCAATAAGGCAAATTAATCACCTTAAGACTCAAGTGAAATCTTATCCCTGGAGCTCTGTGTTTTTGTGTGTGCTCTTGAAGCCTGAAAAAAGGGAACCTTGAATAATGATACATTTCTGTCCTTGTAACAGCTTATTTTGTTCTCTGTTGAGTGATTAAATGTTGTTGAGCAGTTAAATCCCCGTAATTAGTTGCTCTGCTAAAGTCCTGACTCCTCTTTTATGGTCATGAATGCTTCACGGTTTGGCTTTGGATGATGTTTTTACCTGGTGAAGTTGGGATGGGCCATTGCCTCCCTCCAAGCCTAATATCTTAAAAGTCCTATAAAACAAATTCTAGAACTACGTGCAAGCTCAAAACAAGAACTCCAGGACATTGGAAGTATTCTGACTCCTTTTGTAATGCAAATGTTCCAATGTAGGAACTACACAAAAAGCTTGTGCTTTTTTTTGCCCGGTATAACAATCCAGATAGTTTTTGTATAATCCCATTGATTTGAATGAAAAAGAATTATCAGGCAGTATATTATTAATGCAAGTGAATCAATAAATTTGGTGGATGTTGTATTGTCAAAGGCTTTCATGGCCGGAATCACTAGTTTATAGGTTTTTTGGGCTATATGGCCATGTTCAAGAAGCATTCTGCCCCGACATTTCACCAGCATCTATGGCAGGTGAAACACAACCTCTGAGGTACCCACAACCTCTGAGGATGTCTGCCATAGATGCAAGCGAAATGTCAAGAGAGAATGCTTCTAGAACGTTGCCATTAAGCCCCAAAAAATACAACAACCTTGTGGATGTTGTCCATTATTTTGGTTGCAGACTAGGTTTGATGAGAAAATGAATCAAAACCTTCATTTCAGAAACTGTCACAATTTTGAGAGATAAGACTTCTAAAGTTATAATGGATTCAAAACTCAATTTCTATGTTAGGGTGCAGTCCTGTGACCTGCAGTGGAGGAGGGTAAGTTTTGAAACTAAAATGAAAGGTTGGGAATCACGGAATCATCCAATCTGGGGACCTAGTAAATCTCTTGCTACAGGGATAACAAATCCACTGTCAGATCACCAGTTGCATCTTCCATAGCTGATCTGAGTTGTATTTTTGAGCTATCTTGGTAGGATGCAGCACCTAGGTGTCTCCCATATAACCAAGAGCAATTGTGGGAGGAGTAGCTTCAAAATTGAGAATGGATTAGTTACAGCAACAATCTACCAGCCACTCTTGTCTCCAAATGCAGTTGAACTACAGTTCCCATCATTCCTCCCTTTGATTATGTTTGCTCCTCCGGCTGAGGCTGGTAATCCAAATCCCACCTTCTAGGATGCTACCTAATTCTGAAGACCTTTGTTCAGAAGCACCATTCAGAAGCACTCAGGGAAATGCATGTGTCGGCAAGTATGGCTAGGATCGCTTTCCCCAGCATTGAAATCGGATTGCTTTTCCCGGAGCAAGCTTGTGTTTCACTTTCTCTGGGTTTTATTACACAGTGTAATCTTAGCTGCTACATGCGTGTTTCATCAAATAATATCTGTAACACAAAAAAAACCCCTTGTTTTGATTTGTGTTTTATAGATTCTGATTTTAGGATCAGAAAGGATGATGGTTGGACACAATTAATGATGTAGTTTCTGAGATGCTATCACTTGCCAGATTTTTATAGCACGTTAAGTGGATTTTTATGACTGGAAAACTTTGTTAGGCCATTGACCCACTGGCTCTTCAGTCTGATGACCAATCCTACATGTTTTGGTGAACATTAAAAGAGGCAAGATGTTTAGGAAATGGTCCTTTACTTTAACAACTAGCCATTCAGGCATGCACTGAGCTTAAAAAATGACACAGCTGACCATCTGGTTATTCTTCAGTGGGTTTTTCTTTCTTCTTCCTCTTGCATATGACAATAAAATCAATCAAACCTCCTTATTTTTCTTGGAAAGCATCTCAAAATGGTATATAGCCACCCCAGGTCCCCTTGGGGAGATGGTGGTGGGGTATAAATAAAGATGATGATGATGATGATTATTATTATTATTTGTAAAGCACTTTGGCCACCATAAATCTTAGAGGTGGGGGTGGGCGATGGGACCTGTAATCAAGCAACATCAAGTGGTCCACATCCTTGCTATACTGTTGAAAATTTATTAATTGCTTGCTAACATGCAACTAGTAATTTGCATTTTCCTCATTTAGCATATAAAGAAAATCATTTTCTGCATCCTTTTTTCTTTCATCTCCCCTTTCTTTAAAACAAAGTTCTCCGGGCATCGCTAAAGGCATGCTATGTAATTTACTGACCAATTATTTGAATTACTGTGGCACAGAGCATGTGGCACTGAATCTCCTCTGTTTCATTCACATATAAACACCTACACTTCTTTTTCTTTCTTTACCTCTTCCCTTGGGAGTCAAGACTGCTGGATATTGGTGCTTTGATCGTGTAACATTTTATGGATGACTATTCACATGTGTTTATAGATTTTGTCTTAAGATATATTGAAATAGCACACCGTTAAATGCCCTTGTAGAGTTCCCAAACTCTATCACAAGTATAGGAAAACATCGGCCCTCCAGGTGTTTTGGACTTCAACTCCCACAATTCCTAACAGCCAGTGAGATGGCTAGGATTTCTAAGAGTTGAAGCTCCAAAGACCTGGAGGGTGTTTTACCATGCCTACTCTTTGTGGTTCATTCATTCAGTCGTCTCCAACTCTTCGTGACCTCATGGACCAGCCCACGCCAGAGCTCCGTCGGCTGTCACCACCCCCAGCTCCTTCAAGGTTAGTCCAGTCACTTCAAGGATCCATCCATCTTGCCCTTGGTCGGCCCCTCTTCCTTTTACCTTCCACTTTCCCCAGCATAATTGTCTTCTCTAGGCTTTGCTGTCTCCTCATGATGTGGCCAAAATACTTCAGCTTTGTCTCTAGTATCCTTCCCTCCAATGAGCAGTCAGGCTTTATTTCCTGGAGGATGGACTGGTTGGATCTTCTCGCAGTCCAAGGCACTCTCAGAACTTTCCTCCAACACCACAGTTCAAAAGCATCTATCTTCCTTCGCTCAGCCTTCCCTAAGGTCCAGCTCTCACATCCGTAGGTGACTACAGGGAATACCATGGCTTTGACTAGCCGGATCTTGGTTGCTAGTGTGATGTCTCTACTCTTCACTATTTTATCAAGATTGGACATTGCTCTCCTCCCAAGAAGTAAGCGTCTCCTGATTTCCTGGCCACAGTCTGCATCTGCAGTAATCTTTGCACCTAGAAATACAAAGTCTGTCACGGCCTCCACATTTTCTCCCTCTATTTCCCAGTTGTCAATCATTCTTGTTGCCATAATCTTGGTTTTTTTTTTTGACGTTTAGCTGCAACCCGGCTTTTGCGCTTTCTTCTTTCACCTTGATTAGAAGGCTCCTCAGCTCCTCCTCGCTTTCGGCCATCAGAGGGGTGTCATCTGCATATCTGAGGTTGTTAATGTTTCTTCCAGCAATTAGTGTTTCTGCCTACTCTAGCAGAATAAAAAAAGGTATTTATATCCTAATGGAAGGACAGCAAGGGTAGGACCCATACTTTCTCAGCTTTGGAATGTTGTAGCTAAAATAGCGATTCAAAGGATCCTTGGTTAGAATGAGATGCAAATGCTGCTTAGAGGAGAACATTATTTTACATGTTAATCTTGTAAACTAGCATTAGGGAGCAGAATTGCCACATCATAGAAGCAGGTATTATGCACAGTTAAATTTCTGAATATTTTGTGTCAAAGAGCGATTGTAAAGACTTTTGGAGAAAAGTCAAAAGTTTCTCCAGGCTTTTTTCCCTAGCTAGAAATTACATAGTAATCTCTGACAAGATAATGAGAAGAATATCTTAAAGTAATAGGGAGGAAAATGTATTTTATGTGGTAGGCTAAGAGGCTCAAAGCTCCATATGCCAAGGTGATTCAATGTTTGCATTGAAAAGGCTGAATTCTGTAATGTGTTTAAATTAGCATATTTTCTCAATTATGCATAATTGTATTTTTTTCTGCCAACCAAGGGCAAGGAGTAAAAGGAATGGCTGTTAAGTACCTTCAAGTCATTTCTCACCAATGGTGACCCTAAAGCAAAACCAATCCAATGATTTTCTTAGGAAGGTTTGTTCAGAAGGGGTTTGCCATTGCCTTCCTCTGAGACTGAGAAAATATCACTTGCCCAAGGTCACACAGTGGGTTTCCATGACCAAGTAGGGATTCAAACCCTGATCTATCAGGTTCCTAGTCCAACACTCAAACCACTACACCATGATGGCTCGTAAAATTAATGTAGGGCACTTATAATTGGCACCACTCTCTTTGATTTAATTGGTACGGATACCTGTTTTTGTTCCCTTTGGCATCATATTACAATTGGCCCTCAACTTGTGCAGATTTAACTTCCAAGATTTGGTTATTCACAGATTATTTGCCACCTCCTCTGCTATGACCTTATGCCATTTTAGTAGAGACTTTGGTAACACAGGTGCCAATCTTGAGCCATGTTCAGTGAAGTCAGGCTTAGTCAGTGGTCAAATCTTTCGTTGCTGGGAGAAAACCAAACTGGTGCTTTGTCTGAGACTGGATGCTCAGTAAGAAATCCTGATCTGGGATTTTCCTGTACTTGCTTCAGTTTGTAGCATGCAATACAGAAAAGGAATAATTGCTTAGAAGCACATTGCTTGTGTACAGGGGGTGTCCCATGTCTCAGACAGAGGTCCTTCTCATCATTTCCAGCCTAGACATTTAACTTGAGATAGCAGGGACTAAAAATGTACTTTACAACTGTCAGAAAGGCTTACATTGTTGTTGCGTAGGACATGTATTCCCTATTTGTATCACTGAGTCATGGAATAGAGTTGGCAGGGGGCTCCTGAGTCCAACTCCCTCACCAGACTACAACTTCCAGGATTCCGTACAGCATTGAGTTTTGGCAGGCAAAGTGGTGTCAAACTGCATTTAGAAAGAAACTTAAGGTCTGGCTTTTTACGCAGGGGTTTGGTGATTAGGAAACTACGGAATGAGACTTTAACAGCTAAAATAATGGACTATGGATTTTGGAAAACAATTTGGACATGAGATCATCACTCGGCATGTTATATGTGGTTTTGATAGATTGTTATGTGTTTTAATTGCTTATATGCTTAGATTGTTTATATTTTTATGAGATGTGTTTTATATTGTTTACCTGTGCGGCATTGAATTTTTGCTGGATTTGTAAGCCGCCTTGTGTCCAATTCCGGAGGTCAAGAAAGGTGGGGTAGAAATGAAGTAAATAAATAAATAAATTCTTCGGTTTAGTAGATGCACCCCAATTCCAACCTAAAAAAGGTTAGCTGTGGGCTACCTCCCAGATTATCTTGGCTGACATGGCCACTAGCTGTATTGGCTGAGAGATTCAGACACATATAGTCCAAAGAAGTACAATTTTGAAGCTCTGCTCCAGATTAAAATTGCTTTGACCTGTATGTCCGTTGGTCTAAATTTGAATGGGTTTATTTTGGGTCTATCTTGGTCATTATTCAAACACGAAATCAGACACAGTCAGAAGTAGTACTGGATAAAGTGGTTTTACTGACCCTGTAGCTCAGCTTTGATTGAATGAATGTAGACATCCTTATGTTGGTTTAAGTAACCTCATTGTACTATGTGCACCAGAGATGATCTCTAAAGCACAGTGTATTCTGAAAACAAAGTAATTATACCTGGATGTTCCGTTATGCAAATGTTCTTTAGGCTACTTGAATAATATCGAACTGGACTTTCTGTTCCTTTTTTGATGCTGTTCAAGATATATGTAGAACAACTTGATTGAAGCATGCTTGAGTTAATATCCCTTCTCTCCCCCTAATTCTTTGTGTTGCCTCTTCATGCATACACTTACCCAGTGCTTGCTCAGGTATTAGTTGTATTGTTATCTGCCGATAGCTCTTTTACCAGAGAAAGCAGATTCATAGTATGCTTATGCTGTAAAAATTGCAAGAAATTGCCCCTGTGCCCCAGGCACTTGTTCAGCCCTGGCCTATACAAGCAAATGGCCAGGCAATGTAAAGATAATGTAGAGAAGGAGCTTACATAGAAAAAGCAATTACTGTCACTCACCCTTGGGCAAGGACTCATCTGACACTCAGCATATTAGGGGACAGGAATGATTCAAACATAGTGCAAAACATTGACATTATTTTCAGGTCTATCTGTACAGAGAGTGGAAGAGCAGAGGGGAGAAATAGGCACAGCATTATAAAACAATGCAAAACAGTTTTTCATTTCTTCCTGGTCTTTACAAGCAAAGATCATCACCAAGTACTTTCAAAAGTTGTTGCAATTTATCATCAAGGGATCTTCTGTGTCAGTTCAATGAATGAATAACCTCCAAGATCCCCAGTCATTAATTACTCCTCTCATATCTAGCAAACCCTGGGCTGTGCCTTTCTTGACTGAGTCTATTCATCTGTAATGTAGTCTCCCTTTTTTCCCTATAACTTTCCATTTTACCAAGCACTGCTTTTTCCCAATGAGTCATGTCTCCTCATGATATGTCCAAAGTAAAACAGCCTCAGTTGAGTCATCTTTGCTTCTAGAAAGAGTTCAGACTTGACTTGCTCTAAGACCCATTCATTTGTTTTTTTAGCTGTCCATCTTATCTGTAGAACTTATCTCCAGCACCATATATCAAATGCATTAATTTTCTTGCTTTCTATCGAAATGGGTCTAGATCTTCCAAATGATCGAGGGTGGGGAGAGAAACAGAGTATTAGTCTGCAGAAGATCACTTGGATTGGAAAAACTTAAGAGCAGTGCTAGCGTTGTGGTTCAATCTGACCCTGAGCTTTTTGAACCTGATTCTCCTCTGGATGAGGAGAATGAGGAGATACTGATTTCTGAACATGTTCCCATTAGTGAGGCAGTTGAAGCAGACAGTGTTGATTCTGAAGAAGAGATGGCATTTCTGTTCTCCAGAGAAAAGAATGTGGCTTTAGATAAAGATAGTAAAACTTCGAAACTCCAGGTGGAGGCTCCTTCTGGCAGCTCCAAGCCTCTTGTTTCCCAGGGTGACCGGCAGGTAATGAGTTAACTGGCCTTGAGGATAGTAGCGAGATTTGATTAGAGAGGACCGTTTGCAATTAAGAGTTTGGAGAAGCGCACGCCTTGCCAACACGCATGAAGCTAGAGGTCAACGTAATGCTTTCATGTTGGGGAAACTTATTTAATGATCTGGTCGAAGGGCATTCTCTGTCAGTCTAATGTTGCTTTTACCCTGTTAACTTCTGTGGAATTACCTTGGCTTTTGCGGAAAAGCTTCTGACTCTTTGGGACTTTGATTTTTGATCCTGACTTTTTGAGACCTTGTTTTGCTACTATGACCTCTTGTTTAACCAGTGCTAAAGGACTATGTTTCAAGTTGTTTGCCTTTGGAACTTGGATACTTTGCCTTTGCATTTAAGACTGTTTTGCCTATTGAACTTTACCTCGTTATTTCTCTGTTTTGATTTTGCTTTTTCTCAATAAACTATAAAACCTACAGCCTTGGTGTGTGGTGGTGTCTTGAGCAAGGTGAATTTATCCTGAGTTGCGACAGCTAGTTTGTATCAAAGTCTGATCTTGTTTTTATATTAGGTGTCTTTAAGGGCCTTTCCACAAAGCCATATAATCCAGAATATCTAGGCAGAATAACCCACAGTATCTGCTTTGAACTGGGTTATCTGAGTCCACTTCCATATGTCCCAGTTCAAAGCAGATAATGTGGAATTTTATTCAGCTGTGTGGAATGGGCCTAAGAAACCATCCAGTAGTACATACACAGCAATACCTCCTTGGTTGTTTTAGTATACAATGCCTCTGATATTGGAAATATCAGAGGCTGTCATGATAAGCAGATGTCAGAAGCCTTATCTTCCATGAACTAACCTTATCTTCTTTTAAATCTATACATGTTGAGAACTGTCTCCTGATATTTCAATAGCAAATTAAGTAGTCCTACAGAATTTTTATTGGTTCTGGATTTCACAGCACTGACTTTCATGGGATAAGCATAGGTTCTCATTTGGTGACAGAAGAAATCTTTTATCTCTTCACTTCTGCATCATTTAAGACCCCCTGTCTTGTTGCATATATTTTTTTTCTATTTTCTCCACAAACAAGCAACCCTAATGTTGCAACCTTAACTTTTGGGAAAGATGCCTCAGCTATTGGATCAATTTGGTTTTCCTTTTCTGCACCTTCTTCAGCTTCATAATATTCTTTTTCAATTGTGATTTGAAATTCCTTCAGATGACACAAATTTCTTGTGTGACTCACATTTTTTCATGTCTTATTTTACATTCAAATGTAAATATGTCCTGATGTGACAGAGAAGATTCCTTTATTCTGTACCTTTTCTCCCTGTTTCGTTGTTGAATGGTAGGAGAAGAGAACTTTTGTGGGGCATGACCATCTAGATTCATTTTGTCTCTGGAATGCGTCCAAAACTTAGGTCAACCCCTGAACACCCTCATGCTGGAACATATAAATGGCTCAGAGGACATGAGGCTAAATATAAAGTCTTGGAGTCTAGATTAAACCTCTTTCTGATGCCCCTACTGCACATACAATCACTTTTCAATGGTGAAAATTGTAGGAGATGGCTTAGTGATGGCTGCTATTGTTGCCAGGTCAGGACTATCTCAGGCCCTAAGATCTCATCACCAAGAATAGGTGTGAGCTTTTGTCATGTCAAAGAAATTAGCGATATCATTGTGTTAATGTTAAACACTGACCACAATTGCATTTGAATTTTTTTTTAAAAAAAAAAAAACCAAGTCTAACAAATGAGGGAGAGCCAGTGTGTCACCACTGTAAATCAGAAAGAACTTAAGGCACATTACAACACTAACAACCATAACCAATGTGGAGTATACATCTCTCAGGCCAGGACTCTTACTGTGAAATTCCTTCCCTAACCCCTTAGGACTGGAGATAAAGAGCCAAGCCCTAAAAGCGGGGAACTGTAATGGTGATGACTCCAAGATCGGTCCTTCCACAATGGCTGGTGTCCCCAGTGGGACCTGCTTTTAGCCCAGGTTTTAAAGTATTTTAACCCACAAAATAAGTTAAGCATGTAGAATTCCTTTGAAATTTGTAGAAACAGTCAAAGCAGATTCACCATTGTGCTAACATTGGAGGCATGAGCTACTGGGAGAAAGAACTCTTGTCTGTTTGAGGTAGGTGTGAATGTAACAATTTCTCCCACCCTGGACATTACACAGATATATAACCCAATTTTCCTAGTTTCCAACAGACCCCACAACCTCTGAAGATGCCTGTCATAGATGCAGGCGAAACATCAGGAAAGAATGCTTCTGGAATATGGCCATACAGCCCAGAAAACACACAACAACCCAGTGATTCTGGCCATGAAAGCCTGCGACAATACATTTTTTACAGAATTGTTTTTCAGTTGTTTGTTTCAGAATTTTCTGCATGTCATATAGCCAGAGCTTATAAAAGTTATTGTCTTGAATTGCAATTCTAGGAATTACGTCTAGCAAGCTAGCATGGCTAGCATCAATGCTAGTGGAGGGATCCTGAGAGTTGTCGTCCAAAATTTTTCCAAACACAGAATATAATGCATATTATTTTTCTTCAAAAGGAGATTACAGTTTAAAAGTTTGTTCATATTGATTTTATACAATAAGAAGTGAAAAAAGAACTGTTGGTTGTGAGAGACAAACACATATTAACTTTTCCCCTTCGTCCTCAATTTGGCTTGGATTCCTTTCTTTTCAATCAGTGTTTGATCAACACACTGTTAAAAGAATGGGCTCATTCTGCTGCAGAGAGTACTGTTTACAAACAAAAAGACGGCAGAGTGTAAACCACTTATTTTAAATGTTCAGGCTAAAAATAACTTGGAGTAATCAGATAGCCAGCACTAGTACAGTGGCCTGCTAGCAAAATGTAAAGACAAGCCTGGCAACATCATATGGCATCTGATGAGACTGTTGGTAATGTGGCAATGAGTTATTATAATTTAAATTGTTTCCTTTCTTGGTAATATGTTTGGAAAGGCTTTTACAACATAATTGCTCAATAAACATATACCATATATCCTGCTATAAGTTGACTTCATGTTATAAGTTGAGCACATGTTTCGGTGCCAACATTATTAACTAGCCATCCTCTGCCATGTGTTGCTGTGGTCCAGTCCGTGTATATGTGTTTGGTGTGTGTATGTATGTGTATATGTGTATCTATGTAGTTTTGTGCATGCGTTGTAATGCATTTTTATTTTATTTTTTGCTTTTTAAGTCTCTTCCACTGTGTTTATTTATTTATTTACAGTATTTATATACTGCTTTGCTCACCTCTAGGGGGACTCAAAGCGGATTACACATAGCTGGCAAAATTAAATGCCTTACATTGGACACTGACGTGATGCCAATCCATAACAGTTACAATAATAAAACCACAATTAAGCATAAATCATAATTAGACAGTACATAAACAATCATTAAAACAATAAACAATAAAAACAGTCTCACCAGTCATATTGTCATTCTCGTCAATGTCCTCTAAAACTCTACATACGTCTACTGTCTGAAGGCCTGGTCCCAAAACCATGATTTTAATTTCTTTCTAAAAGCCAAGTTTTTCAGTGTTTTTATGAGTGATGGTCACTCATTGGCCTGATAGGTGTATTGTGTCCAAATTTGGTGTCAATTCAACCAGCAGTTTTTGAGTTATGTTAATCCCACAAACAAACATTACATTTTATTTATATAGATTGTCATGGTATTCTCTGTAGTAACCTACGGATGTGAGAGCTGGACCTTAGGGAAGGCTGAGCGAAGGAAGATCGATGCTTTTGAGCTGTGGTGCTGGAGGAAAGTTCTGAGAGTGCCTTGGACTGCGAGAAGATGCAACCAGTCCATCCTCCAGGAAATAAAGCCCGACTGCTCACTGGAGGGAAAGATACTAGAGACAAAGTTGAAGTACTTTGGCCACATCATGAGGAGACAGGAAAGCCTAGAGAAGACAATTATGCTGGGGAAAGTGGAAGGCAAAAGGAAGAGGGGCCGACCAAGGGCAAGATGGATGGATGGTATCCTTGAAGTGACTGGACTGACCTTGAGGGAGCTGGGGGTGGTAACGGCCGACAGGGAGCTGTGGCGCGGGCTGGTCCATGAGGTCACGAAGAGTCGGAGACGACTGAACGAATGAACAACAACAACACACCAGTGCCATCACTGTCATTTCCTCAAACAGCCATTAGGGGAAAAAAGCCACAGAAAATAACTGATATTAATCAACCCATTCTTAATAAAATTTACCATGGCAGAGTGGCTTAAATATTTTTGGAAAAGTATTTTGTGCCAGTGATCTAGTTCGGGTATACTGTATAATAATATAGTTCTGTGTTTGGAAGAGGGTGCCTGTCATTCCCCCCCCCCCCCCAAGATGAAAATGGGTTGGATGAGATTGTAATATTTGAAGAGTGATATCAGTGGTTCCTAACCTTTTTCTTTGACCAAGGACCACTTGACCATGGACCACTCTCCAGCATTTAGTACCAAAAGGGTTACGAATCAGTTTTTGGTCAACTTTAGATTCAGTTTGGAGTGCTGAATCAGAAAATTGCATTGTATAAACTATATCAGATCTAGTTTCTGATACAGAACATATGCCATGGTCAACAACAGGGAAGGAGGTGCCAAAGGAGCAGAAATTAATTAATTAGTTAAATAAAGAAGGAGGCTCGTGGATCAGATTTTCATCCTCTCAGCCCACTGGTGGTCCACAGCTCATAGGTTAAGAACCACTGGGCTATATGGAACAAATCTTTATGGTCTGCCTGAAGGTTTTTAGAAATGAAGCCACTCTTGCACAACTAGTATGAGAGGAAAGTATGAATTCTTTTTTCCTCCTAAAATGAGCAGTGTGACTGTGTTATTTTAATTATAGGGGTGAACCTTTATTGAAGTAAAAATCTAAGGTTTCTTTGGATCTTTACTTCTCTAGGTTTTTCTCCCATCTTAGGCTTATCTCTTCCAATTCCATAAGAAACATCTTGAACATATAATCACTTTTTCTCCTGCATGATTTCCCTCACCTTTGCCTTATGTGGGCAAGGCATTCTTGGATATTTATTAAGGGGCTAATACTGTAGATTAACTACTGGGATACCTTAGAAAACCGTATGTCTAGGGGTGCCCTGTTGACTTCTGCGTGCTCATAAGTTGTTCTAGCATTTCAGACCAAATAAGAGCTACTTGGAGAATGATGCTGAATTCACAATGCATTACAAATTGAGGATTCCATATCTAGAATGTTTGGGCCAGAGATGTTCTGTATTTTGGAGTTTTAAAGTTTGGAATATTTGCATATACATAATGAGAGATAGGAGTTGTCTAAACACAGAATTCATTTATGTTTCATATCCACATTATACTCATTGCCTGAAAGTATTTGTAAGCAGTAATAGTTGCAATAATTTTGTGCATGAAGGAGTTTACATACATTGTGAACTATTGGAAAGCAAAGGTGTCATTATCTAAGCCACTCTTGTAGACAATTTTGGAATTCCAGATAAGAGATGCTCAATCTATACTGTTCCAAGAAATGCAACAATAATCAATCACTGATATGGCTCATATTGTCCATTTCAAGTCAGATACCTCCAAATGGCTATTGATGGAGTTTGGATTTCCAGCAGCTCTCTTGCCACCAGTATAGTAAAATTTGTGTTGTTCATTCATTCAGTTGCTTCCGACTCTTCGTGACCTCATGGACCAGCCTACGCCAGAGCTCCCTGTCTGCTGTCACCACCCCCAGTTCCTTCAAGGTCAATCCAGTCACTTCAAGGATACCATCCATCCATCTTGCCCTTGGTCGGCCCCTCTTCCTTTTTCCTTCCATTTTCCCCAGAATAATTGTCTTCTCTAAGCTTTCCTGTCTTCTCATGGTGTGCCCAAAATACTTCATCTTGGCCTCTAATATCCTTCCCTCCAGTGAGCGGTTGGGCTTTATTTCCTGAAGTATGGATTGGTTGGATCTTCTCGCAGTCCAAGGCACTCTCAGAACTTTCTTCCAGCACCACAATTCAAAAGCATCTATCTTCCTTCACTCAACCTTCCCTAAGGTCCAGCTCTCACATCCGTAGGTGACTATGGGGAATACCGTTGCTTTAACTATGCGGATCTTGGTTGCCAGTGTGATGTCTCTACTCTTCACTATTTTATCAAGATTGCTCATTGTTCTCCTCCCAAGAAGTAAATGTCTTCTGATTTCCTGGCTGCAGTCTGCATCTACAGTAATCTTTGCACCTAGAAATAAAATAGTGAAATTTACCTTCCTTTTAAAATGCACATTTTTTCCCATTGATGACTTCGCTTTCTATAAACATTGCAATCAAGTTTTTTAATACTTATAATGTAACCGGCTTTGAGTCTCCTTTAGGAGAGCTAAAGTGGGGTATAAATATAATAATAATAATAATAATAATAATAATAATAATAATAATAATAATATGCACCACAAGTAATGCTATTTTCTTTTTGATTATTATTTAGCAATGCTATTTTCTTTAAGAATATTGAATGTTTCTTGGAGTTTGGTAAATGCCTGAAAAGAGAACAAGATCTTAAAGTCAACATGTTGTTTTCTTGTTTAAGTGAAAGTCTATTACTTATCTTGTGTATTCTTTTCCTGTAAACAGAGAACAGTGTTTGTACTAAACTCCTATTTTGGGCCAGGCTGATAGCAAGCAGTCACACAACATGGAATTAATACCCTTGTTTAATTGCTAGGAAGAAACATGCTGGTCCTGGTCAGTAACCTTAAAGTGTTGTTTCCTCACACAAGCCGAGTCTTGTCTCAGGGATTTCAACACCTCCCACCCAAAACTCCAATCTCACCTCGGCTTCCAAGCCATATGCTTCTTTATCTCTGCTAGCCTGTGGTACTGACACAGAACAGAAACAAATGCCAAAAGAACAATGATAGTGACATTTACACAAGGATTGGCCCTTCCAAAGGGCAACACATGCTGGTTGTCTCTCTGCCAAGGCTCTTATTAATGGCTGCATTTAGTCCCTTGTTAGCCCTTCTCAGCAAGTGTATGCTCATTGCTTTGACTTGGAACTCTCTCGCCATATCATAGCAGCCATTTCAATTCAATGCAAGATCCAGTCCAAAAATCCCAGTTGCTGTTTCTGCTGGTTCTGTAACACAATTTTGGTTCCTGGGTTATAAATGTCATTTCCTAATTGGTTTTATCATTTTAAAAAACATGGTAAAGGTTTATTAAACTGCACAAACTTTTTGCTATAGTTTTTTCAATGAGTATCTCATAGAGTCTCAACCAATTCAACATAGTTCGTGGTAGCCACAAAAACAAACTTTCTGGAGTGTAACAACTACTTTCAAAGTAAGTACCACACTATTGAACAGGAAATAACACTTTCAAACCAGTATCAGATTTTTTTTTCCAAATTTTGTTGCATAGTATAATCACTCAGCTCTTGAGTGGCTTGGGGTGAATAAAGGAGAGGTCATGGAGTTGCCCTCAGCCATCCCTCCCAAACCTTGGAAGATTTTGCTCGGAAGGGCATAGGTAGAATATGTAAAGCAATGCTGCCCAAGATTTTTGTATTGTGTGTGAGAGTCAATAGCTATTTGTTAAGGGCTAGGTAGAATGGTTTTGTGTTGTGAAATCCTGCACAAAACCAGTAAACAGAGCAAATATGCCAAGAGGGAAATGTGTGCCTGCACATACAGATATATGTATGCAATTTTTCCAAGCTCTAGGCAGCAAACACTATTTTCCACTGCTCACAGAAGTGAGATCTGGGCAAGAATATACCCTTGCACATACCTTTGCTTGGACAAAGCCATCTTATATCTGCTTGTGAAGAAGGCGAGATGCCAATATTATTGCAATTGAGTTTAGCGTCACCAGGGAATGTTCAATAAGGATGTTAGATCACGTTCTTCAACTACAGAAAATTTTAGACCAGGAATGAGGAAATGTGCCTCTTTAGTCATGTTTGTGCCTCAAAAATCCCTCATTTCCCCCTATTGAAAATGATTGTTTAGAGATTTTGCCACCTCCTGATCTCTCTTGTGCCAGAAATCGCCCTTTAATTACTTGGCAAGAAAACTGCAAGTCAAATTCATAAAGGGAAGATCACCTGTCAGTATATGACAACCCCAGATAGGATTTTCTTAGGCAAGGAATCCTCAGAGGTGGTTTTGCCACTTCCTTCTTCTGAAGTATCGCCTATGGCACCCGATACTCGTTAATAGTCTCCCGAGTACTTTCCAGAGATGATCCAGCTTACCTTCCAAGATCAGATGGAATGTGGTGCCTTTAGGGTATTTAGGCAAATTCAGATTACTTTTTGGTTAAATAAAGGCTTTTTTAGGGCTTAAATAGCCCATCAGATCCCCAGAAGTGGCAACTATTATCCCTCACACACCCTTGCATAGTTTTATTTGTAAAGAAAGAAAATAATAATTCAAACGGTGGAGGTTGTGTTAAGTTAGTCCAGTTTTAGATGATCCCTTATTTCAAACATGACACTTTATTTTTACCTAGCCATCTTTCTTATTTCATCACTTATTTCAGCTTTTCACATGTTATTTGGATGTTGCCAAGGGATGGAAAAAAATAGTTGCTTAAATATAGGCTACGTAAATTCTGTTTGTAAGAGTATTGTGGAAGGGCATGTCCACAGGCCTCCCATGTTGATCAGGAATGTCACAAGACTTGCTGCCAGACCCACACGTACAGATTATAATACAGCCAGAGAGAGAGCTTGAGACAGAAATCATACTTGGAGGAAGAATGCCCTAGTTGCCTTGGGTGTGGACTGGCCCAGGGCTTACCCTTTGCATCATGGGGTGATAAAAATAACCCTAGCTTCGCAATTGGGGCTAGTGGAGGCAGGCTGGAGAAACCAGAAACACAGATGAACCACAGAGTAATGAAGGAAGTTGGGACGGTAAGTTGAGCAGCAGTAAGCAAGTTATGTCGGGAACAGATAATAGCACTAAGACTTGCAGAAGTTAGGAAAGTGAAAAAGTATCTGCTTGCCAGTTTTCATATTTTTGTATATCTAGACCAGTTGTTCTTAACCTATGGGTCCCCAGGTGTTTTGGCCTACAACTCCCAGAAATCCCAGCCAGTTTACCAGCTCTTAGAATTTCTGGAAGTTGAAGGCCAAAACATCTGGGGACCCACAGATTGAAAACCACTGATCTAGACCTTGATCCTCCAGGTGTTTTGGACTTCAGATCCAAGAAGCCTCAGCCAGCTTGCCCAATGTTCGGGAATCCTGGGAGATGAAGCCCCAAACACCCGGAGGACCACAGTTTGGGAATCACTGACCCAGCTTCAGGAGTGATCTCAGCACAGTTCAAACTAGAAAGAGAGTCAAGTTTTTCCTGTAGTAAACATTGAAACTTGCTTATGTCATCCCTTTTTGAGTTAAAATTATTCTCTAGAAAAGTGAAGAAAAAAACCCATTTTTCTTTGATCTCTGTTATTACCAGATATTGGAAGGCCATGAGCTGCTTAAAGGGCTTTCAGAGTAACTGTTCTCAATACCCATTTGAAAAGAAAAACAAGTATTTCAACCAATCAGCTTAATAATTCAGTAGCAGCTAAGCAAGCAAATGGCTTTAGGTGGAAATAAAACTACTGAACTGGAGCAAAGTGGAACTATAGTTGAGCCTGCTTGCTTTAACAAATAAAGCTTTGGGGAGAATTGCTACATTCCTAGACTTTCAAGTGATCAGAATTTGATTTGTATCTGATTCCCTTTTTCAATACTGATATATGTATTATCCTTTCCCACCTTCCATACACCCGTATTCTTGCATTAAGCACCCTTCAGTTGGTACTTAATATCAGAACTAATTTGAATAAGCTACTTCGAAGCAAGGTATCATTTTGTAATGTTAATATAATTATAGGTATAGTTGTTTCTTCAGATAGGTATTTTCCAGAGAATAACTCCACTAAAATCAACAATATTAAGATACACTTTTATATAGGACTGAAAAGTGTATTTGTTTCGTTTCTTCAATTTGAATATACAAGTGATATATTTAATTGTCACTCAAGTGTATTTTGAAAACTCTTGAATAGGGAAACTCTTGTTTATACTCTTTTTTCTCGGAAAGCTTTCACTATCAATTTTGTTTTGTTGCTTTTTGCCTTTATTTATTTTTAATTGAAGGTTTTCATAACCAAGAAGCAAATTCATTTTATAAGTATGTTATACGTTTAGCAAAAGATGGCATTAATTTAAAGTGGTCCACACTGGGGCGGGATTGACAACGCTTTGCTGCTCTTAAAAATAGCCACAAGAAATGTCAGTTGTCAGAGGCTGTGGTGACTTGGGAATTGAGTAGTATAGAAGCAAAGGTGACAAATATTTCTCATAATGAGAAGATTCTGTTCCATGGGATTAAACAAGGAGCCATGCAAAGATTCCTTTAAAGCAAAATGACAGTAAGTCAGACCTAGCAGAAACAGACGTCAAAGCATTCACTCTTCAAGCTATTATTTTATTTCAGAAAGAGTTTTAAAGAAAATGATTCCTTAAAGATTGTAAAAACAAAATAGGGCAACTATAACACATCCTTACCAAGCTGTTACACATCTGTGATCCAATGAGGGTGTTTTGCAATTACTTCATCTACCAATCCTGTATGTCCTCATTGGTTCAAATTTTGATCTCATAGCACAGTTCTAAACATTTTAGTCTAAAGTATGCTCAATCGGCATTAACAACCCCCCCCCCCAACTTTTCTATCGGTCACTGTCAGAATCATATGGGGAGCCCAACAACATCTCCCCGTGGGGACTCAGAGCGGTTTCCAAATAACATAATCCATACAAGGAAAACAGCATAAAAATAAAATTAACAAGACAATATAAGCATTTAAACCACAATAACACATATATATTTAAAACAATCCTGCCTGTTCAAGGCAATTTAAAAGGCTGGGCTGGGACTAGTGCAATTTTAGAGGGCCCAGGAAATTAGGTAGAGTCTATGGCCGTACATTTCCAGGGCCTAATAGAAGAAAGTAACCTGGGTAATTGGTAGAAAAAGATGTGGCCAATTTCAACAGTATCTGGGGCTAAGCTAGAACTAGTTGTTCTCAAAGGTTTGTTTAAACCACCAGGTCTTCAGGCTCTTATGAAAGGAGGGGAGGGATGGGGCCTGTCTTATTTCTCTAGGAAGGGCATTCCAGAGGCGGGGGGCCACTACCAAGAAGGCCCTCTCTCTCGTCCCCACCAACCRTGCTTGTGACAGTGGTGGGAGCGAAAGGAGGACCTCCCCGGAAGTCCTCGCCGGTTCATAGAGGGAGATGCGATCGCAAAGATAGGCAGGGCCTGACTGTCATTCACACTTGAGGAGAGATAAATTGGAGGCAAAGAAATGTAGTACTGTACTATTCTTCTCACGTGCTTTTGTAAAGTTCCTTCTCTAGATCTCATACTATGTAGAAATGTGGTCTATATACCCATTAGCCTATATAGCATATTAATGTAGGCTAGAATCCCAAGAACATTAAGGAAACAGTAATAATGTCAACAGATAGTTTATATAACTTTTAAAGTAAATGATGAAGTCATTGAAATTGTTKAAGATCTTCTATAATCTGTATCTGCTATTGATCAAAACAGAGACTGTGATCARGAAATCAGAAGGAAGACCAAGGATGCATCTACACCAGGGATGGGCAAACTAAGACCCGTGGGCCAAATGTGGGGGGGGGGGGCTTTCTCCGGTCCTCCCCCTTCCCCCCTCCTTTCCATGTAAGGTCACAGTGGCCCACTACCACAGCCTTATGCCAAAAGGACAGGGGAGCTAGGAGAGGCCTGATGGGGAGAAATGCTCCTTCCTCTCCTCTCCTTTAAGCACAAAGAGCTGGCTGCAGCCGGGTCACTGTGCTGAGAGGAATCCTGGCAGGAAGATGCAGGGCTCTTAGCAGCCACGTGCCTTCTCCCCTCTCGGCACAGAAATCCAACTTGGTTGCTGTGCCTAGAAGAGAGACCTGGCCTGGTGAGAAGGTGCATCTTCATCGCCTTTCCCTCTTGGCACAGCGACCCAGCTAGGATGCTGTGCCAAAAAGAGAGGAGAGGATAGGAGAGGCCCAGCCCAGCAGGAAGGCATGCTGCACATAGAGGACTTTGCAGGGCTTCTGTCAGCCATGCATCTTCCTCTCCTCCCTTCTCAGCACAGCAACTCAGCTGGATAGATGTGCCGAGAGGGGATGCCTGGCCCCATGGGAAGGCATGTGGCTGAAAGAAGCCCTTTAAAGGGCTTCTACTAGCTGCACACCTTTCTCTCTTTGCCAACCACACATATCCCCCTGCGCCAACCATCTCGACCTCCCCCCCATGTCAACTGCCCTTTAACTGCAATGACTCAATTCTTCGGAAGCTAGCATTCTCTGCCAAAGAGTGCTGTGCTTCACCAAACTACAAATCCAAGGACTCCATACCATTGAGCCACACCATTAAGATGATAAAATCACATTAATTCTATAGTAGAGATGCATTCTAGGACTCAGATGTGCAACTATGAAGGAACTAGACAAAATCCTGAAGTCTAAATATATCATCGAATACGAAAGTCATGATTGTTCATTACATCATATTTCTGATTTGTATGCATGGTTCTGAAATTTGGCCACGGAATAAATCTGATATGAAGAAAATCAACTCATTTGAAATGTGAGTGATGTTGGAAGAGCCTTATGCTCAACCAGTAGGAAGGCTAACTGTTTACTATCTGCTTCAAAGAATACGGTATTTTACATGTTAATTGTTTCAAAATGTTGGGATGTCCTTGGACATAAACATTCGGTACATCATGGCCTTTGCATTTCTGGAAATTTTAAACATCTCACATGGGTTTGCACCGAATTTCAGTGTATTGCAGCATATGAAATATACTGTACTGGAAACATCTGTGGTTACAAGCAGTGATCAAAGCAGTTGTAACCTTCATGGTCCTAGAATTCATTTTTAAAAAAAGATGCTGCTATAATTTCTATAGCAGTAATTACTATGAAATACTGCTCTCTTGCTAATAAGCAACTGATGTTTGTTAAAATTAACTGTATTATTTAACACTTGTTTTGGCGGTTGTAAGGGAGGCCCTGTTAATGCATCTTGCTGTGAAGATTACACATTTACCAGGATGACAAGATGTAAATGAGACAGAGCTAATGTCTGTGCAGAATAATTACCCTACAAACTGCATTTCTTTCTCCTGCTGTGGCAATACTGCATTCATGGAAATTCCCTCAACGAGTTGAGGCTCTATTTCTCTGTCATCATTTATTCAAAACCTCCCACTCGGTGCTAATATTTTGCATGCAGAAAGCTCTAGGATCAATCCCTGGCCATCCTAGAGTCACTTACCAGTAGAACTGCGCAGCAGAGAAAATATTGGAGAAGCAGCTATGATTCTTCATGTATAGCTCAGATCTATCAATTGGAATGCATGAAGAAAGCCAAGTGTCTATGAACAGTAGGACCCCATAAGCAGCCAAACTATGGCTATGTCAAGCCACAACTGCCATTAAATTACCTCGCTTCTAGTCCCAGCATACCATAGAATTACTTTGGAGAACCTAGATATTCCTAAAAGGAAATCCTGACAAGCTATTTGTTGGTTCCTACAGAACTGCTGTATGGTTATATGGGTCTTAAATTCAGTATTAATTGTTTTTAAGATAGGATGGCCTACTTTATGAAAAAAACTTAGATATCACTAGGAATACCCTGGAAAAGCGTGTTGGGAGCAGGAATAGCTAGCTGTCGTCTTCCTTTCATCTATTATTAACAATGATCATAAAAAACACAATATGCAAATTTGGAAGGAGGAGCATAAAATGTTAATACCATACAGTAGAGTCTCGCTTATCCGACATAAATGGACTGGCAAAATGTTGAATAAGCGAAAATGTTGGATAGTAAGGAGAGATTAAGGAAAAGCCTATTAAACGTCAAATTACATTATGATTTTACAAATTACGCACCAAAACATCATGTTTAACAACAAATTGACAGAAAAAGAAGTTCAATACGTGGTGATGTTATATAGTAATTAATGTATTTATGAATTTGGCACCAAAACATCGCAATGTTTTGAAACAGCAGTGGATCTGGGCAGGAGGCAGACTGAGTTGGATAATACAGAATGCTGGATGAGCAAAGGTTGGATAAGCGAGACTCTACTGCAGGGGTCCCCAAACTTTCGATAATATAGGAAGTGTTATTTTGTGTCACTGTGCCTGACATTATTTAATTGTGATTTTGAAAGCTCTAGTTTTACTATGTTAACAAAGTATTGAAAAATTATCTTCCAACTATAAACAGTCTTTAATTAATCGTGTGAATGTTCTCATGTTACATTCAATGTAGAAATTCTTAGAATATAGAAATTGTGATTGGCAATCTACAGTTTTTGTAATTGTCCCCAAACTAAGGCCTGAGGGCTGGATACGGCATCCAAGGTCATTTACCTGGCCCTCACTCAGGGTCAACCTAAGTATGAAATGACTTGAAAGCACACAACAACAACAACAACAATCCTATCTCATCAGCCAAAAGCAGATCCACACTTCCCATTGAAATACTAATGTGTTTATATTTATTAAAATTATTCTTCATTATAATTATTGTTTTGTTTTAAAGTGTTTTTTTTTGCACTACAAATAAGATATGTTCATTGTGCATAGGAATTCATTCAAGTTTTTTTCAAATTATAATCTCTTACACACCGTTACAGGCTGCAAGAAGTTTGAAGGAACTAAAATTACCTGAATAATACAAGACACCACATTCTTAAGGCGAGATGTCTTAGAGAAGGCAACAGCTGTCAGAACGAAATTCAAGTTTTCTTTTTTTAAAAAAGGCAACATGATTCCATCCAGCAATAAAATTGATTTAATAAATAATGTAATTCTTGTATTTTCTTTTCTGTTCCATTAACAGACCAGAGACGATTTCCTGGGTCAAGTGGACGTGCCGCTTAACCACCTTCCGGTAAGATCTTTTTGCACAATATCCTTCTTGAATTCATGAAAAATGGTTTCATTTATACAGCCAGATACGTTTGTTGGACTTTATACAGACGCCTGAATTTCCTAGACGTTGAGCTAAAAGCTTCTTTTATTCTTTTTCTCTGTGTTAATGTATTATTTTGTGTTATTTAATTACTTATTTAAAATATTTTTCTTCCTCTTTCCTCTAATTGGATTTCAGCATTGTAATCGGCATTCATAATTTGTTTTAAAATTGTATTACAATACAGTGGGATATCACACAGAATTATTCATGGGAAAGGGGCCGTTTTAATGACTGAATTTATCTTCATTTGAATTTGTTGTCGAAGTGATACCAAAACCTACCTTTTTGACTTCTTTTTTCTATTACAATCAGAGCTAGAAAAGGTCACAAAGAACGTTTCAAAATAAGAGCATGCACAAAAGTATATACTTCCTATTAAAGAGACAACGCTTCAATTCCAGAATATATTAAAGCTGTCAACTATTGGAAGAATTGGGGAATGCGAACTCTTGCAGCACAAGATTTATGGACATATTCTTTCTACTCATTGTTTCCTTCCTTCTTTGTATTTCCCATTAATTCCTATAGTAGCTGGAGGACTCTAGCAGTTATTCTCTAAATAAGAATTTTCCAAACTCTAGAGAGTGAGGTGCTACTGTATTCTTACTTGATTTCTCTTACCCAGATATTTAAAATTTCTAATGATATAAAACTAACAGCGTAGTGTTTCCTTTCTCTAGGTAGGCAACTTTTACAGGATGAAAGAGGATGCTGTCTTTCATTTTCCAGTGTCTGTTTTGAATAAGATTGACTTTGCCCTCATTTCGATTTCTAGGCAGCAATTAACATTTAAGGGCTTTTTAGGGATGTAGGGACAGGTTTTGTAGGAGAGGAATTCCAAGAAATGCCTTAGCCTAAATCCTATGGGTTGCCCCACCTAAAGTAGACATGTTGAGCTAATTCTTTATTGGTGAATTCATGTAAATCCCATTGCAGTGATGTTGTTAACTGCCATCAAATGTACTTCAATTTAGGGCAGCCCCATGAACCTCCAGATCACCCTATCCTTGTCTGCCTTGCTCATGTCTTGAGATACAGGATTGTGGCTTCCTTGATTGACTCTTTCCATCTGGAATGCAGTCCCATTGATCTGGAAACCCACTGATTTTACTCTTGAGGCCCCTCTACGTTACCATATAAAATCCAGATTATCTGCTTTGAACTGGATTATATGGCAATGTATACTCATATAATCCAGTTCAAAGCAGACAATCTGGATTATATGGTAGTGTAGAAGTGACCTTAGTCTGCTGGTAAAAATCTGTCCCTGGTTCTCTGAGTGGTTTATGGGCAGAAGGATCCCCTTGAGTTAGAAGCTACAGAGCAAGGTCCAATAGCTATCTAGAATGGAGTTCAATCAAATGTGAGCTTCAATTTGACCAGATCCCTATGGTTTAGTTACCACCACATCAGATGGGCTGATTTTCCCTTTGTATGCGGCTTGCTCTCTACTTTTGACATGGAGCCCATTATATGGTGCATGTATACTTTCAGCCAGGCTCCATGCTGAAAGGGGAGAGCACAACATAGGAGGCTTTGGATCAGCCTTTGGATCAACTGGGGAAAGCCAGTAGCAGCACTCCCCCCCCCCTCATATGGGATGGGGTCCCAGGTAAGTCAGATGATGTGGGGCGTGGAGTGACAAGTTTTCCATGCTCCCCTGGCGGGACCCATGGATTTGCCATGATGCGTGGCGAATCCTTACCCCTTTATGATGAGGTTCTGTATATCTGCAGCAGTACATGTAACATATACTGTCTATCTGTTGATGGTAGACAAGAGCCATGCCCATAACAAGCAAACCAAGAGTGGTCTCATGGTATTATTGGGCTGACAACATGGCTTTTATGAACTGTCAGGTCCAATTTCTGTAGTTCTTTGCATCTTATAGTTCAAGTGCATTGAGTCAGATAAGCAGAAGGAAAAGAACCATATTTTAATATGAAATAAAACTTTTGGGTTATTGAATTTACTGTTAGCATCCATAAGTTATGATTTTAGTTCTTTTCTTTTACAAATCTGATAGCCTATCAGACTAGATTGAAGGCTGCTAACTTGAAAATCCTGTATTGCTTGATGTAGCACAACTTGGTAAGCAGGTAACCCGAGACACACGTGTTATCCTCATCAAATCAGCTGACAATCACAAAGGACTTTTCAGAAACGTTCCCCACCAACACAGTAATCAACTGGAATTTTAAGGCGCTATGGTGGCGCAATTGTTTAAACTCTTGTGGCAGCTGAACTGCTGACCTGAAGGTCGGCGGCTCGAATCCCATCTGTTAGCTCCAGCTTCCCATGCAGGGACATAAGAGAAGCCTTCCACAGGATGATCCCCTGGGCCACATCCTTGCAGACAGCCAATTCTCTCATACCAGAAGCGACTTGCAGTTTTTCAAGTCGCTTCTGACACAGAAAAAAATCCCTGGAATTTTGAATAATTTCCTGTGTTGAATTATCTAGTGGTCTCTGTTATATCCAAATTGAGCAATGTTGACTCTTGATTAACAAACAAAGATAATAAAACTAGTTTCAAGACAAAAATAAGAACCTGGCTTATTATCTTAGTTTGTTATTTGCTAGTTTCAAAGTGAACCAGGAATTGTATGGCAAAGGCAGTGCAGCAGAAGCAAAGGTAAAAGATGCATGCATCCACTGCTTCACAAATGCATGGATGCTATCAAAGTGCAGTTTCAAACTCTGATTTCAAAATGACCATTATCAGTATATTGATGCATATGCCATGGCATACCATAATTCACTACAGAATACAGGAGGAAGGGATGGTGGAAGGAATTCAAGCATTTCAAAAGAGGAAAGAGCCTGTAGGTACATTGTTTGGGCATTTAAAGTAATTATATCTTATGTCAAGTGCCATTTATGTTGTGCCTGAGAGATCCAAGAGCTCTGGTCTGTGCTGCTACAGTTTGCAGTTTTATGTGAAAGCTCATATCCCATTATTCTAAAATAAATGAACTTCATACTTTTAAATAATAGACAATAGCAGAAGTTTGACATTTTCCTTGAGATGTAGAAACTTTTTGCATTTGCAAGAGCTTCACTGATCTCCTTATCATGAAGAATAATGAAATATAAAAATAAATTGTCAGGAAAACATTGAATTCCATATACAAAAGAGAATATTTTTAGGGCCTGTCTTCCCACTGTCAGAAACTGTCATTGCCTTTCTGCTCTTTACTCATTTTTATAATTCACCTGTTCTGTGGAACGTTTTCCTTTTCGCACTAAGACATGCGCTTGCATAAAACTGCTCAGCACTGCAAAGCATATCATGTTCCAACCTAACAAATACGGGATTTCACATAGAGCTGCCTTTTTAAAGAAAACTAGCAATGTATTTCGCTTTGCGGGAGACTTGTGAGGAGGAATGCTTTGGAAAAATATCTCTGGGAGAAGAGAGAAAAGGTAGAATGGCTTCTGAAAGGCGATACACACACACACACACACACACATATTACCTGGCTCTTGTTGCAAAGGATAAAAAGAAGCAACCTTTACAGATTTGATAAAATAAGCAATACAATATACTTGACAGAACGCAAAAGAAATCCTTCTTCTTTCAGAAGTACCTATTCACAAGTAGAAAATGGCAATGAACATACCAGGCTTGTATATTCATATTGTTTACTCCAATCCTGGTGTACATGTGATTACATTTCAGATTCTGGGAAGTAATGGAGCATATTTATTTTTTATTTATTTACGGTATTTCTATCCCACCTTTCTCAGCCCGAAGGCGACTCAAGGCAGCTTACAAATTGGCAGCAATTTGATGCCATGACAGTCATAAAATACAATGAAAAACATTGAGAACAACATGGGACCACTTGGCCAGAGCCATTGCAGTTCGATTTTGAGGTCCTGGTAATGGCTGAGTTTTTCCTGTTGTTTTTCCTCAATGCGACTGTCACTCAGTATGGCGACATCAATAACTCAAACTTTTTTCTTTTCCACAATTGTGATGTCTGGCGTATTGTTTTCCAAAACGTTGTCAGTCTGGATTCAAAAGTCCCACAGTGTTGTTGTTGTTGTTGTTGTTGTTGTGTTCAGATTTTAAGTGACAAATGTCCTAAAAACCTTAAATGTATTCTTTTCAGTATGCCTGAAGTTTTGTGTGCATATATTTGTATGCTTTCCCTGATTACTACATTGATCTCCTGTTAGGTTGTTGGCTAGCTTGAGCGGTATTGTGTCCATTTTTAGATTACTCATTATCATCAGTAAACAATGGATTCTTGAACACTGATTTTCCCCCTTCTCTCCAGGGAAGACATGTCTAGAAAAATGTTTATCCACTACACTGAGGTTTGGGCTATTAGTACCACAAGACATCCGAAAAAGCTTGGTCAAATACAGCAAGTGAAATATGTTTATGTATGCACACCTATTAGTGCAGCCAGGGATTAGGTTTTTTTTCTTTTTGCAACTTGTATCCTTATATAATTAGAAACAAAAGCAGATAAAATGATCTTTCTGCCACATTAATTGTAGCCACTGGAAAAAAATGCCAAAACAAAATTGTCATATTTGCTGCAAAAAAGTGCATTCATGTAAATAATCTGGAAAGATTTCAGTGTAGGACATTCCATAAATGCAGGGCATCTTTGTAGGACAGCTTTCCCTATACCAGCACCCTAACATCATGTTTGTTTATTTATGTTGAGCTATGACTCTCATCCAGTTTGCAGAATGCTGATACAGAATATGCCTGTGCAAAGTCTTTACATTTTAACTATGCACCGTGGATATTTTTATTTGTTTGTTTAAAGGGCAGACTTGAATTATCTTGGGGCTAAGAATAAGAGTTTAATCTGCAACCTCAAAGTTAATAATACTGTCCTTTGGCTCATTTGGCAGTGGTCTGAAATGTACAGTAATGAACCTGTTTCCATAAATCCAATATCTGTTTTATTTATAAGTTCTAGGTCCTCCAATGTGGCTGTTGTATTATTGGACCAGAAATCCTCCATCTCAATAGAGTTTGTTATTATCCATGGTTTTCCATATCCAAAGTGAATGTATCCAGGAATGTATCCCACAGAGATAAAAGAGAATTGTACTATAGCAGGCATGGGCAAAATTTGGTCCTCCAGGTGTTTTATTTTATTTTTATTATTTTATTTTTTTAACTTATATGCCGCCACTCCCCTGGGCCTCGGAGTGGCTTACAAGAATAGCTAAAATCTAACAAAATTTAAAAGCACTTTAAACAAATTAAAAACAACAATATCAAACATTAAAAGCCTGTCAAAACAGGTATGTCTTACATTCCCTGCGGAAAGCTGGTAAGTCCCACAAGACATGGACTTCAGGTGGCAGAGTATTCCAGAGTGATGGTGCCACTTCTGTGAAGGCTCTGCGTCTGGTTGCTGTTAGACGCAAGGTCTTGACACTGGGGACTTCCAATAGATCTTGGTCCTCAGAACGGAGGGATCTCTGGGGTTGGTAGGGGGTGAGGCGGTCCCTCAGATACATCGACCCCAGACCATGCAAGGCCGTAAAGGTGAGTACCATCACTTTGAAAGTGATCCGGTGCTCAATTGGTAACCAATGCAGCTGTAGTAAGATTGGTGTTATGTGGCATCTCATCAGAATTCCCGCAAGAAGCCGAGCAGCTGCATTTTGTACCAACTTGAGCTTCCGGATCACCAAGAGAGGAAGGCCAATGTAGAGGGCGTTACAGTAATCCAGTCTTGAGATGACCGTGGCCTGGATCACCGTAGCTAGGTCGTCCCTGGACAGGTAGGGGGCCAGCCATCTAGCCTGCCACAGATGAAAGAAGGCGGTTCTGCTAACGGCGGAGACCTGGGCCTCCATCGTCAGCAGAGGGTCCAAAAGGACTCCCAGACTCTTTACCAATGATGACGGGCGTAGTGCCTCGCCATCCAGGGTAGGCAACTGGATGTCCCCACTGCCCGGTCGACCCAGCTATCGGATCTCCGTCTTTGCTGGATTCACCCTCAACCTGCTGGCACACAGCCATCCAGTAACGGCCTCAAGGCACTGGCTGTTAGGACTTGTGGGAATTGAAGTCCAAGACACCTGCTCATGCCTGTACTATACTATGGAGATCTTGTACTGCCAAGATGTGGAGATGGAGAAAAGGTGATTATATCCACTTCTGATGGTCTCCAACTATGTAAATGTACAAACATCTTAAGAGATCTTTCACATTTACCTTTCTGAGTCACAACTCCCAGAATCCCCCAGCCAGTTTGGCCTATGATTCTGGAAGCGGTACTGCAGAAAAGGAACTTTTCCGCACTCTGCCCTAGAGTTGCCTGTGCCTGCCTGCTCCCATGAACTGAAGGTCGCTCAGGATTAGTAAGTCACAGAAGAGACGGAGGCTTTTCACTACTTGCCAGGCACCTGTTCTGCCAGAAGGGGAATTTTGTCAGCTGCTTTTTTTTCTTGATGTGCTTGGATTTACCTTCGGTTTCTTGCCCCTAAGAGTCTGGAAATCTATGGTGGTCTACTGATGAAAGAAGTCTCTAATTCCCAGGGAGTTGTATAGGCACCATATTATGTCTTTGTTCAAGAGCAAGTGTTTTCTCTGTTAAGTTCCATTTTAAGCTTTTGTCGACATATGATCTCCAACTGCCTTGATTTGGCAAAGATAGTCTTGATTAATCCTCTGTTGTCCTGTTTTCTAGTCATTTTTAAAACATCCCAAGTTTTCCTCCTTCATCACTCTTTGTCCTCTACTTGCTTTATTTAATGCAAAGTATTTTAAAATGCAAAAGTAATACACAGTCAACTAAGGGGTGGGGAGAAGAGAAGAGAAGAGAAGAGGGGGTGAAAATTTGCCTTTCTCAGTAGGCTCAACTAAAATAAAACTGCTGTAGCCTCTCCTAGCTTTTGTTTTCTTCCTTGTTAGTAACTTTTGCCATCTCAATCACATCCTGGGTTGTTTGGCCACTGATGGCCCAGTTTTCATCTATATTGGGGGGCATGAGCTAAAGGTAAAGATTTCCCCTGACATTGTCTAGTCATGCCTGACTTTGAGGGTTGGTGCTCATCTCCATTTCTTAGCCGAAGAGCCATCGTTATCCGTAGACACCTCCAAAGTCATGTGGCCAGCATGACTGCATGAAGCACCATTACCTTCCCACCGGAGTGGTACCTATTCACATTTGCATGTTTTCTAACTGCTAGGTTGGCAGAAGCTGGGCCTAACAGCGAGAGCTCACCCTCTCCCCAGATTCGAACTGCCAACCTTTCAGTCAGCAAGTTCAGCAACTCAGTAGTTTAACCCACTGCACCAGGGGGCCTATGCTGGGGGGCATACAATCATATTAAATGTGTTTGCTTGTGCAAACTTTAAAGAAATGGTTTCCAATGGTGGAGATCTTTAGGGTAGTATTAGTGTTTTTCTACAGAAGAAAGCACTTCATACTGGCCTCTTTACACACAGAATGTATGAATGCACATGTTTGGGTCACATTTTCCCTCATTAACCAAACAGTCTTTTACTGTATTTTACTTGTATGTTTATGATACTATTACCCTCCTTTGGAATTTAGTGCTGTTTCAATACACAAATCTCTTGGTATCTATTGGACATCTAGAATGTCAGGTTCGGCAAGGATCCAGGGCTCTTTCAGAGTTTTCCACTTGGAAGTTTCCCCATTTCCTTTCTGGAAATTAAGAATTCCAGATTGTGTTTTACCATTTTCCATTGCCTGTCCTGGGGTCCTGAATGCGCCAAGTTCATATTTGCCTGGGAGTTTAATATGCCTTTGCTGCAGCTGTTCTAGTCGATTTGCTTAAGTAACACAGGTTTTTAAAGAAATGTCTGAGCAGTTTCATTCTTGGGTTAAGTGTCCCCATTAAGAATGCACAGCGTAGTTGGAACCTTTCCAATTTCTGCAATCAGCATATGCCATTTTATTAGTATAATTAATCATTTCTGTTAAAGGTACAAAGTGTGTGACAATTCTTATCTCATTTATTCTTGCAGCAATGCTGGGAAAGAGATTTGCTAGGGGTGTAAAGGTCTGGCTCGCTTTACAGAAAATCATGGGGGCATCGTTCTTTCGTTTGCACTCCCCTCCCTCCCTCCACTTTTTTTGTTTTATGGTGCTTGATAATCAACCAGATATTAAAGATTCGCTATTGTGCATTTTTGCATTTTGTTTAAAAGCTGGTACTTTTGAGCATTTATTAGTACTCGTTATGTCTGTTATTTTTAAAATAATCATAGCTAAGTAAGTATTTCTTTGCAATTCACAAGCCGTGTAATGAGCCATTGTCATAACCATTGTTATCTTTCATGCTTTCGGATTTTATCTTTTGAAAGCCTGCCATGTGTGAACGGTGGGATGTGCTCTCAGCCACTGTCAGAATTCCAGGGATTGGGATCAAGATGAAGATTAGTGGAAAATTTAATTTCTGATATTATAGGACCCTTCTGCTAGTGTTTCTCCAATGGAATAAATTTGTGTGTTTGTTTAAAGTAAATTTAACCTCGCCCTAAAATGGACCCAATATCTTGCAATCTCCTTACTGCATCATGGTTTTCTAAAAATGGTTTTCGTTGCATTTTTTGAAGTTGGGCACAAATAGGACCCAAGTATGACTAACCTTGACCAAGACAAAAGAAGTATCCTAGAAGGAAAAAACAATGTGTGTTGGGCAGTCTTTGCCCTGGTTGTGCAGCGGGTTTAACTGCTGTGCTGCTGAACTTGCTGACCGAAAGGTTGGTGGTTCAGGGAGCAGGATGAGCTCCTGCTGTTAGGCCCAGCTTCTGCCAACCTAGCGGTTTGAAAACATGCAAATGTGAGTAGATCAATAGGTACTGCTTCTGTGGGAAGGTAATGCTTCTCCATGCAGTCATGCTGGCCACATGACCTTGGAGGTGTCTATAGACAATGCCAGCTCTTTAGCTTAGAAATGGAAATTAGCACCATCCCCCAGAGTAGGACACAACTAGACTTAATGTCAGGGGAAACCTTTACCTTATCTATCTGTCTGTCTATCTCAGAAATTGTGTGTGGCAAGTGCCTTAAATGTGGAGGAATTGTTTATAACTGTGAAAGTGACAATGCTGTCAACTTCCCTCCATTGTAAGTATCATCAGTGTAGGTTCTGTAACCACCCGGAGTTTCCAAACTTGGTACAAGGGTCATCCAACGCACAGCGTGTTGCAGAAATCCTATCTTGAGTTAACCAGTGCATGCACTACCATCTTTAGGTCCTCATAATTTAGGAAGGGGTGCATCTGGTGTATTAGCCAAAGTAAGCATTCCTGACCATCACATCTACCTGGGTTGACATTTGGAGAGGTGGATCCAGGAGCACTCCCAAGCTGCAAACACAATATTTCAGGGGGAGTATAACTCCCTCCAGAACTGGTTGATACAACTTCATCCCCAGGTTAGAACCCTTGATGGGAAGCACCTCTGTTTTGTCTGGATTCAGTTTTAGTTTATTTTTCCTCATCCACCCCATTATCCCCTGCAGACATTCATTCAGATGAGACACACTATTCTTAGCTAAGACTGTTTTTGAAGGCATGGTGAAATACATTTGGTTGTTATCAGCACACTGATAACACCCTGCCCCATGCCTCCGGATGATCTTTCCCAGAAGTTTCATGTAAATATTAAAAAGTATTGGGGCTAGAATGGCACCTTGTGGGAAGCCATATAACAGCTTCTTTTTTTGAGGAGCAGCAATCCCTAAGCACCACCATCTGAAATCTGCCTGAGAGGTACAGCCAGAATTATTGCAACAGAGCGCCTTCAAATTCCAGCCCTTGCGGGAATTCCAGAAGGATATCATGGTCAATGGTATCAAAAGCCAATGGTATCAAAAGTCTAAAAGCACCAACAAGGACTCACACCCCTTTCATTGAATGTGTTGCAATACTTGGGGGTGGGGTATTATTCAATATTATTCAACCAGCTGGTGTAACAGTCCCATAGTGACTAGCACTTAACACACTCTAACAGTCAATGGGTGTCGTTCCTAATCAATCAGGTGAATCAGCTGGCTAGTCCATCAGAACCCTATTCATACTAGGTTGCTGCCTTGTAACTTGGAGGCTCCATGTAGTCCTACCAGTCCCTCAGCTGGCACTCACACTGCCAACTGTGCATCAGGCTGAGCACAGTTGGCATCCACTCAAATTAACTGACAATGGTTTTCATATGCACAACACAATTTATAGTCTTTCCAATCCCATAAATAACATCAGTAGAGTGAATACTAATTAAGATACAGTAGTGTCAGCAGCTTTTTTGTGACAAGAACTGCTGTCTACAAAAATCTTTCTCAAATCAAGCTGATGATTGATCCAGCAACTTAGTATTCTCTATATTGCCAAAAATTGAAACTGGCAACTTTGCATTCGACACATGTTCTCTATCGCTGATCTACAGCCCTTCCCAAAGTTAAAATATGGCTTTCCATCCCACAATTGTTCTGTTGCCATCTCTTCTCCATGTCATGGGAATGGGGAGAGTCCATACTTTGTTGTTTAATCTATCTGATATGATTAGACTGGCAATTTTACTTCCAAGTGGGACAGGTTCTGGTACCATATCGTTTCCAATTAGCTATAAATGTTTTTTTTAAAAAAAAACCCTGGAAACTATCCAGGGCCCCACAGCTGATTGCTCAAAGACTTACACTGGTCTATGGATCACCACTTTGAGTAGCAATGCTTTTAGTGAAGCTGTTTACTGTATTGTATTGTATAGTGATGCATTACAATCATCCTAATGCATTTGTTTTTCAGACTTGATTATTTATGGATTTGATTAAGAATATTATCTCTAGGAATCTCTAGGTCCTCCGTTGTGACTCAGTGTCAACTTCCTCCTGTCATGCTGGAGGACTTAGTTTAGGCATGGGCAAACTTTGGCTCTCCGGGTGTTTTGGACTTCAACTCCGACAATTCCTAACAGCCTACTGGGAATTGTGAGAGTTGAAGTCCAAAACACCTGGAGGGCCAAAGTTTGCCCATGCCTGACTTAGATATTTCTTGAGAGAAAACCCCTGTAGGACTCTAGAGCCTCCAATGTGATTCTGTAAGCCTCCAGCAGAAGTTGACTATACAGTCATGCTGGGAGATCTAGAACAGTATTTCCCAAACTTTATTCTTTCAGATGTTTTGGACTTCCGCTCTCAGAATCCCTGGTCATTGGCCAAGGCTGTTTAGGTTTCCTGAATTCCAAAACACCTGAAAGACTAGAATTTGGAAATCACTGATCTAGAAACTCCTGAAGATGTTGTTCTTTCAAGTAAAAAAAACCCCTTTATTCATTGTTTTTCATTTTCATGGGGTCCTTTGCACTTAACTGCAGCAAATGTGGAGGGTTGGCTGTATATGGCTTCTCTGCATTAACTCGAAGTCTTGGCATAATGTGGGCTAATGAGAAAAGTTGAACGTGTGACCAGGGGTGCTTCCAGATAAAGAGGTTTTTCTGTAGTGAATTAGAAGGTTTTTTAAATCATGTCAAAAGCGACTTGAAAACATACTGCAAGTTGCTTCTGGTGTGGGAGTATTGGCCATTTACAGAGAGGTTGCCCAGGGGACACATAGATGTGTTGCCATCATGCTGAGAGGCTTCTCTCATGTCCCTGCAGGAGCTGACAGACAGGAGCTCACACTGTCTTGCGGATTCACACCAGCAACCTTCAGGTCAGCAGTCTAGCTGGCACAAGGGTTTAACCTGTTGTACTGCAATGGCTCCAATTAGAAGGTGGTTTTCGGTTGTTCTTTTTTCTTATTGTCCATAATAGATTTTTGCATTAAGAACACAAAGTGCTTAGAAGTCATGAGAGGATATCATAACTAGACAAGGCTATTGGTGAGACAAAGGCCTCTTCTGGATGTGTCCCATGAATATTGTTTTGGAGTGAGTTTTATTCTTAAGTATTTCTATGCACCACTAGCCATTCCTGCATCCTAAGTGTTTTTATGCACAAGGCAATGAAGGACTCCCCGGTGGTGCAGTTGGTTAAATCCTTGTACTGGTAGGGCTGAAAACCAACAGGTCAGAGGTTCGGATCTGGGGAAAGCATGGATAAGCTCCCTCTGTCAGCTCCAACTCCCTATGCAGGGACATGAGAGAAGCCTCCCACAAGGATGATAAAACAACAGGGCATCCCCTGGGCAATGTCCTTGCAGACAGCCAATTCTCTCACACCAGAAATGACTTGCAGTATCTCAAGTTGCTCCTGACATGGAAAAAAAAAAGCCAGGCTATGAAAATCTGGTTGGGTTATTGATGGGGTTAAGTGTGACACCTAGTGGCAGTGCTTGGTTAACTGTACTCTTATAAAGAAAAGCAAATTTCATTAAATACCGTGATCTCTTGTAAAATCATGATGTGTTGAAACGTTTTCTCTGTAGGCATGCAAACTCAATCCCTAATGACCTACTTTGTTGTTGTATCAATAGACTGAAGATCCAACCATGGAAAGACCATATACGTTTAAAGATTTTCTTCTCAGGCCAAGAAGGTGAGGTTCTGTTTTTACAAACGTTGACTTGTTCAAAAGGTTTACTTATTTTAGAAAGAAATTCTTTCTCACTCAAAAGACTAAGACGAATCTTATGGAGTTTTTCTCATGTTCTCTGTCCTTTATAGTCACAAATCTCGAGTAAAGGGATTTCTGAGGCTGAAGATGGCATACATGCCAAAGAATGGTGGCCAAGAAGATGACAATGATCAAAGAGAAGACTCTGAGGTATGTTGCTGTAAATTGGGGTATTTTATGCTTGCTTCTTACTTTTTTTCATAAGTAACTAGCTAAACCTGACTGTTGTTGCGAACATAGATTCACCAAGAAAACACATCATGCACTGTTGTGTCTATGTGAAATGAAAGGAAGGGAAAGTATAAAAGTTTTTTTTTAAAAAAAAAAAAACAGAAATCATGTTTAATTGTAAAGTTAGAGGATTGATTACATTTTTGGTTTGACCATTTTCTGCATAAACATGAAGATCTGACAGTTTACCGACTCTGGAGCAAGCAATGTAAAAGTGCCCCTGAGAGAAGTAATTGTTTTCTAAATTCAAACTGCACACTTTCAGAGATTTCCCCTGCGCTTTATTTATAGTCACAGTGAACGCAAGGCATATTGAAAATTGTAGTCGTTAGTACTCGAACGCCATGTCCGTTAGAATGAGTGGTATGCCAATAGCAACCAATCACATCTCAGCTTTCCTTTCCTATACTGCTTTGGTGAAATGACAGCTGCTCTGTGATTGGTGGGTATTTCTTATACTGCTGAGGTAAAAGGAAAGCTGTACTGTGGCTAGTTGTTATTGCTTCTACTGCTGAGGCAAAATGTAAGCTGCTCAGTGATAGGTTGTTATTTCTTTCACTGCTGTGGTAAAAGGAAAACTGTACAGCGATTGGTGGGTAGAACTCAGTTTTTATTTCTTATACTGCTGAAGTAAAATGAAAGCTACGCTGTGAGTGGTTGCTTTGGGAATCACTTCACTTGCTTTGTGGATACACTTCGAATTTCAGCAACACAACAGGGACATGAGCACCCCAATATTAAATAGAGAAGACATTCTATAAATTAGGTTCTACATCTCTAGTCTGTATGTGACGGCGCGTGTGGCACCACATATATGTAGCACTGTTAGTTGCAGGATTTAAACTGTCATTTTATTCCTGTCTACCTTGTATATGTATAGTTAAATTTCATTGGTTATTATAGCTGTCAATTTATTGTTGATGTGCATCAATTGGCTTGTTTCCCCAGTTCATTTGTTTAAGCTCCGCCCCTTCTAAGGGAGAAAGGAAAGGTATCTCTCTCACCTTTTTTACTCAGAAATAGTCTCAATGGATGGACGTGTGCAAAGCTTGGCCCAAAGCCCCTGGTCAAGGCATTTTTTACCACCAACTCTTAGGTTTTTTTTACCTCTGAGTCTTATACTTTATGTTCAAACCCCCTGAATGACATTGTGAAGATCTCAGGCGCCTTCATTCCGGTTTTTTGGCACCATAGGAAGGTCTTGTCCTTCAACATAGGCCATTGAACTGGGGTTGTGGTTTGCTCCGGGATTCACAACCATTGAGAGAGAGGGAACAGGAAAAGCTTCTCAGCTTATAACTCCTAGGACCCTGGACTTTAACATTTATAAAGTATTTTTCCCTGTTGAAACATCAAGTTCGTGCCTAAGAAAGTAAACCCATTGTCAACAATAAACACCATTTCGAGTTATTTGTTGTGTTCTGGTCCTTGGGAGTTCCAGTTTCCCTAAAGGAGGGCAAGAAGCAATCCCCTGGGGAAAGATGTCACGTCCATGCCTCTTTCTCTATAGCCCCAGGCGCGACAGCACACTGTAGGACCAGAAAATACCCCTTTAACCTTTCCATTATGCCTTGCCTATTAGACACTTTTCTTGCCCCTGGGGTGATATAAAGATTTTTTTTGTCCTTTGTGGAATTACTGTTCATTTGTTTCCTGATTAGCTGGACCACAAGAACATAATGAGGTGAATTTCCCACAATCTCTCCCAATATTGCTGAACAGGGAACTGGGAATGACTCCTCTGTCTCCTATTAAAAAAAATTAAAAAATTAAAAAACAAGGTCAAGTTTGAATGGTCCTTTTGCCCAACATCACGTGGTTTGCTATGACAATAAGCATGGGATTTTTTGGGAGAGGCCATCATATGATTTCTTTGTCATGATCCCAAATTATGGCTAACAAATCATCTGCAATCCAAAAACCTTGCCAGGGCAGGAAGTGGTGAAGCAATACAGTAAGACTGTGGCTTTTTTGTCGGTTTTACATTCACTTCAAGCAAAGTGCATCCTATTTTGTAACCCACTGAAAGTATTGCATGAATCATTGATGAGAGTTGGAACAAGTTTCTGTTGGAATGGTATCTTTTTGTTATCACATGATGAATGAATCAGATATGAGCAATTTCAGTCTCTATTCTTGGGAATAGCTTCTAGAACAAAGCGTTGCTTCATTGAAGTGTGGCATAGGAATCCAAGGCAGAAACCTGCTGCTATTATTCTGAGTGCTGATTGTTTAGGAATCTCCAAAGGTGCCCCATTGTAGCTTTTTGTTCTCTGCAAAATGCTGAAACAGCTCTTTTCTTTGGTAAAGATAAATAGCAGATTTTTCAAAGGGGGAAATGTATTTCAGTTCTTGCTCCTTACAGCATGAGATCAGACCTTGATCACCCATATTTCAGTTATCTTTACCTAATAACTGCAATGTCTTCTAAGATAATAGTCCCAGTAGTACTAGTGGACCAGTGGTAAAAGTAGGACTGTTTAAGCACACAGATAGTCTATCTTGAGCACAGGTATTTTAGTCACGGCAATAGAAACTATTTCCAATAACAATAAACTTTTTAATTTATTTTTGTTGTGTTTTATAGTTTCCAGAATGGTAAAATTTATGCTAAATAGACATTTATGGTAAAATTTATGGTAAAAACTTCCAATGCTAATGGAACAATTCTTTGTGTTTGGTTTGCTCCAAAAAAATTATGTCATTCAAATTTGTACAGGTTGAGTATCCCTTTTTCAGAATTTTGAAATATTCCAAAATTGTCCACATGGATGGCTATGTAGTGACGCTTCTGTTTTTTGATGGTTCAATATATACAAACCTTGTTTCATACACACAAGTATTACAGATATTATATACAGTTATCTTCAGGCTATGTGCATAAGGTTGTTTATTTATTTATTTTATCAGGAGCGAGCCAAGGGTACAGTTCTAAGGTATTTAAAAAGCACAAAGCTTAAAAAAAAACCTTGGCATTATGTTAAATGTCTTTTGACCAGTAGCTGACCACTTGGAGTGCCTCTGGAGTTGCCATAAGAAGGTCCTCAATTGGCAGGGCTCAGACTGCATTGTAATAGGTGGTCTGTGGTTTGCTGTTCTCCACACTCGCATGTCGTGGGTTCCACTTTGTGGCCCCATTTCTTAAGGTTGGCTCTGTTTCCCATGGTGCCAGAGGGTAGCCTGTTCAGTGCCTTCCAAATCACCCAGTCTTCTGTGTGCCCAGGAGGGAGTCTCTCATCCGGTCTGAGCCACTGATTGTGGTGCTGGGTTTTAACCTCCCACTTTTGGACTCGCGCTTGCTGAGATGTGCCAGCGAGTATCTCTGTAGATCTTAGAAAACTTGATTTAAGGTGATGGCATGCTGGCTGATAAACGTACAGATTATTTATGAAATATCAGTATATTCCTTGTTCTGTTTGTGGTCCCATCTCCAATATACCTTATTGTGCATGCATGTGCAGATACTGGTATTCCAAAATATCCAAAACATTTCTGGTCCCAAGCATTTTGGATAAGACATAATCAACCTGTTGCGCTCCAGGAAAGGAAAAGCCCTCTGACAGCAAACACCACACCGTTGATTGGAAAACAATCCTTTTATTGAAGATAATTAAAAAGCAGCAAGAAGCACTTTAAAGAAATAGGTAAATCCAATTAGGTAAGAAGATAAACAGAGCAAAAATAGTCCAGAGGAAAGTTCAGCAAAGTCCATAAAAACAAAGTCCACACTTCTCTAATATAATTCAGGAAAACAGGAAACGTTAATCCAAGGCATGAGTAGGCATTCATACATTCCAGGAATCCAAACCACAAACAAGAAATACTTAAACAAGAATTTTCCAAGCAAAACTTCAATGAAACAAGGACGAGAACTACACTTGATTCCAACAATGCTTCATCTGACTATATTTCCCATACTTTGAACTTTTATCCCCTTGTTAAGCTATTCCACGCACTCAGGAATCGGTTTCGCTTTACTTGAGATCCCCTTATCTTTTTCTGTCGGAGCCTGGCAGAACACCGAAGACACTGTTCGGCCTGTCTGTTTTGACTAATTTCCTCTTGCCTATCTATTTACTCATTAAGTCTCGCAGTTGGGCCAGGTGCCCAGTTGTTTTCAAGCCACAAATCCTGGGAACCCTCTGGTAGAAATTCAGGGAGTACACTATCATCCTCACGCCCTTCAGGGACTTTCTCATGGGAAACTACACTTTGCACAGGAGTCTGCTGGTCCTTCTCTGCATCAGTATCATTGACCAAACCATTGCCATCTTGAAATTCATTGACATCACTTCCCACATCCAAAGCACCCTGATCCTGAAATACAATCACAGGCTGAACTCCAACACAACCTTTACAGATTAATATAGTAACAGAATACCTTTGAACCTATAATGTCACTTTTGGGGCAAGGGGGATGGGGGACTGTTTATTTTGATTATGATGAGATACAGATTCTTTGACAGCATGCTTAGTTGGATTTGGTATACCAAACATTGCTATACATAGATATATGCAAACTATAGCATCTTACTTTTGTTAGCATTTCTGCTATTCTCAACAGCAGAAATGCTAACAAAGGTAAGATACTATAGTTTAAGAAATGAAGTTCAATGAAAGTATTCTTCTTCTTCTATCCATTCTTCATTAGTTATCTTATTCCAAGTGATCTTCTCTTAGGAGCAGCATCTTAACATGTTCTTATCCTGTGAAGTAGAGCATTGGTCTGTATGTTGGCTTTCTCTGGAGTGAGATCTTTAGGAGATCTATATTTGTGTTAGGAGATCAGCTGCTACATATGGCACACTTCTGCCACCTCATTATCAGAAATATTGTCATTGGGAAGTGTTATTGGTTTCTTTCCATTACAATAGAAACAGCTAAACAATCATGTGATTTTCAACTTCATTTTGCATTTTTCCTTTTTGTCCTTTACAGCATGGCTGGGAAGTGGTTGACTCCAATGATGCCCCTGCTCAGCGCCAAGAGGAATTGCCCCCGCCTCCTTTGCCCCCAGGTTGGGAAGAAAAGGTGGACAACCTCGGGCGTACCTACTACGTCAACCACAACAACAGGACAACCCAGTGGCACCGACCAAGTTTAATGTAAGTGTGGATCTTCATGTTATTTACAATTGGCTTTTAAAATTGAATGGTATATTATGTTGTCATGGTTAGTACCTTACGTGGCTTCTTTAAATACTTAGCAGGAAACATGAAGAATAGGACTTCCAGCAGCTATTGACCACAACTCCTTAATATTCATAGACAATGTACCACCAAAAACAAGTATTGGAAATGAAAAATGTAAAAGTATTTAGCTTTCACTCCAGGAGTCTGGAATTTCTGTGTGTTTTGTCACTTTGGAAAACATTCCTCTGAACTAGATGGTTTCAGTGGGCTTTCAAAAATCCAGTCTCCTTATTCTCCCTTAAGATTACAGCATTGCTAAATCTGTGGTAATGGGCACAGGTGGACAGGAACATAATTTTGTGTTTATTATTGCACTTGAGCCATTATGGATCTAGTTGCTCTGTCCCATCATTTGTGCCTCTTGCAGACATCTTGTCTTCCAAGATAGAGCACAGTTTCCTACTGATAAAATGTTGAAATTATAGAGGGACTTTGGATTATCTCACTAAGGTAATGCTGTTGCTTCTCATTTGTAATGTAGGCTGTTGATTCAGTCTTACATGAGAGACCCATCTTCAAGTCAATATTTGTTGAATGAAAGCCATAAAGGAAATTGTTGTAACAGTTAATTATTTTGATATGCTATGTTCAGTCACAATTCATCTTGAGAGTTTCATCCACTTTTTTATTCCTATCCCATCTTCAAGGAATCTGCAATAAGATTTCAAATCCACAACAGCCCCTTGGGAGACTTGAATCTCAGAGAGAGAAACAGACAGAGATTGAAACAGACTCAAGGCTGACCCTTGAGTTTCATAACTATTTAGGGATTTGAATATGAGTTCTTGAGTTCAGATTTAATACTATGTCTACAGAGTCAGCAAACTAGTATATGTGCAACTTTATAGTGCAACTTTGTTAATAAAACAACATAGACTGAACTAACATTACCTTCATAAGAGATGGTTTCGAAAATATGCTGTGTAGTTTTGTTCTTTCATATCTTCAGATTCACTTTGGAGTCTTGGATTTGTGGCTGGTTGCATAGACATACCAGAGCAAGGAAATGTTGGGCCTTTTAAAAGAGCAATTATTTTATATTATTTTAATATGAATTATTATATCTCAGTTTAAGAAGCATATCTTACTTAATAGGCTCGTGCATGGATATGGATTGGTTGATTCCCTTTGGCCAATCTGGCTTGACCGGCTGACCATAATGGCAAGGGGCCAGCAGTCATGTTTTTTGGCCCCAACAGAACAGTATCTGTCAAATACTGGCTGCTTTCATTTTCAAGTGGAGTACGGGAGGGAGGCAGCAACTAGAAGAAAAAGCAGGAGGGGGGGAAAGGGAGCCCTGGGTAGGATAGCTCCAGGTCGATCACTCTTCCTTCCCTGGGAAGTGGGAAGCCTCCTTAAAATGTCAAAGCTGTGTGCTGTAAGGAGAGGACGTGTGCCCATCTGCAGGGCCTATTTCCTCTAGAGTGGAAACAGCTTTAATGAAGCATTAAACCCAGTCTCCTCTACAGACCAAAGAAAAAGGATCACAGAAAGAGTGGTATCTTAAGCTCTTTTTTAAACCAGTGGCTCTCAACCTGTGGTTTCCCAGATGTTTTGGCCTTCAACTCCCAGAAACCCTAACAGCTGATAAACTGGCTGAGATTTCTGAGAGTTGAATGCCAAAACACCTGGGGACCCACAGGTTGAGAATCACTGCTTCAAACCCCAGTCTCCTCTACAGACCAAAGGGAAAGGATCGTAGGAAGAGTGGTATCTTAAGCCCTTTGTTTAAACCCAGGTTTCCTCTACAGACCAAAGGGAAAGGACGTTAACTCTGATGCTTTTAATCCAGGTCTTAATGAAGGTTATAAGGACAGAGGATGCCGTTACCTAAAATGATGGGAAGGGGAGCCTGGGAAGCCTCCCCCCCACCCCCATTTGCTGCCAATGGGCTGGGCCTAGTCTCATTTTTCAGCTGTGGTCCAAAAATGGCTATTTGACTACCCGTCCATTTTTGGGAGGCATGCGAAAATGGATCTGGGGGTCTCCCAAAATTTGGCCAGTAGAAACGGATCAAGGTTCAGCCAAAAGACACAAGCCTATTATTTAATCTGATTTGTTATCAATGCATATAACTTTTTCTCTCCCTTTTTTGAGGGGAGAATGAAAGGGGTTTCTGATTAACCAAAGTTTCCTGTTTTCTCTGATAGAGGAAAGCATGGCCACTTGCTTTGGAACAAATTAGGATAGTTAATAACAGGGTTATTCTTTCAAAATCGCTTATTTAAAACCTATCTTCTCCATTTGTAATATTTAGTGTGATTATTACATGTCATTCATTGTTTGTTTACAGAGTAAAGAATTCAGTGATTTTGTTCAGTGTATATGATTTTTACTACTAAAAGAGATACATGTAATAATAACATAGTTAAAATGTAATTTCCTTATGTCTTTCTAAATATTTTGCTGCTTAATTCAGTTGATGCTATCCATTGTATTTGCACCAGTTCTGCTTCCATTATTTTCCCACCATAAACATAAACATTAGCCACAATTTTAAGCCAGTGAGGTTTATTTCCAAGTAATGATACATTGCTCTGACCCATTAATGCTGCTGATTTACACTGGACCAACACAGTGATTTGAAACACAATTTTGAAAGAGGCTTGTCAGAAATCAAAGCAAATGCCATGCAGTGTAAATGTAATAGAAACTGGCTTAAAGCAAAGACCTGTAAATCATGGGTGAGCAATGAGAAGAGAGGTGGCTCCATTACATGCTACACCAGGCACAAATATGCTTTAAAGTGCTGTAAAATAGAATAAATCAAAACCAGAAGTGGCCAGGCATCTACTTTAGTTTTTGGTTTTTGACTTTTTGTGCCACCTCCTGAAAAAAAAATCCATGAGTGGGAAAACTCTTTTTTCCCCCATGACAGAGCAAGTTTGCAGAGGCCCTTACAGATTGATGAATCCCTAAAAAATTGTTTTAGCGTAATTACGGGGCTCATTTATAATGTTTTTTCCTCAATATAATTTTGTGCCAGGCAGTAAAGCATGCCAAGACTGCTGAATGCTTCTTTCTCTCTTGACCGCTCTTCTCTTTGAAGTGCAGAACATAGAGGGGATTATTGCTTGAAGATATGGGCACATTTGCACATGTTTTAAAACTGAACTTATACAGGGAAGTCATAGGGAGGAGGGAGCAAGCAAGCTTGTTTTCTGCTGCCCTGGAGACTAGGACACGAAACAATGGCTTCAAACTACAGGAAACGAGATGCCACTTGAACATTAGGGAGGACTTCCTAACTGTGAGAGCTGTTCAGCAGTGGAACTCTCTGCACCCAAGTGTGGTGGAGGCTCCTTCTTTGGGGGCTTTTAAGCAGAGGCTGGATGGCCATTTGTTGAAGGTGCTTTGAGTGTGATTTCCTACTTCTTGACAGGGGGTTGGACTGGATGGCCACAAGGTCCCTTCCAACTATGATTCTAGGGGACTTGTTAAACCACATGGGGGGTTGTGCATTTTCCCATTGTATAAAGACATTGTGGTTAGGGGGTCCTTCTACTGAGGTATTCTACTGTATCTGCCATAGTTTATTTGCAGTATGTTTTGTGCAGAAATATAATCCATTATCTCCTTTCAGGTCAGTAGTTCAGACCCATAAAGCAGGAATCTTAGCTCTCTGCCTATAAGTGACTGTCTTATTTCCATGTCCTTGTCGAGATATTTAAGAAGTGGAGCATGCTAGCCTTGAAGCAGGTGCTTTGCTGCAATCCCTCTAATTGATATTGGTTAGAGATGGGAATTGCAAGGTCTTCCAGATACTGGACTGTAACTTCCTGCAACTTCCAGCATTCTTCACTGTTGACTTTGCTGCTAAGGGCAGCTGAAACTTTTGGCCTTACATCATTTGGAAAGCCACATGATTCCTTACCCATTCTATCCAACTTAATGGCTGGATTTTTGGAGGTTGTGGGTTATATACATTGACCTCTGCTGGGAATGTTCTCAACTGCAGGGTAGTTCTGGATTATGGTTGATAATTTGAGAACTTTAACAGGTTACCTAAGCAAGTAGCTATGGTTATTTATTATTTGATTTACTTTTTATTTTTATCATGCCTTCCACCCAATGTAAGGCAGCTCTAATCTTAAAACTTAGCTTCCTTATGACATTGAACACAAGGAGCTCGCATACTGATATTTTTGAGCAATTCTGTGCAGCCGTGAAATTTTGTACAGCACATAATTAGACATATCCCAATGAGCCTTCTGGAAATCTGGGAGACCATAATGCTGAGCAAACTTACTCAGCATGTGCAACAAGAAAAAGTCAGTTTGGGAGGAGGGGGCATAATCAGATGACATGGTTCCATGGTTTCTATCTTGTCTCCTGCACAGAATCCTTGTTAAGCTTCTGATCACATTCCAGTAAAATACAGATCCGATTTTTCCCAACTCACTAAAAACTGACTGCTTAATTTGTGCATCCTAATTTTCTCCATGAGATTCCCCTTTGGTTATACTTACTCTGATAGACCCCTGATAGAGATACAAGTTTACCCACCATAAACTAAGTACTGAAATTGATGAACTCAAAGTTTCATGTTGGCCATTACTTTTGACTTCAGTGAAAACATGTTAGCATTACTGAGAAATGCATTACCACATAGTAACACATTACTAATTCATTACATTCCCCAATTATTATTTTGTTTTTGGATTCCTTGGGTGATTTTATAAAAATACAGGGAAAATGGAAAATAGTCCCAGGTGTCCTCAGATTACCCCACCCATCACCAAGAAGAAAACAGTGTTGTATTAGTTGTTAAATTACCGTGTTTCTTCAATTCTAAGACACTTTTTTTTACCATATAAACATCTATACAAATTGGATGCATTTTAGGATCTCACGTGGTTTTTTATCTATATAAATAAAGCTTTTTTTCTGTTGGTGGTACTGCAATCACTGTGCATCAAACTGAAGAAATACAGGCAATTTGGAAAAACTAAATAGTGTTGTATCCTTGTTTAATCCCCACCCCCAAAACCCAGTACAGATAGTATTATCAACATGGGGTAACTTCCAGTCCTTATTTTCTTGCTGATTTTATTTTTGCTTTCATTTCAAATTATAATGGGGGACAGGATAAAATGTCAGTGACAACCATAGAACAGGGATGGAGAAACTGTGAGCTTCTTGATGTTTTTGGACTGTGCATTCCTCTTAAATATTCTTGTTTTCCAATGGTTGCTCTTTCAATAGTAACTTGGGGGAAAGAGCCAGTCCCTCTGCACCCTCTCCTCGCCATTCCATGCTACCACATAAAATATTGTTCCTTTGGGCCTTCTGGCTCTTTCTGGAAGCATTGCTACTTGAAGCTGGAGTGAGAGGTGATGTTCACTATCCACCGCCTGCACTTTAGCCATTACTATTGTCCAATAATTAGTAATGATTTTGAAATTACGGGGAATGTAAGACATGGATCATTAAACCAATGATGTGTAGTAAGATCCCTGTATCTGTGGGGAAATAAATATTATTATTATTATTATTATTATTATTATTATTATTATTAAACTTTATTTGTACCCCGCTAGCATCTCCCGAAGGACTCGATGTGGCTTACAAAGGCCAAGGCCTCAACACAACAACAGCATAACAAATACAACTCAAAGCAAATCAAAAACATAAAGCAATAACAACAAAACATTACACCATAACACAGTAAAAATTAGGGCCGGGCCAAGTAATGGGTACAGATTAAAAAGGACTGGGTGTGACAGGTGGTATGTTGGATTTCAGGGCAAGTGCAATGTGCAGAGAATCTTAAAACTCTAATTAAGTGCTTCTGGGACATAATGCTGGAGTTTTCCTATTCCGGAAAGGCACATCAGAATAGCCAGGTCTTCAAGCTCTTCCTAAAGACTGCCAACGTGGGTGCTAGTCTGATGTCTTTGGGGAGGGTGTTCCAAAGTCAGGGGGCAACCACAGAAAAGGCCCTGTCCCTCATCCCCACCAATCACGAGCAGGGCCTCTCCGGATGAACGAAGGGAACGCGTGGGTTTAAAGTGGACCACGGTTACATGATACGGTGGATACAATCAACCACATTAAATTGCTTCATTTTTGGTCTCAGCATACCATAGAATTGTGTTGTAAGACCTAGAGGTTACTAGAGAGATATCCTAGTATAAGCATACTATAGAATCACCTAGAAGAGCTAGCAATTGTCTGGAGAGACCATTTTTCCCCTTCTGAATCTGTGGCTATGGGACTTGACATTGTAGTTGATTTTAATGGTAGTCGGTTTTTTCATTAGCTTTCAGTGATGTTACTAATAGTTCTCCTTTCCCTACCTCTTTCATAGTTTATTAGCAAATGTATGTAATCTTCTTGTAATTTATGTAATCTTCTTGCCCCCAGAATATAGTGGAGGTTTTTTTTTTTCTGTTCACAGTTCAGCATTTCTTATGAATGCCTTTCTAAAAATACAAAAAGCTTAACTTCAGATGCCATGCATAATTGAAGAGGGTATGAGCTCTACTGACATCAAGCATTAGTTTAACATCCAGTTATATTGTGCTTTTTGCCAAGAAGGTACTTTTTCTGGGCACCATGATATAAATATTGCAGGAGAATTTCCCTTTCCCTGAGATTGAGTTTATATTCCTAATTCATGCCACGTGGTTTTGACATTTCCACATATAGTTTTCAGAACAAGCTGGATATAATTTTGACTGCCAGTTTGCTAAAATACCATTTTCAGTTTTTACCTGGATGTGGAAGTTTATTGGTTAAGCTCATCATTAACAGTATTGAAATACAATGATGTTTAAGGGTCTTTATAAAATCGTAGAATTCTGCTATGAAATTTCTGAGTAAAGCATGTCACTTCTCTCAAAGGTAAATTCTAGAATATATGAAAATGGCTCACATTTTACTAGATTTTTGTTCTATCTTCTCCCAGTATCGTCTACATCAGCTTTCCCAATGCAGTGCCTTCCAGATGCTTTGGACTACTCACCCCATCATCTCCGGCAGTGTGAGCTTGGCTTGATGGGAGTTGTAGTCTATGGCATCAGCAAGGATTTCGGTGCAGTTAAGTTGCATTATATGGCTCTACACTGACCATATAAAGCACTCTCAAACCATATTATATGGTAGTGTAGATGTGGCCTTTGCCAAAGCCTGGTGTATTCTGCCATCCCTTCCCAAAGCTCTATTTCCTTTTATGTACTTTTCTGTTGGACAAGATAGTATGATATTGCCATCAGATTCATATTCCATAACCTTGTCATTTGATGCTTAAGTTGCCTTCTCTAGATCAAACAATCATGAATATTACAGATGAGGATTTTCTCAATCAGTTTCATTAGCAACTGCAAGGATAAGTACATAGAAACCTATTCTGCTAGTTTTGATGACACCATTGCACCTCTCCACCACAGATGAAGTGGTGGTGGTGGTAAAATTTTCAGACCAAGGTTTAAGTGGTTTTGATATTGCATGCAAAACTCAGAGAGGCCATAAACTAAAAGTTTGGAAAACCATTTCTGCAAGAAAGTAAAAGAAGAAAACTCTGCTCAGAAATGTTATTATTTCTGGTTATTATCAACATAAGAGCAAAAGAATGTTATCAGTGTAGCAACAGCAATGTGTGAGTTATGCACTGTGCTTTAAATGCTTCAACCTTCTGGCATTTGCTACTGAAAGCACTGAAATTCTCCTTTCATGAAACTAATGGTTGAGGCTGACTTTCAGGCTTTATTTGCTTTGGAATACAGTTCCATCATTGTGTAATTTAACTTGCCAGAGTCCCAGAGAAATAATTCATCACTTGCTGACTTTGTTAATAAATATCAGATGCATGCAAGAGACCTTGCAGGGATGGAAATGGTGATTTTTAAGAAGTTAATATTAATGTAGCAGAGCTGCGACTAATAATGCTCATTCTCCCTCTACCAACTCATTACTCTTTTGTCAACTCAACATTTCAGGGATGTGTCATCTGAATCAGACAACAACATCAGACAGATAAATCAAGAGGCGGCCCACCGAAGGTTTCGATCCAGGAGACACATTAGTGAGGATTTGGATCCAGAGCCTTTGGAAAGTGGAGACGTACCTGAAGTAGGTGCAGGAGCTGGATTTTTGCCCTGTTGTCATAACAATTAAACCCACATGTGGTTTTGCATGCTGTCCCTTTAAAATGTTTGGAATTAAAGGTTCCAAAATAACTGTGTGTTAAAGGAAAATGTTTAAAAGATCAGTTGCAAAAGGTTTGATGAAAACATTACTCTGCTTCTCCTTAGTCAGCCAGCCTTGTTGTTGTCTTTCATAAAAAAAAAAGTCATCTCTCTTCCTTGGCTATTATGTGCTATTTATTTATATTATTTATTTATCATATCAGAAGTGAACCAAGGGTACAGTTGTAATGTATTTTAAAAACAAAACATTTAAAAACATGGCATTATACTAAATGTCCTTTGACCAGTAGCTGGCCACTTGGAGTGCCTCTGTGTTGCTATAGGAAGGGCCTCCATTGTGCATGTGACAGGGCTCAGGCTACATTGTAATACATGGTCTGTGACCTTACTGGGAAAATAAGATTGACTCGAGGAACAAGACAGGGATGCCCCCTTTCACCTACCCTATTCACAATAGTTATAGAAATGCTAGCAAATACGATGCGAGAGGATATAAATATAAAGGGTATCAGGAAGGGGGGAAGATACAAGATATGTTTATTTGCAGATGATACACTACTAACCTTCGGAAAGCCATTAGAACAGATAAAAAGAATAGAAGCACATTTAACAGAGTTTGGGAAATTACAGGCCTTAAAGTTAATTGGGATAAATCTGAAATCTTATTATTTAACCGTATTAAAGTAGAAGAAGAGAAATTAAGAGAATGGAGAGTGGGCAGAATAAAAATAAAGAACTCAATAAACTCAATAAAGAACTCAATAATTTAGGAATTAATATATCTAAAGAAATCGATAATCTAGAAGGGGAGAATTTAATCAAATTAAGAAAAAACGTTAAGGATATTCTGGCTAAATTTGCGAAGCACAAATTGTCATAGTTCGGTAGAATAGCTTTAATAAACATGAAACTATTACCTAAAATAAACTTTTTGTTTAGGATGCTACCCATTGAAATCTCAGCTGGAGAAATCACAAAATATGATAAACACTGTCTGCAATTACAATAAAAGAGCTAGAATTAATAAAGAGGGTCCTCCATTGTGCATGTGACAAGGCTCAGGCTGCATTGTAATATGTAGTCTATGGCTTGCTCTTCTCCACACTCACATGTCGTGGATTCCACTTTGTAGCCACATTTCTTAAGGTTGGCTCTGCATCTCATGGTGCCAGAGCACAGTCTGTTCAGTTCCTTCCAAGTAGCCCAGTCTTCTGTGTGCCCAGGGGGAGTCTCATTTGGTATCAGCCATGGCTTGAGGTTCCAGGTTTTAGCCTGCCACTTTTGGACTCTCACTTGCTGAAGTGTTCCTGTGAGTATCTCTGTAGATCATAAAAAGCTATTTCTTGATTTAAGGCATTGGCGTGCTTGTTGATATCCAAACAGAGGATGGGTCAGAGATGTCACTGCCTTTGCTCTTTCATCATTGGTTGCCACTTCCCAGCAGATTCAGGTGGTGCAATACTGGCTAAACAGTATAATTTCTCCAGTGGTGCAGGGTGTAGACATCCTATGATATTGCGGCATGTCTCATTAAGTGCCATTTGCTAAAAATAGCTTAATAGTCCTTAATAGTTCTTCCTGTTATTGCTAACAATAATTCGGTAATAGGAAAAACAAAGAAAGGGTTTCTTGTATTGTCGAAGGCTTTCATGGCTGGAATCACTAGGTTCTTGTGGGTTTTTTCGGGCTATAGGGCCATGTTCTAGAGGCATTTCTCCTGACATTTCGCCTGCATCTATGGCAAGCATCCTCAGAGGTAGTGAGGACATTTCGCCTGCATCTATGGCAAGCATCCTCAGAGGTAGTGAGGATCACTACCTCTGAGGATGCTTGCCATAGATGCAGGTGAAACATCAGGAGAAATGCCTCTAGAACATGGCCCTATAGCCTGAAAAAACCCACAAGAACCTAAAGGGTTTCTTATTGCTTACGAAAGCCGTAGGGAGCTGTCATCCAAAAAAGTAACTTTCCCAAGTTCTACAGTGTACATATTTCAATAAAGGTTGTGTGGTCTTATTCATAGTAAAGCCTATTGGACTTAATAGCACTTACATTCTGAGTGGGCATTCCTGGAATTGGATTTGACTTTTAACGTGTGTTTACCACAATGGGAGTTTGCAGTTAATGATTTTTAAAAACATCTCTCAAATTTAGTCTTGGTTGTGCCAAACTAATTGGAAATTCAACTAGTAGCTTCAGAAGGTGGACATGCATTCAAATGTACATCCAGAAAATTATATGTCTGGCAAACTAGCTTTCACACATGGGACTCGAGCCAATATCAGCCAGAAATCATTGTAAAACGTTGGCCTCCGGGAAGTCATTCCATCGCTTTGGCTCTGCAACTGTCAAATGTCTTGCTCATTATTGATGGGTGACTTTGCTCTATGTAACAAATATTCCTGGAACAAGACTCTTGCTGAATAACTCATGTAGAGCCCCTAATTACATTATATACATAATTAAATATGGGAAGAGGAGATCATTACCCTATTTGCATACAGCTATGCAAATAAAATGAACTTGACAAACACGTTCCGTGTTAGTCTCTTGTAAAAAACACAACTAACAAGCCTGTGCCACAAGACTCGGGTGTATTTAGAAACATTATTTATGCCTCGCTAATGCAAGTAAAAAAAAACCCATGTATAAACTTGCTGGAAGGACAACAATGTACCTTATGAGCTGTAGTAACAAATCCATATGTTTTCAGAGGTATGAATGTTCCTTTCTGCACATCATATTTGTATTGCTTTTGCATTTACATCAGTAGAAAAACAATGATTGTAAGATATCACATGTACCTGTGAAATATATACACACATCAAATTCCATATCAGATATTATAGAATCTTAACTAATGCTAATGAATAAATGTGATTGTCTTTTGCACATGATAGTCTCCAACAGCCATTGAGTAGTACAGTGATATAACTCAACTGAATATCGGAGCCCCCGTTGGCACTATGGGTTAAACCTTTGTGCTGGCAGGACTGTTTACTGAGAGGTCAGCAGTTCCAATCCGAGAAGTGGGGTGAGCTCCCATCTGTCAGCTCCAGCTTCTCATGTGGGGACATGAGATAAGCCTCCCACAGAATGGTAAAACATCGGGGCATCTCCTGGGCAACATCCTTGAAGATGGCCAAGTTTCTCACACCAGAATCAACTTGCAGTTTCTCAAGTCGTTTCTGACACACACACACACATACACACACACAGCCAAATTCTGATATTACGCCAGCATCACTGTGTGTGTGTGTGTGTGTGTGTGTGTGTGTGTGTGTGTGTATATATATATATATATATATATATATATATTTGGGGTCCTTCTATCCTTCTCACCCCGAAGGGGACTCAGGGCGGCTTACAGAGGCAAAGGCACAATTCGATGCCTGCATCATAAAACAATCATACACAAAATTACATCAATTCGCAAATAATAACAGTTCATGCATTATAACCATAAAATCAATAAAACCTATACAAACCCAATTTCATATATACATATTTAACAGATTGTACATATAAACAACATTATCCTCATATTGAACAAATCTTATCCATAGCAACTTGAATAATTTTTATAATCTTGTTTCTCAAGATTAAACTAAATGTAGCTAGCTATATCTATATATTTATATCTATGTATCACTTTTGGTCCTGCCGTTTGATTATTGCCCATGCCAATTGCAAATCAACCACAAACACCCAAGTTAAATATGTATGCAGTCTGGAAGTAGTGGGGAAGTTGGTGATTATGTTGAGCAAAATTAAACCATGAACATTTCCCAAAATGTCATGTTGTCCATCGCCAGTTGATTTACACCACAGTTCAAACTGGGAGCAGATGTGATGGGTGAATAAGTGCTGAAATCCAGTCACCTACAGCATTCCTACCATCCACTAAACTAGTGGTCTGATTTTTTTTAAATGTAAGATTAGTTTGGCAGGATTTGTTCTTGATAAACCTATGCTGGCTCCTACTGATTGTTGCATTGTCGTCAAAATACTTCTGTATAATGTAATACACTATTTTCCTGATATTGAGGTGAGGCTGACTAGCTTGTAGTTTCTGTGATCTTCATTTTTGCCTTTTTTTAAAATCAGAAGAGTGTTTGCTTATCTCCTGTGAACCTCATCTGTTCTCAGAATGAAAGGTTCTGCAAATATGTGAGCAAGGTCCTTCAGTATTCTGGGGTGCAGTTCATTCGGCTCTGAAGACTAATTTAGGCTAACTAGGTGACACCTAATTAACTCCTTATCAATCTTGATTTGTAATCCAGATTCCTTGACAATGTCAGTGATGATGCATCAAAGCACACAGTCCTCTGTATTGGGCAATCCTACCTTTTAGTTCAGTTCTATTAGCATTTGACCATGACTGGTTTACCAGGTAATTAATGTAGAGTTAAATGGAGAGGTTTTTTGGACCCTTGGCAAATGAAATGGCTCCTGAAGTTGTCTTGCCTATGAAACATTCTAATCCTTAGAAATGATGTTAATGCTTCAGTGATTTCCAACCTGATGAGTAACTGAAAGACAGAAGATCTCACTGTTCTGTAATTAGGAGAAGTGTCTATTTGTAGTTATGGGAGGCACTCACTTGGGGCCTTTCCACATGATCTCTATATCCCAGTATCTGATCCCAAATTATCTTCTTATTCCAGATTATCTGGCAGTGGAGACTCATATAATCCAGTTTAAAGCAGATAATCTGGGATACAGGGCAGTGTAGAAGGGGCCATACCTGCTATGCAATATATTCATTTCTTTTAAATGCTGGCAAGAATTATTCTCCGATTCCATCATTATTTCTGCTATCTACTATTTGCACTTCCTCCATCCCCAATAGGTTAAGAGCAATAACGATTATCAAATGCAAACCATGCTTCAGGGACTTTTTAATAGCACATATCGCTTTGCTAAGTTCCTTTGATCAGCACCCAGCTGAGACTGTGTACACATTCTTTGGAATGGCTGTGCAGAGACTTCATGGCAGAGAAGGTGCTTTTTGCATATTTAACACAAGCACTTTCCTTTTCCTCAGCCTTGGGAAACCATTTCAGAAGAAAATGCAAACAGTGATTCCTTAAGCCTGTCCTTGCCACCTCCACCTGCTTCGCCCGTCTCTCGGACCACTCCTCAGGAGCTGTCTGATGAACTGAACCGAAGACTTCAGATCACTCCTGATTCCAATGGGGAACAACTCTCTTCTATGATTGTAAGTACCCCTTATACAATGTTTAAGTTGCCATTCTTCCAGGTATATCAATTTACATTACCAGCTGCACATAATAATTACCATCATAAGGTTTTTCTTCAACACACACATACACTTGGCCCTGCTACAACTTACTGTAACATAATTTTCCCGATGTACTGCATAGTCTGCATAGGGAGGCATCCAAACATTGAGTACATTTGGATACATCCTTACTTCAATTAGACTTTTAATTAGACTCTTACTTTAATTAGACAGTCTACAATTAATCAAGGTTCACATCCCATTAAACATATAGTTCAGATGAAACCCTAGACATTCAAAGTGGGAAGGGCTTCAGTAAATTGAGTCTGAGTAATATAGTTACTCAGCCCCAGTGGCACAGTGGGTTAAACCGTTGAGCTGCTGAACTTGGTGACTGAAAGGTTGCAGGTTCATCTACGAGGAGCGGCATGAGCTCCTGCTGTTAACCCCAGCTTCTGCCAACCTAGCAGTTCGAAAACATGCAAATGTGAGTAGATCAATATGTACCTCTGGCGGGAAGGTAATCGTGCTCCATGCAGTCATGCTGGCCACCTGATCTTGGAAGTGCCTACGGACAATGCCAGCTCTTCGGCTTAGAAATGGAGATGAGCACCAACCTCCAGAGTCAGACACGACTTAATGTCAGGGAAAAACCTTTACCTTTACCTTAATATAGTTAATCCTTAGAGAGAACATTTTCAATCTAGCCCATGAATTATCAAATCCACAAAAGTTGATTGGTTATCCTTATATTTAGGGATGATTGTCCTTATATATAGAATTGGAATGTATGTGCTACTGTATAGGAGACATATGAATTATGTTTGCCCACCCCAATGTAATTGGTTTTTTGTAATGAAACATTAAGAATTAGATGCAATCTACCATTCTGTGTCTGCAGGTGCAATAAAGGCTTATGACTAATATTCCCAGGATATCAGTGAGGATCGGGTTTCTAACAGGGTATCTTAACAGGGGGAAATGAAATGATTCGTACACAGTGAATCACAATTTAATGGGACATCTTATCAGCTTGTCTTTTGTTGTTCAGGAGATATGAAAGCTAAATATGGAAAGGTAATTTTAAGTATGGCTATAAAATACTTAGCAAATATGCATTTTGTTCCTGGAGATAGATAAAGGCTTAGGTTACCTGAATGTCAATAGACAATGAAGTTCTGCTGAAAGTGTCGTTCCTGTGCATGATTCCATAAAAAGGCAGGTCAAGTTGGCCAAGTATTTATATAACCTAGAAAATGCTTTTATTGAACTACACTTGCAAAACTTATGATAATGGAATACTAGAGGATTAATATGCCCTCTTCATGTGATCACCATGGCTGTTTGCCAGTTTGCTTGAAAGTCATCAATCATTTATAGACTTTTCTATTCAAGTCAGTTCTTGGTTAGGTGTGATGAACCAATCCTGTAACTTTCTTTTGCTCATGCAGCTAGTGTGGTTTGATGTGAAATGAGGAATCCTATCAAATTGCTTTAATAATTTTTGACTGACATATATTCTGTTTGAAATAATTCCATAGTTAATACAAGGTTATGGGAAGCACACAACTGCCTTTTTGTCATAGCTCTGATGGCTGCCATTCCATTTCCAGGCATAATCCCTATATAGCTCAGCTTCAGGTTACTTGAAGGCCTAAATAATAATAATAATAATCACCATCATCATCATCATCATCATTTATACTCCGCCACTATCTCCCCAAGGGGACTCGAGGCGGCTAACATGAGGCCAAGCCCAAGAATTACAATAAAGCAACGTAAAATACAAACAAGCAAATAATAACATCAAAGTAAAAAGCAAACAATAACAAAATAGACAATAAAAATGCAAAATAAAATGGTAGACGGAATAAGACACAGTGGGTGGACCAAATGCAAAGGGTACAATTTATAAAACCTTGGGTGAGATGAATAAATGGAGTAATGTGTCTGAGCGGAGGCTCAGGAGGTGTGAACAATGGGATTAACTTTCACTAAAGGATGGGAAAAAGTGCATCAAGAGGACAGATCTATACTGGGATGGACTTGGTATGGGGATTTGTGTTCATTCGTCAAAGGCATGCCAGAAGAGCCAGGTTTTTAGGCCTTTCTTAAAGGTTGCCAGGGTAGGAGCTTGCCTAATCTCGATGGGTAGCAAGTTCCACCATGGAGAAGGCCCTCTCCCTCATCTCCAGAAGCCGTGCTTGTGATGGAGGTGGGAGTGAGAGGAGGGCCTCCCCAGAGGATCGAAGAGATCATGCAGATTCGTAGAATGAAATGTGGTCATGAAGGTAGTCGGGTCCCAAACCATTCAGGACTTTGTAGGTGATAACCTGTACCTTGAATTGGGACTGGAAAATGAACGGCAGCCAATGGAGCTCCTTAAACATGGGGGTAGACTGCGCCCTATAATTCACTCCAGTTAACAGTCTGGCTGCTAATCGTTGGAACAATTGAAGTTTCTGGGCCGTCTTCGGGCAGCCCCATGTAGAGTGCATTGCACTAGTCCAATCTAGAGGTAACTAAGGTGTGGACCACTTTATAGTTCCATTATTGCACTAAGATTGTCTGGAGGGGCCTTTCACTCTTTCCTACCATGTTCTCAGACTCATTCAATGGGAACAAGGGAGAGGGGCTTCATAGTTGCTGTTCCCAGACTTTGGCCCAAGCACTGATGTTTCCTAGTGAAGATTTCATCCTTGCTTCCATGGTTTCCAGAATTTGGCATTTGGTCTGTTCTTCACTTGGCACGTTCCCTATCCCAACATGTTTACATCTAATCCCCAGCATCCTACCATTCAGTGCTAAGACCCTGGTCAAGACAACTCTACCCTGGCATTCTGGTAGAAATAGCAAACTGACAGAGTTTGGAAATTGGAGGAGGTGCTACCAAAGCTCTCAGAATCCACCAGCCAACATGATCAGTGGGGACACTAACTGGGGGGGATTTCTCTGAGTTTTGTTTCAAATATTCTACTTTTATACACACTGAACCTGGAAAAATAGAGCCATTCCTTTTCTTATCTAGAACCAAAAGTGTAGGAGGAAGATGCAATTTCCGATTGTCCTCATACTTGAAAGCATGTCTTCTCATCAATTCAGTGTTGACATATAGTAATACTATGAATGAAAGACCTCCACGATTAATTGCCCTGCTCTGCTCCTTTCACCGTGGAGCCATTACTATTTCGACAGAGTCAATATGTCTGTAGAGTAGTCTTTTAATTTTCTTTCTGCCTTTTATTTTACCAAGCATTATCAAGGTTTGTCCAGTGAATCACATTGTCTCACAATATGTCCAAAGTATGACAACCTCAATTTAATCATCTTCCCCCTCTAGATATACTGTTAAAGTATGGGTGGAATTGCAACTAAGGAAAGGAGAAGTTTCTGAGGTCTCAATTTTGTTAAATTTTGCATACCTAGCAAATATTTAACAGTTCTCTGGACTGAATTCCTGCATGAATGGATTTATTTGATATGTAATTGGCTGCAAGTCAAACGTTTGTTCCAAAAAGCAGGAGAAATGCTGATGCTGGGAAGAGAATACAGGCGACATGAAATATTTATTGCTTAAGTATTTGTCTCAACCAAAATGGCTTTAAAAAAAAAGATTCTTTCCATTAGGCTTGCATCAAATTAACCTTTATTTAAGAGGTTTATAAAACTTAGCCGTTATTACCCTAGGCCCATCCTGAGAAAATCACTGTGAAATTTTGGTTACTTTTACTGGCCTGTCAAATATAGTAATTGTAACTTTGGGAAGTTATTATAACAAGTGTTCAGATTCATGTAAGGTATGACCTTCGCCACTAACTAAAAAAAAGGAAGTTTATTGTGTGGATTTCACTCGATCAGTGAAAGGACATCTTGAAAGAGCTCTCGTGAGGTTCCCCTGCTAAAGATGGATAACATTTTCTTGGAATAAAAGAAAATCATTTCAGCTTTAGACTCAGTGAGGAGGAAAAATTGTGTCTCATGCCAAAAGAATAAGATCTGCATAACTCTGAGAGGTTACCCTGGTGTCATAGCCTTTAAGAATTCAACATAAGCTATTAATTCTGGCCACATGTGAACCTTTTTACGACATTTATTTTTCCACCTCCTGCCAAATAGGAAATATTGGCTAGAATTTAGGATTCCCCATTCACTCCCTACTGATATTCAAAGCTAAAAAGCAGTTCAGCAGCATGAAGCCTACAAAGCAGTGTTTCCCAATTTTGGATTACTGAAAGCCACCATCTCCATTTAGCTTGGATGATAATTGAAGTTATGGGAGCTCTAGTCCATTAAAATTGTAGGCCCCAATGTTGGGAAAAACTGCAAAATTAGCCAGTCTTGCAAAAGGATACACAGATCAAAACAGCCACTGAAAACACATTGCAGAGTAAAAACTAGCACAAAATATGTTTTCTTTCTCTTTAACTTGCCAGGGTTTGATAGGAAACAAATCTATGTAACACAGAGGAAAACAAACTCATTTGGGATTAAAATTTACAAGTGCACAGGAGAAAGTACATTAGCCTGAGGGAGATGTTCAAACTCCAGCATCTCTTAAGTAGGAATGAGAAAAAATCCTGTCTCATTCTCTGCCTGCCATTCAGTACAGACAGTAGTAGGTTTGTGTATGGATTTAGATTGGTTGGTTGGTTCCCTACAGCCAATCTGGCTTGTTTGGTTTGTTCGATGGCCATAACAGCAGAGGCTCAGCATCCATGTTTTTTTCCACTACAACAGAACAGCGGCTGTTGCAGATTGGTTGCCTTCAGTTTTCATGGAGTGTGGGAGATAGGTAGCCGCTAGAAGGAAAAGCACAAGGGGAGAAAAGGCACCACTTGCAAATCAAGAGAAAAAAGAGGACTTTTTAAAGGAAGCCCAGGGTATGATAGATTCAGGTCATTGCTCTTCCTTCCCTGGGAAGTGGGGAAGCCTCCTTAAAACAATAGAAAGCTGTGTACTGCAGGGAGAGAGCAATGTGCATCTTTAGCACCCATCTTCTCTATCCTGGAAACAGTTTTAACTAAGCATTAAGTCCAATCTTCTCTACAGACAGAAGGGAAAGGATTGTAGAGAGAGTGGCATCTTAACTCTGATGTTTTTAATCCTGGTCTTAATGAAGGATATAAGGACAAACAATGCCTAAAATGACAGAAAGAGGAGCCTGGGAGGTCCCTCCCATAACGGGCCGGATAGAAAACTAATCTTTTGGCTTCCTGGATCAAAAATGGATTTCTGTCCTCCCAAATTCGGGAGGCTCCCAGAAAATAGAACGGGACCCCCACTGAAATCCGGGATACTGAAACAAGCCTAGACAGTAGTGAGCTAAAAGGACTACCTGTCCGGTTTGACTTAGAGAAGCTTATTGTAGTTCAGTCTTGTTGGATGGGAAAATATACAAACAGGGAGACACAGAAGGATGCCAAGGAGGGGCTGAATTTATTTATAGCATGAATGCAAAAAACCTACTGTAATATTGATGTCTCTCTTGTTTGTGTTCTAGCCCATTTACTCGTTATTTCACCAGCCCAGAAGACACCGTGCTCAGAAGTAAAGCTCTCAAATTCATAAATAATAACAATTCAGGTTTAGTCCACCTCAATTATAGCTCAGTCCAGGGAGCTTGCTTTCATAAGCAAGAAAAGGGGGGCTGTCACCCATCTCACCACAGTTAAGAAATAATTTGTGAATTTGGCCTTCTGTGAGGGGTCAGAAAGAGGAAGAATATGGTTCACCAGCAATTGTTGGTTGCTCTTGCTCATAGAAATTGCAAGCCTAGAAACAATGAACATTTCCATAGGACTTGACGGTGTTCAAAAGCACGTCTTGAATTTTGTTATGTCCCTTGATTAGCACTGAAAATAAATGTTGAATAATTATTGCAACAACCCTGCAGTATAATCCATTTAATCCATTTAATCAGCTACCAAGTTTGCAAAAAAAAAAAATTAATCTGTTCATTTGTTTTGTTCTGTTAGAAATGTAATACAATGTTCTGGTTGCGGATGACCCGATAAATAAATAAATAAATATCCATTCATTTCTCACATGTCGATATCATTTTCAACTAGGAAGATGGTCAGTTATTGGTATTATTTCTCAACATTGTTGTGGTTGAGAGGCGAGCAATTTGCATGGACTTTTTCCAGTCAGTCACTACTTTACTTATATAATTAAAGATAAAGATTTTCCCTATCTATTCTTGATGTTTGAAGCAGGTTTTAGAAACCATCTTCTTCGGTGGCAAAAATATTGTGCAAATTTCAAGTTTCAAATGTTGAACTGAGGAGAGTGGAAGAAAGGCAGATATAATATGAAAATGTCATTCTGACTTACTTCATTTTCAGGGGAAATGCCAAACAAGATGTAAATTTAATGACCCACTGTGTTTTCTTCCTTCAGCAAAGAGATCCTTCTGCAAGGTTAAGGTCTTGCAGCGTAACTGATGCAGTTGCTGAGCAGTCCCATTTAACACTGGTAAGTACAGTTTTCTCATTCATGGTTTCAGTCTTTGTTCGGTGATTTGTATAGTGACTTCAATTTTTGTTGTGTTTAGGCCCACAGCACTGAAATTAGTTCAGTGATGGTCCAACCATCTAATCCAAACTTTCTTGTGTACGGTGGATACACAGCACAGTTCCTGGAATAAGGATGCCCTTGTTTCAAATTGGACAAGGTGCATGAAACCACATGTAATGATACTGCTGTTGCTTGGCGAGATGAGGTCTAGAGTTCAAAACTATCTGTACTTAGAGAGCTGAATTCATAGCTTTGTAAGGTCTTAGAATGGAAGCAACTAGATGGGCCATGTAATACCCTGGAAAATGCGCATCCAGTCCATTTAAGTCCTCCAAAGATGGAGAGCCCACTCTGTCCAAGGCAATCTATTTTATTATTCAACTCCTCTGGCAATAAAAAAGGACTTCTTAATGTTTAGGCAGAATCTCTTTTTTTGCAATTTGAATCAATTGATTGCATTTTAATCTTTGAAGCTGCAAAAACTAAGCTCACCCCCATCTTCTGAGTCATTGTTTCTAAATCTGGATGAAAATTACCATGACTTAAGTCTATATTTTTATTACAAAATACACATTTAGAAGATGCTTTATCCAGAATGGCTAGTCTTTATATGCATTTGATGCTCTTCTTTGCGCCAAGAACTATGTCTCAAAATTTGGAGAAGAACAAAATCCAAAAAAATTGACTATCTTCCAATCCAGTATTAATTCCAGAGGTGCAGGTCAAGAAAGTTTGCTATGAAATATATGCATTGAACAAAATCAATTTTGACATGCCCAAATTAACTCTCTGCCTTGTGTTCCTTTCTGTGTGGTTTGTCATTGAAAGACATCTTTTTAAAAAGGCTAATCACATTACTGTAACAAAACGCTTGCCACCTTCTTCCTAGCTTGTATGAGAAGATGGTTACAGGACTAGTCTGTTATCCGTGGCACATTGCACAAATAAGAATAATTTCTTCACTTGTTTTTCTCTCCTTTATAATGTCAATTAACTTGAAAATTGTCACAGTTCACGAATAATTTTTAGAAATTCTCTGAGAGACTGGGAGCTATTATATGGGATCAGACCTCTAACCTTACATTAGTTTTTTTTTCCTGTTTAGCAATTAAGTTATACTCTCTATGCCCACTCATTTATGCATGCACACACATTTACTCTTTCTGGCTAGGGCAGTAATTAACTGAAATTTTGCCTCTTCCATTTTAGCTTGACTCTTCTCAAGCCTTTGCACTTGCTGGTGACCAAAGAAGTTTGCTTCATTTAATTTCTAAATATCTCATATTTGTATTTTGTATCTTGCCTTGGGGAAAAAATGAAATTATTTAATTAAGCTACTTTGCTGCAGTGTTTAACACATTGCCTTTCTCCTTGCCTCATGAACAGAAATGATTTTGATGAAAGTATGCATTTGTTTATCCTAATAGGATCTTAGTCTGGAACTCATGTTTTGTGGTGCTGCAATCTCTGATAGAAAATAAAGGCATACATATTTAGGATCATGATATCTATTATTTCAGTCTAGCACTTCTAATATAGTGCAATATGCATCACTCATTCTGACTTCATTGTCAACCACATAACCTGCTTTCTTCCTTTAAATCAATTCAATGTTTTGTCCAACTCAAAAAAGTTTTCATTTATTTTTTCCCTTTCCTGAACATATGCATATAACCTTTAACCTCCATGCTTGATCACTCCTTAACTACAACAATTATTATTATTTAACAGCAGACTGGACCACCTAGGAGAGTTCGTTCCTCAACTGTCACTGGTGGCGAGGAGTCAACGGTAATAACATCTTTATCAAGGCGAATGTATCTTCCTCTCCATCCATTTTCTTCTTATTTTTCTTCTGAGTGCCTGCCTTGTAGGTCTTCTGCCGATTATTTAGTCTCTGGAAAGCATTCTCCATGTAACTCTTGTGTAGATGTCTTCTTCCATGTTGTGCCTTACTTGTGAGGTTAAATTGCTTTTTCCCAACATTCAAAATAAACCTTGTGTTTGCTGGGAAAACATGCCTCTCAAAAGGCTTCTTTGCAGCTTCTTATACCAAAATTCGTAGAAGGAAGTGAGAAGTTAAACATGTATTATACATAAAGAAAAATAGGTTCTGTGGCAGATCCTCTCCCCATAATCCATAGTTTAGTTCAATGGCAAATAATTGCCAAAACTTCAATATGCTGAGAAGAGCCTGTATGAATCCTGCTTGCTTGCACTAGATCTAGCAAATCATAAAATGCGAGAACAATGTTAAATTGTAACATAAATGGAAATTTCAACCAGTAGACATTAGAAAAGAATGAGATACCTGGTACTTTACCATTTCTAGTCCCCAAAATCAAGTGATTTGAAAAATCTAGGGAAAAGATACTCAGGTAGCATACAAATAGAGCCAAATCTTATAGGCGAGGAGAGACCACCACCAGTCTATGTGGGACAAATGCAAAAGTGAACTAGTGTTGGGAAGAAATCACTCATGGCAGTTGAAGTAGAATCATAATGTAGAGCTAAAGGACCTAGTCAATTGCTCATCTCCCTCTATTTATTTCTGTTTACGTCTACCCAGACATTCAAACAGGCTTTTTTGTTTTTGAAAAAAGAGGTGTTTGCTGGGCCTCTACCATTGTAGCATTTCCAAGTGACCTGTAAAAACAATTATGGCTGCCCAGTACTTGTGAGAAAGACAGTAAAGGAGAAGTTGGCAATAAAAGCAGCAATGATGAGTGCTGAAAATGATTACAGGCTTGCACTCTGTTGCAGGCTGTATGTTGCTCTTGGCATGTTTAAATCTTGGTCCTCTTAAGCTATGGGTGCACAATTGTTTTTCAACTTGTAGAGTGGAGAGAGTACAATCGGCTCTTGGTATCACCTGAGCTTTGGTTCCAAGAGCCCCCTTGGATACTAACATCTGTGAATGCTCAAGTTCTGTTATATACAATAGTGTAGTAAAATGGTGTCCTTTGTTAGATTTCTTTCAATTTTTTTAAAAATATTTTTAAGCCATGAATGGTTGAATCCGTTGATACAGAATTCTTGAATATGGAGTGATGGCTATATTGCCAGTCAGCCGAAAGTAGCTTTCACGGCCATAGTTGTGTCTCCTGGGGCATCTCCAGCCTTTTGAACAGGATATTAACCTCCATTGTTATGGTCAGCTGCCTAAAATCAATAAAGGACAATACAGGACCTCTGTAATTTGGGTAGCATTTTTAAAAAGGAAGATTTATGGTATATTTCAAGAGCAAGTTAAAATTGTGTTGTATCTTGTATAAAATGGAGTATTTGGACATGATACTTCTTTAGTTCATTTCCCCTTTTCATTAAATATGATAGTGGAGGAAATGATATTTGTGGGTGTGTGTGCTAGTGGGAAAAGAAGAAATATTATGGTAGAGATAAAGTTGGAGCACAAGATGGCACAGTGTTGGAAGAAGAAGAGGAAGAACTCATTCTTACCTTTTCAGACAATCCTGTTTCAAATAGATCGTTAATGCATCTTTTGCTGTTAGTAAATCCTGGCACTTCAGTTTAATCTTATGTTGCCAATGAAAGAAACCTAGGTGATAAGGTGTGCAACCAGGTGATAAGGTGTGCAGTCTAGAATTTTTGTTTGGGATTGGGGGAGCAAATGATTCAAATCCACATGCTCACTTAGCTCCCAGGTTTACTGTTTGTTGGACTAGCCTGCTTCTCTGAATTGTAGTGAGGATAACATGGGGAAAGGCTTCCTACAAGAAAGCTGAGACATTAAAATGAATGAAACAGTATGCTCAGATATTTCTAAATCTCGTGCATTTAGAACAGGATTTCCACATCTGAAAGTCTGTTGGATGGTTAATCAGTGTATTTTGATCCAGAGCTACACAGGCTTGATCATTCCAGCAAGGCGGATATTATTCACAGGTCCTGTAATGGTGGTTCACAGAGGACTTGTTTTTACTACTTTTCTCAGAATAGTAAAACTGAGAAAATAAAAATAAATATTATACATGATTCAAAGAAGAATGACTAGTCAGTGAAGCCTAGGTGAATTAGTTTGTGGTACTACTAATGGCTGTGTATTGATTCTGTCCAGTCTTCTTGTAGTCGTCGTCTTCTTTTCCTGTTGTCTGTCTTTAATGTCTTTAATCAACAAATTTAATCTTCAGCAAGGATTAAGCTGTTTCTGTCATCCTGGATGTGTTTATAGTCTTGGCTGATTTCAGCGCACAGGAATTTACTTATGACTTCACCAATCACCCTCCCGGTGACGGAACCAAATCTTATCTGTCTGTAGGCGAACCTCCTTTAGAAGAAGAGATGCACCAATGCACATCTTCCAGCGATATTGCTATAAACATTGCTTATGAGAATGATTCCTGTCACAAAGTAACATTTTGGTAATTTCTTGTATAAACAGCCATCAGTGGCCTATGTACATACTACACCGGGCTTACCTTCGGGCTGGGAAGAGAGGAAAGATGCTAAGGGACGTACTTATTATGTCAATCATAACAACCGAACCACAACTTGGACCCGGCCTATTATGCAGGTATGAATCTTGCTATCCTGCAAAAGCACTTGGACCATAGAGAATACATGGAGTCATGTTCCGTTCCATCATTGTGTCAGTTTTCAGGATGAAAGCTTTAAATAGGAGAAGGAAATCACTTCTATCTGGAAAGATAATCACTGTTTAAGGCAAGGTACGAGGTACAGTATGTCTCGAACCTGCCAGGTTTGCATTGTAACACTTACTGTTTCTCAGTCTAATGACATCAACACAGGTTAGGAATATATCTGGGTCTTTGCAATAGGAAGATGTGCTAGCTGTTAGAGTTGTATAGAAAAAACAGTTTGTGTGTCCCACTTTGTCTAAAGTATCATCTAGTGGACAAATGTGAACATATGCAATTATAAGTTAGTACTATTGTAGATATCAGCCTTTGCAGCACTGATTGGCCCTTGCAACCTCACTCTTCCTTGAAGCAAATTTACTCCTTAATTGCAATTTCACAGTGCTAATATTAAACCTTATTAAAGCTGGCTGGGATTTCTCGTAAAGCTTTCAAGTTCTGGTGGGCTTCAGAACTGGGTTGAAGGGGAATCCAGTTATCCATGCCAATGACGAATATAAGTGCTTGTGAGCTGCTGATACATCAGTGTAATTGTCCAGCCAGGAGCTGTGGGTGAATCCTGCAGCTATAACCAATGGGCAACTGGCCCTTTCTCATCACAATCTTTGATTTGCTTACCTTTCAACAGTGGTCAGCTTTTTGCCATTGTATAACCTCTTCTGTTACACTGACTTGCTTATTCTTAGTTGCTGCTGCATGAAAAGCATGTAGTAGAGGTCGGAGAGATGCTATAGTAAGCTAGCTTATGCAAAGAAACCATATTCAAAGTACTCAAAAGCTACACTGTATAATTAGACCATCAGGACATTAAAAAGTTTTGATAAACATATAATATAGCTAGTAAGGGAAGAACTGTGAATCGGTTATGCAGATATTCCTTCTTCTTAATACTGTAGGAGTTGGTACCACCATTCAAAAAGTATGTTCTAACAGTTTGCAGGGGAAGTAGTAAAGATAAAGGTTTTCCCCTGACATTAAGTCCAGTCGTGTCTGACTCTCATTTCAATTTCTAAGCCAAAGAGCCGCCGTTGCTCGTAGACACCTCCAAGGTTATGTGGTCGGCAGGGGAAATAGGAAATAGGAAACTTTAGTTTGGATAAAGCATAGATAGAAGGGTCCCTTCTGCCCATCCCCTCCAAATCTGTTAGTTTGATATGTGTGGATTTAGCTGTTCACAGATATGATTGAAATGTTCTCTCTCAGAATCTGTAGGTCCTCCAACATGACTCTATGGTCAATGTTCTCCAGAGTTTGACTATAGTCATGTTAGAAGATCTTGAGATTCCCTAGTGAGAACACTTCTATAAGGATCTCTTGGACCCTAGTGCTTAAAGATTGGTTTTGCTTATGATTTTTCACTTTCACAAGGGTCCTGTTCCTCTAACCTCAGCAAATGTGGAATTTGAGCACTGGATAAATTTACTATCTAGATGCTATGCCCAACAAAATTTGACAAAATAGTTATACAGCCTTACACTTTCAAATAGAAATACAATGCTTTAGGATATATTTAGAATCCTCCTGAGAAGTAGAACATTGTCTGTGACAATGAGTATTTTCAGCTCTGTTGTTTTTCTGAGATAAAAGTGCACTCTCAGAAACATTCATTATAACTTGTTATAACTTTTCAGTTGTGAGTTTTCTAAATATTGTATCATGAAATAGCATGGCTTTCAGCAAGGAAGGTTGTAACATGCAGCTAACTTGTGTTTGCCTCTAAAATAGCTTGCAGAAGATGGTGCAACCGGGTCAACCTCAAACAGTAACAACCACCTAACCGAGCCTCAGATAAGACGGCCTCGTAGCCTCAGTACTCCCACAGTAACATTATCTGCACCACTTGAGGTGAGATATTCTTTCCCAATTAACAAGTCTTTACATTTCCCTGGATTCATATTCTGTTCATCTCGTGGTTTCCTCGTTTCCGTTTTTCAATCAGTTTGTCCTTATTATATAACATCTTTGGACTTCAAAAAGCCATGTTTGCCCCTATAAATTGTTCTTTTCCCTATTGCTGTCTATTTTGTACCATTGCAACTTTTTGTTCTGTCCAATTCTCATGTCTTATTGTTTTGAGTTTTTAATCATTTCTCCTGTCAAGTATCTTCTTCCATCCACAGTGCTATCATAGCTTCATATTAGATTCATTCTGCAATTACTTCAACTCTTCCACTTCTTCAGAAACATACTTAGAAATTGAACTAGGTTTTTTTAAAAAGACATGTTCCACAACTGTTTTTGGTTAAGACAGGGCTATACTTTGTTGTAGTTGTGTTGTGTCTGGTTTGCTTTTATTTGTTCGTTTGTTTCATGTTCAAAATCTGGTGAAGATCTACTTTCTTTTTCGGAGGTTTGGAGTTTTCCTTTTCAGTATGCTTGCTTTCTTTCAGTATTATTTATCAAGCTTGAGTTAAGAGTTTTAAGAAGATGTATTTGGTAAATGCAAGCAAGTAACATGACTGTATTCTAAATTTACCTACAACAGAAACAAGGAGGATGACTGAAAAATACATGCGTGAATGTCTAATATTAGTTGTAAATGGTCTAGTGCATGAAGATCAGAATATGTATAACAGCGTGTCATGCTATATTGTGTTGTAGACTTCTTCATTATGTTAATTTCTTTATTGCTCAATTCTCTTCAACTCTATAAAAAAATTTTTGTGTTTCTGTAATGTCATGTAATTTCTGTATGGTAATGTAATGTCATGTAGTACAGAAGCTACATGAAATTACAGAATTTTCAGCTCTATTATGTTTTGGTTTTTAGTCATCCCTAATGAAATCATATGCATGTCTACTCAGCTGCAAGTGTAATTGTTTTCAGTGGAGCTTGGGGTAAAGGTAAAGGTTTTCCCCTGACATTAAGTCCAGTCATGTCCGACTTTGGAGGTTGGTGCTCATCTCAATTTCTAAGCCGAAGAGCTAGCATTGTCCATAGAGACCTCCAAGGTCATGTGGCCAGCATAGCTGCATGGAGCTTACTACATGGAAAGCAAGTACCGGATTGTCATAAATGATATTCAAGGACTGAAATGAAAAACTGCAGTATTTGCAATTACATGAAGCCAAACTTTCAAGTATATAAAATATTTAAATATCATAGTGCTTTGAATACAATTTTCCTGCTTCTTGGCAGGGGGTTGGACTGGATGTCCCATGAGGTCTCTTCCAACTCTATGATTCTATGGCTCTGGTTATGTTGATCAGCCAGATAAGCTGTTACAGAAAATAAAACTTGTCTGTAAAACATTTGCCTCCATTTAACTTTTATTTAATTTAATTAGATTCTCAACACCAGATTAGGTCTTACCTTAAAAGGCAAGCAAGATAAGTTAGCACTTAGAAAGGAATACCAAGAATATCCAGAAGAAAGTGATCTTCTGATTATTTCCAGGCGAAGTAAACCCAGTGAAATTCATGTGTCATCATAGATAAGCAGGCAATCCGAAGGCACATACAAAATACAATAAAATAAAGCATTAACAAGGTAGTAGGCAATAGGGCTGGAAATATTATGAATATGTTTTTTAAAAGAACACATCAGCTCATGATGGACAAAGCAAGGGGTTTTTATTTAGGAACCCCATGAAGGAAGGTTTCTTAGAGACATATGCCTATACTGGCATCAAGCACCTCATTCCTCTTAGCAAATGGATGATGAATATATGCCCATCCCTGGTAGCTCACACAGGCACCCCGTTCCCCATGTCTCCATAAACTCTCTGAATAAGCCATCTCCAGGTGATCTATGTATCATAACTAGAAGCTCCATCTCCCCACTTATAACTCCTATTGTTCTTCCTTGTGTTTGCACTTCCAAATAATTACTCTAAGTCAGTGTTTCTCAACCTGTGGGTCCCCAGATGTTTTGGCCTTCAACTCCCAGAAATCCTAATAGCTGGTAAACTGGCTGGGATTTCTGGGAGTTGTAGGCCAAAACACCAGGGGACCCACAGGTTGAGAAACACTGCTCTAAATGAATGTCATGTGCTAAATACCTCTCATTGATATATTTAGAGCACAGGATATGGTTTGAGGGTCTGTGATGCATCCAACTTACTGCAGCTCACCAGCCTTGCTTGTTTATCAGTCCTTGAATTGGAAACTGCCAGGAACCTTATGGATGTCACCTTGAGCTCTGTGGTGGAAGAAACATGGGTTATACTGTAAATATACAAAATAAATAAGCATAATGATCTATATTTCCAATATATGTAACTTTCTCCCGAGCATACGTTTATTCATGTGCATCCCTAATCTCCTTCATCTTCATTTTGTGTTCCTCCTCACATCCCATACCTATGCAATAAGCATCCTATATAATATATTATACAAACTATACCATCAGGTAAACCGTATTTGTATGGGTCATTGATTCTTGTGAAGGACAGGGAGGATTTCAGAGCCCTGGCACAGGTGCCACTACTGAAAGCCTGGAAATTACTATCCTCATTACAAATAACAACTTTGGCATGATTAAATCTACTTAATAATGTAATGTAATGATGGATTACATCCCTCCTTTTGCAATATAACTGTAACTGGTTTAATCACTTTTTATCATCATCAGGATACGCATCACATGACTGAGTTGCATTTTGTGTCATATTCCAGTGATCATACCAATTTCGTTTTTTAAAACATAATTTCAGATAATTGAAAACTTGGGAGTTTTTAAACTTCCAATAACAGCAATTTCTGGAGGATAGGCCTGAAATTGTAACTTAATGATTTTTTAACGTTAGCTTTCTATGTTAAAAATCTACCTTGCCTTGGTTGCCTTTTTCCTTCCTTGTGCTTTTATTTTATTTTTATCTTCTGCTTTTTCCAGTGTTGAGTTAGAATTGCACTCATCAAGTGCAGCATTATGCTTCTTGGGATGAAACAGCCTGATGCTCTGATGGCTTGAAGTGTCAGTGCTGTGATTTTCTGAGTAATGGAATTGCATTTGGGATGTGGAGAGATGAGGAAAGTGTTGGCTTTCTGGGCAGCTTCTCAGACCATACTGAAGGAGGTGCATGTCTCTACCTAAGGCAAACTGTTCCAGAATAGTGTACTGAGGCTAGAAACCAATCAATCATTCTAGATGAAATGACATTGTGTGCTCACACAGACATTACAGGGTATAAGATAATAGAGATAATGGCTAAATCATGTGGACTTGACCTTTTAGCTGCTGCAGAGAGACTACAATGATGCATGGCTGGGTTTTCAGAGGAAGTAGTGCATTTAGTCGTTAATGCAGCTCAGTGGGAAATGTGATTTTCCTCTGGAGTTTCCAGGAGATTTGGAGATGTGGACAGCTGGATCTAGCCTGATCCATGATCAACATGTTCAATAGCCCCACCATATGTCTCCAGCCACAAGGAACTCCCTTGCTGAGGTTTGCAAATGATGTTGCTACTGGTGAGGTCACATCAGGGTACCCAGTCATGCAACCAAGAAATACAACGCCACCAGAAAGCCTCAGCAAGAAAGCTAGCTGCTTTGGGTCACCAATGCAACTATGGGCATTTGTTGGATACCCAAACGACTCCAGGGATGCTTCCAGGCTGCATCAGGACAGCTCCAGAACTCTTTACCCCAGATTAGACATGTAAACAAGGCCAGTATCTGTTATGTCTTTCCTTGCATTCCTAATGACGATCCATGTTTAACCCAATACCATTTATACCCCAATATCGAGTGCTAGTAGTGATTCTTAATGCTGCTTTTTTCTTCAGGGACTTCTGAAGGAGTCTCCGGTGCGAAGAGCTGTGAAGGACACTCTTTCTAATCCACAGTCTCCACAGCCTTCTCCCTATAATTCTCCAAAACCACAGCATAAATTGACACAAAGCTTCTTGCCTCCTGGATGGGAGATGCGAATAGCTCCTAACGGCAGGCCTTTCTTCATTGACCATAACACGAAGACCACAACATGGGTAAGAGGGATACTTTCACACAGTTTTGAGGCACTTGTTTTATTCCTTCTTTTTTTCCCCCTGACTTTATAAAGATTACCCAAAATGATGTGCAATAAAATAGGTAAGAACAGAGTGAGAACAATTTTAAAGCCAGTTTTAAAAACCAAGGACTATACTGAAGAATATTATTTTGCCTGCCTGATGGAAGGAGCTAGGCCAATTTCCCCTGAGAGACAGTAAAAGAAGTGAAGTGATACTACAGAGAACTATGCATCCTGGTTGTAATAATGTTCCTTTCTAACATAATCTTCTTGGAATGATTGAATAGTTCTTTCAGCAACAGCTTATATCAGTTCTTCTCCTGTTCTTATAGACATGTGTTCTTTTGCCATCACACCCTAAATTGTACTTTATGCTGAAAATGACCAAATTCATCATCTTTTCCAGTGATAAATATGTCAGTGCAAATGATACTTCAGAGAAGTATTAAAGACTGATGACAGCTCCCCCACACCCAAAACTGTAGAGTACATTTGGAGTTTATTTTGTACTGTAGTTATGTCTCTGACTGATTTAATTGAGCATTTATGTGCGGAGTGAGGGAATTATTAATGTATAGAACCCACTCTGTTCAAATGAGTTATGTTATCTAAACAGGTAATGCCTTGACTTTATCTAGGCAAAGTTCAACAAAATTTGTGCTGTTTTGCCATTTTCCCTGATCTATTTGTTGTTCTCATTTTGTCTGACATCCAAGTAAAGACAAATAACTGTTGGGTTGCTCATATTGTATACTTCACCCATTATTTCTCATGTGCTTAATAACATATCTTCAATTATTATAGTTATACAGTCTGTTTATCCTCTCCCCTCCAAGGATTTTCTTGGCTGGCCTTCTTCGGTTGCTTATTTCTCGAGATATTTAGGAATTGAAAAAGGGATGTGCATTTTGTTACATCTTCACACTTCATAAGGAATCCAATTTAATGTCAGTGCAGTTAGATGTTATTGGTAATGGCCAAAATTAGAAAGGTACTTGTGGTGTAGTGATTTGATTAGGATATTGGGAGATCAGTGATGAATCTCCACTTGGCCTTGGAAACCTACCGTGTGACTTTGGCTAAGCTCCCATCTGCACGACCATTTAATGTAGTTTCAAACTAGCATTGAAGAAAGTAGTTTCATTGTGCAGATGATTGTTGCACTTCAGGCCTGGGAACACCTATGACCACAGCACCACACAGGAGTCCAGAATATAAGCAAACAGTTTATTGTACAAACACATAGAAAGTATAGGAAAAATCAGGAATAAAAAAGTAGATGTATAATCCAAAAAGGTTTGGCAATGGGTGACAATGCAACAGGAATCCAGATGTCTCTTACAGATTCAAAGGTAATACAGTCCAGGAATAACCCAAAGTCACAAGAACAGTCCACAAGCAAAAAGTATACTTAGTACAACTTGAACAGGAACCTCAGAAACAGGAACATAGAAACTCCGAGAATACTTGAATCCAAAAGCAAGGCTTGACTTGAACCAAAAAACAGAGAACTCAGACCCAGCTTCTCACTTGAATGCTACATTGCCTGAACCAAACCTTAAGTAAACAACTTGCTATTTAATAGCCAACCATGACAACATTGCATTTCCTATGAATTCTCTGCCCAACTTTCCCACGCAAATGCTCAACCCTACAATGCCTATTTTCTGTTCTGATCTGTAAATGAAGACCTTTGTTGATCTCCGTAGCTCCAGGTATTTTTTCCTGGAGCCTTCTGTATCACTTAGTTCTTCACCTGATTCCTTATCTAATGTTGCTGTTTCTGGCTCCTCTGACTGACCTTGAAGCCCTGCACTTTCTGAATCAGATATTTTATGGACAGAAGCGTCATTCCCCTGACTTGAATCTTCATCACTTCGAGCCCTGGGAAATCCCACAGGCAATCCCACAATCCTCTCAAAATCATCAGTGAACCCATCAGCCTCAAGTTTGAAGATCGGATGATGATTTCACAAACTAAGAACCACTGATGTGCATTAAGGACTTGATTTGACACACTTTTATGGGACTTCGTTGTGAGGTCACCACAGTTTGAAGCTAGTTTAAAATGGTCAATGTAGATGGAGCCTTCTCATCTCAGAAATCTCAATTAGGGTTATCATAAATTGGAAATGACTTGAAGGCACATAATGACAACAGTTTAACAGGTCACCATGCAATTGCTAATTTTCTGGAGAGGTAGTCTTAAAACGGCCACAAGGAGCAATTTTAAGACTACCTCTTACTTATTTAATTTGTATTCTCCCCCAACACTGGGCCTATTTTGTACCTGCTGATTAACTTTGTATATTGTAATGAAAGTGTACAGTTTATGTTGTAATAGGTTTCAAGAGCATTGTTTTAAAATGGTTGCACACCTAGTTTATATTAAATGGCGAAAGTAAAAAAAGCATGGCTGCAAGAGCCGAACTGCTGTCTTTCTGGATGCTAAGAACTGATTGATGAAGTCATTTTGCTTGGGGAAATATACTGCAATGTTCTTACAGCAGCGTGCTTGTTGTTACAGGAAGATCCTCGGCTCAAATTCCCAGTCCACCTGCGGCCAAAACCTGCTTTAAACCCCAACGACTTGGGTCCTCTCCCTGTAAGTCTTTGTGATACACATTTGTATAGATGCATCTTCTGTGCTCACTGCATGCATGGGCAGATATCTGTGTGATGGTAGTCACGTGTTCTGTTTCTAGTTCTAAAAAGCTTCCCTGTGAAAGGGACCAGGTTCCCCTAAGCTTTCTTAACAGCATTTTGAAGTGGCCAGACACTTGATTGCTTGTCTGTAAAGCCAACCCATTTTGCAGCTGCATACACAACAACAAAACAGCAACAGTTCAGGGTCAAAGCACTGTAGTCTGTTCATCGTTAGCTTTGCATTTTGGGTGACGGCTATCAAAACAAAAGCAATAAACAGGCTTTAATCAGAGGGAAGAATAGCACCTGCCATTAGGGAATATGGGTAATTACATAAAGTATTATCTGCTTGCAGGTTTGTGAAAATTGTTGTTTGCTTTTTGGCTTAGCTTTCATCTGTAAGTTAAGCCTCTGAATTTCAAGTGGGGAATAATGCAATATTTCCCTCTTAGAGGTAGACGTTTTCTAGGATCTAACTCATAAACTAAACGATTCTGCTACATTCCATTCTATCCAGAATAGAAAAGACAGCATTGTTGTTTTCCATGTTCTGGATTTCCCCAAATACTTTCTTTATGCCTGATTTGGTACCTTGCAAAAGTTTCTACTACCATATTTCTATTAGCTATGATGGTTGAAACTGATGTTTTGCAATCCAAAACATCAAATAGGCACAAACATGTAGAAGGCCACCTTCAACAAGCATTAAAAAGCTGCATAAAACTGATCCTGTCCATGGGTTTATCTGAGGTCAGTTTTTTTTCCTGGCCTTAGACACCCCCCCCCCCCCCCCCCCCGGTGATGTTAGATTATAACTCTAAGTGCCCCACTTCAGTAGCTGTGCTTCCTTGGACTGATGGAAGCAGCAGTCCAAAACCATAGAAGGGCACAATTATGGGGAAAGCTTTTCTGGCCCAGCATTGTCTGCTTTGGCTTTAACATATAGGCTCTTGCTAGTCAAGAGATCTGTTTTAAATGGAGATGCTATGGGCAAGCTCTCTAATTCTCTCAAACTGGCATTACGAGTTTCTGTTGAAAGCAGTCTTGTCCAAAACTAGAATCCTGGCAGTTCTCAAGTACCAGCAAGATTCGTACGAGCTTAGGAAAGCTTCCCACACTTTTCCCCAAAAGCACCTGTGTCTGCAGCCCATCAAGCTCAGTATCTCCAATAGGAACATAGCCGTATTAGTCTGGAATGTCAGTATGGAAATGGATCTTATAGCAACTTAGAGTACCATAAACTTTTGTTAACTACTTCTTCAGATGAAGCCTCTTTCCCCAGAATATGACTAAGCTTACTTCTTTGGAAGTTGATAACATAATTATCACAGACTAAGTCTGAGAAAATATCTGAGATACATCTGAGGAAGTAGACTTAGTCCATGAAAGTTGTGCTACCATCTTCATTGTCTAAGTTAGTCTCTAAGGAGCTACAAGATCACTTTGCATCCATTTTAGTAGTTATTACATTCTCAGACCTTCTGCTGTGAGTCCCAATAAATTTATTTATCATCTTCTCAAAGTTGCACCTGTAGGGATAGAAACAGAGGAACCTGTTTTATTTATTGATTTCCTAGCCACTCTCATAAGAGCTTAGGGTGAACAACAATATTACACAAATGATCTAAAATAAATAAATCATAAGTCTCAAAATCACAAAATTGTACATTTAATATTGAAAATATTTAAAATAATATTTACTTTAAAATACTATTTATGTAGTTTGGCACTATGTAAGATTCTCGAGGATCTGTCTCCTGTGATAAACAGCAGTTCTTTGGATTTTCAGACACTGAGTTTCTTTGACTCTTTTTGAAGATCTCAGTGATTGAAACTGAGACTTTTTGCATACAAAGCACATGCTCTACCTCTGAGGGTCCATCTACACTAGTGATTCCCAACCTGTGAGCCATGGCCCAGCAGTAGGCCGCAAGAACAAAAGTCTGGTCTGCGAACCTCATTCCTCTTTATTTATTTTATTTATTTTATTTTTACTCCTTTCCACAGAGCTGACCAATGCATTGGATAGACCACATCAGCTCTAGATTATTAAATATGGTTTTCTGTGGGTGAACAGATGGTGACTACTGGATGGCATGTGTTCTGTATCAGAAACTAGAGCTGATGTGCCATTTTCTGAATCAGCACCCCAAATAACCAAAACGTATCTAAAGTTGACAAAAACTGATTCGTAACCCTTTTGGTACTAATCCTGGAGTGTGGTGTCTGGTCAAAATGGTCCCATGTCAAGTGGGCCCTGGTCAGAAAAGGTTGGGAACCACTGATCTACACTATACAATTTCACACCACTTTAACTGCCTTGAAGTGAAGGAGAACAAATGCAAGTCCTCAAATATTGCTTTAAATTTGAATTGACCAGAAAAACAAATGTTTCTCCCCCGCTCCCCAACTAGTCAGATAGGATGGTATGCAATCTATTGTCATTGTTTCTGGGCATTCTCCAACTACCCTTTTTCCTGATTCTTATTTCTTATGTCCCATACCTTACTGATGGCTGACACATTTCCAAGGTAAAATACAGCATGTGTATTGTGCTGTCACGAGGACATGAGAACCTTCAAGAGCACTGAAAACTGGAGTGATGTAGTAATAAAGAGCATGAGCTATGAACCAAGAAATCCTCATCAAAATCTAGTCACAAACTTATAAATACATGAAAACCCCACACCATTCCCTCAGTTTTAGTGCCACATTTGCACCATCAAAGTAACGGCATTGACTTGTCTTGTATAGTTTTTGTCAGATCTGCTGAGATGGTAAATGTGAAGTGAATATTTTAATATACTACAGAAAGACCACATGTTATTTTTAAATGGCAAAAGGCAAACCAAGATACCCTTCAGGTATACTTCTCCCATTATAGGAACAAGGATACAGATCCTATATCACATCATCTCACTCAGCATTTTTGAAACTGTCCATTTTCCCATAGTGCAGGGATGGAAGGAATTTATGGCCTCCAAGATGTTGTTGAAATACACTTCTCATCTTGCTTCATTGATAATGCTATCTGCAGTTGATGGGAACCTTAGTCCAAGAACATCTAGAAAGTCACACATTTCTTACCATCTGAAAATGGTGGTCGAAATCTCCCATCAAAAAGCCATCTTCGTGACTTTAAACAAGTTATCTGGAACAACGTTAATACTAATGAACAAATTCTCCAGAACTGATATTTTGTGCTTAAAGTTACCATCAACTGGTAATAACCCTGACTTTAACTTTTCATTGAAACAGAATTTATCTTTTTATCCATTAATCAGAAGGAGAATAAACTGTGCAAAGGATAATGTTAGATTCTTCTTTAATTTCTAGATGTATAAAAATGGAATTACCTCTCTATCATAGTTAATTCTCCATTTGATTAATGGCTGTCAGGTTACATTCTATTCATGTAAACTGAGAATATCAGAACATCTACATCTAACACTGTTTAACAAATCTAGATAGAAAATTATATATCAGAGGAATGCCAAAGCAAATATAGATGAAAATTGCAACAGGGGAATAAAAGACACACTGTTTTCTCTCCTACGTGGTTTTCTTTCTTGTAGGAGGAATCCAAGTTTGGTTCTATTCTAACACAATGGTCCACATTATCTCTGAACGTTCATTATTGCATGCTTATTTAGTTGCCCCTCTGTATCCTAGATTCTGCATTCATGAATTCAACCACAACATGAAAATATTCAAAAGAAATTCCAAAAAGCTAAACTAGATTTTGCAATTATCCCATATTGGGATGCCATTTTATATAATGAGGCTTTAACATCCATAGATGTTGGTATCTGTGGAAGGCCCTTGAAGTAATTGTAATCCAGCATTTCTTATGAATATGAGGTCTTCAATGTATAAGTGAAATCATTTTAATGCAAACTGAATTCAATAAATCCACCCAGCTTCGTACTTTAAAGGAGTGCCTTCCTCCATCAGCCACTCACCCACTCCAAATAGAAGGGTGTTTTCATTCCCTATTGAATGCTGTGCTATATTTTCAAAGCAACAATGATGTCTTGCTGCTGTTTCCTACAAGCACCCAATGGAAGTGAAAAGAACCTGTAACTCTATGGAAAAAACAAAAGGTTATCTATTGCTCATGCACCCCCCACCCATCCACCCCACCCTGGTGATAGTAGAGAGGAGCTTCTTATGGCATGTTCTCCTGAATGCCAACTCAAAGGGGAGTGGGGATATTATTTGTTCCCAAAGAATGGAGAGTAAGTGAAATGTGGTTTTGCTCTCAGTTGATGTTGTTTCAGAAAGTATCAGTCAAGTCCTATTGTTGTGTCAGGAAAATATCTTATTACAAGAGCACCATGAACCACTGCATGCCCACATACTTGAACATGCATAGCTTTATTGTTTCCCTTCTATTCTGTTGAACTTGTTTGGTTTTGGCTATGGCAACATTGCCTGCCTGGTGCTTTTGCAAAGCAAAATCTTATTTCCTTTCATCCTGCAAGCTGTGGTTTTGCTTAAACTTCTAACAGGTCCTTGCTGGTGCTTCTTTCTTCAGAATCCCATTATGAGACACAAAAGAACTGGGGGATAAAGTGGGATCATTCTGGTTACATATCTGGAGAAGGCAGAAGCAGCATTGAACTACTAGCCCTTTCCATAAAATCACAACATGCGGAAGGTAGCCATTTTCAATGTAGGTTCCACATCAGGGCTGGGAATCATCTGCTCTCCAATTATTGTTGGAGTGTAAGGCTCAGCAGCCCTGGACAAATAGTGAAGAATGCTATAATTTGCATTTGGAAAGCTATAAGATTCCCTCTCTACTTTACATTTTAGAGAAATAGAAATCCGGCTCCTTCCACATATGTATTTATAGAAGTCAAGAGCACTGCAGGAACTACTCAAACATCTCGCAGATGACCAACTCAGTGCCAAATATATTTCCTTTCCTTGGTGCTCTGCACATGCCCTGGGATCCTGGAAAAGGAAGCATCAGTTGGGTCCATAAGGAGTGTCCAGATTTACAATCGTCATATTCATTGATGAGAGGGTGGGGAACATTTCCTCCTATAGTTCTTTGGGATACATAGATCAATTCCCTTCTACAGAACATGTGCAAGGGATCCAATTGGGTTTTGGAGTAAAAGCGGGTTTCTAGTCTAAAGCTTCAAAATAGGGTATCATGTGAGATGTTTGTAGAAAAAATCTGTGCATAATACAGCAATAAATATACATTCTGCCTCTGATTTTGTTTTTGTTGTTCTTTAATTACAGCCTGGTTGGGAGGAAAGGATACATTTGGATGGAAGAACGTTTTATATAGATCATAGTAAGTAGGCACACAGGTTCTACAGCAAGTAGGTGAAGGGAAGTAATCATTATTGGAGTGAAAGCTTTGTAATTTTACTCTTCATTTAGGAAGCCAGGTGTTGATATGTGGCGACATTCATACCCGAGACTTAGTGCCCAATTACGGTACTGTATAATTCACCAAAAGCTTGCTTTTAATTGGCTCATCAAGCTTTGTCCCTATTTGATCTTGTGAAGCATTAACATTTCTTCTTTGTGGTGTTTTTGTTGAACTTCTTTGGATTTTTTTTCCTTTTGGTGTTGTGGATGGATCCCATGGCTTATATGCACTTATTAATAAATGAAAGCACACTCTAGGAATAGAAAATAAGATGAGAAAAAATATGATGTTGCCACAAGTCTGTCTATGTAGGCAGTGGAAGAAATTCTCAATAGTCTCTTTCCCCTTCACTCCCAAATTACTCAAAGAAGGTCTTGGGGCAGTGCCAGTTCTGACCTTATTTTCTATTTGCGGCATGTTATTTTGCACCCACCCTGTTAATCTCTATTCACTTCTGTTCCTTGAAGTTCCAGTGTAAATGGTGTTTTCATTGTAAATATGTCCTATTTACAGCACCTCTGAACAAGTGTGTGGATTGTTGTTGTGTTTTGACTATCAAGTTTCAACAGAGAAAAATGTACATCAATTAGAAGTGTTTGTGATTTTTGTTAATTTCAAAAGCATATATTTCACATCCTCTTGAGATTTAGGACCACAGAGTTTTGTGATGTTTAATATTAACATTTTAAAATATCTACACTATTGTTGTAGTCTCTGGGTTTTTAAAAAAAATCCCCATAGAATTAATTATTGGAGTCATCCTTAGTTGCATATATGTCCAATTTTTGAAAACTGCTTGATTAGAGTAGATCACAGATCTTGCAAGTGCATGAATAGATTACATGTAGTATCTTGACTATAAAATAAGGAATGGAATTGAACTGTTTTCAGAACTAAATTGGTCTGTTTGATGAGTTGTATGGAATTAACTAAGAAATGCCTGAACCTGAAAGGAGTCAGTTTTCTATTTATGATTAATGTGGAAAGAAGTCAGCTGTTAGATTTTCAGATTCTATTGTATTTGTTTGGCATGGTTGTCTTCCTTTTCCTTTAAATATTTTCACTTCACCAAACATCTGCCGTTCTAGTACTAAAAATGTGATCCTGTGCAACAACTTCTGGTCATCAGTGTCAAAGTCTATGATGTTGCAACAACGCAATACTTTTTATACTTCATCCTGTGGTGTGCTGTTATTATTAAGCTTAACATGCTGTTTTAGTAGCAGCAAAATTAGTAGATTCTCATCTGCTGCCAGAAAAGTGGGGTCCTAAATATGTGACTGAGGAAAAGCTTGGAAGAGCTCCACACAGTGTATAGTTTAGAGCAGTGGTTCTCAACCTGTGGGTCCGAAGATGTTTTGGCCTTCAACTCCCAGAAATCCTAACAGCTGGTAAACTGGCTGGGATTTTTGGTAGTTGTAGGCCAAAACACCTGGGGACCCACAGGTTGAGAACCACTGATTTAGAAAATTCTTAAAACCAGTGGGTTGCTTAATACCGTAGATTATGCACTGCAACAAGCTCCATTATCTGGCAGCAGCTCTGCTCTTAGAGTTAAGCTCCTTGCATTGTAGAGCTGTGCCATGGCCTGGCAGAAGAAAGAGTCCTGGAACAATGACACAGATGGCTATGCCAATCCATTAGCTAGATCTGGGCCCTATCACATCAACATGAGAACTCTTTGTCCTTTACATTGGTACTGGAACACTGCCACATTATCTTAGGAACTGCTTATGAAATATGCTTTCATTTGCAGACATGTGCAAATTTGATAGAAATCTGAAGGTTAATGAAGATATCTATTTCGTAGATGTTACCTTGCCCACCCTTTCATAATCCACAAATCTGTTTGTGCTATTGTACTGTGGCATTGCTACCCCATTCTATTGCAAAATTATGTTATTATAACACACATTGACTGTGACAAATCCACATCATTGTGGGGCTTAGGTGCCCCTGGACCTCCAGCAGTTGCTGGTCCCCATTTCCAGGCAGCTCCAGGCAGCTTGACCAGTGTTGAGGAATGATGGGAGTAATAATACATCAAGGATGACCAGTTCTACTACGAACGATGAGGTGTTTCTGTAGCTGATATTTTTACTTCTGTTTTATATAGGCATTGAATGTTTGCCTTTATTATGGTGGAAGCTACCCTGAGTCCCCTCGGGGAGATAAGATGGGCTACAAATAAATTATTATTATTATTATTATTATTATTATTATTATTATTATTATTCATTGTTAACTCATCCTATGGTTCCCCTTCCAACTTTTTTCAGGGCTTGGGAATGTTACCTTTTGTGGGTATTCATGAAGCTTTAATGCAAAGAATCAACTTTCCCAAGCTCTGATTGTTTTGTCTGTGCTACCAAGAGATGTGTTATTTTTGAAGAGCACAAGATTTCCTTGTGCTGTGCATCTGTTATTAAAGACTATAATCATCCCCAAAACCTATCCTGTCCTACTTATCACTGTCACTGTGACATGCTGAAAATAAATTCTAAAGAAGCCTAGAATAATTACCTGTTCTTTAATTTTTTTAGTCCCTAAAAATTTCTTACATTTGAATACTACTTCCCATTGCTCCTTTATAAAGTGTAGTGAGTGGTGGTCCATTTAATTACTTGGAGAAGAGTAAGACAAAACCAGAGTTGCTCCACCCTAGTAACCTTCTTCCCAATATATCCTTATGTGATTTCTCTGCTACTTATAGTTAGGTAGGGAAGAGTCCAGCTCCCAGTGTGAGAAGGCAAGGTGACAAAATGTCTCCACACCCAAACTCAAATCTTTTCCAGAGGGCTAGAAAGCAGGATACAGCATTTTAGTTTGTCGCAGTGGCCCATAAACATATTGGTCAGAGTACTAGATGCCAGTGAGAAGAATGGGCAGGATGAGGGTAGCACCAGCGCTGGGTCCTGAGAACGTTCCAGAGCTCCAGAAACTTCCAAAGCATAGTAATTCTGGGCTATTAGCTTGCTGCCAAATTTCTTTCATGATGGGCATGTCTATTTTCTATGATAAAAAGAAAACTATGTTATGAGATTTATGAAGTTTCAGGAAAATGTGTGATTTATGCCTCTGATTTGGCTTGGGGAAAAAAATGTGAAGCCCGCTTTTTCACCCACCATTCTCCCCAAGAGTTAGTATACTCCAATCCTGTTGTGTAGCTAATTTAGTGTTTGCAGCAGTTTGCATCAGCCCATGTTTTTGTGTATCCAATCAAAGATTGACACAAATTCTAAATCCTTAAAAAAGGAGTTTTATAATTTGTGTAATCAGTACTGTAAAGATCATTAACGATACATTTTGCTAGAATGTACATGGTGTCTGTGTTTATGAGTAGACTTCGTCCATTAAACTATGCGATGGAGGAGCATTGTAATGTATGGTGGTTACATAATTCCCCCAACACCGCTTTGAAAGGCTTAGTTATAATTAGATAAGCAAAAAAGTAGAAGATGAAAGTGTGTGTGTGTTTAATCAAAACCTGGATGTACAAAATGTATAAAAGGAAAGAATTAATACGTTCTCTTGTTTAACTTCCAGATAATAAAATTACCCAGTGGGAAGATCCCAGATTGCAAAATCCTGCTATTACTGGTCCAGTAAGTATTGTGTATACTTTATGAATTCTCTTGGGACAAGGCTGTTGTGTTTCATTTTGATATATGTGTGGGCAATACAGCATTGCTACTTGCCTTGAGGGATATATCCACGGTCCATTGCTAAGTACTTCTTAACATTCCAAGTATTTTTTTTCTCATTCTCTGCTTATGGTTTTGGGGGTCAAATTCTTTCCATAGCAGCAGGTTCAAGATAAAAGGAAGGAAAATAAGTTGAATCAGTAATATAATAGTGAGGATTAGGTCCATTGCTGCTTTCCATCACCCAAGATTTCACTGGCATCCGTTAGCAAATCCTTCTTATAAGCCTAGGTGAGCAATGTAGAATACTAGATAAGAGACTAAATTGTCAACAAGGAAGCCAAGGGTGTAAAATCCTCTTCAGGCAAACTAGCCTTGCACAAGCCTTGGCTTCCTATGAAAAGAATAATGCTGAAAAGAATAGCATCGAGAACCAGAGGTATACTTTACTAGGGATTAGGAGGATGTGGGTATGAATACCTTCAGTTTGCCTGTCCATTTATGGTGGCCCCGTAAATTTCTTAGGCAAAAAATACCCAGAGGTGTGGGGTTTTTTTTCAGTTCCTTCCTCTAAAATACAGTCTATAGCATCTGGTATTTGTTGGTAGTCTTCCATCCAAGTTCTTATTAGAACTGACCCTGCTTAACTTCCAAGATCAGACCAAATTTGGTTACTTTAGGGTATTTTGTGGTTTGCGTACCCCACAATCCCTGCTCAGCCATTGAAACCCAATGGTGACCTTGGGTTTCACATTTTTTCAACCTCCGAGAAAGCAAAGTCTACCCTTCTCTGAATAAATCCCACCAAGAACATCCTGCGATAGGGTCACCTTATGGTCTCCAGAAATTACTTGAAGACAAACAAGGGCATAGCCTGGGCTAAAATAGAGACTATAGATAAACTGTCACAGAGTATTCAGATCTGGTTATGATTTCAGTTGATATATTATGGGGGAGATGATGCACATCACATTAATATCTGTTGGCTCAAGACCTCCTGTATAAGACACAACACAGAGAGTTCAAAGTGTCATCTTTTGGGGTGTGAACTTCTTATCAAGGTGTGCCATCTGCATTGGGAAGCACGTGGATGCTTCTAGATGTTGCGTGCCAGCAACCTATTTTCATCTGTGTTACCTTCTGCTCCTTTGAGCTATGTCAGGCAGATTCCTTTTACAAGCTAATGACTTTTCCTCAGATGTTTTTTAAACCTTAGTTGGGGAAAAAACCAAGACAGCAAGATATACTGTGCTATTAACCCACCCAACGCTCATTATATCACAGTAAAGGTGCAAAGGCCACAATTTGCCATACTTTATAAATGAGACCACTTATTTTGCCATTAGAAGTTGTGATGAAGAATACATTGCTGTGTGTATATTTTGTTATAAAAAGAGTTAGGAGAATTTACATTTTAAAATACAGCTCCCAGAATCTTTTAGCCAGCATGGTATTGACAACGCTAGGGCATTGGGAACATTGCCTTTTGGACAACAATTTCGAGAATCCTAAAACACAACAAGCCCAGCCAACACATGTTAGAAACATATAACATATGTCCATATAACATACTGTTCCCTTCAATCTTGATCTAAAGCAAGGATGTGCAAGCTACTGGTTTACAACTTGCAACAAACTGCTTTGGGCTAATGGGAGCTGGAATGCAACAAAATCTGGAGGGTTCGAAATCCCAACCTCCTCTCTACACCTGAGAATGTGTGAGATTTTGCGCTTTTCTTTTTTATGGCTCACAATTTCCACAAAATAACAGCCTAACAGATACATGTGAGCCTTACAGCTTACACCCCCACACAGGCAATTCCAGATACTCAAAACTCATCTTACAGTTCATGCCCACACACTGGCAATTCCAGATATTCAAAACTCATCTCCATGAGAGGAAAAATATTGCTATCTCTTTGTTTTGACATTTGAAATGTACAGAATAGACTCCTGCACATCAGAGTACAGAACTTGGCTTTGGGACAGTATGGCGCAGTCAGTTGGTTGTTATTAACTGCCTTCAAATTGACTTCGACATAGGGTGACTCTATGGATGAGAGACCTCCAAGTCACCTCAACAGCCCTTCTGAGATCTTACACAGATCCATGGCTTCACCTATTGATTATTTCCATCTGGAATGTAGTCTTCCTCTTTTCCCACTTCCCTCCACTTCACCAACCATTATAATCTTTTCTAGTAAGTCCTGTCTTCTCATGACAGGCCCAAAGTACGATAGTATAGTCATTTAGATTTCTAGGGAAACTCCTGATGGTTTGCTCTTGGAGTAATTCATATTTCATTTTAAGAGTCCGTAGTATGGTACCACATCTCAAATGAATTGATTTTCTTCCTATTGGCTGTTTTCCCTGCCTAGCTTTCACAGCCACACATTCAAATTGAAAATACAGTGGCAAATACCAGCTTTAGTACCCAGTGATATATCTTTACTCTTCAGGACCATGTCTGGTTCTTTTATAGCTGCCCTTCCAAATCCTAGTCAATTTCTGAATTTTTTTAGTGCAGTCTCCACTTTGTTTAATGATTCATACAAGAGATGGTAAATTAGGAACCATTCCAATATCCTGATCATCTGCTTTAACGTTTTGTAACTCATCTGGTAAATACGTTTTAGTGCTATGGGTCGTTTTACAAATATGCTGATCAGGAATTTGACCAACATGACTTCTGTTTCTCCAACTTACTAATATTGTGGTGCCTTGAGGGGCTGTAAGGATTATATAGGAGTTACAGATTTGACTCTCATTGGATAACATTGTGGTCATTAGCCTTGGGACAATCACTAACTAACATCAAAGGCGAGTAGGGATCCTTGGCCCTGGGACCAAACCCAACTCTTCTGAGGCCCTGAATTGGCTATCTGGAATTCCTCAGACACATGATATTGTGATTTGGTGTTTGTTTATTTGTTCAGTCGCTTTCGACTCTTCATGACCTCATGGACCAGCCCACACCAGAGCTCCCTTCCGACCGTCATCACACCCAGCTCCTTCAGAGTCAAGCCAGTCACTTCAAGGATCCCATCCATCCATCTTGCCTTTGGTTGGCCCCTCTTCCTTTTCTTTCCATTTTCCACAGTATCATTATCTTCTATAGCTTTCCTTTCTTGTCATGACGTAGCCAAAGTACTTCAACTTTGCCTCTAATATCCTTCCCTCCAGTGAGCAGTTGGGCTTTATTTCCTGAAGTATGGACTGGTTTGATCTTCTTGTGGTCCAAGGCACTCTCAGAATTTTCCTCCAACACCACAGTTCAAAAGCATCTTATCTTCTTTCACTCACCCTTCCTTATGGTCCACCTCTCAAATCCATAGGTCACTATGGGGGATACCATTGCTTTCATTATGTGGATCTTTGTTGCCAGTGTGCTGTCTCTACTCTTCACTATTTTATCAAGATTGGTCATTGCTCTCCTCCCAAAAAGTAAACGTCTTCTGATTTCCTACTTGCAGTCTGCATCTGCAGTAAACTTTGCACCTAGAAATACAAACTCTGTCACCGCCTCCCAAATGTTGTATTTGTTTCAAAGTCTGCAAATGCTTTTTCTAGGTTATAATTACTTACATAATACAACAGGTATGATGCTCATGATAGGATGATCAAGTATAATTATTATAATATGTAATTAATATCATGACCATAATATGATAATTATGCATAATGAGTAAAAAAGGTAACAGTAGGCAGCAAGAGTTTAAAGGAAAGGAATTCTCCTGGAATGATGGGTTGGGCTATAGAGATGAGCCACAGCCACGTGACTGTTTCTATGCTGAATGAATTGGGAAACATTGTGGTGGAAGCAAGGGTGTCTTCCCTAGTCATAGAATCATAGAGTTGGAAGAGATCTTGTGGGCCATCCAGTCCAACCCCCTGCTAAGAAGCAGGAAAATCACATTCAGAGCACCCCCAACAGATGGCCAGCCAGCCTCTGTTTACAAGCCTCCAAAGAAGGAGCCTCCACCACACTCCAAGGCAGAGAGTTCCACTGCTTGAACAGCTCTCACAGTTAGAAAGTTCTTCCTAATGGTCAGTCCTCTAAAGCTTTGTGTTAACAATAGTATTCTCATGTCTTCTAGGCTGTTCCATATTCCAGAGAATTCAAACAGAAATATGACTACTTCAGGAAGAAATTAAAGAAACCAGTAAGTAATTGGATATTATGTGCCCAAACTAATTTTCTTCAGATGGGGAAAAGGTAATTGAGTAGGAAATCTGCCATGTGATCTTATGTTGCTTTGTTTGTGTCACTGCACAGAGCTTTTCAGTGTCTTGGTTCATTTGCTCATGTGTGCATTTCAGTCAGGGGCAGACTCAAGACCTTTTGTGACCTGAGACCCTTCCTTACGTCACAATACTTTGGATCTAAGGCCAGCTAACTTATGTTGGTATCGCAGGCAGAATATTCCCCTAAGGTCCTTTTCATTTTACAGATAGCAGTAAAAATGCAACATTAATCACTCAAGCAATTTAACAAATAACTGCCCATTTATGGCACTCAAAGTCATAATCGGGACTGGTTCTACAGAATGTGCAGGCAAGCCTCCAGACTCTCTTATAAAAGGACTAAGGCTAGCATTCCTGCATGTGTCTGCGTGCATTTTTCTCTTTGATTAAAATGAATCAGAAAGGTGTTTGAACCTAGAAGATTAACATTTGAGCTTCAGAACCTGCACAGAATAACTAGATCACGCTTTTCATGTATAATCCAATACAGATTTAACTGCCTTTATTTTTCATTCATCATGTTATGCTTAACAGTGTCACATATTTAAATGTAGGGGTCTCTGGTTTGGTCCAGATCAGGAGACTGGAACAGAAGAGGTTTTTGAGCTCTGATTTTGTTATGATACACCATTAAGTAGCATGGGCTGATGTATCCTGACTGCTCAAAAGCTAACTTTCTTCCTTATTTTAAGCATATATTGGATATTTGCCAAATGGCCATAGGAGTAATGAATAATTTACCAAATTAATTGTATGCTGGTCTATGATAACTACAGAAACAAACACATTTGGAATTATCATTTGTCATGTGAACAAGACATTAAGATATTTTGCGGACACTCCTTTCACAAAACAGTGTTTATAATGAATTTTCAGGCATCTGCTACAAAGCTGGCCTATTGATCAACTGGAGAAATTTAGGTGTTTCATGATTTGTTTTATCATATAGAAGGAGATTTTGCCTGATTTAAACCCTCAGCTGAACTTCTCATTGAGAAACAAAGCTAAAGTTTAATCACCAATGAATGAAAATACTCTTCTTTCCACAAAGGCTGATATACCAAACAGATTTGAGATGAAACTTCACAGAAATAATATTTTCGAAGAATCGTATAGAAGAATCATGTCAGTGAAGAGACCGGATGTATTAAAAGCCAGGCTGTGGATAGAGTTTGAATCCGAAAAGGGCCTTGACTACGGAGGTGTCGCCAGGGAATGGTTCTTCTTGTTGTCCAAAGAAATGTTCAACCCTTATTATGGCCTCTTCGAGTATTCAGCAACGTAAGTATGATCAAAGACTCACTTGGGTTTCTTTTTTCATATTTTGTTGGTTTGGATTCAGAAATTATATATCTTACCATACTTTTCCCAATTAATTTTACCTGGAAATGTTGCTAGTAGCCAGTCTCCCATGGCTTCTCTAGATCGTTGTGTGCACATTTAGATTGAGTCATCTAGACTTGGCTTGCTGGAAAGTTTTTCCTTTCCTTTCAGTTGAAGGCCAGAAGTTCTTACTGGGTTCCTCTTTGTAATTTGTCATGGTGTATTTATTTATTTATTTCATGTCAAGAGCATTGCATAAATAAATTAGTATAAAATAAAATAAAGGGAGCACAGGCAGCTACATAATTTTAGACCAAAAACGGGCATAGAGTACTAATGGAGCAGTATTAGAGGAGGAATCATACTAAAGTGGCATTTGATATTCAAACCGAACCTTGAAAGACAGCTTTGCAGAGAGAAGGCATAGACAGATGCCAACATTTATTTATTATTATTTATTTACAGTATTTATATACTGCTTTTCTCACCCCTAGGGGACTCAAAGCGTTCAAAAAATTAATTGAGAATCATACTTTTAAAAGAGGACCGGTGGGCAGCTCTACTCAAATGTTTGAAGAAGGAGAACAAAAACTGAAGCCTTAAACAGCATTTTATTTGCTGATGGGTACATCTGTCATTTCACCCAAAAGCAGCTAAAGAGGTTTCATGACTTATTTCCTTCTTTTAATATACCAAATGTGAATATAAATTTGGAACAAAAACCCCCCATTGCATATATAATATGCAATAATGGTCAATATTTTATTGTAATGTTAAATGATATCTCCCATCCACTAGGACATATTATACACATAATCACTTGACATAATGCTAATACTAAAACTGGACAGTTACATTTTCCTTGGAGAAACGAAATATCTTAAACTAGTGTCATTCCTCCCAGCACACACAAAATTATGAATAGGTGTGAGGAAAGCATTCCTTAAGGCCAGAGTTACACTGCCATATAAGACAGAGAATTTGCTTTGAACCAAATTATATGGCAGTCTAGACTCATATAACCCAGTTCAAAGCAGATAATCCAGATTCAGAAATTGGATTATAAGATATTGTAGATGGGACATAAGTGAAAATACCCTTTTATCAAAGTATGTCCTGGAGAAAATTTGTTTCAAGTGATGGCTCAGATTATGAAAGGAGAGACTTGGAAAAAAAATCATGAGGGAAATGTTCATTTGAGTATTTAAACAGAGATTTCTATGTTTCATAAGCATGCATTCAAATGCATGTACACATATATCTGTCATAATGCTAAGTCATAAAATAACCCATGTACAATATTTCTAGAACATGGTCATACAGCCCGAAAAACCTACAACAACCCAGCCCATGAAGTTTTTCTTTCACTTCCATGATCTTTAACATCATTGTATTGAAATTACAGTTGGCCATCTACATTTGCAAGTTTAACTTCTGCAGATTTGATTAACATGTTTTACCTAGGAATCTCTAGGTTCTCCAGCATGGCTGTATGACAGGCATGGTCAAACTTCGTCCCTCCAGGTGTTTTGGACTTCAACTCCCAAAACACCTGGAGGGACGAAGTTTGCCCATGACTGCTCTATAGTCAACATTTAAAGTTTTGCTGGAGGACTTAGAGATTTCTAGAGACATTTTCTTTTAGGTAAAAAACGGAATTCTGGAGGTTTTTTTCTCCATGTTCATGGGGACCCTGAACCCCAACCCCAGTGAAAGTGGAGGGCCTGCTGTAGTTTTGAACTATATAATTCCATTGATTATGTTCAGAGCATTGCTTTAGATTGGTAATTATGCACCCGTGACCCAGTTTTCCCACAGGTGCTGTTTCTAATCAGGTTTTTCATATTATTCTGCCTTTTCAATAAGACCTGAACATTAGCAGTAAATTACATTTCTGTCAATTTGTAACTGCCTTTTACAAAAACCACAGAAAGGAACCTTAATTATTACTGCCCCTCTCCTGGGGGCACATGACATTATTCTAATCCAATTCATTCCACTTTTTACCTAATAGTTAACTGCAACAGGTCCCTTAAAAGACTGATCTGTTTATTTACTGGCACTGCTTGGTGTCAGTACCCATATTACTTTTCTTTTATAGGTGTTCAGCACTGTGGAAAGTTTACCTGACAAAAGGGATAATTAAATAATTACCCTTTTCAGTCCTGTGCTGATTTCCTATCACAGAAACAAATAAAAACAGCACCTAACAAAGATAAGAATGAAACATGTTGGCCTATTGCTTCTCAGGGCTTCACCATAAGACATTTTGCATTGGTGTCCTGAGGATAGCTTCCCATATGAAAGACAGTCCAAATCATATATTGGCCATTAAGTTAAAATCTTCTGATCAATTGCTTGTCAATATCTTGGCAGGTAAAAATGAATGTCAGTCTTTAATTAACACCCTTCCTCTATCCTTTATCATAATATCCAGATTGGAAGTACTATTCATATCTGATTTAAAGTTCAGTAATAATCCTTAGCATCCTTGGAAATCAGGGTTTAAAACCATGCTTAGTCATGAAGTTTGGCTTATGCAAGTTACACTCTCTCAACCTCAGAAAAAAGCAATAGCAAACTCTCTGAACAAAGTTTACTAAGAAATCCCCAAGATCGGTTCACCTTATCAGAAATAATATGAGAGCAAACAACAATAACAATAATAATCCCACCACGGCATTAAAAGGCAACTAAAAATTACTAGTAAATGTAGTTGAGTGTAGCCTCCGAGCTGCTTTTGAAATTTGGGAATTCATGTTTGAGGCCATTACCCACAGTTAAGGAACTGTGCCTGAAAATGCTTCACACATCCATTCCATGTTTAAAAAAAGGAAGTGCTTTTTGTGGTTTGTTGTTAAAGCTACAGCTCTAATGCAGTGCTTAATTGCACTTTGAAGCCACAATTAGCACCGAATGACAGTTACTGTTATTATGATATTCCTGTTGCAGAAAATGGAAACAATTTGCTGTAATGTTCTAGAGATAAATAAATGCCTCTCCAGCTAGAAGATTGCTTACCTTGTTCCAAATGAAAAAGAGAAATCCAGTTGTGTTGTCAAAGGCTTTCATGGCTGGAATCACTAGATTGCTGTGCGTTTTCTGGACTGTATGGCCATGTTCCGGAAGCATTCTCTTATGACGTTTCACCCACATCTATGGCAAGCATCCTCAGAGGTTGTGAGGTCTGTTATGAAACATCAGAAGAAATAATAATAATAATAATAATAATAATAATAATAATAATAATAATTCTGGCAGCACAAGAACAAGCCATTCGAAACCAATGCCATCAAAGCCAGAATTGAAAAGTTGACAACAGATCCCAAATGTAGACTCTGCAAGGAAGCAGATGAAACAACAGATCACATCCTCAGCTGCTGTAAAAAGATCGCGCAAACAGACTACAAGCAGAGGCATAACACCGTTGCTCATTGGAACTTGTGCCACAAATACCATCTGCCTGCGACAAAGAACTGGTGGGATCACAAGCTGGAAAAAGTTACAGAGAATGAACACGCCAAACTCCTCTGAGACTTCTGAATTCAGACAGAGTTCTGGAGCACAACACTCCTGACCTCACAATTGTGTTAAAAAACAAAATAAGGATCGTTGATGTCACAATTCCAGCAGGATTACAGAGAAACAACAGGAAAAGCTGACACGATATGAGGATTTAAAGTTAGAACTGCAAAGACTCTGGCACAAGCCAGTAAAGGTGGTCCCAGTCGTGATCGGCACACTGGGTGCAGTGCCTGAAGACCTTGGCCTGCACTTAAACACAATCAGCACTGACAAAATTACCATCTTCCAGCTGCAGAAGGCCACCTTACTGGGATCTGCACTCATTATTCGCCAATATATCACACAGTCCTAGACACTTAGGAAGTGTCCGACATGTGAGCCAATTCAACAGCCAGCAGAGTGTCTGCTGTGGACTCATCATGTTGTGTTTCAAATAATAATAATAATAATAATAATAATAATAATAATAATAATAATATTTATTTATACCCCACCACCATCTCCTTGACGGGGACTCGGGGCGGCTAACAAGAGGCCAAGCCCAAAGATACAATACAGCAAAATAAAATACAAAATGCAGACAAACAAAAATTACATCAGAATAAAATACATACGATAGCAAAATAAAATAAATAAAGCAAACTGACATAATATAAATTTGAACACAATGGGCAGGCCAAATGGACGAGGTAAAATGATAAAACCCTGGATGAGGTAAGAATAGAAAAAGTGTAATTGAGAGGAGCCCAAAAAGGATGAACAGTGGGGTTAGGCTTCCAGTTTAGGATGGGGGAAAGTGCACCATAGGGGTAACACTGTAGATGGAACAAACAGAAATGGGATAAATGGTCACTCTCCAAAGGCAAGAATGCTTCTGGAACATGGCCATACAGCCTGAAAACCTCACAACAACCCAGTGATTCCGGCCATGAAAGCCTTTGACAATACACCTTTTTTTCCTTTCTTCCCACTAGCTTGCTGTTTATAGGGCAAGGGTGGGCAATTGCAGTGAGTTCAGGGCTGGTTTCCAGCCTTAGCAACTACTATAAACAATATTAGAAGTGAACAGAAATTTCACTTATTTATAGCCACCAGTGAATTTTGTGTATGTTTGTTCATTATTTTGATGTTAAAAAGTAATGGGGTTCAGCCTCTTGAAAAGATTAGTTAACAGCCTGAAATGTAATATTGCATCCTAGCTTTGAAGGAAAGAAGGCAGACTAAAAATCAAATAGGTGAATGAATATTGTGTTGCTTGACAAAAGTTGAAATCCATATATACATCATGCCCATCTCCAGTTCTTTCAATTTTCTTTTATTTCTTTTTTTCCAAATAAGGGACAACTACACTCTGCAGATCAATCCAAATTCGGGCCTTTGTAATGAAGACCATTTATCTTACTTCACCTTCATTGGGCGAGTTGCTGGGCTGGCAGTGTACCATGGAAAGCTTTTAGATGGTGAGTTTTCCCTTTGCTTAGAAGTCGCTGTGCTTATACAGTAACATTGAATGGATGAAGTAGACCTTTTTGAACAGAGCTAAAACTGGCAAGTTACAAATAAGGTAGAAAGGGGTGTTAAAAGGCATTTTCATCAGGGGCCATAGCAGTCTTATGGTTGCTTTCAAAGGGCAATTTGTAATTGTAAGACTGGGTAATGGGCCACATAAAATGACACGGAGGGCCAGATTTGGCCCTCAGGCCTTGTATTTAACACATGTTCATAAAAGTATTACATTTCAAGGAAAGTACGTTTCAGAAATAATGTAATTAGTGAGAAAGCAATCCCTTTACTGGTGAATTGAGATAAATTATAGTCTCACAACAATCCTGTGAAATTGATTAAGTTAAGATACTGACTTGCCCAAGGCAATTAGTGAACTCTGTAACTACAAAAGGACTTGAACTCAGACGTCCTCTATCTGGATGAAGCACTCCAAAGTTACATGGCTGGCATGGCTGCACTGAGCGCTGTTACCTTCCCATTGGAGTGGTACTATTGAACCACTAAGTCCTGAACCCGTGCTTGGCAGCTGTAACAGACTGGATGAGAGCGAACAAATTGAAACTTAATCCAGACAAAGTTATCCTGGTCAGTCGCAGGGGCCGAACAGGTATAAGGTTACAACCTGTGCTTGATGGGGTTACACTCCCCCTGAAGGCGCAGGTTCGCAGCTTGGGAGTGATCCATGACTCATCACTGAGCCTGAAACCCCAGGTTTCGGCGGTGGCCAGGGGACCTTTTGCACAGTTAAAACTTGTGTGCCAGCTGCACCCGTACCTTGGGAAGTTTGACTTCACCACAGTGGCCCACGCTCTGGTTACACTCCATATAGACTACTGCAACACACTCTATGTGGGGTTGCCTTTGAAGACTGTTCGGAAGTTCCAACTATCCATCCAGGTTGCTCACAGTAGGCAGGGTACAGGGAGCGCACAGCTCCCCTGTTACACCAGCTCCACTGGCTGCCAATTAGCTTCCGAGCACAATTCAAACTGCTGGTTTTAACCTACAAAATCCCGCACAGCTCTGGCTCAGTTTATCTGTCCGAACGTATCTTCCCCTATAAACCATCAAGGACTTTAAGGCCCTGCTCTTGGTCCCACCACCTTCGCAGGCGCGTTTGGTGGGGTCAAGAGACAGGGCCTTCTCTGTGGTGGCCCCCCAGCTGTGGAACTCTCTCCCCGGTGAGATTAGGTCTGCCCCCTCTCCTGTCCTTCAGGAAGCAGGTAAAATCCTGGCTTTAGAGTCAGGCATTTGCAGATTGATGGAGGATTCGATATAGACTAAGAGTTATTTGGCCACAATGTTTTGGACTGAGTTGAATGTTGTTTTTTACGTGATGAATTGTTTTATATGTATTTTAGAACTTATTTATTATATGTTGTTTTATGACATTATTTATTATATTTGCTGTTAGTTGCTCAGAGTCCTACTACGGAGGTAGAGAAGAACAAGATACAAAATGTCTAAATAAATAAATGCTCACATTTGCATGTTTTCAAACTACTAGGTTGGTAGAAGCTGGGGCTGACAACAGGAGCTTAACCTGTGCCCTGGATTCAAATTGCCGACCTTTCAGTCAGCAAGTTCAGTAGCTCAGTGGTTTAACCTGCTGTGCCACCAGGAGTCAATTAACTAATTTCTTCATACTAACTTTATAGGTTAGAATATAAACCATGCTTCTTCTTACAAACCATCAGGCAGATCATAGTTCATTAATGCTTAATTATTTAAATCTTATCCTTATTCAGTGATGTTCCCATGGTTTTGTCATCTTCAGACATTAATGCTGTACCACATGTACAAACCATTCTGACTGTCATGGGTTTGGAAACTATGGGTAGTCAATTTGGAGGTCATGCCAAAACCCTAATTAAACTTCAAGAGGTTTTCCTGGGACCAGATCATGTCACTATTATCTTGTAGCGATAGGTTAAAAAACATCTGATGAAATGGACTGAAATTCCTTCTTCCCAGTTCATCTCAAGGGCATTAATGGACCCCTTTATGCCTTTTTATTCTAAAGTTTAAGGTCATGGCTCTGAGTAGAAATCTCTTTGTAAGCTAGCCTGTGTAACTTAGTGGAGGAGTGTGGTGAATAATGTAAGGGACTGCTGAACAGTGATCAATAAAACGGTATTTTAAAGGTCTGAACAGAGGAATTCAGGGAACTGAAATTAAATCACCAATTTCCTTTGAAAGTCTAGAATGTTATCCTCATTAAAACTTGAAGGGACTTCACTTGCTTCTAGCTAACTTGGAGGAAAGCACAATAATTTCCTTTTTTAATGACTAGTTAGAATGACAAAGAATTGGGAATTGTTGGCTTCTGTTTTAGACTACTTCTGGTTGCATCTACACCAGACACAAGCTTTGGCCCACCAGTTGTTTTGGACTTCAACTCCTACAATGCCTAACGTCCTGTTGGCTGTTAGGAATTATGGGAGTTGAAGTCCAAAGCACCTGGACGGTCGAAGTTTGCCCATGCCTGATCTACACGTAGAATTAATGTAGTTTGGTAGCATTTATTTATTTATTGTGTCAGGAGCAGACCAAACAGTTGCATTACATTTTTAAACAAACAAACAAACAGACAAAACACAAAGTTTGCAAGCTTGGTAGTTGATTAAATGTCTTTTGACCAATATCTGGCCACTTGGAGTGCCTCTGGTCTTGCCGCAAGGAGGTCCTCCATTGTGCATGTAGCAGGGCTCAGGTTGCATTGCAGCAGGAGATCTGTAGTTTGCTCTTCTCCACACTCGCATGTCGTGGATTCCACTTTGTAGCCCCATTTCTTAAGATTGGCTCTGCATCTCGTGGTGCCAGAGCGCAGTCTGTTCAGCGCCTTCCAAGTTGCCCAGTTTTCTGTGTGCCCAGGGGGGAGTCTCTCATTTGGTATCAGCCATTGGTTGAGGTTCTGGGTTTGAGCCTGCCACTTTTGGACTCTTGCTTGCTGAGGTGTTCCAGCGAGTGTCTTTGTAGATCTCAGAAAACTATTTCTTGATTTAAGTCATTGACGTGCTGGCTGATAACCAAACAGGGGATGAGCTGGAGATGTCACTGCCTTGGTCCTTTCACTATTGGCTGCTACTTCCCGGTGGATGTCAGGTGGTACAATACTGGCTAAACAGTGTAATTTCTCCAGTGGTGTAGGGCGCAGACACCCCGTGATAATGTCCAGGGTGGGAGAAAGAACTCTTGTCTGTTGGAGCTAGGTGTGAATGTTTCAATTGGCCACCTTGATTAGCATTTGATGGCCTGGCAGTTTTTAAGTGTGGTTTGTTACTGCCTGGGAGAATCTTTTCTTGAGCGGTGATTAGGTATTCCTGATTATTTCTTGCCTGGAGTTCCCCTATGTTTGAGTTTAATTCTTTATTTAGAGTTTTTTAAAATACTGGTAGCCAGATTTTGTTCATTTTCATGGTTTCTTTCTTTCTGTTGAAATTGTCCACATGCTTGTAGACAATGGCTTCTCTGAGTAGTCTGACATGGTAGTCTCAAATAATATGCTGTGTCCAGGTTGGTTCATCAGGTGCTCTGCTATGGCTGACTTCTCTGGTTGAAGCAGTCGTCACTGCCTTTCATGTTCCTTGATTCGTGTTTGGGCAGTGCTGCATTTGGTGGTCCCTATGTAGACGTGAGAAGTGAGGTTTATATATTTGTGGGATGTCCAGGGTGAGGGACACTCCACAGATATATAAATCCCACTTGCCTAATTTCCAAGAGACCTCACAACTTCTGAGGATGCCTGCCATTGATGTGGGCAGGAGAGAATGCTTCTGGAACATGGCCATACAGCCCGGAAAACTTACAACAACCCAGTGATTCCGGCCATGAAAGCCTTTGACGACACAATGAACATCTCTTAGTGAGTATTGTTTACAGTTGAAGAGCAATCTTGGAAGGCCAATTTAAGAAAATCAGTATGATGTCTGCATGGTGCGAAGAGTCTGACAGAAGTAATGAAAGTGATTCAGTTTCAGGACCAACATCACTTTTAAACCAGACACTTCCTGACTATTAGCATAATGAGAGCTTGGGCATAGTAGTTCTTGATTTCCATCAGGGCTCAATAGGTTGGTAATTTCGGTGAATTGTCCTACACTTGCACTTAGGTATATTATTACATTTCTGTGATGACTGCAGGCAGTGTCAGTTTTAAAATGTGGCTTCATAGTCTACTGTCACTTTTCCCTCTTAATAGCCACAATTTTAACTTTGCCGGTGTCCTTTCCTCGTTATATTTCTCCTATGGAAGGCAGCCATTTTTAATTAAACTTTGTTACGGTATTTTGTTCCCAGGTTTCTTCATTAGACCTTTTTACAAGATGATGCTGGGGAAACCAATAACTCTGAAAGATATGGAGTCGGTGGTAAGTGAACACTGAAAAGCTTATTAGTGTTTTCAATTATGCGCTTTTCTTTTTCTCTGGGGAAATTATTAAATGTCAACATTCCCAGAAGCTTTGCACTTTCAGGCAAGGGCCTTGTGTTATGTGATCTCGGACAAAATGCACTGCTCAGATTTTAGTTTTTAATTCTTTAATGTAGCTTTTTTGACTACCGAAGCAGCAATTTGAAGCCCTTAATGCAATTAGATTCAACGGGAAAAGAAAGATCAATGCAATTATTTTTGAGGAAGGTTTTTTCTTCTCCTTTTGAATTGAAAATTCAATTCAATTTTCAGTCAATTTGACATCAGCTTTAAGTAGTTCTTTTACATAAAATATATGCATGCTGAATTTTGTTGAATAAACTGAATAAAGAGTGAGCAAGATAATTGTCCTCATCAAATGCAAGAGTATTTCTAAGTATTTTCACATTAGCAAGGCAGTGTAGTGCCCTGATTATAGCAGGGTCGAAACTGTGGTCTTCCAGTGTTCTTGGACTGCAACTTACATCATTCCTCACTGTAGCCCTTGCTGGGTCTGATGGAAATTGCCAGCAAAAATATCTGGAATGCCATTCCCACCTCTGTTGCAGTGCTAAACAGTGCAGAGACTTTTGTTGAAATCCACGCAACACTTTGCAATTCAATAGACCCGCTGTTTCTTAATCTATGGGTCCCAACCCCAAACAGGATTCTCTTAGTTCAGCATTTCTCAACCTGGGGGGTCAGGACCCCTGGGGGGGGGGGTCACGAGTGGGTTTCAGATTGGTCACCAAAGATGATCAGATACATATATTTCTGGTGGTCTTAGGAACCCCTTTGGCAGAGATCTCTCCGCTTGTCCTTCTCTTCCTTTTTAGAAACAGATGAGAAATCCTCCCAACAAAAATCCTCCTCTGCTGTGATTGGCTGGCCTCTCGGCCAAGGGGAGAGCTGTTTCTGAAACTCCAAGTGTGGAGGGGAGAACAGGCGTGCTTGGCACATGGCAATGTGGTGCACATGTGTGGGCAAGGGAGAGAGTGCGAGGTTGGAGGGAGGCTTGTGCCAGCAAGTCCCTTCAAGGCATGGGGGTTCTGTGTGGGAAGTTTGGCCCAATTCTATCATTGGTGGGGTTCAGAATGCTCTTTGATAGTAGGTGAATTATAAATCCCAGCAACTACAAGTCCCAAATGTCAAGGTCTATTTTGCCCAAACTCCACCAGTGTTCACATTTGGGCATATCGAGTATTTGTGCCAAGTTTGGTCCAGATCTATCATTGTTTGTGGCCACAGTGTTCTCTGGATGTAGGTGAACTAGAACTCCAAAACACAAGGTCAGTGCCCACCAAAACCTTCCAGTGTTTTCTGTTGGTCATGGGAGTTCTGTGTGCCAAGTTTGGTTCAATTCCATCATTGGTGGAGTTCAGAATGCTTTTTGATTGTAGGTGAACTATAAATCCCAGCAACTACAACTCCCAAATGATAAAATCAGTCATTGTCTCCAACCCCTCTGGTATTTAAATTTGGGCATATTGGGTATTGAAATACAAATGAAAATACACGCCGAATATCAGATATTTACATTATGATTCATAACAGTAGCAAAATTACAGCTATGAAGTAGCAACTAAAATAATTTTATGATTGGGGGTCACCAAATCATGATGAAAATGCCCCCTGAAAGTACATTAATACAACCCCTTGCCTTTCCACATGTTCCCAACCCCTGGTATTTAGGCGTATTCCTATTTGTTATATTTGCAAAAAGTGACTAATGGGAAACAATGCTGTTCTTCCAGGACAGTGAATATTACAACTCCTTGAAATGGATCCTGGAGAATGACCCTACAGAGCTGGATCTCATGTTTTGTATAGATGAAGAAAACTTTGGACAGGTAAGTCAAGCATCCAGTCCATTCCAACATATTCCTAGCATTGTTCTAAGACATTGCCTGTTTAGTATTAGCTTACAAACCATGATAATTGCTTTTGTTTTAATTTTATCTTATTTATATCCTGTTTTTGCTCCCAACTTTAGCCACAAGATGATTTACAACTTAGATTAAAACAAATTAACAGCTAAAACAATTTTTATTTGAAAAGCTTAAAAAAGGAAATAATCCCTTTAAAATACACATTTAAAACACTTTGAAACATAATAATAAAGACAAAGGCAAACTATCCTATCAAAATCAATAGCAAATTAACAGCCCTAATTTTTAAAAAGTTTTTTTCCTGTTGGCAGAAAGAGGCCAGAAAACAGCCCAACCTAGTCCGTATAGGAGAGAATTGCATTATTTATTTACAGTATTTATATTCCACCCTTCTCACCTCTCAGGGGACTCAGGGTGGATTACAATGCACATATATATGGCAAATATTCAATGCCATAGACAGACACAGAGGCAATTTAACACTCCAGCTTTCTGGCTTCATGAGGGTATGCTCGATTCCGGCCACAGGGGGAGCTGCTGCTTTATCGTCCACTTGTGACATCGTGTCCTTGGTGGAGTACTTCCTCATTCTTATGCATGCTACTGGAAGGTTTTATGGTGTCGTAAATTAGTTAAATTAGCCTCTTCACATAGAGCGGTACCTAAATTTCCTACTTGACAGATGCAACTATCTTTCAGGCTGCATAGGTCAACAGCAAGCTAGAATATTAGTGGTCAGGAGCTCACCCCGACCCAGGCTGGCTTTGAACTCATGACTTCTCAGTCAGTAGTGATTTGATGCAGCTGGCTACTAACTAGCTGTGCCACAGCCCGATCCCAATTATCTGGAAGGAGCCACTGAAAATTCCAAAGATGTGTCCAAATGAAATAAGGAAGTGAAAGAAATCTACCCCTTGGAGGGAAGATTAATTCCTGGAAGAGTTACACTTGTCAGGAAATTAACTGACAAAGGAGAGCACAAAATAAAACGAGCACTAAATATTGCTTCTTCTGACATTATGTGAGGGGGATATGGAAATATTTTGTTTGTTTGTTTGTTTGTTTAATCTCAGCCAAAATTTTCATCCTAAACCAGACTTTACAGGATTTTGAGGAACAATTTGCATTTCAAAGGCTTAACAACAGCTTAAGGAAGATTGTTCTTCTGGAAAAACACTGCTTAAGCCTGAAAAGGTTTCATAACATGACACTTAAATTACGTTTGCTTCATTGCACCTTCTAACACAAATGTAAAATCTATATTTCTTGGGAAATGCATTTGGTCCAACCCCCCAATGAATTTCTGTCTTATTAAGAAATTGCATACATATCACATGATAGCAGCTCATCTACATTTAATAGTAGGTATGAAAATGATCTGGATAGAATCTTCAGGCTAATATTTTCTCAGTATCAATATTCCTGTGAACCAGAAATGGAGAAAAAAAGATTATCAATCCAGATGGTCCTTAATTCCTTCTCACCAATAGCTGTAGTTGCAGCTGAATGAACATGTCAGTAGACTCTGAAATGAGGAAAATAACTTGCTCCTCTGAAGTTAAAGCCAAACATAAAAAATCCAGAAAGAACCCCTCAACCTCTGAGGATGCCTGCCATAGATGTGGGTGAAACATCAGAAGAGAATACTTCTGGAACATGGCCATACAGCCCGGAAAACTCATAGCAACCCAGTGATTCCAGCCATGAAAGCCTTTGACAATGCACAGAACCTGTCTTGTTCGTAACTTAGGGACTCCCTGTGTTATCTGTGCTTTTAGTATAAAATAAGTAGATTTTAATGTAGTGAACTTTTCTTCTAATTTTAATATGCTTTCTTCATTCTTAAAATGTATTAATTTTAACATTACATTAAAATATCCCAGTTTTTTTATATAATAATTTTTTATTGATTTATCACATTTATTACATACTATTGTCTTGTATAAGTCTTGTATAAGCAAGCAGAGTGAGAAGTAGTATATGGCATATGGTCTGTATCTCAGAAACTAGAGCTAATAGGGGGAAACTGCCAATTTTGGAATCAGCAGGTCAAACATACCCAAAACAGGTCTAATATTTAAGGCATCGAAATGTGTATTGGCCAATGAACTTCTAGTCTAAGAGGCCACCTACACGTGCCACAAACACTGATCCAGAGTGGGAGTGTGTGAGTATATAGTTCAACTTGTTAGCCTTCTTAGTCAACAAACTTGGTCCACCTTGGTGTGTTGATGGCATTCTTTGAAAGCCAGTTGGATTTGTACCTATCATGTTCTTTTTTATTCTGGCATCACAGTGGAGCAGCTGCGTTGAGTTTGAAGAAATGCCCGACAGAGCATCACTGCTATTCCAAACACTGACACCGTTGTCCCCATTGAACAGTGTTACATTCCTATAAACGAGCAGATGACACACCAATTAGTCTTGCCTTTAACGTGCTAATGAAATGTGGTGCCTAATTCTGATTTATCAATTACCTTGGAACAGTTCACCTTTCTTTGGGGTCATCTTTGAAGCATGGAACATTTTGGCAATCAGGAAACAAATCTCCATAGATTTGACCCAGAAATAATGTTAGAAAAATCAAAATTGCAGAGAGTTCATTAATTAGAAAAGCCATGCAATAAATTAGAATCTAATAACTGTAGCAATACTTTCTGACATGCTCTTACCACGTAGATAATGTTTCCAAACCTGCATGATTCATTTCAGCAGGCCTGTGGGGACTGTTTGCTCTCTGGAAAGGAACCTTCCAGGAAAGTGATTATTCTCTATATGTGTTGTTTTTATTTTAATAAGTATGCTTTTAATTGGTTTTATTTCTGTTGACTGTGATCCACCTTAGATCCTATTGCTGGAGAAAGGTGGTATAGAAATTAAGCAAATAAAAAAACTTTTATGTTTTAACTTTTCTTTCCTGTTTTGGTTTTTGTAAGTGCCTTTGACATCCAAGGCTCAGGGGGAAAGGGGAGAATAGAAAGAACTAAATATTATTTACCTTTTTCTATTTGCAGACATATCAAGTTGACTTGAAACCAAATGGATCTGAAATCACAGTCACAAATGAAAACAAAAGAGAATATATTGAGTATGTATACATTTATGTATTCATTTATCCAGTTTTATATTTTAACAATCCTATTTGTTCAAACTGAACTTCAGGGTAACTTCACCAGGAATTGTTACAAATCAAATCTCTTTTGATAGCAATTAGAAACTCAGATAAAATAGAATCTTGATGAAATAGTGAAGAGTAGAGACATCACACTGGCAACAAAGGTCCACATAGATAATGCAATGGTGTTCCCCATAGCAATCTATGGATGTGAGAGCTGGGCCATAAGGGAAGGCTGAGTGAAGGAAGATAGACGTTTTTGAACTGTGGTGTTGGAGGAAAATTCTGAGAGTGCCTTGGACCGCAAGAAGCTCCAACCAGTCCATATGACTGCTCACTGGAGGGAAAAATATTAGAGGCAGAGATGAAGTACTTTGGCCACATAATGAGAAGATAGGAAAGCTTGGAGAAGACAATGAAGCTGGGGAAATGGAAGGAAAAAGGAAGAGGGGCTGACCAAGGGCAAGATGGAGGGATGTTATCCTTGAAGTGACTGGCTTGACCTTGAAGGAGCTGGGGATGGTGACGGCTGACAGGGAGCTCTGGCATGGGCTGGCCCATGAGGTCATGAAGAGTTCGAAGTGACTGAACAAATAAAACATCAGAAACTCAGATATTTTAATTTTATACTGAGAGTTTATGGCCAACTCCTGGGAACAAACCACTCTATTGTTGCAAGCTCCACTGGCTGCTAGTCTGCTTCCTGGCCCAGGCCCCTTCTACATTGCCATATAATCCAGATTATCAAAGCAGGTAATCCACATTATCTGCTTTGAACAGGATTATATGAGTCTACACTGCCATATAATCTGGTTCAAAGCAGTGAATCTGGATTTTATTTGGCAGTGTAGAAGGGGCCACAATTCATAGTGCTAGTCATGACTTACAAAATCTAAGGTCCAGATTATCAGAAAAACTGCATCTTCCTATGTGATCCTACCCTTGTTTTGAGATTTTCTCCAGAGATAGTTCTCTTTGACTCAAGGAGCTGCATGTTGTCTACCTGTTTTAAAGAGAAAAGTGTGAGTGTTGCCATTCATAAAGTCCAGAATACGTGAGGCTAGTAAAAAGTGGGTTCTGTTACTTGGCCATTGAGAAATCTGGGAAAGTTTGCTTCCTACCCGTTGAACAAATCTTTCAACGGGTATGTCTCAATGGCCCCAAAGTGAGGAACTCTCAAGTCAGATGCCAGTTGATAGAACTCCTGGCACTGGGTATACTATGACCCCTGTATTAATGAGGACCAAGATCTATTGGAAATTCCCAATGTCAAGATCTTGCGTCTAACAGCAACCAGACGCAGAGCCTTTACAGCAGTGGCACCATCACTCTGGAATACTCTGCCACCTGAAGTCCGAGCCTTGCGGGACTTATCAGGTTTCCGCAGGGCATCTAAGACATATCTGTTTTGACGGGCTTTTGATCTCTGATATTGCTGTTTTTAAATTGTTTTAAATTGTTTTTAAATTGTGTTCAATTTTAGCCTCTTCTTGTAAGCCGCTCCGAGCCCCAGGGGAGTGGCGGCATATAAGTTCGAAAAATAAATAAATAAATGAATAAATAAATAAATAAATAATGGTAGGTAAATTTCCGGATTCATGAACTGAGGAAGAACTGTTTAAAGCTACAGACAATGCAGTCACTGTTGCCCATTTTTGTTTTAAAACTATTTAGCTGCTTGTGATCCCTTTATTTTATCAGTTTTAAACTTATTTATTATGCACGAAATAAATAAATAAAGTAGATGTTGGTAGTCATGCAATCAGGTAACAACTAGGTAACTTATTAAAATCTCCCCTTCTACACAGCCATTAAATTGTGGGAGACTTCTCCAGTTTTCACTGTGGCAACCCTAGTTAGTATTACAAACCACATTCATAACTGAACAAACAGACATTCAGACTTAAATTTAAAAGGCTCCTATATATTTTAAACTACTGCATTACATTATAACTTATTAAAAATACCTTGGAATCTCTTGACTTTGAAGACTCTTACATGGCCAAACCATACTGGAATTCCATGTAATGTTTCTTCCAAGGCTTTGTTTTAAATGAAAATCAGTCAGTAAAGGCAAAATCCTAATTAGGAACAGAAGTCATAGGGCATGTGTAATAGGAAACAAACAGGCAGTAGAGAACATATTCAGCACGTTATTCTCTGCTTTGAATTGCAACCTATAATTGGTGACTTTGCATTAAAAAAATAAAATGGAGAGTGCAACTCAGAATACCTGAATTATAAAGGCATACCATTACTAGGCGATTGTTTTAATATAGTGATTAATTTCCTTTACCCCCAATATAGTAAAATAGAGCATAATCTCCATAGAAACCAAAGAATTAATGCCATGTTGTTTCTGCACAACAGACCTCTTTTAAATACAGAAAGGTCATCTGTGAAGCACTTTAAAGCATATGTACTGAGATCTTTAAATGTCAGGCCATAAAATGAAAAAAAAATCTCTTTGAATTACTCTTCAGTGCTCATCAGTAATTTTCTTTAACGATCTCATCAGTCTCCCAAAGGAAATCCGAGGAATTAATGAAAAAGCTTCACATATTCATGAGCTCAGGAGATAACAGAATTGCAGCAAAGGCAGGAAACGTTGCATTTACCTCGTTTGTACTGTTTACATTTTCTCTCAGTTTGATGAAAGATTACTGAAGCTGTAAATGGGAAGCCAGAGAAAGACATTAGAGTGGTTCAGATACTATTTAAATTATCTCTCTTGTTCTAATGGAGGTGGGATTTTTTCTCTCTCTTTTTTGAATGCTGTAGTTTAGTCATCCAGTGGCGGTTTGTCAACAGAGTTCAAAAGCAAATGAATGCATTTCTGGAGGTAAGTTGATTTGCCAGCTGCTTATTATTTTCTGTCTCGTAGTCTATATTTGCTGAGATTAAACTACATTTTTAAAATCAATATGTTTCATAGGCTTCCAAAATATAACCACATAGGGATCAATGACAACACATTATGAAAATTTATGGCACAATGCACCCAAAACACCACAGTCGTTCTCCACTGTTCTTTTGAGTGCCGTAGGTCCTTTTTCTTTCTGCAAAGGCAAGAAATAAATTAAATGCAGACTGGCCTTCTAGCTTGATTCATCTCTGTAAGGAGTTGAAGAAGAGGAAGGTAGGCAGAGAATCATACTACTACACTGTCATATAATCCACTTCAATGAATAATAATTTATTTATCGTATCAGGAGCGAACCAAGGATAAAGTTGTAATGTATTTTTAAAAATCACAAAGTTCGAAAACTTGGCATTATATTAAACATTCTTTGACCACTAGCTGGCCACTTGGAGTGCCTCTGGTGTTGCTGTAAGGAGGTCCTCTATTGCGCATGTGGCAGGGCTCAGACTGCATTGTAATAGGTGGTCTGTGGTTTGCTCTTCTCCACACTCGCATGTCATGGACTCCACTTTGTGGCCCCCATTTCTTAAGATTGGCTGTGCATCTTGTGGTGTCAGAGTGAAGTCTGTTCAGCACCTTCCAAGTTACCCAGGCTTTTGTGTGCTCGGGGGGGGGGGGGTTTCTCATTTGGTATCAGACATGGGTTTAGGTTCTGGGTTTTAGCCTGCCACTTTTGGACTCTCGCTTGCTGAGGTGTTCCTGCGAGTATCTCTGTAGATCTTAGAAAACTATTTCTTAATTTAAGGTGTCAGTGTTCTGACTGATATCCAAACAGGGGGTGGGCTGGAGATGTCACTACCTTGTAGGTCCTTTCATTATTGGCTGCTACTTCCCGGCGGATGTCAGGTGGTGCAGTACTGGCTAAACAGTGTAATTGTTAGAGTGGTGTAGGGTGAAAGCATCATGTGATAATGCGGCATGTCTCATTAAGAGCCACATCCACTGTTTTAGCATGGAGAGATGGGTTCCAGACTGGGCATGCATGCTGAGCAGCAGAGTAGCAAAGCGCAAGGGCAGATGTCTTCACTGTATCTGATTGTGATCCCCATGTTGTGCCAGTCAGCTTTTGCATGATTTTGTTTCTAGCGCCCACTTTTTGCTTGATATTCAAGCAGCACTTCTTGTAGGAAAGAGAACGGTACAGGGTAACTCCCAGGTATTTGGGTGTACTGCAATGCTCCAGTGGGATTCCTTCCCAGGTACTCCTCAGAGCTTGAGATGCTTGTCTGTTCTTAAGGTGAAAAGCACATCTGTGTTTTAGATGGATTGGGAATCAGATGGTTTTCCCTGTAATAGGCAGTAAGGGCACCTAAAACTTCAGAGAGCTTCTAATAATAATAATAATAATAATAATAATAATAATAATAATAATAGCAGCAGCAACAACAACAACAACAACAATCCTATCTCATCAGCCAAAAGCAGGCCCACACTTCCCATTGAAATACTAATAAGTTTATATTTGTTAAAATTGTTCTTCATTTTAATTATTGTAGTGTTTTAATTGTTTTTTGCACTACAAATAAGATATGTGCAGTGTGCATAGAAATTCATTCATGTTTTTTTCAAATTATAATCCGGCCCTCCAACAGTTTGAGGACTGTGACCTGGCCCTCTGTTTAAAAAGTTTGAGGAATCCTGCTTCAGACCGTAGACTCCTTAAAACAGTCCAAAAATGAGCCTAGAATCAGTGTTTATGAGATGAAAGTAATAACCTCAAGATTGACAGCTATATATACCTATCATGTAAGGACCTAACAAATGGCAAGACTTCATAAAATATACACTATGATACACATTTCAATCTGAACGAGAGACCCCATTGAAAATAAAGATTAATAGCGACTAGCAGTAATATCACAGGGCTTTGTTCTCACTATCTTGAAACATTCATTACATACGGGAATCATTCTTTATCATAGTATGGTTATATATGATCGTTTTGTTAAAACATTTTGACTCAACAATTCTGTGTTTGCTGTCCTTTGAATTCTTTGGATTTAAGTTTTATTTTAAAGTTCAGACATGTTAAAAGAAATGAATGGATAAAAATCAAACACCGAAAATGGCACCATATTGCAGCCACTTATCTGGATGTGTCAGTCTGAGGATATTCAGCTTCTGACCACATGATTCACTATTATGTTTGATTTATTTCCACTTTTCCTGGGGACCATACTGTGTTGTAGCAATTCAGCTCACAAAGGATAAATCCAAAAGCCTTTGCAGTCTACTATTGTATCTTTACTCCTTAGTTTGTCGTCCCCTTTCAGGCTTAGCTTAGTCTCTTTGTAAGCCATTCAGAGCCTGGCATCTGCCCCACGGAGTTGCTGTTTTGAAGAAGTGGCACCTTGCCGTGGGGAGCCATTTCAAAGTTTCTGAAATGTGTGCAATCAGAATAGAACTTTTTTCAGTCATATTGATGGTCATAGCAATGCGAATAATCCTAGCATGGTTGGAGGGTATGACAAACTTCACGTCTAACAGCATCCCCCCAACCAAATTCCAGTGTGCACTCTCAGCTGCTCCCATCACAACATGGTTTCTTTTGCTACATTTTTCTGTCTTTTTATTGTATAGTTACTTGGCATTATGTTGCTGGGATTTGAAAGAAACCAAAATTTTCTCAGTTGAACACTATTTGCTTTTATTCTTCTTGGGAATGATGTACAGGCAGTTCCAAGTTACATACATCCGACCTACAAATGACTCATAGTTACAAATGTAAATGAGACAACAGGAAGTGAGAGAAATCTACCCCTAGGAAGGGAAATTCACTCCTGTAAGTTGTCATGGGGAAAAAGTGTCTCCCCTGAAGCTTTCTCACCAATCCTTGTTTCACAACAATCAAAAAAATTCAAAATCCAGTTCTCACAGGGACAGAAAGTGAGGTGAAATCTTCCAAACAGGGGCACAGGTAGCAAATGCCACAGGGTTGTTAATCCCTCCCTATCTATCTATCTATCTATCTGGAGTTATATTGTAAAATGTCCCGATTTACATTCAAATTCAACATACAGAACCTATCTTGTTCGTAACTTTAGAACTGCCTTTATTCTCTTCTTACTTTAAAAAACAAACTTTAGACTTTGCTTTCTTTATGGTGAAAGATATTTAAATCAATTTGGAATGAACTTTTAATTTATGCTGTCTTTTCTTCCATGTTCCTCACCCGCTGGTTTCAGGGTTTCACAGAACTCCTGCCTACCGACTTAATTAAAATCTTTGATGAAAATGAGCTGGAGGTTAGTTACCTTGTGTTTTTAATTTATTTTTAGAAATATTATTTTCTTCTAAAACACTGCACAGCCAGTGGAAAAAGTCATTACATTTTTGTTATTTGGGGGTGGGAACATATTCATTTGATTTTACCATGTACACAATTATGAGCTACCTGACAATCCCCTGACATGTATTTATTTATTTATTTATTTATTTCAAACATTTGTATCCCATCCTTCTCAACTCCAGAGGGGGGCACTCAGGGCAGCTTACATCCAGCAGCAATTTGATACCAATATATGCAACAAAACAATATAACACAAATTGACATTAATTAAAACAGTAAGTTATAAAATATGCAATTAAAACATTTCTAAGAGCAATATAACCACATCCAAGTCCAGTTCAGCATCCAGAGTTCCAGTCCAAAGCTTGTCCCTTATCAGTTCTCACGAATCATTGCAATTACTTGTTAAGCCTGTTACCCAAATGTCTGGTCCCAGAACCATGATTTGTACTTCTTCCAAAAGGAAAGGATCGATGGAGCCAACCTAATCAAGCTCCTTAATAATATATTAATTCCCCACCCCACCCCCACCTCCAGAAAGACACTATTCCAGCTAAGGAAAATGATGTGGCCTAGTTTACTCAGGAGTTTAACTCCCACAAAGTTTTACAAGGGTGTAACCTTTGCCACATACCACTTTCATAAAACTTATTGATCAGTAGATCTACTATTCTAGGAAATTGTCTTGGATATATCCCACTGAAGGCGATAAGATCCAATGCCTCAGTAAATATGTATTGATAGTATTGTTTAACCTGTCTCTTGGTATAGATCAATATGTCAATGTTGAGAAATGCTGGGAGCTGGAGTTCTAAAAGGCAGTATGATTGCCACTCTGGTGTAGATTATTAATTGGTTTATACATTTACTATAATATTGCACTTGGATGTGCTTTCAAAATATGTTAAGATGTGTCTTGTCCTATAGAATCAAGCTTGTTGTTGGTATTCATTATAGCAATATGAGTCTAGTTTTTTATGTGTCTGCAGATGAAAATTCTGCAAGAACTTTAGACTCTGGAATATCACAAAATACAATGAACACTTACTGTAAAAGTTGTTGTGCATCCTTCAAAACTTTTGTTCATTTGCAGTTGCTAATGTGTGGTCTTGGTGATGTTGATGTCAATGACTGGAGACAACATACCATCTACAAGAATGGATACTGTCCAAACCATCCTGTCATTCAGTGGTACTGGAAGGTAAAATTGTGATGCTTGATACAATAAATGATATTTTTCTTCACAGGCTTCTTCTTATCTCTCTTCTGTAACCTAAATAATGATATCTGACTACTTGCTTACATAGGAATTCAAGGAGGATAGTTAAATCCGTGAATACCAGCCAAGATGTTTCTATATCCGTTCAGTGCCAAAAGGAATAATCTTAATATATGGTCAGCAAGACCATAGGGGCCTTGTTGAAATCATGTCCTGCTTGTGGGCTTCCTTTAGACAACTGGTTGTCCATTGTGGTTGTCCACTTAATAGATTCTACCTTTAGTCTGTTCCAGTAGCTATTTTCTTATGCTCTCATATAAGAACATATTTCTTTATTCAGGGATTCTCAAGCTTAATATAGGCCAGTGGTTTTCAACTTGTGGGTCCCCAGGTGTTTTGGCCTACAACTCCCAGAAATCACAGTCCGTTTACTAGCTGTTGGGATTTCTGGAAGTTGGGGGCCAAAACATCTGGGGACCCACAGGTTGAGAACCACTACTTTACATGAAAAGGCCCCAGCTTGTTTCTCAATGTTAAAATTTTAATTAAAAACCAAGTTATTATTTCTAACCTGTCAATGTGACAGAGTTGTGTATAAAAGCATCAATAAATCTTTGTCACTGTCTGTTCTATAGGCTGTGCTACTGATGGATGCTGAGAAACGTATCCGACTACTGCAGTTTGTAACTGGGACATCACGAGTGCCTATGAATGGATTTGCTGAACTTTATGGTGAGTTAATTCTTTGTTGTTGTTCTCATGGCTTTGAATAGGATCCCCCACCAATGTTCAGGCTTAAGCAGCTGAATAGATGTATTCTTCAAAATTTAAATACATACCTAAGGAATACCACCATCATCCCAAACACATGGCACAAATAAAACCATCTTTTTATTGTTGAAAATATTGTTCCTATATGGGTAAAGTTTTTTCACAAGAAGTCTCCATTATTATTAAGGGCGATCTCAGTGGAAGCAGACAGGGAAGAACTACTTCTAAGGATGCAGCCTTTTTTGTTCCTATGTAGACAAGAATTATAGAGATGGAACATTTAGTCCAACCCACAAGCAAATTGCTAATGCATTCTTGAATAATAGCCACCCAACTTTTGTTAAAGAACTCCACAGAACCTTTAGAGGGAGTAGATTTGTAGGTAGACTCAGCTGAAATATACACTTAACATTTTAATTTGCCCATAATTTTGGACAAATATTTTGTTGTGTTTTTTCTCCACCTGGGCAATGGGGCTGGAAAGATGTCTGATGAGAGTGGGACTGGAATAAGAAAAGGCATTTGCAAGGGTTTGGCACATATTTGGCTCCAAGCTGCAAATTCTTCCTTGTAGAATATCCTTCTAGCATATTCAGGTTACATCCTCACAGGGCAGGCTTGGGGATTCATTTGCCAAATTAATACTCCTTAAGAAGTGCATTTGGGTTAGAAGCATCTTAGTTGGGGGCAGGAGAAAAGTTCACTGCCATTGTGCAACATATATGAAGTTGTATTATAATGTCATACTGTTCCTGGTCTTAGGAGGGGGAACACAAAATACATCCCTCCAGAATATGTTGGACTACAACTTCCAGCATTCCTCAGTACTCCATATGTTAGCTAAGATTGCTAGTACATACTGTCCCACAATCTGAACTCTACTTCTTAGGCCCCTTCTACACTGCCATATAATCCAGATTATCAAAGCATACAAAGCATCAAAGCATAGAATCCACATTATCTGGCTTGAACTGGATTATATGAGTCTACACTGCCATATAATCCAGTTCAAAGCAGATAATCTGTATTTTATATGGCAGTGTAGAAGGGGCCTTAGAGTGTCCACCCCATCAATAAAAATATCTTCCTCCTTGTTTTGATTTTTGGGGTGAACTTTCCTGTCCTGCTACAAAAAAAATCTCCTTTTTAGACAAGGTACATTAGACTGAGACTTGATCAAAATACTTTGCTTTGCTGTAGGACAAATGCCCTTCTGTGCCAGTTTTTTCTTATCATGTTGTAATCCCTGTAAGCATTTGTCCTTAGAGCCAGTATGGTGATCTCTTCTCCCTTGCTTATGGTTGTGATCATGGGAGGCTCCGATTTTTTTCATCTTTCACAGTTAGAGTCCACATGTCCATTTTGGCCATGAAAAAGCAATGGTTCACATTTTCTTAGAAGCCTTACTTTTCAGTGACATCACAAATGTATGACAGTCTTTACAATGAGTGTGTTGGGGTTGTTTCTTCCATTCATCACCACCTGTTCTCCATCTAGGTTCAAATGGTCCTCAGCTGTTTACAATAGAGCAATGGGGAAGTCCTGAAAAATTACCCAGAGCTCACACATGGTAAGTAGCAAGCAAAAGCAATATTGTTCCATATTTTATACTGCACTTAGTTACACATATGTGACTAAGTAAAATCCCATGGTCCTACCTACTTCACCAGCAGGAGAAACTGTCTTCAACTGATGCTTCTGATACTTGGTGAAGTAGATTTGAGAAGGCAATTATTATTGTGTCGTGATCATGATTCTGTTGTGGTTGTTACTGTTTGCCTTCAAGTCATTTCTGACTTATGGCAAACATACCATCAGGTTTTCTGAGACTGAAAATGTGTGACTCACCCAAGGTCAGCAATTGGGTTTCCATGGCCAAGTGGGGAATTGAATACTGATGTCCAGAGTCAAAGTCAACACTCAAACCACTATTCCATTCTGACACTCCACAGCGATAGTTAATATGTAGCAATTGTGGAAGTGTAACTCTAGGTTACATATCCATAACTGCAATACAGAATGTTTGTATGCACACACTCCTTTCACCTATGGCACTTCATTCGCCAACACACCTGTCCACCTTTCAGCTATGGCTGAGTCCGAAAGCACTGGGCTGAAGAGAGCCAGTATTGTCACACTCATCAAACCAGACTTAGCTGAGTGAAATGTCATATCTGAAAGGGGGTGAGTGTGTGGGTGAAGCTGTTGTTTATGTAGTGCAAAAGAAAGGGGAAGACAGAAGTCTGGAGTCTGAAAGCCTAGGATGTTCATGACAATGATGCCTTGAAGTGCTCCCCATGGAAAATAGTTGTGTACCCTTTGTGTTGAGAGAACATTTCTCTAGGAATCTCTAGATATTACAGTATGACTCTATGATCAACATCCACAAACAATCAAATCCACTAATAATCAATTCTGCAAAAAAAAATTAATCCAGAAATGTGGATGGTTGGCTATACATATATTGAATCTGTAGTGTAAGAGGAGCAAAGACCCCCACCAGTTACTTCTATAAAGTCCATACTGACGTTCTTAATTTTGGGTTGGCAGCAGGTGTGCAGAGATTCTATTTTATCAACTCTAAATCTTCTCCAATCCCAAACACTCAATGTTGACAGGTTTTCAAAAAAAAAGTTTTGTCGTGTCAGGAGCAACTTGAGAAACTGCAAGTCGCTTCTGGTGTGAGATAATTGGCCATCTGCAAGGACGTTGCCCAAGGGATGCCCAGATGCTTTGATGTTTTATCATTCTTGCGGGAGGCTTCTCTCATGTCCCCACATGAGAAGCTGGAGCTGATAGAGGAAGCTCATTCACGCTCTCCCCAGATTCAAACCTGCGACCTGTCTTCAGTCCTGCCGGCACAGAGGTTTAACCCACTGCACCACTGGGGTCTCCTGTTTTCAAAATAACAAGAAGAGACCATTTAATTTCTTGACATGAAAGGTTGAAAAATTGGGATATAACTATTAGCAAGTTCATGTTCTTCCTGAATACTGAATGAAAAGTAACAGCAGGAATTTCACCAATCTGACATGCTGGATTGAGCTATTGCATATTCTGAAAGGGTTAAATATAGGAGGTTGCATTGTCAGAACATGTTCTGCTTTCTACTGGCAGAAGGCGATCCTTCTCTCCCACGATGCATAGTATAATATTTTCAACTATTCTCCACTCAGCCATTGTAGCTCCTGAGACTTAGGATGCATTTTGGAACAGTCAAATAACTCACAGAACATCATGGTACAAGCAGGGAGATAGATAAATTGGTGGTAATTTAGTGTCCTGTACTTTGAATAAACTCAAGTGCTTTCGGTGATGGAAAACCGGAATGGAATAGAACTGAATTCTACAGAAGCAACAATCTCCACTGATATCATGACAATCATTGCTTCTCCATATACAATGTATATATTCCATGCACACAAGTTGCAGTCACTCACTAACTAAATGGTGTATGTTTGTGTGTGTGTGTGTGTGTGTGTGTGTGTGTGTGTGTGCTAGGCATAATGTACAATGGAATATCAAAATAAACATGTCCTTTTGTCCAGGGAATCTCAATCATGCCAAAGTCACAGGCGGATGTTTCAGGAAGTTGTCATCCTTCAGATGAATCAGAGCTTGGAAAATTACTTTAAAAATAATTGCTTATCATTATACATACCCAAGTAGTTTATTACTGTTTTAAAAATGGCATTTTCCATGTTTATTTTTTTCATTACTTAAAAAACAACACCAAATCCTGCAATGATCTGGCCTATAGTACACAAAACACTCTTCCTGAATCCCTCATTAGCACCTTAATATGTACAACAAAGCACGAGGCACAGCATAAGCCAGCATTTGAGCCATGTAATTAATATTCCTCCTCTGCAATTTAGTGAGGGCATACTCCCATAATTACAGATGTGATTAAAAGTGATTATATGCACCACATAAGGAGTGAATTGTTGCTCAGTAAATTAGAATCATAATTTAGTTTGGGAGAATGAGTGACAGTTGGTCTTCCACTTTTGCAGATTTGATAATTTGTGGATTTAATATGTTCACTCTAGAATTCTCTAGATCAGTGGTTCTCAACCTGGGGGTTGGGACCCCTGAGGGGGTCGCGAGGGGGTTGTCAGAGGGGTCGTCAAAGACGATCAGCAAACACAGAATTTTCTGTTGGTCATGGGGGTTCTTTGTAGGAAGTTTGGTCCAATTCTATCATGGGTGGGGTTCAGAATGCTCTTTAATTGTAGGTGGACTATACATCCCAGCGATTACAACTCCCAAATGTCAAGGTCTATTTCCCCAAACTCCACTAGTGTCCACATTTTGGCATATTGAGTATTTGTGTCAAGTTTGATCCAAATCCATCTTTGTTTGAGTCCACACTGTTCTCTGGATGTAGGTGAACTGCAACTCCAAAACTCAAGGTCAATGCCCACCTAACCCTTCCAATATTTTATGTTGGTCATGGGAGTTCTGTGTGCCAAATTTGATCCAATTCCATCGTTGGTGGAGTTCAGAATGCTCTTTGATTGTAGGTGAACTATAAATCCCAGCAACCACAACTCCCAAATGACCAAATCAATCCTCCAAGACCCCACCAGTATTCAAATGTGGGTATATCAAATATTTGTGCCAAATTTGGTCCAGTGAATGAAAATACACCCTGCATAACAGTAGCAAAATTGCAGTTAGGAAGTACCAACAAAAAATGTTATGGTTGGGGGTCATCACAACATGAGGTACCGTATTAAGGGGTTGTGGCATTAGGAAGGTTGAGAAACACTGCTCTAGATCCTCCAGCAAACTCTTGGATCTCTATGCTCAATTCTGTGGTCAGCTTCCAAGAGTGAACATATTATTCAAATCCACAATCAGATTAATCAAAACCAAATTTTTAATTGTATGTTGTTTTAAGGCATCAAATAGTTGCCTATATGTAAAATCACCTTGAGAAAAGTAGGGTGTAAATAGGGTAAATAAATAAATATTAATCCAACATACCATAAATTGACCATAGTGTGGTACTGGAAGACATGGAGATTCCTTAGAGGCATTCTGTCAGGTAAAAAACCCCACTTTCTTGAGGGTCCTGTCTCCAGCGAATTTGGGTGGCTGGTTGGCCATCCATTCATTATCAGCAATTCATTCAAGCTCTCAGATGCCTTTAAAATGCCTTAAGACACTGGCCCAGGCCACTTTACAACCTGAAAAACACAGATAAATTTGGAATTAATTCAACCTTTTAATGCCCACACATTCTCCTTACTTCTGTTCCAGCTTTAATCGCCTTGACTTACCTCCATATGAATCTTTTGAAGAATTGCGAGAGAAGCTCCTTATGGCTGTGGAAAATGCTCAAGGATTTGAAGGAGTGGATTAAGAGGGCGCCTGTTTCTGATCTTCACCATTCTTCCTCTTATGATGAAAAAAAAATAACGATTCTGTTCACGGAGCAAGTTCTGCGTGCGCTTTTTGATTTGCCCGACAGACATTTGCAAGAGGCAGTGGCAGAACGGTTGCACAGTGGTTGGTTCATGGAGCAAACTCTTGTACAGTGCAGATGTCAAAATCCAGCAATTGGAAGTAACTCTCTTTCTCTCCCACATCTGTGGATGGTGTTTCTGGAAACATCTACAGCAAATTACCAACAGGTTGATGTGTACCTTGACTACATTTCAGCAGGACTTGTTCTATTTATGTTGTGCCTCTGTAGGCAAAAGCCCTTAATAAATGTTTTACATACTTTCTAATGACAATGAATGGAATTAATCATTTTACAGGTATAGTATTACAGCTCATGTTTACTTTTTAAAAAATGATTTAGACATTTTCAAATTTTAATTCACTACGATTAAAAAAAATCATATACTGGAAAATAGAGGGCTTTTGTTTTCCTCTCAATTTGTCTAGATTAGATGCCGGTGGCATTTTATGATCAAAAGTCCCACTTTTCTGTTGTTTTTAGCCTTAGGCTGTCAGTCTTTTGGATTCCTTGGAACCCTTTTTGTATGAAATTTTCTGCAGATTGGACATATTATCAGAAAATACCTAATGCCTTTTAATCATGTGCATCAAGCTTTGACAGAAAAGAAAAACAGACCGGAAACAGAACTGGCGATTTGGATGTACAGTAATTTATGGATCAGCAGGAGGATCATAATATAAAACTGCATGCCAAATCTCTCACTCAATAAAGAAAATGCCTCACTATTCCATAACAATATTTATATGTATTATAGCTTTTTTGGTGATGGGGTTGGCATTATTGTCATGGGGGGGGGGAGGCTTAAACCTGTTGCTTACCTTTGTATAGTGACTGTTCTAGTAATTGGAGGCATTTTAAAATCCTGGCACTGCTTGATTTGGAGACTCTGAAGAACCAGGTCCATAAAGTCTCCTAATATATGTATGCATTTACTAATGGCATCTATATAACAAGGATCCCTCCGGCCTTTATTTTTATTCGCACCAATTCTACAAGCACTTTATGTACCACATGGAGCTCATATCTTTTTTATTTTTGAATCATAAACACTGATGTGATGGTTTATCTTTTCCCTGCCCGTGTCTTTTTGGTGCAATGCCTTTTCGATTGTGAATTTGGCAGCGGCTGATCGAAGTAAAGCAAACAAACCTATAGCATTGAATTTGCAGACACTAATTGTGTTTTTGTGTGTTTGGGTTTCTTTTCTCCCCCACCCGACCAAGGTGTCTTTAATATTGTAATCTGTGACACAATACATAATTAAACAATAATGTTTCACTTGCAACACTTACGTAATAGATTAAAGGGTAAAGAGCTGGTATGGGACCCCTAGTCAACTTGTGGAAGAACAGTGGGAAATGTCTTTGGCTATTGAAAAGAAAATTAGCAAGAGGGTCTCAATCCCTCTCAGGGCCCTTCCAGACAGGCCCTATATCATATCCCGATGGATACATGGATTATACTGTAAGTCGTATTCCCTTACAAATGTATCTGAGGGCCCTTCCAGACAGGCCCTATAACCCAGGGTCTGACCACAGGTGTTCTGTATATCCGAGATTATCCAGCAGCGCGGACTCAGAAAAACTAGGATCAGATCCTGGGATATAGGACCTGTCTGGAAGGGCCCTCAGTACATGCGTGAGAGAATAAGACTTACAGTATAATCCCTGTATCCATCAGGATGTGTTCCCCTGTGGATAACTGAAACCATGGATAATGGCAAACCCTATATTTTGACTATAGTTGGACAGGAAACAAACTGTAGAATCATAATGGAAGACCTAGAGAAACCCACAAATGCTTCCTGGGGAAGATGGAGGTACTTCTGGGGAGTGTGGATAAGTCAAATTATGGATATCAACTTGATGGATAAGGGGAGACATACTGTACTGAATTTGGTGGGATTGCACAGGATCATGCTGCAGAGATATCTTACTGAGCTTGAAAACATTAATAATAATAGTAATAATAATAATAATAATAATAATACTTTATTTATACCCCGCCACCATCTCCCCAAGGGGCTTACATGAGGCCAAGCCCAACAACACATTGGTAAAAACAAAACAGCAAGTAAATAAAAATTACTTTTTTGGTCTACTCAAGTTCTTTTTTAAAAAAATAGTTTTTATTGAGTTATTTAAGATTACAGCGAAAGTGGGGGAATATTTTCAAGAGGATAGAAAAGTAGGAAAATGACAGCGATGACACCCATAAGAAAAAGAAGAAGGAAAAAAATAGAAAAAAAATTACACAACACCCCATCAAAAAAAAAGGGGGGGGGGAGGAAAAAAATGTGGTCTACTCAAGTTCTAGAACCAGCAGGGTCAGTGACCACAAAAGTAATTTCCCCGCAACTGGTAATTTCCATAGGCAATTAGTTTTTTCTTGAATTGTTCCTTCATATTGTCATTATACCATGATAGCACTTTCCGTCCTTTTCAGATCTTTTCCTTTCTGTCCTTTTCTTTAAAACCAAAGCAAGAGAATGGCAGAAGTACAATGAATGTCTATGGACAAGTTCAGTACCTCCTGCTCCTACTATGCCTTAAATTTTCCCTCCCAACGTAATCATTCTAAAATAATTTCTGGCAATTCAGTCTTCATTTTGGAAATTTTCCTTTTTTGGAATATGATTCCATAACCTCCAAGCTGCTAATCATGTCAGCTGTGGATTTGTGGAGCTGTGGTCCTAAAAAGTAAATGTCACATGCTCTGGGTTCACTCTTGTCACCATAGTTTTGTGGCAGTTCAGCATGTCTTCAGTTTTCAAGGAACATCACTTACATCAGCTAATTGTCCCATCCTAGAGGGGTAGACATTGAGTTTAATTGAGCTTAGTAGAAGGTAAATACATCTAGATTTGGAAAAAATATATATTTTTGAATTGCATATAAACCATGAATTTTATAGAGGAAATAGAGAAAGAGATGGTGTGATGAACATACTTTTGGAGACCAAAAATGGAATGCATTTTCAAAACAGGTGCAATGCCCATGCATGGGTGTGTGTTTGTGTATGTGTATCCTGACAGTCTTAGACTAATTTTGTGATAAGATACAGGACACGGTAATGATGGGGGTTGGAGAAACAAACTGAACTTGTCCTTTCAAAAACATAAAAATTGCTTTGGCTTTGTGGGCTTCCCTGCCCTACCGACTTCCAAAGTCTTGAAAATTACTAAGTTCATGTACCACTGCACATTCCTAGTTCAAAGAAAACCCTTTAACAGCTCTGACAGTTGTGTTTTCTTTGTATAGTTTTACATCAATGCCCCATGAAACTTCTCAAAGACATGCAGTAGATGAAAACACAAGTATGTGACCCTTATAGACAAATTTTGTGGCAAAGAAAGGCAAAGCCACAACTGGAGGGGTGAACTGGGGAACTTCAACTGAGGACTATAACATAGGGCAGGAAAGGGAGAGAGTAGTCAATGTTATATTCTTTAAAATGATTTTTTTTCAAACTAAAATATGCTTTATATCACCTAAAGTGGTTGGTGACAATTTCACCAAAGGTGTTGTAGACCAAGAGTTCTTCCCCTAAACCAGAAGTGGATTCCTCTTCTGGTGAAATACTTTTCTGATATGCAAAACAGCACACTTTATCAAAGACAGGATGAAATTGTCTCCAGATCATCAGGTGGTTCAGGAAGCCATTTCTGAGTAAAAGAAAGAATTCAAAACAATATTTGATTGATGCAATCCTTCTACCAAGGATAGATCTCAGAAAGTTGCCCACCTCTGACTTAGGAGTATAAGTGCATTTTTTCCTGGAAATAAAGATGAAGTTGGAACAGCCTCCTCACGTGGGAAGTCATATTCCCATTGGAAATACTCCTAAATTCTCTGTGGGGGCTTGACTCAGCCAGAAGAAACAGAACAGATTATCTATTCCCTTTTCAAGATTTCCTGTGGGTTTTGTTTATTTTTTATATAAAATTGGATCTGAAAGAAAAGATTAGTTCAGCTCTGAGACTGGTATCGGGCATCTCATGAGAAGATGAGCTTATGTAAATGCATCCTGACATGCTGGCAAACAGGTTGAGCCTCACTTCAACTTGAGGAATTGTTATCATAAATCACTGGCTGATATTACATGTGACAAAATGGGGTTTTAGAGACTCTGTTGGGTTAAATTGAACTCATTTTCTGAACTCTTGTGCAGATGAGACAGGACACAAATAACATTACTGGCATCTCCATTGTGCAACAATATATGTGGTATAAGATGGTAGATAGAAAGCAGAGCAGGCAAAGTTTTGCAGTTTTGCATATGTTTTGCAGTAAAGAGATCTTGAAATCCCACTTGTTTAACAACAACAGGAAAATGTCTCCCTTATATTCCAATCCAGGCTGTTGAAATGAAGAAAATATGTCAGTGAGTCATAATCAAAACTGACTTTTCATGTGAAAGATTTCCAAAGTCAGTTTAGATAAGAAAATGCTTAAGATACTTGATTCTTTAATTCTTTAATTGAATCATAATTATCATATACTAAAGACATTTTATTCATTTATATTTGAAATAATATCTAACAAAATTCACAGTCCCCAATGAATATCCAGACAGCAAGAAAGCTATCTTGCAATGTTCACACTTTTGGTTTTGCAACTCTTTATTTTAAAAAATTGTTTACACCAGAAACCAGCATACAAAGATGTGTTCATTAGGAATAACAACATTCTCAAATTCATATATTGGAGAAAACCACTTACTAAAAAAAACACACACACATTTTGGGCACAAAGAGGAAAAGAAAAACATACTAAAAAAAGAAATCTCTGTGCCTAGTCTTTTTCAAAAGCTCACAAATTGTGAGTCTATTAATGGCGTCCAAAGGGAAAGAAAATTAATGAACATGAAGATGCCAGAAAACAAAACAGATACATTCGTCCTAAGTATATATTTGTCTGAAGGAGTTATTTTGTAACTTTTTGATAAATTCTGAGTTAGTTAAAAACAACTTGTCTTGAATTTACCCAAAAGACTGGATTCTATTGATTATTGTTTTATGGCAGCAAAGAGATAGATATCATATCACCTTCCATTTGTTTTCTGTTTTCTCCTCTTTGTTATGAATCATAACACAATCCCTTCCTGTAGTTTTTTTAAGCCTGGCAACTATTTGATGCAAATTTATAATCTACAATCCATTTTGAAATTGTGATCACCATTCATTCATTCTACAAGGGATGCTTTGAGCTTCCTTTTCCATCAACAGGAGTTCCTGGCATTTTCTTTCTTTTTAATTTTTTATTATTTTGTCACATAGTCACCATCAATTAAACATAAAAATGGCAAATATAAACTCTAAAACAAGATTCCCATACTATCCCGCCCTATAATTTTCCCTGTCATTTTCATAACAAGACATCTGCAGTCTCCATGCTGCAAAGGTGGTGTCAGAATGAGTCTCCAGAATGGAAACGGACCCGATGGAGGGCTAGTTCTCTGGTCCTTCCACTCCTCCTCCTCCATTTGTAGGTCCCACTGATCTCACATGTAGGACATTTTTACCAAGAAGCATGGGGTAGTTAGGTATATGTCTGTGATGCCTTTCCACCAGTGGTGACTTTATTAATTTCATAAGGTGTTCTTAGGCGAGGAATATTTAGAGGTGTCTTCCTCTGAATTATTTCAGTAGACTATTATTTAATAATAATAATAATAATAATAATAATAATAATAATAATAATAATTTATTTACACCCCACCACCATCTCCCTGATGGGGACTCAGGGAGGCTAATATGGAGCCAAGCCCAAACAATTACATAAAATAAAATAAAATACATACAGCAAATAATAACATCAAATGAAAAGTGAACAGACAAATTAATACAAAATCAAAATAAGGGAAACAAATAGAAGAAAAAAATTAAAATGTGCACATCTGGCTGGGCCAAGTTAAAAGGGGGTAGAATAAAATATAATATAAAATATAAAAAAAACCCCTGGGTGTGATGGATGGCTAGGGTAGTGCCTGTTGAGGTTTCAGATGGGAACAAGCAATGGGGTGAGTATCACTAAAAGATGAGATAAAGTGCATTGCCAGGCATATTGTGCTAAGCTGGTCCTGATGTGGGGATTGTATTGAGGGGAAGGAACCAGCGAAACCACATCTGAGAGTTCCTTGTCCAAGGACACTCCATGAAATTAATGGGTCCACCATAAGTCAACAAGCGGCTTGAGGACACACACATATATATCCTGGTGTTCTTTGATGGCTCCCCTTCCAGGTGCTAGCTGTGTCTAAAACATGTTTAGCTTCGATGAGCAGATGAGATCTGGCACCTTCAGCGTATTTAAGATGGAAGTAGACACTTCATTTCCCACAATGCTCCAGTTTGCACTCGTACTGTGAGACAGGGATAGGATTGATTCAGCCTACATCAGTTGTCTCAATTGAGAATGCTGGTCCAAAAAAATAAAACTAAAAGGACAACTGAGCTCAAGCATATATGTTTAGTCCTAGCAATAGCCTAGGTGCTGATTGGAGATTATCCTCCCCTTTTCACGTCTTTGTCTTTGAAGCTGTCCTATTCCAGATGTCCTTTCGGTTTTATTTATTTTTTTCAAATTTTCTAGTTTAGGACTATTTACTCACAAGCCAGTAGAGGATGCTGCCATGCAAGCTAATCTTATCTCCCCTTGCCTCTCCTTCCCATCCTTTCCCCCTTCTACTCTAAGTCCTGGATGGGTCTAGTGCTGAGCAGGAAGGTTGAACTTTTCATCTCAAAAGTCGATATTTGCTCGCATTCTGCCAGCAGAAATAAGTCAGCCATTTTGAACTTTAACCTCTAAAAGAGCAAGACTAATTGTAGTGTGTGGCTATTAAAAAGTATATAGATAAAAAAAATATAACTCATCACCTTAAATTTCCCAGTAATTTTCCAAACCATGAAGCAATATTGTCAGTGATGTCAAAAATTCAAGGTAACTTCTTCCAATTGGTGTACATTGCAGTGCTTAAGAAGGAATTCATTTCTAACTTATTTATGTTCTTTGTTGTGCTACCCACTGCGTTTTGGGGTTTTTTTAAAAGGGGGGGGGGTATTCCTTAGGATAAGAGAATGGCATGAGATTTGAAAAAAAAATGTGTCTAGATGTCTTGAGCACACTCTTTGGCCCCTTCTACACTGTCATATATATATCCCAGGATATGATCCCAGAATATCTTCTTATCCCAGATTATCTGGCAGTGAGAACACAGGCCCCTTCTATACTGCCATATAAAACCGAGATTATCTGCTTTGAACTGGATTATATGGCAGTATAGACTCATATAACCCAATTCAAAGCAGAAAATATGTATTACCTGCTTTGATAATCTGGGTTATATGACAGTGTAGAAAGGGCCTTATATAATGCAGTTCAAAGTGGATAACCTGGGGTTGTTTTTTTTTGTCGTGTCAGGAGCGACCTGAGAAACTGCAAGTCGCTTCTGGTGTGAGAGAATTGGCCGTCTGCAAGGACGTTGCCCAGGGGACACCCGGTTGATTTGATGTTTCATCATCCTTGTGGGAGGATTCTCTAATGTCCCAGCATGAGGAGCTGGAGCTGATAGAGGGAGCTCATCCATCTCTCCCCGGATTCGAACCTGCGATCTGTCGGTCTTCAGTCCTGCCGGCACAGGGGTTTAACCCACTGTGCCACTGGGGGCTCCTGGAATGAGATCCTAGAATGTAAGGATTGTGTACATGAGGCCTTTGCAACTCTTGAGTGCAACTAGAAATTCTTCACTCTTGTGCTGTTTTTGAAAGGTAGGGCGGGAGGTTGCACAAAATTAACAAATTAGGAAATATCTACATTACATATACCTCATTACTTCTGTCTCTGCCATTTTAGTCTCTATGGAATTACAAGATAGCATAGAATAGTGTCAGGCTTGCAGTGCTTAAAACTCAAATTGTAAAATAAATTACAATATAAAGCCAGAAATAAACCCATATGGAAAAAAGAATAAAAACAAAACAAGCACAAATCGGATTGCATTTCAAAACTGGATTCCAACCATGTTGTTGTTGTTCATTCGTTCAGTCGTCTCCGACTCTTCGTGACCTCATGGACCAGCCTACGCCAGAGCTCCCTGTTGGATTCCAACCATACTTGGCAAAAAAAGAAGTTTCTTTCATTTTTAACGCTGCACAGAAAGTATGTATCAGTTATATCTTCTCCTATCATTGCAATGCTGGCATGGGAAGAGAACATCTGCCTGTATCATCCATGCTTTCCTTGTTTGATGAGGAAACTTGCCTAAGTAGTCCATCATATTGTACTACTGACCATAGAGGGACTGATAGAATCAAAGTTTTTGAAGGGACTTTGTGGATTTTCTGTTGTTCATTCGTTCAGTCGTCTCCGACTCTTCGTGACCTCATGGACCAGCCCACGCCAGAGCTCCCTGTCGGCCGTTACCACCCCCAGCTCCCTCAAGGTCAGTCCAGTCACTTCAAGGATGCCATCCATCCCTCTTGCCCTTGGTCGGCCCCTCTTCCTTTTGCCTTCCACTTTCCCCAGCATAATTGTCTTCTCTAGGCTTTCCTGTCTCCTCATGATGTGGCAAAAGTACTTCAACTTTGTCTCTAGTATCTTTCCCTCCAGTGAGCAGTCGGGCTTTATTTCCTGGAGGATGGACTGGTTGGATCTTCTCGCAGTCCAAGGCACTCTCAGCACTTTCCTCCAACACCACAGCTCAAAAGCATCGATCTTCCTTCGCTCAGCCTTCCCTAAGGTCCAGCTCTCACATCCGTAGGTGACTACAGGGAATACCATGGCCTTGACTAGGCGGATCTTTGTTGCCAGTCTGATGTCTCTACTCTTCACTATTTTATCGAGACTGGACATTGCTCTCCTCCCAAGAAGTAAGGGTCTTCTGATTTCCTGGCTACAGTCTGCATCTGCAGTAATCTTTGCCCCTAGAAATACAAAGTCTGTCACGGCCTCCACGGTTTCTCCTTCTATTTTCCAGTTGTCAATCATTCTTGTTGCCATAATCTTGGTTTTTTTGACGTTTAGCTGCAACCCGGCTTTTGCGCTTTCTTCTTTCACCTTGATTAGAAGGCTCCTCAGCTCCTCCTCGCTTTCTGCCATCAGAGTGGTGTCATCTGCATATCTGAGGTTGTTAATGTTTCTTCCAGCAATTTTCACCCCAGCCTTGCATTCATCCAGCCCCGCACATCGCATGATGTGTTCTGCATACAAGTTAAAAAGGTTGGGTGAGAGGATGCAGCCTTGCCGTACGCCTTTCCCAATCTTGAACCAGTCTGTTGTTCCGTGGTCAGTTCTGACTGTTGCTACTTGGTCCTTGTACAGATTCCTCAGGAGAGAGACAAGGTGGCTTGGGATGCCCATCCCACCAAGAACTTGCCACAATTTATTACGATCCACACAGTCAAAGGCTTTAGAATAGTCAATGAAGCAGAAGTAGATGTTTTTCTGAAACTCCCTGCCTTTCTCCATTATCCAGCGGATATTGGCAATCTGGTCTCTCGTTCCTCTGCCTTTTCTGAACCCAGCTTGAACATCTGGCAACTCTCGCTCCATGTATTGCTGGAGTCTTCCTTGCAGGATCTTGAGCATTACCTTACTGGCATGAGAAATAAGGGCCACTGTACGGAAGTTTGAGCAGTCTTTCGCATTTCCCTTTTTTGGTATGGGGATATAAGTTGATTTTTTCCAGTCTGATGGCCATTCTTGTGTTTTCCATATTTGCTGGCAAATGGCATGCATCACCTTGACCGCATCATCTTTTAAGATTTTAAACAGTTCAGCTGGGATCCCGTCGTCTCCTGCTGCCTTGTTGTTAGCAATGCTTCTTAAGGCTCATTCAACCTCACTCCTCAGGATGTCTGGTTCTAATTCATTCACCACACCGTCAAAACTATCCTCAATATTATTATCCTTCCTATACAGATCTTCTGTATAGTCTCGCCACCTTCTCTTGATCTCTTCAGATTCTGTTAGGTCCCTGCCATCTTTGTTTCTTATCATACCAATTTTTGCCTGAAATTTACCTCCAATGTTTCTAATTTTCTGGAAGAGGTCTCTTGTCCTTCCTATTCTGTTGTCTTCTTCCACTTCCATGCATTGCTTATTTAAAAATAGTTCCTTATCTCTTCTGGCTAACCTCTGGAATTGCGCATTTAACTGGGCATATCTCCCTTTTTCACTGTTTCCTTTTGCTTTCCTCCTTTCTTGGGCTACTTTCAGTGTCTCAGCAGACAACCATTTTGCCTTCTTGGTTTTCTTTTTCTTTGGACGTACTTTGTTGCCGCCTCCTGAACAATGTCTCGGACTTCTGTCCATAGTTCTTCTGGGACTCTGTTTACTAAATCTAGTCCTTCAAATCTGTTCTTCACTTCCACTGTATATTCGCTAGGACTGTTAGTGAGATCATATCTAACTGGTCTGTGTATTTTCCCTGATCTCTTTAGTTTTATTCTAAATTGAGCAATAAGAAGTTCGTGATCTGAGCTACAGTCAGCCCCAGGTCTTGTTTTCACCGACTGGATGGATGTCCGCCACCTTTGGCTGCAAAGGATGTAGTCAATCTGATTTCGGTGTTGACCATCTGGTGAGGTCCATGTATAAAGCCGTCTTTTAGGTTGTTGGAAGAGAGTATTCGTTATACACAGCGAGTTTTCCTGGCAAAATTCTATCAGTCTGCGTCCCGCTTCATTTTGTTCTCCCAGACCATGCTTGCCTGTGATCCCAGTTGTCATTTGACTTCCCACCTTGGCATTCCAGTCTCCTGTAATGAAAATAATGTCTCTTTTTGGTGTATTATCCAGTAGGTCCTGCAGATACTCATAGAACTGATCTACTTCTGCTTCTTCAGCAGCTGTGGTTGGGGCGTATATTTGGATCACTGTAATGTTGAAAGGCTTTCCTTGCACTCGAATTGAGATAATTCTGTCATTTTTTGGGTTGTATCCAAGCACCGCTTTAGCGAATTTCTTATTAATTATGAAGGCTACTCCATTTCTTCGATGTTCCTCTTGTCCGCAGTAGTAGATCTGGTGGTCATCTGATGTGAAGTGGCCCATTCCAGTCCATTTCAGTTCGCTGACCCCCAGAATGTCTCTCTTTAGTCTTGACATCTCACCAATAACAACATCCAATTTGCCCTGGCTCATAGATCTTACATTCCAGGTTCCTATGGTGTGTTGATCTTTAGAGCATCGGATTCGTCGTTCACCTCCAGTACCGTCGGCCGCTAGCCTACCTTTCGGCTTTGAGCTAGCTGCGTCATCACATCTGGGGCTAGTTGAACTTATCCTCTGCTCCTCCCCAGTAGCATTTTGGCCATCTTCCGACCTGGGAGTCCCATCTTCCAATGGCATACCGACATATCTCTGGTTGTACTGGTCCATTTAGTTTTCTTGGCAAGGATACTGGAGTGGTTGCCATTGCCTTCCCCAGGGATCACGCTTGGTCTGACCTCTCTGCCACAACCGTCCCGTCTTGGGTGGCCCTTCACGGTTTCGCTCATGACATCATTGAGGTGCTCAAGCTCCAGCGCCCCGACAAGGCGGTGATCCTTTGCTGGAGGTGGATTTTCTAGTTCCACCTTATTCTGAAAGTAGAAAATACAGAATTGGAGCATCCTCAAAAGTTGGCCAGACCATCATATGGTTGAGGACATTAACTAAAAAGAGACAACTATCCCTAGATCACAGGTGGAGAAACTGTTGCCCTCTAGATGTTGTTACCACATAGTCTATGTTGAGGGGATGTTGCCAGTTGCAGTATAACAATACTTGGAGAGGTAAACTCTTCTAGGTAGTTGGTTCCAATCATTGATCTACAATGAACATCAAGAAATCTCTACTCAATTTCAGTTGAAATCTACAACTCTTGAGTTCTACCAGGTCCCCACTGAGTCACATCTCCAAGCAACTGCTAGCTAGATGCTTTAGTGTTTCATAAGAGAGTTTGTTTTTCACCATGAACCTTTATCCCAACCAGTTATGATTCTTGGCCTTTGTATTCAGTGGGGGAAATGCCTAAATCACAAGTAATGGCTCCTGCCAACCCATAAGCCAGATTTATTTTATTTGGATTCTGTGATGCTCAGACTCATCTTCTTCCAATGCACAACATGAGAAGTGTGATGGTGCAGAAACATCTCAGATGTCTATTCATTTTATGCCAAGATTGTACTTGCCAGATCTCCTGAGTTCTGGACACAATTTAATAACAGCTTAGGCAAAAGACCAAGTGGACAAAGACCAGTCCTATGCAGGGCAAACTTGTATTGATTTATTCAGTTTTGTGTTCAGCAGAGTTAATATCCAAAGAAGTGTGCTTTGGAGGGCAGACTTAATTCTTCAAATACTTTTTTAAAAAATGAAACAGTAGAGGATCTTTTCCAAGAAGCACAAGAAACATCTGCTAGTTTGTAGACGATTTATCAGGGAAAGGAATTGGCAAAGCCACTTCTGAGTATTCCTTGCTTAAGAGAATCCTATGAAAGTAATGAAACTGGCATAAGTTGACTCAAAGGAACACACACACATGCACACTTGGTGTTCTTTGGTGGTTTCCGTTTCAAGCATTAAGCAGGAATTACCCCATTTAGCTTCTTGGATCAGATGAGATCTGATGCCTTCAGACTAGTTAGGTTTGAAATAACTATTCTTTTAATTTTCCACTGTTCTCCAAAAGTGACATAACTGCCACCTCCAAAGTAAAACAGTTTAGATTAAAAGAACATTTAAGTTCAATAAAATCATTTGGAAACACCTGTAATGATTTCAAAATATTACTTGACCATCTCTTAAAAGTGGAGCCCTAAGTAGTGCAATTGATTAAACCCTTGCACTGGCAGGACTGCTGACCGAAAGGTTGGCAGTTCGAATCTGGGGAGTGGGGTGAGCTTCCATTTGTCAGCTCCCGCTTCTCATGTGGGGACATGAGAGAAGCCTCCCACAGGATGATAAAATATCTGGGCATCCTCTGGACAACGTCCTTGCAGATGGCCAATTCTCACACACCAGAAGCGACTGGTCATTTCTCAAATCACTCCTGACACAAAAAATCTTTTTAAAATGTAATTATTAAAAGCTCATTTTTATATGACAGACAATTGTTAGGAAAAGTGAGTTTCAGGAGTAGTATCAACCAATCCGGGGGTTTGATACCAAACCCCAGTAGGCTCTATCATCTTTTTTATTTCATCAGGACTATCACTGAGTCCATAAGAGTGGTCTTGTTCAGGTACTATATACCCTATCTCAGTCAATTCTAAATTATGAAGATTATTCTGCTAATCAACCATTTATTTTCCCTCTCATAAGAAAGCGCATCTTGGCCCAGCAGCTATCAAGAAACTCAGTGACTTGGTCTCTTTTGTCCCATTTTTCATATCTAAAATATTGGAGGTCATGTGGAACTGATCTCCCAATAATTGTGTATAAATTTGCAGCCATAGCTTCCAAGTAAGATTGTAGTTATTTCCTGGCATGTTTATCCATGAGTTGGATAATCCATGTTTCTTTTAAGTAGAAGATAGAACTGCAACACAAAAGGCTATGTGATACAGAACCAAACATACATTTCCAGTCTGCATTAGCAGTAATGTGTTAACATTAAATTTACTTTTTTAATGTTAATTTGCTAACACTATGGAACACTGAGAAAATCTAATGGTTTCAACAATCAAGATAATAGATTTCAAGCTTGTTGGAAGTTTTATTGGATTTTTTTAAAATTAGCATTTTGCCTTTAGTGCAGCTCCTTAAAAATCATTAATGTTAAGCATGGAAGGCATTATTAACATATTTACAAATTAAATCTATGTGAGATAACTCCCCTAACAATACCATTATATGGAAAAGATTACCAAATCACACACAAAGCATCTCTCAAGAAAGCAGGGGAATTAACACATTTTACAATGGGAAATTAATTTTAATGAATTATTTCCACATTCTAGAATCATTGGTTTCCCATTTCTGTTCTGAAGTTGTACAAAGCTTCTACTTTGGTGTACACAAAGACACTCCAGCTGATAAAACAATCTGTTTGAATTCAAAGTGCAAAAATAGTTTGCTTTCATTTAACTCAGCCATGGGCAGAAGATATAATAGAGGACTGAATGTTGCTCTTCCCAGTAAGCTCAGGCAAAAGCCAACTGCTACAGTTTCTCCAGGTTGTTGTGTGTCTTAATGAACTGTTGATACTTTGGCCACTTTCATATTCCTTCCTTATTCACTTGATGATAGTAATTCAGGACCTGATGAAAGAATTGTTGATTACCTGAAAATATTGTATTGGCTGCTGATACAGTTTAGAAGAATGGGTTCAGAGTTGGTAGCAAAACTGGGTCTTGGCATCTTTTATAAGAATAGGATCATCTTTCTGCTATTTGCAAAAAAGTAAGACTTGGGAAACAGGAATCTACCCTATGAACTTTCTGTCTTAACTCTAAAAATTATAGGGGAAAGGAACAGCAATTTGTCTGAGATGTTATCCTTAATGGTAAAAAATACTTGCCCATTATGGTTTATGGGACTAAACTTATGATAGATCTCTGTAACTTCAAGCTTCCCTGAAAAAATCCGAGACTTGGGATGGGCAACCATTGGAGACTAGGAGGATGCATGGGCTGCTGCAAGATATCAACTGTTCCCAATACACTCTATATGGAACATGGGCCCCCTAGGTGGCATTTAAGGACATTTTGAGGCAAACATAATTTTCTCATTTTTTTTTTACAAATTTTCATTTTGACCCCATAAGATCCCGGAGGACATCAAACATGTGGAAATCCCCTGAAAATCATGTATGGGCATTCTGAAGCAGACAAAAGTCTTTTTGACCCAGGGACTAACAAAAGGGGCCCAGGAATGCACACAACCTCTGCCCACCTTTACTCCATGGGGAAATGTGGAAGTCCTACTTTAATACACCATTCATATTCTGAAATTCCATTTGCTTCTACAACATATGTTTCTTTAAAGTGTCATCTCCAAAGGAGAAAATTAGGGTGGAGGCGAAATGGCGGCAGGAGCGGGTTTCTGAAGCTCCGTTTGGAGGCCAGGAAACCCTTGCACCTCTCACAAGGGGAAGGGGCTCAGAGAGACCCCACAAGCCGTTGGACAAGAGGACGGCTTGGTAGCCAAACTCTCCGAACTCTGCGGGGGCGGAGGAGCAGTCTCCCCTCAAGGGAGGCGGCCAACTCCTGCCTGGCAGGTCGGAGGGTGAGCGCCCCGAGAGGGAGCATGACCCGGAGGGTTGAAACGCTGCCAGCCTCCATTTGTTTTACTTCTTGGAGAGACAAGAAAAGCAAGAGAAGATAGATGTAATACAAGAAAAGCAATAAGGAAATGGGGCCGCAGAGGCAGCGTCAATAAATAAAAATTCCCACTACGAAAGGAAGAAAGGAAATATCAATAGAAGCTTCTAAGTGAAAGAAATGAAAGAAGAAGAGGAGAAGAGGAGAAAAGCACAGAAAGTGCAGAGTGCAGAGTGCAGAGAACTAAACTGAAGTGAGCTGAATTACAAGCCATACAAGCCATACAAGGTAGGCAGTAAGATTAAGCCTTTTCGTGTCTATTATTTAACTTCCAGAAGAACCCTATTCCAGGCCTCTCCCCCTCAATCCCTCCCTCAACCTCAATCCTCATTCCTCAACCCTCAACCCTCCATTTATCTACAAATCTACCAATTGATAATTCACCAGAAGAATCCTTGACTCATGATTTATGACTAAGGGGTTAAATAATACAAGAGGTACCTTTAAGAGGAGGAGACCAGAGGAGACAGCCTAAGTGCGGAGAAGATCGAGCGCCGGTAGAGCGTGGAGACGCGGAGGCGTTGCGCACGGGGCGCGGCAACGCGGCAGCGCGGTGACGTGGCGGCGCACGGACGCTACGGGTGGGGAGTGAAGCGAGGACGCGCGCAGCATGAGCACGAGATCTGGACTCCCATAGATTAAATAGTAAACTTAAATATCAGCAAATATTAGTGGAAGTTACAGGAAGAGAGGTGATTAAGAAGGGAAAGAAGCGGTGAGGAATACAACGAAGCGGAGCGTGGGAGAAGGAAACAGCTGCCAGGACGACCCCCACAGGAGCCGGTAAGAGAAGACTCTTGAGGGTACGAGGAGGGAAAAGGAGGGAGAGGGACAGGATTTACAGCTAAGCAAGAAGAGTTAAGAACAGAACCCCGGGCGGCACGGAAGGGTGGAGAAGAATATAGGAATAAGAGGAAGAAAGAAGAAAAAGAGAATTCAAGGAAGAAGACACAAATATAGGAAAGAGGAGTGTAATAACGAGCTTGACGGGGAGAGGATATTATAGAGAATCCAAGTACTGTGATATAACCCTTCTATGCGCAAATTTAAATTACCACGAACTCAACCTCATTAATATAACATTACTAGTGCCAGTGTGAGTGTGTAAACACAAGGACAAAGAGACGAGCAAAGAATAGTTGATATTCCCGCAATATGGCAGAGGGTAAGTTGGAAATTTTTTTAACTGTATCTAAGCAAAGTAAAATCACAAGCACCCAATTGGTGGCTGCACCTTCGCAAGTCCTTCAAGGATCAACGTTAACAACCACACCTATTCCAGCAAGACGTCATTCCACTCAAGGGGAAATATCGCTGAAAGATCTAATGGCTGAAATGTGGAAAATACAAGAAAATATTGAGAAAAAAATTGAAGATAACCAAGCTAAAACTCAGACCAATCTGGAAAAATTATTTCAGAATGAATTGGGGAAACTAAGGCAGGAACTAAAAGAAGATATGGATGGAATGAAAAGAGAATTGGAAGGTGCACAGAGGGAAATCAAAGAATTAAAAAAAGAGAATGTACAGTTAAAGAAAGGCCAAGAAAAAGTTGAAGCTAGAATGAAAAGCCTAGAGGAAAAGAATGACAAAATAGAGAAACAACAGGAATCGATGCTGAGCAAGGAAACGGAATTTCAATTAAGATATAGGAATCTGGAAGAGAAGGAAGGAGACAATTTAAGAAGTATAATAGTGGAGATCACAGCAGATATTCTGAAACTGCCCATCGAAGAGACAAGCAAAGAAATAGACTCAGTCAGGAGAATAAATTCTAACTACGCTAGAAGAAATAATGTCCCGAGAGACATTGTGGTTAGTTTCAGTAGAAAATGTGTTAGGGAAGAAATTTTAAAAATGAAATCTAAAGAGCAAACATTCTATAAAGGAAGAAAAGTGATCATCCTTAAGGAATTCTCTCCCTCTTCGATGTATAATAGGAAGAAATATTACTTTTTAACGGATGAACTTAAATCAAATTCCGTTGGGAGCGCACAGAAGGAATTCAAATTACATATAAAGAAAACAGACTATGGCTAACATCTGAAGATAAAGCTAAAATATTTTATAAGGAACTAATGAAAGATCTTGAAAAGGACTATAACCAGGAGGAAAAGAGAGAAACAACTGAAGAAGTAACAATATCTAAGACTGAGAAAGGAAAGRAAAAAGACTGGAATAAGAAAGATAAGAAAAGGCCAAGACCGGAATCACTGGAAGAAGAAGAGGGGGATAAAGGAATGGGACCTTTAGCGAAAAATAATCAATCAATGCAAGATGAAGAGCTTATCAATATTCTCTAATAATGTAAATGGGATGAATTCCCCTAATAAAAGGAAACTTATATTTAATACCCTGAGAAAAAGTAATCACGACATTATTGCATTACAAGAAACCCATACCATCCCCAAGCATAGTGCGTACCTGACTCAGCCCCAAATAGGTCAAGAATTTTTTTCCTTGGCCACTCAAAAAAAAAGGGGAGTGATAATTTATGTGAGAGATACTTATAAGGCCACTTTGGCATTCAAAGATAATGATGGGAGAATTATTGGTATTAAAATCAACTTAGAAAATCAAGTAATACTTATTTGTAATATATATACTCCCACGGGCCCAAAGACGAATTTTATAAAAACACTGAGGAAAAAACTCAAAGAACAGACATTTGACTCTCTTATACTTTTGGGAGATTTCAATGGGGTGTTGGAATGTAAGACTGACAAAACAGGAAAAAGGAGAACAAGAGAGAACTGTGGAAGACTTCCTGAAAGTTTCCTAAACTTAAAGAGGGAGTGGTCCTTACAGGATGTTTGGAGAGTTAAAAACCCCTCCGGTAAAGATTTTACTTTCTATTCAGCGCGACACTCTACGTGGTCTAGAATCGATATGGTGTGGGCATCTCGGACATTAGTAACAAAAATAGAAGAGATCAAAATATTGCCCAGGAGTAATTCTGACCACTGCCCAATAATAGTAAAAGTACTCGGTGATAAACAGCAGAGAATTTGGAGATTAAATGAATTTCTGTTAAAAAGAGAAGAAGATGTAGCTTTATGTAGAAATCGAATTAAGGAATTTTTTGAGCTTAATGCTAATAAGGGAGTAAAGGAAGAAGTTGTGTGGGACGCCGGTAAGGCGGTTATTAGAGGCCACCTAATTCAACAAGGAATAATCCGAAATAGAAAAAGAAGAGAGGAACTAACCACTCTGTTAAAGATCATTGAAGAAAAAGAGAACTTACTAAAAAAGAAGCCAGGTAATAAAAAAATTAAATTAGAGCTAGAAATGCTGAGGAAACAAAGGGATTCTAACCAATTGGAATACATAGCGAAAAATTTAAAGTATATGAAGGCTAAATTTTTTGCGCAGGCAAATAAGCCAGGAAAGCTAATGGCAAAGAGTCTTAGGGAAAAAAGACAAACCCAACATATTATGGGGATAACCAACGAAGGGATTTCCTATATGGAGGAAGAAGGAATTAGAAATCAATTCAGYAAATTTTTTAAAGATCTGTATAAGAAAGAAAACATAACGGAAGAAGAAATAGTAAAATATCTGACAAAACACAATTTAGATAAGATCTCAGAACAACAAAGGGAGTTTCTAAATAAACAGATAGAAGAAAATGAGGTAATCAGAGCTATAAAAAATCTCCCTCTAGACAAATCTCCCGGGCCGGATGGAATAACAGCCTTATATTATAAGATATTCTATGAAGAACTGTCTCCACATTTGACGATAATATGCAATAAAATATTAAACGAAGCCACAATTCCGGAAACATGGAAAGAGGCGAATATCTCTATAATACATAAAACAGGCTCGGAGAAAGATAATGTCAGGAATTATAGGCCGATTGCTTTATTGAACACCGATTACAAAATCTTCGCACATATAATGACAAGTAGGATGAAAACATATCTCAATGAAGTAATTAAGGAAGACCAAAATGGGTTTCTCCCTAGAAGGCAAATGCGGGATAATATAAGGACAATACTAGATATCATAGAGTTCCACGAAATTAATCATCAAAGAGAATTGGGCCTCTTGTTCGTAGACGCCGAGAAGGCTTTTGATCAGATAAATTGGGATTTTATGAAGCACTTAGCTAAGGAAAAAGATATGGGGCATCAATTTAATAATATGTTAAAGGCTATATATAGCAATCAAAGTGCCAGGATAAGAGTAAATGGTCATCTTACGGAGAGTATAAAAATAGAAAGAGGCACTAGAYAGGGCTGCCCCCTCTCCCCTCTCCTATTTATTTTATCCTTGGAGATTCTCCTAGACGATATTAGRAGAGATGAAAATCTGAGAGGTGTAAAAATAAGAAAAGACGAGTTCAAAATAAAAGCGTATGCGGATGATATTGTCTGTATAATATCAAATCCAACAGAGAACATAACAAATTGGACAGGGAAGATTCAAGAGTATGGAAAGGTGGCAGGGCTAAGAATAAACAAACAGAAGACTAAGCTCTTAACAAAGAACATCAGTAAAGCCAAGAAATTAGAACTAGAGAGGATCTCGCACTTCACTATAGCCAGCAAAGTGAAATATCTAGGGATAACCTTGACAGCAAGTAATATCCAACTGATGAAGAACAATTATGAGCAGACATGGAAAGAAATCTCTAAGAAGCTAGAAAGCTGGAAACAGATCAAGCTAAGTATAATGGGAAGAGTGGCCCTGATAAAAATGAAAGTTTTACCAAAAATGAACTTTTTATTCCAAATGCTTCCGATACTTAGAACTAAACATTACTTTGTGATATGGAAAAGAGACATCCAGAAATTTATATGGCAAGGAAAAAACCAAAGAATCAAATATACAACTATGATAGACTCAAAAGAGAGGGGTGGCTTGACGTTACCGGATTTTCAGTTATATTTCGAAGCCGCAGCACTGGGGTGGGTACGGGAATGGGTCACCTTAAAAAAGAGAAAGCTTCTGAACCTAGAGGGTGCAGAATTAAGGAGGGGCTGGCACGCCTATTTATGGCTTGGGAAGGCCAAAATAGAAAAGAATTTTACCAACCATATTATAAGAGCCCCGTTATTGAAGGTATGGGAAAAGTATAAAAATAGATTCTATGGAAAAACACCCCTCTGGGTATCACCCTTAGAGGCTTTCCATAAAAGGGAGCTACCCAGTTGCAGCTGGCATACATACAAGGAATTACTTGATAAGAAGGAAAACCAACACAGCCTAAAACCAATAGAGGAATTGAAGTCCTTAGATGCAAATTTTTCCTGGTTTCATTACCATCAGGTGGTGGATAGCTTTAAAGAAGATAATAAATTAGGGTTTGCGCCAGCAGATTCCTTTTGGGACAAGATAATGAGGAAAGAGAGGAAGGTAATAAAAACTCTCTATATAAAATTGTTGGAATGGAGGACAGAAAAAGAACTCATCAAAGAAAATATGACCTCTTGGGCCAGGGATTTAGATCACACTATTTTTTTAAAGGAATGGGAAGATATCTGGAAAGTCAAACTAAAACTAACTAAAGCAGTAATTGTTAAAGAAAGTTGGTACAAGATGTTCACACGATGGTACCTCACACCCTCAAGATTAGCCAAATTTTATCGAGGAGTAAGTAATTTATGTTGGAAATGTGGCACCAAAGTAGGTACATTCATACATTGCTGGTGGCACTGCAAAAAAGTTAAACTTTTCTGGAAGGAGGTCCATCGAAACGTACAGGGGATCATACAAATAAAGTTTGAGCTAAAGGCGGAATACTATCTCCTGCACCTGCTGGATTTCGAAATGGAAAAAAATAAGGAGAAGATATTGTTTCATCTGTCAGCAGCAGCAGCTGCAATAGCGAGTGTATGGAAATCGAAGGAACTGCCACCTATGGAGGCATGGTTTCTTAGGATAAGGGATTTTATGGAACTAGACATATTATCGAATATGCTAGATAACATTAGTGAAAAGAGAAGAATAGATTGGAGCCCACTTAGAAACTATCTCAAAGAAAAGAAAAATTTAAAGATATGAGGTCTGATTGTTGACGACTGCAAATGATAGAAAATGTGTTGTATAACAAACAAGTGTGAAGATACCCCATGGACTGTTGGGAAGTTCAATGGATGCACGGATGTATGAGACACACTGCACAACCTACTCTTTCCCTCACTCCCCCCACTTTCCCCTCCCCTACCCCTTTTCCCTTCCCTCCCCCTTATTTCTTACTAAGGTTGAGACTATGTAGAGTGTAGGCTATAGTAAACATAGACTAACTCAAAGCTCTTGCTTTCTATATACGAGCAAATTATACAAATATGTATTTGATAACAGTAACGATATTGAGAGCAGAGGAATCTAACGATGGTGAAGGTAAAAAGGAGGTTATGTCAATTAAGTAATGTCCATTGTTTACTGTTTACTACAACTGATATATGTTTCTGGAATGAATGTAATGTAACGGAAATCTTCTAATAAAAATTATTAAAAAAAAAAACAAAGGAGAAAATTAAATAAAAACCTTGGTTGTAATCTCTCTGATTTCCCAAGAGTGAATGACTTGGAGCAGGAAGTTACACGATCTTCTCATATCACAGTGACATTGTTTTCTTTGTTCTCATATCACAGTATGTTCCTTTCCTAAAACAAATCTGATTTCATTTGATCGCCTGTTCTGCACATTTTATTTGGGCGAGGTAGAGGGGGGGGGGATTAATTATTTCAGAGGCAGATCCATGTCTATACTGCTGAAAGAAGAGGTTTTTTCTTCTTTTTTATGTGTTGTAATCCTGCTTTAGAGTTGACTTTAAAGGGGAATATGAGTGATGCTTATCTTCACTAAAACTTTACTGAACTACGTGGTGTTTACTCAGGCTTATTGGAAGCCACATGAAACGTTTTGGAAGCATGGGAGGTGTGTTGCAGTGTTGAAACAGACCTTTTTGTTGGAATGAGAATAACTTCCAAAAGGTGAAAGGTCTCAGACTTTCCAGGTGAAATTCAGCATGTTTCAAAAGCAGGCCATTAAATTCCTTCTGGAAAATAGTATCATCTAAAATAATGTCTTTGCAGGTTAGGGTTTTGTAAACCCAACCAATAATTTTTGAAGATACCCAGAGAACTTGGTTACAAGATGATCCTGGGTGCATCTACTAGGCATGGGTTTGGTTGGAATCTTCATAATTCGGAATAAATTTGGAAAGATCTGCTTTTTGAAGCGATTTTGAAGTTTTTAAGGAAACCGAAAGTCCCTTTGCCCTTATTTATTTATTTATTTATTTATTTACTTTATTTGTATACCGCTCTTCTCAGCCCTTGGGCGACTCAGAGCGGTTTACAACAGTTTAGGTATACAGGATACAAAATCATTATGCATTTAAAATACAGAAGCATCACAAGTCATTAACATCATTAACATAGGCATCAAAACATCAAATACATCAATATAACAAAGCTTTTCCGAAGCTTTTCCCGCCAAAATGAGTTTTGACCTTTTTTTTTTTTTTTTGGATCAAACAAGTCTAGCATCGATACTAGAATTAATGCAGTTTGACAGCATGTTAACTGCCATGGCTCAGTGTGATGAAATGTGATAAGAACCAGGTGTTCCCTGGGCAACATCTTTATAGATGGCTGATTCTCTCACACTAGAAGCAACTTGCAGCATGCAACCAAAAAAACAAACCAACAGACCTTTTTAGGACCAACGATGACAATAATCTCAATCAACATTGAAGGCATGTCAGCTGCCAAAGAACAGCTGCTCTATGAATTGTTCCGAGATAAGAAATGTGATGTGTGGCCAAGAAACACTCAGGGATAAACAACAGAAATGACCAAAAGTTCCAGGAATGATCTTAGGAGCCGAAAAACCACATGTGCAATATGGAAACCCATAACATTAAGGAAAACAATATAGAGGTTATAACAGTAGATCTTAATAACATCATGATTTACCTCTATGTGCAAGCCCCCAAATGAGGAGTTTTGTTTTCCCTCTCCTGAGAACTTTGATAGGCACCAAAGGGTGCTAGTAATTGGTGACTTTAACAGCTATAGCCATGTATGGGGCTGTGCTGAGGAGGATAAAAATGGAGAGGCTGTCCTCCCCTGGGCTGAATTGCATGAACTATCACTTATTCATGATAGTATGCTCCCACCATCCTACAATAGTGGGAGATGGCACCGAGGATATAACCCAGACCTCCTATTTGTGAGTGACAGCACTGTGCAGCAATGCACTAAATCAGTGGGACCACCAATACCAAACACACAGCACTGGCCAATAGTATACCAATAGTTCCCAAGTATAAGGCCTTAGGAAGTTTGATTTAAATGAGGATTCAACTTCAAAAAGGCAGATTGGTCTACATTCTCAGACATGTTAGATTACAAAATCATATTGGTCACTCCAATCCCTAAGGAATACGAACTGTAGTTTTGCAAGGTCTTTAGCCTTCTCTGCAAAGAGGGCTATTGCCTCATCAAACTACAAAACCCAGGATTCTATACTAACGAGCCATGGCAGTTAGAGTGGTGCCAAACTGCATTAATTCTACAACATAGATGCACCCTATGAAAGGTCCCTTTATGGACTACAGCTCCCAGAACCTCCCAACCAATATTATTGTAGCCATACTGGGTAGGGATTTGGGAACTGTAATAAAAAAAGGAACGTTCCCAAACTTTTCCATAGCTTTAAAAAAATAGGGCTGTATTTGAAAAACAAAAAGGTAAACTGATTTTGAATTTTTCTTAAGACACTTGAAAAAAAGTTAATGTGCTTTGTTTTCCTAATGGTGAAAGGTCAATGTGACAAAAATCAAGAATTGTAACAATATGATATGGAGCCCCCGGTGGTGCAGTGGGTTAAAGCACTGAGCTGCTGAGCTTGTTGATCGAAAGGTCGCAGGTTCGATTCCGGGGAGCGGCGTGAGCTTCCGCTGTCAGCCCTAGCTTCTGCCAACCTAGCAGTTCGAAAACATGCAAATGTGAGTACATCAATAGGTACCGCTCCGGCGGGAAGGTAACGGCGCTCCATGCAGTCATGCCGGCCACATGACCTTGGAGGTGTCTACGGACAACGCTGGCTCTTCGGCTTAGAAATGGAGATGAGCACCACACCCCAGAGTCAGACATGACTGGACTTAATGTCAGGGGACTACCTTTACCTTTTAACAATATGATACAAATTGTTAAAACATTGAAAAAAGTTATGGAAACTGATATATTTTGTCCTTAAGGTATGTGGTGTCTCTCTTTGAAAGTTTCTTTGAATATATTTCTCCCTTATAAATGTGCTATTTATGAATTTCTAAAATAAAAGTTGTATCGTAAGAGAAAGCAGAAATAAAAGTAAACCAGATTTGAATTTTAAGGGTAAATCAATTACTCAACATACAGGACCCTTATTAAACAGAATGTCCCCTATTTGAAGGTTGAAAACTTTTCTTTTGTCCAAACTGAATGAGGTGCCAAAATAATTCCCAAATGTGAGGTCAGCTCCTCCATAGAGATAGAAAGATTTGTGCCATGTAATTTATGGATGGAGATGAGTGCAATTTGTGAATGCATTGCTTTTGCCAGATCAGGCTGCCAGTATCTGGCCAGACCAGGATTGCAGGTCCAATCTTCTGACCTTCAAAGCTGGCCAACTGGATGAAAACTATGATTTCAAAATTAAGAGCCACTGTCCTCTTATCTCCACCTGCCCCCTACAAGAGCTTCAACAAGGCCATTTGATAGTGAGGTTGCAATATTTGCCGTATATACTCGAGTATAAGATGACTCAAATATAAGCCAAGGCACGTAATTTTACCACAAAAAAAATTAGGAAAAATGGATTGACTCGAGTATAAGCAGAAGGTGGGAAATGCAGCAGGTAATGGTAAATTTAAAAATAAAAATAGGTGCTAATGAAATTGCATTGAGGCATCAATAGCTTAAATATTTTTGAGTATTCACATAAAACTATAATTTAAGATAAGACTGCCCAACTCTGATTAAACCATTATGCTAACCTTCTTCAATGTAAATGTGTTTACGTATCGCTCCAATAATAATGATAGAGTAAAATAATAAATGTAATAATAATAATAATCACAACAGAGTAAAATAATGGAAATATAATAATAGTAATAATACAGTAAAATAATAAATGTAATAATAACAACAGTAGAGTAAAATGATAAATTAATAATAATAATAGAGTAAAATAATAAATGTAATAAAATAATAATAGAGTAAAATATTAAATAACCTTGATTCGAGTATAAACCTAGGGGGACTTTTTCAGCTTAAAAAACGGGCTGAAAGATTTATACTGGAGTATATACAGTAATCAATTAATTCTCAAAAGACGTTGAACTGAAATAACTCCAAATAATATAGTCAGAAAAATTCATTTAAAAGTTGTTTGCAGGAATTCACAGTGTTTGTCTTGACAGAAGCAGGTTCAGTTACTTTTTCAAAAATCACTGTCACTTCTTAACATGTTCAAATACACTTTGGACATGAGATGTTATGGGAAGGGGACCATCACCTCAAATTCAGATCTAACAGTCTTCAGGACTATGATACATATCAGATGTTAAAGCCCTTAATCCACCTTTGCCTCACAGTAAGCAAAGGGGGAAATATTCCAGGGTTTGCAGAAAACCCAAAGTATCCATGGGCCTCATAGCTATCTGGAGACTGGGCTGGGTCAATTTTGGCCCACTCCATTGTCCACATGAACATTCCTGCCATCAGCCTATATCTGCACTGATCACAACACAGAAGAGATAGAGCTTTCTGCAAGTACCTGGCCGTCGCGGTTGCATCTATTGAGGTCAAAATGGAGAGCCTGTGTAATTGGCAAGGAAGAGAAATCCTTGTTAATTCTGCGAATGTTCCCTTGTGACCTCTGCAGATATGACAGATGTCAGGAAGGCACTTACATGGCTATCAAAGAGTGGCTATGGTGACACATGAACAAGGAGATGCCCAGTGGACCTGATGCGACCTCAGTTCAGTTAGGCCATCTGGATAGCAAATGGCACTGCAAGGGGTTCAATGCATGTGGCCATCATCACAGTCAATCTGGACTGCTCTGGAGTGACCCCACATTAAGCGGCTGGTATATATGCTGTCAAAAACAAATACATGCTTATATTTTCAGGAAAAAAAGGAGGACAAAAGGAGAAGGTTCCTAACAATATGGTGATTAAAAAAAAAAGAACATGGCATGCTAAAGTGGCAGGGGAAGAGTTGAATTAAAATGGGGAAATAGAATACAAAAAACAGTTCAGAGAATCCTCTTCCCTTTCCAGAGAAACAACACAAGAAGAGGTCCATGCAACTGATTCACAGGTTGAAAAGCCTACTAGATTCCTTCAGCCATGCTAACTAGGGGATCCGAGGAGTCCCATCCCCCCCCCCCCAGCTCTGGAGTTGACTACTGTGTTTGGAATCCACCAGCAGGACCTTGTATATGGGATGTATATGAGAGTGATGGAGTAGTGTGCAGATTTGCTTTCTCATGTTTATGGTTGCTAAGGTCTCCTCTGAATGCGGATAACAATATGAAACGATTGAGGTCTACTAGTATCTGAGGGAAACATCTGAGACTATCAGGAGCCCCCATTTGCACAGTGGGTTAAACCCCTGTGCCAGCAGGACTGAAGACCGCCAGGTTGGAGGTTCGAATCTGGGAAGAGTGCAGATGAGCTCCCTCTATGAGCTCCAGCTCTCCATGCGGGGATATGAGAGAACCCTTCCACAAGAATGATAAAACATCAAAGCATCTGGGTGTCCCCTGGGCAACATCCTTGCAGATAGCCAATTATCTCACACCAGAAGCAACTTGCAGTTTCTCAAGTCGCTCCTGACACCACAACAACAACAACAACAACAACAACAACAACAACAACAACAACAACAACAAAATCTAAGACTATTAAAGTGAGGTATAGTTAAATATTTGAGTTTAAATCTAAAGTTGGTTAGTTGCTGTGAGTTATAGCTACATATAAGCATAATTCTTGTGAGGGTGCATCTAACACTGTAGAATTAATACGGCATCTCTCTTAGGGTGCATTTACTACACTTGATCTTAGCCAAAAGGCCGAGAAGCGATAGGGTGCATTTACATTGTAGCCTTAATACAATCTGACACGTTAATGGCTATGGCTCAATGCCATGGATTCCCGGGAGAATTTTACAGTGTCCTTAGCCTTCTCTATCAGAGTTCTGCTGGATCACTAAACTACAACTCACAGGATTCCTTAGCATTGAGCCATTTAAAGTGGTTTCAAACGGCATTAATTCTACAGTGTAGATGAACCCTAAAGACCACCAAACGCAGCGCCCAGACACGCATCAAGGAACATGAAAGGCACTGCAAACTACTCCAACCAGAGAAATCAGCCATAGCAGAGCACCTGATGAACCAACCTGGACACAGCATATTATTTGAGAACACAGAAGTGCTGGACCACTCTCACAACCACCATGTCAGACTACACAGAGAAGCCATTGAAATCCACAAGCATGTGGACAATTTCAACAGAAAGGAAGAAACCATGAAAATGAACAAAATCTGGCTACCAGTATTAAAGGACTCAAAAATCACAACAGCAAAACAACAGAGGGGAAACAAACAGGCACATAAAATCACTCTCAACAAGGGATTCCCCCGGGCACTTCCAAGCCATTGAATGCTAATCAAGGTGATCAGCTGAAACATTCACACCTAGCCCCAGCAGACAAAAGTCCTTTGTCCTCACCCTGGTCATTCCACAGATATATAAACCCATTTTTCCTACTTCCAACAGACCTCACTACCTCTGAGGATGCTTGCCAAGATGCAGGCGAAACGTCAGGAGAAAAATTGCCTCCAGAACATGGCCATATAGCCCGGAAAAACCTACAACAACCCAGTGATTCCGGCCATGAAAGCCTTCGACAATACGTTGAACCCTAAAGAGTTTTTTAATTGATTGTGAAGTTATTGTTAATTTGTCTTACTTAATTTGTAATGGTAATATAATAAATTTAAGGAGTTTAATTATTTGTGATAGTGAAATAAATTATGATTTTTTGTAAATATTTTTTGAAAGAAAAATGTAACTTTGTGGCACTTGCCTACATAGAAAGTGACTCTGAGCACAGCTGCAGTGGCTTAGTCCTGAACTACAAACTATTTGTGTTTTTGTTTTTAAAATGATGAAGGTTTTAACAACTTCAAGGGTATATCCATTTGGTGCCAGATATTTTTGCAAGCATAAAGGAGAGGTAAGAGTTTGCCTACATGACAAAAAAAATCCCCCAAATTGCATGCCCGTGGCTCACACACAACTAATATTTGCCAGCTATTGATTGAGCTTCCCTTGATGTTACTCTTTAACTTCAGTCTAAGGTTCAAAGTTCTGGCATTTTGTTTAAAAACTGATTTCATTGCTAGGGCATGTCCTCCAGCTAATCTAACAAATGATAGTAGGACCAGTTGTGGGCAGGAAGGAGGAGGGAACTGGCCAGATGGAATTTTCTGCTACTCTTTGAGATGCTGAGGTATGGATGTAACACATACAAAAAGGCATGGTATCGTTACAGACTAGAATATGAAGTACAAGGATCACAGTAAGCACTGGCTCTGCCCTTTGGCACAGTGGACCAACCACCTTAAATGGCACATGTCATGGGATGGGCAGAGTTAACTTGCTACCTTTAAGAGATACTAAAGAGCATTGCCAGCAGTGTTGAAGAAAAGTTCAGCTATCCTGCCATTTCCCTATTAAATTTGAAAGGGAAGGAGTGCCTCACTACCTCTGAGGAGCTTGCCATAGATGCAGGCGAAACATCAGGAGAGAATGCCTCTAACCATGGCCATATAGCCCGAAAAAACCTACAACAACCCAGTGCCATCTTGTTTTTGCCCAAGGCCACCAAACTTCTTGCACCAGTTCTGACTGCTTTCCACCCGTTGACAGCATTTGTTGGTTAATTCCAACTAAAATAGACCCTTCAATCAAAGGTAAACATAGCAGTCAACATATCAGTAAATCCTATTGATTTAATGAGTTTACTCTAAGAGTGCATCTACACTAGAATTAATGCAGCTTGTAGATTTACAAGGGTTTTAGCCTCCCCTGCCAAAGAACTGGGGCCTCACCAAACTACAGATCCCAAAATTCCATAGCATTGAGCCATGGCAGTTAAAATGGTGTCAAATTGCATTAATTCTACAGTGTAAATGAACCCTTCAGCTAATGGAAACAAAACGAAGCATTTCCAAAGTGCGCAAACTACTGACTATAAATTATGCAACCTCCAAAATTATTTTCCCTTTAGGGCCTGTGCTATATTTCACTGGTCACTAATGGGTTACATTTTAGAACAAGTTACCGAATAGTAAAATGTGCAGTTAAACTCCCATTATAACACCAGCTAGAGTGTAAATTTGGCTCACGGCCACGTCTCTCATATATAAAGCTAAACCAATTTCCATTTGGCTTAGTACATTTAGCAAGGCTGTTGAAAAAGTCCAAGCAACATTACTTTCTTGTATTGTGGGTGTCGCATATTGTTTAGAATAGATGTCTGAAAACGTCTATTTTTTTTGGAAACAAGAGCTTATATCCAGACAAGCAAATGTTGACTGTGCTTTCGTTTTTCTTTTTATTCAAGTACAGCAACGTGCTCTCCATTATTAATGGTGTCCCATATAAATAAATAATCCCATTTGGTTTTGGACAAAATATGATCATTAGACTCTGCTTTAATGTTTAAGCAAACATGAGCCTTGAATTGTGTTGAGAGAAAACGGCATCCTGTATTATCCACGTAGTTAAGTATACTTGACTAACTCACCTTCCACGAGCCAATCCCACTACAAACGTAGGGAAACATCATCCACCAGTGCCACAATCATTGGCAGAGAGGACATAGTTCTCTGCATGCAGCTGATGTCCAGTAAAATAAGTGGGGAAAGAATTACGGTCATGGCAATAGTGCCACAATTGTGACTATTGGCCCTTCCATAGAGGCCTAAAACTCGAGAGAAACTGGATTTTCAAATGCAGGTTTTTATTGGGTTTGCCTGCCAAATAATAAAAAAAAAAACCTGCCATTTCAGCAGGGTGGTGGCTAGATACCTTCCTGTGCCACCAGTCACTCACCCCCCCCCCCCCATTTACTTTGTTTAACTCTTGTTTAACTCTGAGTAAACCTCAGAGTTACATTAGAACCAAGTTGGGTTCCCATAAGTTTGTATTTTCCTTCAGTTGCACTGTGAATATCAAGTTCAGTTAATGGATAGTATAGAATAAGTTAACATATTTTATTGAATATTCAGTATTTCTAAATGCTTAAAGAGTCATCGTCAATGCCAAACTAATTTTATATCCTTCTTTTCCTATCAGGCCACTAGTTGAGTAGCTGGTAAGAATGCTGTAGATATTCTATATCTGGATTTCAGAAAAGTATTTGATAAGATCCCTGATAATATTTTGATTAGAAAACTGTTTAAATGTAGAATACATGGACACATTATCAAACAGAGCCATCACTGGTTGGAAAACCATTTTCAAAGACTTATCATCAATTGCTGCACTTAGGCAAGCGATCGATTTTCAAGCTATGTTGCTTATTTATCACGATCTACAGCATCCACAATGGAAAGACTTCTGGTAAAGCAAGCAGAAAATCTAGATGATGTTCTTCATCAGTGTTATTTATTAATTTAAAGTATTTATACCCTGCTCTTCAGCTGTAAAGTCTTTCAAAGCAGCTTACAAATGATTAATTTCTCCTAAGGCTTACAATAGAAATAAGATGCAACAGAGAAGGAAAAGGGAATGACAGTAATTATTACATTAAATGAGAGATTCGCCATGCATCATGGCAAATCCGTGGGATACTGGTGGGGGACGTGGAGAACCCATCACCCCAAACCCCATATTGCCCGTCTATCCACTGGCCCATCCCATGGGGAGAAGCATCCACCACTTCCCCCTCCCCCATTGCAGCAAGGACAACACAGGAAGCAGGAGCCCCTGGTGGCGCAGTGGGTTAAACCCCTGTGCTGGCAGGACTGAAGACCGACAGGTCGCAGGTTCAAATCCAGGGAGAGGCAGATGAGCTCCCTCTATCAGCTCGAGCTCCTCATGCGGGGACATGAGAGAAGCCTCCCACAAGGATGATAGAAACATCAAATCATCTAGGTGTCCCCTGGGCAACATCCTTGCAGATGGCCAATTCTCTCACACCAGAAGCGACTTGCAGCTTTCTCAAGTTGCTCCTGACACAACAAAAAAAAAAACACAGGAAGCCTCCCACATTGCCACAATGATGTTGTATGTCACTTCCTCTCCCCTTTCACCACAGAGCCCAGCTGGAAGTAGTGCATTGTGTAATGGGCTCTGTGGTGAAAGAGGTGAGGAAGCGGCGTACGATGGGTAAATCAACCTGTATAATGGGGTCACAAATCCAGTAGAAACTACTGCTTTGTTTCTCCCTTTGAAGTCAGAGCAGTAGCAGTTCTGAGGGGCATCTTTCATCTGTTTATTAAAGAATCCTTTATATCTTTCCAATCTCTCCACCATTTCTCCATGTGCGCCATTCTATCCTCTGCTCAATCCATGGTAGTTCTGTTTTTCTCTCAATGTGCTCATAGCAAACTGAATTATTCATATACTCTTTTATTTATAGTCTTGTGGACCATGAATGGTAAATCTGAACTTCCTAATCCAGGTCTTCCATCATTCATGAGGTTTTAGTAAAATGGTGAATATAATATTCATGTGTTTTTGTTGATTTTGAAAATGTCATGTGTTTTCAGTCAGGCAAGAGGCTTTTATGGTTGAAAACAGCAGGAAGGGTTTCATCAGTTGCTGGGCCAGGATACATTGGAGGTGTGTCTTGCTGGCTGGCTGTTATTATTATTACTTTATTATTTCAAATATTTTTACCCCACCCTTCTCAACCCCCAGAGAGTTTACTATTCCACCAACTTAACCAATGTGTTGTGTGGGACAAGCTTTTTTTTTTTTTTTTACCCCCATCTTCTAACAGATATGAAATTTCAATATAACTGGTTTACTTTTGGTCTTAGGGAAGACCTGGGCCCGGTCCTGTTCAACATCTTTATTAATGACTTAGATGAAGGGCTAAAAGGCAGGATCATCAAGTTTGCAGACGACACCAAATTGGGAGGGATAGCCAATACTCCAGAGGACAGGAGCAGGATTCAAAACGATCTTGACAGATTAGAGAGATGGGCCAAAACTAACAAAATGAAGTTCAACAGTGACAAATGCAAGATACTCCACTTTGGCAGGAAAAACGAAATGCAAAGATACAAAATAGGGGACGCCTGGCTCGAGAGCAGTACGTGTGAAAAAGATCTTGGAGTCCTCGTGGACAACAAGTTAAACATGAGCCAACAATGTGATGTGGCGGCAAAAAAAGCCAATGGGATTTTGGCCTGCATCAATAGGAGCATAGTGTCTAGATCTAGGGAAGTCATGCTACCCCTCTATTCTGCTTGGTTAGACCACACCTGGAATATTGTGTCCAATTCTGGGCACCACAATTGAAGAGAGATATTGACAAGCTGGAATGTGTCCAGAGGAGGGCGACTAAAATGATCAAGGGTCTGGAGAACAAGCCCTATGAGGACCGGCTTAAGGAGCTGGGCATGTTTAGCCTGAAGAAGAGAAGGCTGAGAGGAGATATGATAGCCATGTATAAATATGTGAGAGGAAGCCACAGGGAGGAGGGAGCAAGCTTGTTTTCTGCTTCCCTGGAGATAGGAAGCGGAACAATTGCTTCAAACTACAAGAAAGGAGATTCCATCTGAACATGAGGAAGAACTTCCTGACTGTGAGAGCTCGTTCAGCAGTGGAACTCTCTGCCCCGGAGTGTGGTGGAGGCTCCTTCTTTGGAAACTTTTAAACAGAGGCTGGATGGCCATCTGTCAATGGTGATTTGAATGCAATATTCCTGCTTCTTGGCAGGGGGTTGGACTGGATGGCCCAAGAGGTCTCTTCCAACTTTTTGATTCTATGATTTGATTCTATGAAACAAACATATTTTGCTGACTAATGAAAATGACATTATGAAGTATCTGAATATTGAAGTCCATCGATATCTGGAAGCCTGAAAGAGTATCATTCCTAATTTAGGGGGTGCAAGGTAGCTATAAAGCCAGCATGGTATAATGATTTGAGTATTGGACTAGGTCTGTGGGATACCAGGATTCCAATCCCTGCTTGGTCATCAAGCTTACAGGGCAAGCCATACATGCTCAGCTTCAGAAGAAGGCAATGTTAAATCTCCTCTGAGCTAAACATATCAATCAAATCACATGATTTAGGATCATAGTGTCTCAATAAGTCATAACTAATTTGAAGTAATACCACAAAATAGGTAACTTTGTCCTCTCTAGCAATGAGGATTGGCCAATAGTATGCTGGGGAACTACTGTTGACCACCACCATCGCACATCTGACCTGTGTCATGATTGTCTCTCTTTGGCTCATTCTTTTCTTGAGGACAACCTTTGTGTATCTCTTTGTTTATCTCACATTCACTTATCAACCGCTTAATGTCACAACTAATTTTACAGTAAGCAGATATTGCCCTTAGGGAAAGGCATGCTTAGAGCTGCAATGTCATAGCAATCATAACAGGTATTGTTAAGTATGAAAATGGAAGCATCTTTGCATGCTACCATAACTGCTTTGAACAGACAGTTTTAAAAACCCCAACTAAGACACCCTCCCCTCTGCCTTCTTCAATACTGACGTCCATTAATGTGGGTGTGGGGACGTAAACAGGCCTCTGGGGCTTCATATCCTCACTGGAGGCTTATTTATCTTTGTACAAATGAAAGATGAGAAACACGACTCTTCAAGCTGAGCCAGAACATGAGAGCACGGATGCCCCATAGGGAATTAACAGCAAGTACTTCTGCGGGAAATGAAAGGAAACATTTCTGTCCCTGGTGAAGCCGCTCATCCAAGGCAATTTGCTAACACGGGAGGCAGAATGAGTGGAAAGATGTCACCACATTTGAAAAGCAACTGAGCAGCTTTGACAGCAATTGTTATTTTCAGTTTGTACTGGATAATGGTTTTGATTGGTCCTTAACATATAGCAAATTTAAGAAGATGTTATGTATTTACCCATCTGGGAGAAGAATAAGGCTCTGATCTATTGTCTTACAAACATACTGGATAGGAGATGGGGCTAAACACCAATTATTTTGTCCTTACAAGATGAAACTAGTACAAATTCTTCCTGCTGTATTATACCTCAAACACATATTTCTGCAGTGCTCTGAAAACCAGGAAAAGCTACCCAACCTTTGTCATTCTATGAATATCTTTCTTAAATTTCTCAAAGTATTTAGTCCAACTGGGGTTGAGAAAGTATAATCTATTATGAGCCACACCACCTGAGACATTCTGAGATATGCAATTCAAGTGATTGCTTTTGCCAGGCTTTGGTCCAGCACATGTATCCCTTACTTGATTCAGACTCTTACCTGAAATGAGAAACAGTATCTGTGGAGGATATGTTCCTGGACTTCATGTGGGTATGTGAAACCACATATAATAGTGAACCATACTGAAATGAAGGATTTATGTCCCAAGAATACCACAGAGTTGCCCTAGAGGACTTTTTAAAAGCTTAGAGAAGACATATTTTGCTGGATGTAGATAAATAAAGCCATAGATATCAGTCTTGCTGATAATGGGGATTCCAAGGAGTGTCCCATCCACATTGTTGGGGTTACACACCAATCGCTCCACTTTAGTTGACAATAATATAATCAGTCATCCTCTCCTAAGTGGGGAACAGAGATCCTGAGGGAGTCTTTCTGCATATGTTGTTAGACAAAAAAACAGTTAGTAACAAAACTATGTAGCCCTTCAGATGTTTTTCAACTTGCATGGCCAAAGGGAATGATTGTTGGGAGATCTCGATGTCCAAATAGGGTGTCCACACAACAACAACAAAGAAGATGTTTTTGCTGGTTTATGGGCACCTCGTTCAGACAGAACAACCATAACAGGTGATGGCTGGGAACTTAGACAGAGCTTCATGGCCAGCTAGGAGCAGCAGAAATAAGGACACAGGCTATCCCTTTTCCCTGGGCTGTCTGTTGGGCAGAGGATCAGGTCAAACTGGACCCTATCCAGCTGAGAACCTGCCCCAAAGCCTCGGGATATCTTCTGACTTTGTCTAAAGTGGGGCAAAGCCAAAAGTACCCAGCATATTCACTGCAAGCAACTATGCTTTGTAAATCTTGCCAGTAGTTCATTTTTGGTGGGTAAATATAGGAAATTTTTGGCCCATGTAGACGTGTCCTAAGACATATGAAAGGGAATTTTTATGTCTTGACAGCACCCCATTTTCCTCTTCAAATGTATTACAATTAGTTAACACCTGAAATATTTCTCTGGAAAAGCTCAAAGCTATTTCAAATTCTATACCCTCAGGCAAAGAAGAAATATTGTACAAATTATTTCGTGTGTCTCTTATATAAATGTTGTTAAAAGCCCTATTATGTAGAATGTTTCATTGCAGAGGTGTTCAGGCCAGACCTAGTTTGTTTATTGGGGGTGGTTTGCTCTGTTTGTTTGGAAACTTAGGGTGTTCTGGATTCTTTTTTACCCACTTTTATCCCTGGCCTACTTGCAGCCTGCTGAGACCTCATTTTTATGCAATAGTTCTGTGCCAGGCATCGATATATAACCCATCGTAGAGGTAGAGACACCATACGCAAAGGACCACAGGCAATTATTTGGATGGAAATGCCTTCCCTTGGGGACAGTTGGACACATCTGGTAAGGAGACGACAGATCTGGGATAATCCAGGACCCAGCCAGCAGTCGTTTGTGCATGCGTGTATCTATTTGTTTGTTTTACATTTCACCTGCACCCCCATCAGTATCTGTTGAAACAGCATTGTTTGAACAGGACTGACACACAGGTCAGGAGTCTGATGACTGAGTGGTCAGAGTATCTGGTCAACCTTTTATTTAGGGGCCGGTGATATTTGTCCCTTCTGCTATCAATCGCAAGCAAATAAAAGGGTTTTCTTCATCTCTTTCAACACAAGGCATCAGTAATATCCAGAACAGTTGAGCAACAATGTGCTGCAGGAATGTAATAAGCCCTATCTCTGACTCTCTCTTTCTCTTGTTTTAAAGTGTGGTTTATCACTGTTATAGGTCATTTTGCTATAGTGTGTGTGTGTGTGTGAATCTACACAATAGAATTAATGTAGTTTCACACCACTTTAACTGCCATGGCTCAATGGTATGGAATCATCGGAGTTGCAGTTTTACAAGGTCTTCTGTCCAAAAGTGCTGGTGGATTCTAGCATTGAGTCATGGCATCGGATTGTATTAATTCCACAGTGTAGAAAGCCAGTCAATGAAAGGAATTGTGAATGGTAGCTTTTCCAGAACTTAGGGAAATAGGATTTTTGGACTATAACTTGCAGAATTCACCAGATCTGGCTTAAGCAGAATGTCACTTGCCAGTTTACTCAGTTCAGCCATTCTCTGATTTTTGTCCTATATTGCCAAATGAATCTCTATGAGTCTATGTGGTCAACAGCTACATCAGACAGAGCCTTCTTTAAAGTTTTGTTCAGATTGCAGTAATTCATTTCTAGGAAGACTTGAGGTCTCATATTGTTTTTCAACAAGTGAAGCCTTTGTTGTTCCAGAAGACCTTTGGGGAAGTAGTTCATTATTGATATCCCTCTACCCTAGTATTTAGTATCAGTTTGTTTCCTTAAGTTATTTATTGTAGAGTCATTATTTATATATTTAATCTATATTACACAGATCTCAACTTGTCTTGTGGATCTCAAAGGTGTTTAAACATAATACACACGGGTGGGAGTTTTGCCAATCTATGCAACTATGAGGATCTATTTATAAATTACGGTGGGCTCTTGGGATCTGCTGGGGTTTGATTCCAGGACCTCCAGTTGAGACGAAAATGCATTGATGTTCAAGTCATATTATATGCAATGGCTTAGTAAAGTTGTATCCCTTATATAAAATGGATTTCAAAAAATGTATTTTCAAGTCATGAGTGGTTGGATCCACAGATGTTGAATCCTTGTATATGGAGAACCAAATGTACCACCATTTGGAGGTGATGGAGGTGATGTCCTCTAGGGGTGTAATGTATCACTAATTTTCTTCTTGATGGAGGGAATGAGTAAGTGTACCAATTCTAAGTGAAAGACTTCAAAGACCAAACAGATTTTGAAAGTGAAGAATATGAACATGGTGGTTTTGCAAAGAATCCGGCCTTTTCTGCACACAAAACACCTTTTTCTGTGCATAAAATAATGTCCAGAATCTTGTTGTACCTGCTATATATTCATAATCCCTACATAGCCCAGATGATATCAACCACAATCCTAAACACAAGAGATATACCTTATTGAACACAGTGGGATTTTAAAGTAGCATAAATAGGGAGAAACAGCATGATGTAGCTGTTTGAACTTTGAACTATGATCTTCAGATGAGGGTTTGAATCCTGACTTGGCCTAGGAAACCCAATGGATGACTTTGGGCAAGTCATTCACTCTCAGCCTCAGAAAGAATCAAAGTATCTGAATAAATTATGCTAAGGAAACCCCATGATAGTTTTTCCTCAGGTTGGCATAAATGAAAAATGACTTAAAGGCACCTCAGCATACATAGGATTGTATTGTTAATTCCTTTCCTATAGCAATGCTGCTCCATCTTTGGTTCACAAAAATAAAATGAGCTCTCTGGTTCAAGTGAAATTTTAAATAAGCCTTCTCAGTAATGCCTTGTAGCTGAATAATTAACCAAGCCGCATATTAGAGCTGTTAAAAGCTGGCTGTGAGATCTTTAAAAAGAAGACGTTGACGAGATGAGAATCTAAATTACTCCTGCCAGCCTGGGAGGCCTTTCTGAGCAAAATGTATTTATATAGTAATAAAAGCTTAAGTGAGGGATGATAGATGTTTCCAGCGATGAGAGAGAAGATGCAGAGTTAAAGCTTGCTCTTCTCTGACCCTGAAGTGTTCGCTTTGCATGAGTCACCAGACCGACAGGTAAATTAGACAAAATCCCTGAAAGAAGCAGCAGCATCTTTGGGGGCCTTGGGTTAGTTATGCAGCATTACTCTCTCCAGCTTGCATAGATGAAGGAGATGGCTTTACCCTAATAAAGGCCCTTTCTACACTGCCTTATAAATTCCAGATTATCTTTTTTGAACTGGATTATATGGCCATGCAGACTTAGATAATCCAGTTCAAAGTAGATACTGCAGATTATCTGTTTTGATAATCTGGATTAGGTCACAGGTAACAGGGACCATGCTAACCTCAGGCCCCTTCTACACCGTCATGTAAAATCCAGATTATCAAAGCAGATAATCCACATTATTTGAACTGGATCATATGAGTCTACACTGCCATATAATCCAGTTCAAAGAAGATAATTGGCATTTATAAGGCGGTACAGATGGGGCCTCAGTTTCAAGAGTTCCACTGATAACCAGCTTCCTTACATTATATATGCTGGTTTATGACATGAAGCTCTATATTGCTCATAACCAGGCTATCTAGCACACCATTTCCTCCAGTATGAACCTGCCCTGGCTTTGAAATAATCAAAAGAGGCCCAGCTCTCACCCCAACCCATCACGAGCACTGGTTGAGGCGTGAGACTGGATCGTCTTGATTTTGTTAGAAAGCCAATGTTTGTTAAGAATCCAAGGCAGACTCCCTGCTACTGCATTTATGTTAAGATTGAATGAGGTGTGAGCAGAAGGTCACACAAAGCAATAAAGAACCCCAAGAGAGCAAATAATAATTTTTCAAATCCATGTTTAGTCATCATTCTCTGTGTGGATAACAGTCCGTTATCCTTAAACCACCTTTGGCAAGCAGAAAGCAGGTAAATCCCTCTGCATCAAATGGTTTTGAAATCCTGGAAGTTTTCAAGAAACACAAAACATTTTTTAATTTCAGATATTCAGAATAAAAATTAAAACAAAGAGTGGAATAGCCAGGCAGGTGGTTTATTGAGTGGATCTCAGGTCCCATCCACACTGTCACATAATGCAGTTACAGAATTCACATTAATTGCATGAAATTGAATTATATGAGTCTACATGAGTCTGGATTTTGTAAATTTTATATGCTATCATCTGTTTTAATGGTTCTCACTTTTGGTATAAATGTGTATTTGTTTGGGATTTGGGTGGGATTAGTGTATTTACTTATGTTTGTTGTATGGCATTGAATGTTTGCTGATTTTGTTGTTCACTGCCCTGAGTCCCTTCAGGGAGATAGGATGGCATATAAATAAATAAATACATTATTATTATTATTATTATTATTATTATTATTATTATTATTAATTACACTCCTTGGTAGAGAAGGCTAAAGGCCTTGTAAAACTACAACTCCTAGGATTCTATAGACTTAGCCTTGGCTGTTAAAGTAGTTTAATCAATTCTATAATGTAGATGCACCCAAAGTACTTTATATACTCGAAAAAAGCCTAGTTTTCCAACACATTTTTTTATACCTGAGTGAGGGTCCTGGCGGAAAGGCGTGGGGCTAAAAGAAGTGCTTTGCAGGGCTTCTACCGGCTGTGTTCCTCTTCCCTTTTTGGCACAGCAGCCCAGCTGGGTTGTCATGCTTAGAGAAGAGGAGAAGCCATATGCTTCAATTAATGTAATTTTATTGGTATCTATTTTTTTATTTTGAAATTTACCAATAGCTGCTGCAATTACCACCGTAGACTTATACTTGAGTCAATAAGTTTTCCCAGTTTCCCAATTAGGTGCCTCAGCTTATATTTGGATTGGCTTATACTCGAGTATATACGGTAAGTTTTTCAGACTTACAACTCAATGGCCGAGACAGCTAAATTACTGTGAGAGCTGTAATCTAGAAAAGTAACTTTTCTAAGCTTTGGCTGCCATTGGAGAAGCACCAGAGAAGTGGAGCTTGCTGGTAGAAGCATGGACAAGAAGATTAGTAAGAGTTTGCTAATTATTTCAAAATTACTTTGAATGTCCTTGTGAGGAATTAGGCCAATGTCACATATGAGGCTGTTGCAAATCCTGCATTTCTGGTCAGCGGCTGCATGTGACATGGCAAGGAATTCTTTTTCAAAAGTAAGTTTCATAATAGTTTGATCTGTAGCAACTATGCAGGCAAGTAGCCAAATATGAAACACCATAATTCAGTAAATGTGTGTTGGAAAATGATTAAATTGGTTGGCGGGGGAAATAAAACAAATTGCTCTAACTAGGAGTAATTATAAATTAGAGATGGATCATCCTCTGATTTCCATTCTATTTTTAAAAGAGCCTGTTTTGTGTGAGAGAAAACAAATTACTGTGGGGAATTATCCTATGGTATAATGAAGCCAAAGCCCATTGGGTCAAAGCCCTAGAAATTTATAATTAGCAGAGGCTAATCAAATCTCTACATGCCATGTGTAATTGATTTCCCCAGCAATCATGTATTGTTATGAGCTATTGTAATCCAAAAAACGTTGCCAGGTTTTCAAAACAGCATTAAAAAGCAGCTAAAATTCATGACAAGAAAGGTTGACAATCAGGAGATACTATTAATGGGTCCGTATTCTTCCTAAATACCAAATGGAAATATTTATTCAGTTCGCTTAGCCATGCATTTCTCTGTAAAATGAATATACTACTCATGTGAATACAAATTATATGATGCACACATTTCTTTATGGAGGGTCTGCACACCAAAATATGAGATTCTTTGGCAAAGTTTATATGATTCCAATATTCAAACAAAAGGCATCTCTTACAGTAAGGAACATCTTTTCGTCTCCAAAGGGACAAGGTTCATGCCGTGGATTGCAATCTGCGTCATTCAATATCCTGTCACTTTTTGACTTCGCCTTCCACAACCTTATAATTACAATATCATAACTTCCAATGGTTTATGGATGAAAGCCAGGACATGTGTGAATATACAACATTGGGATTAAGTCAAGATGGCAGAATCAATGATGCATGGGAATTATAAAGAAACATTGAAATTGTGTTGTCAAAGGTTTCCATGGCCAGAATTACTGAGTTGCTATGAGTTTTTCGGGCTGGATGGCCATGTTCCAGCAGCATTCTCTCCAGGCGTTTCACCTTAATCTGTGGCTGGCATCTTCAGAGGTTGAAATTGATAAGAGGAGATTTTCACATCTATAGTTGTGATGTGCCATTCTTATCAAGTGTTCCACATATCCATGTAGTTTTAGGGGTTGTAAAAATTTATGGATTCCCCAACTTCCTTTTAATGGAAAAATTGCATTGACTTTTCTGTAACCATCAATTACAGAGATAATAGCTTACAGGTTAGATGTGGCCCCCATGATCAAATTACAGGGCCAATTCAAATCACCAGAAGGGTAAGGCAGAGCTGTATCTTAGCTCCTATTCTATTTAACTGAATGTTCTTGTGGAAGTCATGATGGACCCACAAGGTCACCTTCCCAGGTTGGGTAAAAGGAGAGTCCCCATCTTGCTGTATGCAGATGATACAGCCATTCTCTCCAGGCCTAGACCAGGGCTCATACATCAACTTAGGAACTTTACAGAATATTGTGAAAACAAATGAGCTAAATATAAATTTCAGTAAATCAAAAATTCTGGTTTTTGAAGGAAAATTTACAAATTATAAATGGGTCACTGATATTTTTTTTCTAGAGCAGGTTAGAAGCTTCCAGTATTTGGGCCTTGACTTCCACCACACCTTATCCTGGAGAGAGCACTCTGAAATAGTGATTCAAAAGACAAAGGCCTGCCAAGCAGCCTTAATAAGGGTCTTTAAACCAAAGCAGGACAATATGTCCTCTCTGCACTAAAAATCTTTAATGTCAAAACAGCCTCTAAACTCCTCTTTGATGCAGCCATATGGTGTGAAAACCCGACTGTCATCCTTGATAGAGTGCAAGCAATGTTTATAAGAGATCTTCTAAATGTGCCTTCTTGTGTACCAAATATGGTCCTGCTTCTAGAAATGGATCAATGCCCTCTGAGTACTAGGGCCTTGACTCTGAAAAATGAACCTGTGATTAAAAACAATGGTTTTCAAACTGGGAACAGGTTTACTGCATCACCTCCCTCATGAAGCCCCCAAACCCTTGTGGGCTTGGAGGACTGAATGAAAAGCAACCTCAATTGGACTATCTGCACCCCTTCTGCTCCATTTGGGATTCAAAATGGCACAAGAATCCCTGAAGCAGAGGCTGCGGGATATTGCCCTGGGAGAGCTTAGAGCCCACTCAAGTTCACCATGCTCCCCCAGGGTTTTAAATTTACCACACAGGGAGCCATTTAAATCTTCCAAATACCTAAAAAAAAGTCTTACAGTGATTAAATATTGCAGACTCTTTACAAAGGTGAGATTAAACATATTTCCCTCAGAGTTGCTAAGAGGCAGACTGTCTGGAATTCCTTACGCCCAAAGACTATGCCCCTGTGGAGGAAATGAAATAGAAACAATAGAACACATTTTATTGCAATGCCGCTACTACACAGTGCAACATGGCCAACTTTTATATCCAATCCTGTCCCACATGACCAGCCATCCCCTGCAAAGGATCGTTAGTTATCTTTTAGAGGACAAGTGCCACAGGGTGACTCTCATAGTGGCAAAATTCCTCGCAGTGGCAACAAGTCTGAGAAAGCAAATAACCTCAGATAGGGGTATTACTTGAAACCATGTAGATGTATTTTGTACAGCGGACTTCTCCTGAGATGGTAGAATTTATAATGACTGTTGGTTTTACTGATGGGTCTATGGACCATAATAAAATTGTTGTTGTTGTTGTTGTTGTTGTTGTATAACAATCAAGGAGTAACATTTCACCTTCACAGTACTGCTTAATATTAAAGAACAATCACTGATATTCAAAACCAAGGATGCATCTTCTCCAGTTGTTGTAATTTGGCAGGGTCAGTTCTCTGCCATCTCACTTTTAAAATGTCCTGATTTCAATATCTTCTTTCCCCCACTTTTCTCCTTTGTTTTCAGCTTATTTTGGTTGCTGTAAAATGAGTTTGAAAAGAAAAGCACGATGGCTTTTATCTGGTTAACTCAGCAGTAGAGAGACTAGAGGAAGGGGCAGAGTTATGACTTTCTCAGTAGGCTGATTTGCTATTTGGTTTGTTTTTCAGTACATACATTTAAGGGTTTTCAGTAGTTTTGCTTGGTCTTGTTTTGTTCTTTTGTTGCTTGGGCTCATCCTTTTGACCACATTCTGGTATTGCTGGAGCACACTTCTATCTCGGAGGTTATGGAAGTGGACATCTGGCTTTGGTACCAGGGACTAAAAAGCTGCCCCCGTCTTGTCAACACAATTAGTAATTTCTACATAATTGTGCCTTTTGTGTCCTTATTTTTGAAATAAGGGGTGGTTGTTTGATCATTATGCTTTGTTATCCCTTTGTTATCTCTCCGACTTGAATGGAAATTCAAGGTGGTTTCACTGGGGTTGGGGAGAACTGGTTCCTATATGTAGCCAACTACTCTCACTTTTGCCACACCACACGGATCAATATTTTAATGTGACTTATCAGACTGGCTTGTTTACTTAAAAACTCCAGAGCCCATAAAGGCCAAGGGGAGGTCAGTTTTGGAAACAGACTCATTGAAAGCCCATCGAAGTACTGTAGCTAAGACCATCAGAGAAAGAAACCTGATGTTTTGCACTTGAGGGAAAAGTCAAAGGCAACAGAAGTTTAAAGAGCAAATAACAGCAAGACAACAAAATAGGAGCATGCTCCAGTTATGTGGGATGGTAAGTGATTTCCATGGGTGGGTGGGTCAGTATATATGCCTTCAATATATGTGTATTTTATCAAATGTTTTAGATAATTATCTGTTTTTAGCAATATTGTAACCCACCTCAAAATTACTTTCATAGGTTTATTGTAAATTGTAATATTTCAGTTATTTGAACCCATACCAGCAGTCCATTTGTGTGGACAGTGGACTGCAACTGAGCAGTGAACTCACTCAGAATTGTATCTTTTCATTTATAAGCCATAAAAAATATAAAAAAGAGAAAGTGGGATATTGTGTGTTACTTCCCCCCAATATACTGGTTGCTAACATATTACTGGAACAAATTCTGAAAATGCAATGCAAGGCTAGGTGTGTGGAATAACTAATAATTCCAGTGCATTTAGTCAACAAAACTAAATTATACTGACAGAATAATTTTTTTTGGGAGGAGGTGGGGAGAATGAGGGAATTAAATTTATTCAAATGTCAACCACTTCTTCAAACTCTTTCTTCTATGTGGCTTATATTTATTAGATAGTAATTTTTGCTGGTTCAATGAGTACTTCCATGTTCAGAAATCCACCGAAGGAGAAGACAGGATTATGGGGATGGGAGGAAGGAAAGGTGGCTTTTATTGCCACAAAGCTGCCGAAACTAATTTGCAGGCTGGACATCATGTCATTCCCTTGCCATTTCCTCATCTAATGATCATGTATTTCTACAAGAATGTCAAGCCCAAAGAATGTACGGCCCTGGATGTTTCATTTTCTGCATTCTTCAAAGTGACTCCTAAATAACAGCTATAGATCCTCCAACATTTTACAGATTAAAATTAGGATACCAGCAACCAAATAATATCAGATTATGGTCAGTGAAGAAGAACACAAGCTAAGAGAGGTGGAGCAGTGGTTTGGTTCTGCATGAGACTGAAAAGAAGGGCAAGTTACCCTTCTTCTCTTTTGCCCAGGTTAAATGAATTGGGCACAACCCAAATTTTCACTTTGAATTCCATTTTTAGCAATTGACATAAGGTGAGGATAAAGAGAAAATATGGGAAGAGGAAAAGAAAGAAGTTTGACATGTTAAAAGCACTTTTGAAAGTTAGACAACAGAAGTTTGATAGAAGTGCCCCTGTCAAATTGGGACAGTTAGAGAATGTGCAGGTGGCTACTGATAAAAATGGAAAAGATGGTTCTGTCTCATTAAGGCTGCATTACTATCCATCCATCCATCCATCTATCCTTGTGCTAGCCCTTTCACGTTTTCTATTTGATACCTGGCTGCATTTAAAAGTTTGTTGTGCCCTCCATTTTAACTACCAATACAGCATCAGTGTATCCTTTGTAAAGGTTCATATAGTCTATAATAATAATAATAATCATCATCATCATCATCATCATTATCATCTTTATTTATACCCCACCACCATCTCCCCAAAGGGGACTCAGGGTGGCTAACATGAGGCCAAGCCCAGAATTACAGTACAACAAAATAAAATAAAGTACAAACAGCAAATAATAACATGAAAATAAAATACAGAAAATAACAGAAAATGAAATAAACAGATGCAAAATAATATGTTGAAGAAATAAAATAACGGGTGGGTCAAATGCACAGAATAAGATTGATAAAACCTTGGGTGAGATAAGTAAATGGAGAAGTATGTGTCTGTGGGGGAGCCATTGAGAGCTGGAGGGATTTCTGATGCTTTAATCTACAATAACTTTCGCAGGGTCTACTTAAAAATCCACAATTGCTTCCTCAGTTTGATTTCTGAATGTATTTTTTTTTGTTCCTTTGTTAGATTTTTATCCCATCTTTCCCTCCTGAAATCTGAGTGAGATTCAGGACTTCATCACCTTGTGGTCCTTGATGCAGGGGACAGGAAGGGGACTTGTAGGGCAGCAGGGCAAATTGTGGGGCAGTGAGCCAAATCTGTCTCCTGGTGCTTTGCATCACCACCTGCTTGCCCATTCACATGCCGGAAATTGTAGTTTTCTAGTATGATCCTCCGTTGTCCCCATGATGATCTACCTAAACACAGGTAATATCCCGTGTTCAGGTTTCCCACTCCTCCAACGCTTCCTCAACATAGCCGGCACGAAGCCCCGCCAGAAGTATATATGTGTCATGAGGTGGACTCCATGCTGGCTGCATAAAGGAAGTGTCGAAGGACGAGGAATTTAATGTGATGAGGTTGTCAATGTGGCCCCTTTTCCTCTTAAACTTCCATTATTCTTGACTCACAAATATACTTCTATTTCTTTTTCTCAATCCTTGTTTGAAAAAGAGTCTGCAGAACCATCTGTTTTATCTGTCCTATTAAATCCACTTCTCAGGGTTTAAGTAATGTGTACTTAAAATATTGGTCTCTCTAAATCAGACTGCAATTAAGTCAGAATTTTCTGTATGCTTGGTGCAGTGCCTAGTTGTTGCTGGTTTTTGAGGCATTTCATAGTCAATGATGATGATGGTGTCTGTGCACAATTTCTGGTGAATCTGTTGTTTGGATTTTAGGAATTCTTTTCCTCCCCAAACATGTGTGTCCCCTTCAGTTGATAAAAGTGTTTCCTCTTATGGCACATGTTTAACTCTTTGTTTTAATATCACCAGGAAATAAGATTGTACTATATCCAGGAATGAAGATTGAGAAACAGAACTGGCTTCTGAGCCAGGATGGCACAGAACTTAAGCCAGGGGCCTATCCTTCAAACCTGACACCCTCCAACTGTCCCAATTTGGCATAGACAATCCCCATTAATCCTCTGTCATCCCAATTTTAAAATGTTTCCATTTTGATCTTGTCTTCTTCCTTCCTTCCACTTCTTTGTCTTATTTCCATTGGTGCAAACTAATCTGCAAGTACAAAACCAGTTTGTACTCAATAAATGCAGGTAGGAGGAGAGAAAAATCAGAATCTTGTTCTTCCCTGTTGACTCAAGCAAAAGCAAACATCTGCAGCCCTTCTTGACTTGTCTGGTGTACCTCATTAATAACCTTTGCCATCTTGACCACACTCTTAGCCACATGTATTTCATCTGTGAAATGCTAGGTCTGCTTTTGGGAATGAATTTCTATGGATAGGAGTCGCATTCCCCTTTCTCTCATCTTTTAAATCCCATTCCTGCTCTCTTTTTATTGGCTTGCTGCTATTGGGCCTTGTCCCATCCATGGCTAGATGTGTACTATTTACAAAGCTTACTCCTCGCTCTGTGACAACAAGCATTCAAATGTTTTGCCAAAGATTTCCTTTTGGCTTCCCATTCACTCTCCTCTCCTTCAAAATGCCTTTCCAAATGGTGTTTATCATTTTGCCAGGCAATGAGGGACAGGAAGTGCAACCTCTGAGCCAGGCACAACAGAGCCAAGTGGCATAGGAGCCCTCAGGACATTCAGGCCAAGCTGTGTTTGGGAAAGGCCTCCATCGTGTGCCATTAAAGGATGCCAAATGTCTCCTTTAGTAGCCATGTTTTGGCAGTTCTATGGGTCTCGCAAGCTGCTCAGTGCCTTCTGTTTGTCTTTCTCAGCTCTTCCCCCCCAGATAACTAGCTTTTTGTGTCTTGTGTATGCCTTCAGATCTCTAGCAGATTTATGACGATGCCATGAACTTCATAGTTTTCTTAGGCAAAAAGTAATGAGAGGTAGCATTGCCAGTTGACTCCTCTGAAATATAACTTACAGCACCTGATTTTTGATAGTCTACTATCAAAGTACTAGCCAGGTCCAACCCTGCTTAGCTTCCAAGATCAGATAGTATCCGGTGCCTTTCGACTCTTAGGCATTGTCTCCCTTGAGGAGAGGTACGTAGTTCAAAACTAGATGTTTGAGGACCCACTGAACTACCCACCTACCATTTTTAATTTCTTCTACAGCACGTTCCAGAATTTATTTTCTTGCAATTCAAGCATTATCCTTCCAGAGAAATAGTTATATTAGTTTGTTGCAGCATAAAAAGGGAAGGGGGTGGGAATCTAGCACCAATGATTTTGGTTTTGTTTTGTTTTTTTAGCATGAGATTTTATGGATACGAATTCACTCAGATACCCAACATATCTGAGGAAATGAACTGATACTCATTAAAGCTTATGCTAAAAATTAAATGTTAGTCTTAACGATGCTATTAGATTCTCCCCCCTCCCTTTATGCTTCAGTTATATTAATAGTCACTGATTGTAGGAAACTAGCAATTTGTTGATTTGCATTGCTTTATCTATCCCATTTCTGAAGAACCAAACAATCATATGATGACAATTACAGATCATCTAGCCCAGTGTTGTGTTGATTCTGCTTCTTGATTAACATCGTTCACCAGACTATTTTCTCTCTTTGGCATGTTTGACCTCAAAGCATGCTCACAAGGTCAGCTTACCCTCCAGCTGTCCTAGTTTGGCATGAGGGTCATCACTGTTTCAGCTGTGTTTAAAATGCCACGGTTTGTTTCTTGTCTTCCCACTTTCTCCTTCTCTTCTCTGTTTACTTCATTTGCTGCAAACTGTGTTCAAAGTGGAAAAAAGTATTTTCCACTCAGTTAACTCATCAGGAAGGCATGTAGAGTGGGACAGAATCTTGCCCTTCCCAGGAAGATAAAGCAAAAGCAATCTGTTGCAACCTTTCCTAACTTGTATGTTTACCATTTGACCACATTTTGTTGCTGCTTCACTACGTGCATCCTGGATTTCATCCTTGAAATGTTGGAGAATTGGGATGAATCTTGAAGTCAAAACCTAGCACGATCAGAATAGCTATGTTTATTACTTACTTGTCTTCTACTTTCATGGATGTGCACAGATAAAAGCAGTCTCCCTTTCTTTGTCCTTCCATCATAGTAGAACTTAGGCAGCTCAAGGACAAAAATGTTATATGTGAGAGCCAAGAGGAGGCAAAGGCAATGTCGGGGTTCAGTTAAACTCAACTCTGTGTGTATATGTATAATATATACCTTCGAAGACTAGTGTTTCATTTTGTACAAGAAGGAAGCAGACAAGTGACTAAACCAGTACAGGTACCATGACCATGTCTAGCTTAGGATAGTCTGGGCTGCCTTTCAATGAAAGCAATTCCCAGTTCTATGAGATGATTAATCCACTGATAGCCATCACAGTACATTGCCAGCCATAAGGCAGAATGGGGTATACTTGTTGGTCCATGGTTGGAAAGGGGGATGTTGTCTCACCCCACCACTTTAGATCACAAGCTACATCTCGTCTGGCAACCACTTTAGGCAAGAGTTCAGTTTCGAATGTAGAAGGGCAGCAAAGTATTTGTTAACCGGTAATTGTGTCAACGACATCATCCAGAATTTGACTCCCTGTTTGGCCATAGAAACCCACTGAGTGATCTTGGCTGAGTCATACTCAGCCCCCCCCCCCATAACCCATGATAATTTGCCTTACAGTTTCCATAAGACATAAACGACTTGAAGGTACACAACAACAAATGCAAGCAAGCCAGTAACTGGAGTTGGGACCCTGAGGCCAATCCACACAATGCTAAGCTTTGACCAAGTTCATATCTTTCACATTTCATGCATCTATTCCTGTGAAAAGCCTTCCTCAGTTATCTTTGTTTCAGAACTATTACATCCAGAATATCCTGAGTTATATTTCTTGCCATCCCAATGCCTTCTGCAGGCCACATCGTCTACATAATAAAAGAATGTTACCTTCCACTTCCCCAGGAAGTTTCTCTATTTCATTTTTCAAATGCTGATAGAACATTTTTTTTATTGTTTCTCTTCATTAAGGAAGGAACGAGAAGCAGGTACTTAGTGAAATGAAATGCCAATTTCTAGAGAAAACTAATCATTTTAGACACTGCCTACACCTGCCACACCGTTTTAATCAGGCTGGTTACAGCTCGCTCTTGGCCCCTTTTTCAAAAGGCCTTTTGAAATGAAAATGAAAAGCAATAGAGGTGGAGGAAGGGGGAGCAACCTAACAATAATGTTCTTATCTCCAGTCTTTTGAATTCATTTCTTTTTCCTGTTTGCAACAGTGTGTCTCATGAACCAGTGATTGGCTCTTCTAAGAGATCCATTCAGACCAATGAAGAAAGCCAAGGTGAATCCTTCAATGTGCCTGAAACTTTTCCAGACTGGACACACATTGGCTTTGAGGCCCAATATTCAATAAGTGGCACTTTCCTCACTTATTCTGCTCCAGCTCCCATTGAAGGTAATGTTTGCATACAAAGTGATATTTGCACTTTGTAGACCACACATAATACATAATATTAAGAAATTTACCTAGCATTGCTCAGGCTGGTCTTGCTGATATTTCTCATGGTTTGAACGAAAAGAAAGTTTCAGTAGTGGCACCAGAAACTTTTTTTTGACACCAAACCCACGAAACATACAAAACTCCCCCAGTAACTTCTTGAATCTTCTAAAAACAAACAAACATACAAAATGTTCACAAAATGTTGAATGTTTACTCAAAATTAGCTAATAAATTTTAATTCTAGATTATAATGATGAAGATCATGTTAATGACGATGTAAGACCCACATTACTGGAATCCTGGATCTGGGGGAATGTGGTCTCTCTAGCACTTTGTTAGATACTCCAGGTGAAGCTATTTTATGCTTTCCTCAGAAGTTACCATATAGTCCTCAGTGGCGCAGTGGGTTAAACCCCTGTGCCACCAGGACTGAAGACTGACAGGTCACAGGTTCGAATCCGGGGAGAATGCGGATGAGCTCCCTCTATCAAATCCAGCTCCTCATGCGGGGACATGACAGAAGCCTCCCACAAGGATGGTAACACATCAAAAAACATCTGGGCGTCCCCTGGGCAACGTCCTTGCAGACGGCCAATTCTCTCACACCAGAAGTGACTTGCAGTTTCTCAAGTCACTCCTGACACGACCAAAAAACAAACAAACCACCATATAGTCATCCTGAAGGACCTAGAAGGACCTATGATACCTTTCAAGGAGGACAGTGGGGTGGGCCAAGAAAAGTTACTTTGGGTCCATCTACATTATCAAATTATTGCAGTTTGATATCGTAGTTCTTCATATTCAGCAGGGTGGGAAACTGCACAGGGGCAGGGCCAATTTTCACCCATACCCTCCGACATAGCCATGCCACCATACCACTTCAAGTCACTAGTTTTCTCAGGTGTGGCATTTTGGCATGCCACATCTGCATGTGGCTTAGAACAGTTCTAGAAAATCACAAAAAAATGTGAATTTAGGAGGCTTTTGTAGACTGGTGGAGAGATCCAGAGGCACCAAAAATGTGATTTGGAGTGCATGCAGCCACGAAGCATACTTTCTCTGCCCCGGAGTGTGGTGGAGGCTCCTGCTTTGGAGGCTTTTAAAAAGAGGCTGGATGGCCATCTGTTGGGGTGTTTTGAACTCAATTTTCCTGCTTCTTGGCAGGGGGTTGGACTAGATGGCCCATGAGGTCTCTTCCAACTCTATGATTCTATGATTCTATGTTTCTGTGATTCTATGATTCTTCACCCACAACAGCTGTCACCCCTATTGTATTTTCTTCTGTAATTCCGCATTAAATGTCTGATTCTTTCTCTGTATTTTTGCAGGTATCCATGGTTGTACTTCTATAAATCTAGAGCTGCCCATGTTGCATCTCCCTTAAGGATCTTCTTTCCTACTGGAGCTGTGGAGTGTGACAATGGTGTTTGTATCCAATCCGTCAAACGCCATTATCACACTAAATAGCTACTGTTAGAGAAGTCATCGGTTCAGGTTTGGGAAGGGAGGAAAAAAGAAGAGAATACAACGACGGTGTTTCAAGACAACTCTTCACTTTTATGGAGTCAAAAGACTACACAGTAAATAAAAATATAGTTTGCTGTTCTAAAACTGCACACTGGGGTCCTTTCCGTTTTTCCTGAGTTGTATTTGGCTGAGATTGTGAATCAGGAGGTGGGTCATAAAGTTCTGTTCAGGTGGAACAGTGTCCTATCTCCTATCTCATGCTCTTCCTCCACAACCCATAAACCTGCCTTTTACATGCTGAAACCCCTTCCCAAAATGGCCATGTACTGATTGTAGCAACGTTCTACATGCGTTGTTCAGTAGTAGCAACCTTGGAGACAAATCTTAAAACCCATTTATGTTATGCTAAACATGCAGAGCATTTGGACATCAAAACATTTCTTTTCTTCATTAGCAAGGTAATAGATACTGCTGTTTTCATTCGGAATAGGAGGGTTTTTTGTTGTTGCTGTTGCTGTATTGACTTTTGATGAATAAGCTTCAGAATGGAGGGATAATTCCATTTTTGGCTCTCAGCTCTGTACCACTCAGCTGTGTACACATTCATTGTGTAGCCAAGTGCTGAGTGAAATTACTGCTAACTTGTCTCACTCTGGCAAACAAACAACAAAGATCAATTTCCATCATTGCCATATAAATGTTCAATAGGTGTGTTTGGGCTTCATTAAAATCAATGGAGAGGATGTGAACTGAAGTGTATTCATGCACACACCTTCTAGGGGCCTCCCTAGGATCTTCTGAGCCCTGGGGGTGTCTTTTTCTTGGCAGTGAAGAAACGTACAAAAAGTATTGATGCAGTTAATTAACAGAATGTATAATAGCAATAAATTTAATCAATTATTTATATTGTCTTTGTATTCCTAACTTTGTCGGTTAGTTTATTCGTAAGAGCCAGATACCAAATACTTTCTATCCAACCATGAATGGATAAAGCTGTTGGCTGAAACCCTGTATCACAGTTATGAATGTATAACCTGGAATGCAGAGTCTGTGTGTAGCATAATGGTTTGAGAGTTTGACTACAATTCTGGAGAGCAGGGGCTGGATCACTGCTCAGCCATGAAAATGTATTAGGGTAAAACACACACTCTTAGCTTCGTAAAGTAATGATAGGGTCACCTTAGGTTTGCCATAAATCAGAAATTACAAAAAGATAACTTGGAGCAGTACTTGTAGATTTATGCATTCATGGTCCATACATAGGCCCAAATTAAGGGCTATGTAGGAATTGTGAGATAGATCCCATTGGCACAGTAGGTTAAACCGCTGAAGTGCTGAACTTGCTGACCGAAAGATCACCGGTTCGAATCTGGAGAATGAGGTGAGCTCCTGATGTTAGCCCCAGCTTCTGCCAACCTAGCAGTTCAAAAACATGCAAATGTGGAGTAGATCAATAGGTATTGCTCCGGCGGGAAGGTAATCGCACTCCATGCAGACATGCCAGCCACATGACCTTGGAGGTGTCTGCGGACAATGCCGGCTCTTTGGTTTAGAAATGGGGATGAGCACCAACCCCCAGAGTCGGATACGACTGGACTTAATGTCAGGAGAAAACCTTTGCCTTTACCTAGGGATTATGAAAGCCTGGCAATCTCCACTTACCAAGAAGCAGCCACTTAAATTGGTGGGGTCTATTTCCTTGTTGATTGGCTGGCTTTCCCCCTCATCTTTTTGTGAACACAATCTCTGGCACAAGGAGAAATTGCAATAGAGCCCCAATTTTAAGTGTGTCAAAAAGGGGATCAGTCATAGGAGCTTGTAGAAACAGCAACCAGCTGCTTCCTGACCCCCCCCCCCCGCTGTCCTTTTCAAAGGCAAATTCCTGGTAAATGGGGATAGGGAAGGTTCATGCCAGAATTTGATATATTTTATTTGTTGTTAAGTGTGGCCAAGTTGACTTTGATTTATGGTGACCCCATGAATGAGAGACCTCCAAGTCACACTATCCTTGAGTTCTGCTTTGGTCTTGCAGACACAAGACCTTGGTTTCCTTGATTGAGTCTATCTCCCTATCCACCTTACCAAGCATTATTGTATTTTTTCAAGTATTGTCGGCAGCCAGGTTGTTAACTGGAGCAAGTTACAGGCAGCGGTCAACTCCCCTGTTTAAACAGCTTCACTGGCTGCCAATAAGTTTCCAGTCCGAAATCAAGGTACAGGTTATCACCTATAAAGCTCTAAATGATTCATGACCTGCCTATCTGCGTGACTGCATTTTCCCCTACGAACCCACGCGATCTCTAGGATCTTCTGGGGAGGCTCTGCTCTCACTTGCACACCTGTCTCAGGCACGGTTGGTGAGGATGAGAGAGAGGGCCTTATCAGTGGTAGCCCCTTGGCTCTGGAACTCCCTCTCCAGGGAGATCAGGCTATCACTCTCCCTATCCACATTTCGTAAGGAACTAAAGATGTGGATGTTCCGTGGTGCATTTGATTAAACAATTCCCTTGACAGTTGGCCCTAACCATGGCCTAAAAAATTATGTTCCTGCACTTTAGTACTGCACTAGTTAAAGCCATAATGTCCCTGTTATAACTGCTCTTATCCTTATGCTGCTATATGACCTATGCACCTTATTGATTAGCCTATTCTCTAACATGTTTGCAAACCAGCTCTCTCTCCCACAACGAAACTTGAACTACATTTTTGGTTGTTGCTTATGATGTCTGTTTTATTATTGTTAGAATATTGTTTTATGCTGTTTTATATTGTTGTATTTTTAATGTGTTTTTAGCTCTGTGTGATTGGGCTTGGCCCCATGTAAGCCGCCCCGAGACCTTTTGGGGAGATGGAGGTGGTATTTAAAAATAAAGTTATTATTGTTGTTAATGATGTTGTTGATGTTGTTGTTGTCTTCTTATGGTGTGGTCAAAGTATGATAATCTAATTTGGACATACAATTATGGCTTCTAGGGAGTTCAGGTGCCACTTTCTCTAGGACCTATTTATTTGTCTTTATGATAGTTCATGGTATACATAGGACTTTTCCTCAGCACCACATTTCAAGCAATTTGATTTTCTTCCTTTCATTTCTTCACTGTCCAGCTTTTACAACCATAAAACAGAAATGGGAAATATGATGGTATGGACAATTCTAATTTCAGTATTAAATAATACACATTGAGTATCCAGTGCTTACATAAAGACAAGTATTCTGGTTATGTCTCCCACCCTACCCTCCATGGTTGTGGCTGATTCTTGTTACAAGAAATTGGTAAAATTACTTTTTGGGGCTACAATTCTCAAAATCCCCTACTTGAGAAAGCAACTTTTCTGTGTTAGGCTGATCTTGTTTTATTTTGTGCTGGGAAGACCAAATATAGGGCCAACTACCATTAATTTTGGGCAACTAGAAGCTATGTCACCAACCTCCTCTCCTCCTACGCGTAATCGTGTTTGCTGAATTGCAGTCCCTGCTGGTCTTTCCCATAAAGATGTTTCATGTTGCCAATGCTTTATAAAATAAAATAGCTCTGGCTTTGAGCCCAGGATAAAAATCAGCATTGCCAGAAATGCCATCTGTCCTCAGTTTGCCTTAGCTACACTTAGACTTGAAACTCTATATGTTTTCTCATAGCATAGGGAAGATCTGTGATAGCAAAGGCTTAGTACCAATATTTCAGAGTTTTATTACATAGAGGGCCATTGCAATGGCATTGCTTGAGAATCATGAATAATTTGAAACAGAAGAATTACATGAGACACATGAATTATGTAAGCCAAAACATAGCAATGCTTGGGAAGATTTATATCTAAAACAGGAGGTGCTGAATATTCTTCATTTTTATTTCAGAAGAGTGACTGTGATTGTGTGTTGCAGTTTCTGATAGGTGACCAAACAACTCTTGGGGTCCTTTTAGTAAAGGTAAAGTTTCTCCTGACATTAAGTCTAGTTGTGTCCAACTCTGTGAGGTGGTGCTCATCTCCATTTCTAAGCCGAAGAGCCGGCTTAGACACCTCCAAGGTCATATGGCCAGCATGACTACATTGAACACCGTTACCTTTTCGCAGAAGCGGTACCTATTGATCGGCTCACATTTGCATGCTTTTGAACAGCTAGGTTGATGACTAAAATTATCAAGGGTCTAGAGAACAAGCCCTATGAGGAGCGGCTTAAGGAGCTGGGCATGTTTAGCCTGAAGAAGAGAAGGCTGAGAGGAGATAAGATAGCCATGTATAAATATGTGAGAAGAAGCCACAGGGAGGAGGGAGCAAGCTTGTTTTCTGCTTCCTTGGAGACTAGGACATGAAACAATGGCTTCAAACTACAAGAAAAGAGATTCCATCTGAACATGAGGAAGAACTTCCTGACTGTGAGAGCCGTTCAGCAGTGGAACTCTCTGCCCCAGAGTGTGGTGGAGGCTCCTTCTTTGGAAGCTTTTAAACAGAGGCTGGATGGCCATCTGTCAGGGGTGATTTGAATTCAATATTCCTACTTCTTGGCAGGGGGTTGGACTGGATGGCCCATGAGGTCTCTTCCAACTCTTTGATTCAATGATTCTATAAGCTGGACCTAATAGCGGGAGCTCACCCCGCTCATCCCACTCCCCAGATTTGAACCACCAACCATTCAGTCAGCAAGCTGAACAGCTCAGCAGTTTAACCCACTGCGCCACCAGGAGGGCCTGGGGTCCATTTACATCATATAAATATAGCACTATGATTCTGCTTGAACTGCCATGGCCGCATCCTGGGATTTGTAGTTTGGTAAGGCACTGGGGCCATGGCTGAGAATTCTTAATGCTTCTCCCTAAACTGCCAATCCCAGAATTGAGGACCATGGGTGGCTTCTGGCATTTTTGAAATTCTTTTTCAAAATACTTCTTTAGACTTTATAGATTTTTGTATGCCTTCCAACCATTTCTGACCTATGGTGATCCTAATGTGTACTTATGAGTCCCTTCGGGGAGATAGAACAGTATGTAAATTATTATTATTATTATTATTATTATTATTATTATTATTATTTTCAAGATTTTCTTGGCAGAGGTTTTTCAGAGGGGTTTTTCCGTTGCCTCCTTCTGATGTTAAGGGAGTGTGACTTTGCCTATCCTTGGGTCCTACCATGCTCCCTCTTGTCCTGCCATGTACTTTTGCTATGTGTGACCACATTGGCAAGTGTGTCTATCCAAACACTGCACTACAATATGCATGAGTTACCCAGTTGTATGCTTATAATTATACTCTGTGTTGTGATCATGTATAGGATTAGACATGCTTTAATGCTTATATACAGTATGCAATAAGGGTGATTGGTAATGCGAAAAACTGCTTGTTAGAAAACTTGGTTGCAGACTATTACGGCAAAATCTCATTAGCTAGGAATGTGAGGCTATCTTGTTTAGGCTGAATTATGGGTTCTCTTATGAGAGAAAAAGTAACTAAAGGTTTGTCTCACGTGAAAGCAAAGAGAGTAGGAATGGGAAGGTGCTTTGATTACCTGACAAATGAGGGGTAAGACCACCAAAAGTGTAACATGTATTGCATTTTGACTAATGGAAAAATAATATGTGAAATATTTGACTTGTACCACCTATAAATGCTTATGAGGTCTTTCAGTTCTGACAATAATCAGGATATAGTAATGTGTTCCTTTTTTCTTAAATAAAGCTTTGCTACCTCAAAGTGATCTTATTTTCTGAAATGGAGAAAGCCTGTATATGTTTCATGTAATATATGTATATTACATCTAGTGGGTTTCCATGGCTGAGTGGTGATTTGAACCAAGGTCTCCAGAGTCAAAGACTTCTTCTACACTGCCATATAAAATCCAGACTATCTACTTTGAACTGGATTATATGGCAGTGTAGACTCATATAATCCAATTCAAAGCAGATAATGTGGATTATATGCTTTGATAATTTGGATTACATGACAGTGTAGAAGGGGCCATAAAGTACATAATTTTGTGGGGTTCTTTTAAGGTTTCAAAAAATATAAGGAACATCACTGGGCTCACTTTGGCTCCTTCCATGTCCTACTTTCTGGGGAAATATATTGTAGGGAAAATAATAAGGTTTTCCCCCACCAGCACCACACATTAGAGCCACACCATCAACCTCACTGTGACTATTGCTCATCTCTGATTTAAATCTTGATTTAATCAACAGCAAAGAAATCCCATTTAAATGACTGATTTCAATCACGTTTCTGACTTTCATATTTCCTAAACAAGCATGAATGCTAATTGGTTGCTATAACAACTGAAAGATTGTCTATTTGTAATTAAAGAATGGCCATGAATGTAACCAAGGAAAATAATTCCAAAACGCTCACCAAGCAACCCACATTCAATTTACACTATAGATACATTAAATTATACACTTATAGCATAGCCCTGCAGTGGTTATTTAAATGTAAACAGAAAGATACTCCATCTCATCTTATTTTGAAAGCTAAACCAGATTATTGCTGTGTGCCTTCAAGTTTGGCTTTTTTGGTGGGGGGGGGGGATGATTTTGTGTTTCTCTGAGAATGAGTTGCCAAAGGTCATCAGTGAGTTTCCATGGCCAAGTGCGGCTTTGAACCCTGGTCTCCAGAGTCATAATTCAATGTTCAACTTCAATTGCATAGCTCTCAAGTGGGGTTGAGCCTCGTTGCTTCTTGGTTGAGAGACTACATGAAAATATGAAGGATCTTGAAAGTCTGAAGTCTTGTAAAGTTTCTGTCTGAAGTCTTGTAAAGTTTCTGGAAACCTTGGAAAGTTTTATTAGTAAATTAGCTGGACTCCGCAAGTCATTTATGACTATCAATCAGGCTGGAATTCTGTTCCAATCATATAATAATAGAGTTGGAAGAGATTTAAAAGGCCACCCAGTCCAACTCCATGCAGGAACAATCAAAGCACCCCGACAGATAACCCTCTGCTTAAAAACCTCTAGAGAAGGAGACTCCACCACACTCCGAGGCAGCATATTCCACTGCTTAATGGCTCTTACCATTAAAAAGTTCTGCCTAATGTTGAGATGCAAATTTAATTAATTTCTTCAGTCCTAATCTCCAGAACAGCAGAAAACAAGCTTGCCCTTTCCTCACCATGACATCCTGTTGAATATTTAAACATGGCTATCATATCTCCTCTCACCCTTCTTTTCTCCAAGCTAAACTGACCCAGCTCCCTCAGCAGTTCCTCATAGAGCTTGACTCCCAAACCTTTGATCATTTTGGTCATCCTTCTCTGGATGTGTTGTCACTTCTTGAATTGAACCATGTTGGGGGCAATTGGCATGATTTACAAAGTGATTTATGTGGTGCAGGGCCGTAGCCAGAAAAAAAATCCGGGGAGGGTTGACAATTTCGGCAAGGGGGGGGGTTTGAAAATTTCGGGGGGGGGGGGGTGTTGAAACCTGCCTCCTAGCTCACGCTGAAGCAAAGAGCACAGCAGGGGCAGAGCAGCCTTCAATAGCCTGCAGCTCCGCCCCTGTCAACCACCTCCACCAAGTCTGGCCTCCTTAATGAGAGCATTCAACACACACACACCCAACTTGGTTGCTTCACTACATCGGCTATTGCTGCAAGTAATGACAGTATGAATAAATTGACAATATTTGCTTGAGATAGTGCTTACAGTTCTGGAGGGACTCTTAATTTTTTGCATCTCATAGACTTAGCATGGGGATTTGGTTAACGTTAAAATTCATGAGTAAACCAGGTTTTTTAAAAAAATCTGAAACGTTTCGGGGGGGGGTTGAACCCCTAAAACCACCCCCTCGCTACAGGCCTGGTGTGGTGGCATTGGGAGATGTAGGTATTAGAGTTGTGCACTGATCCAATTCCCTTCATTATATCTGTTCTTTCGTTACTTTTGTTACTTTCAGGAGCACATAACAGGAACCCCCCTCCCAATACAAAAATAACTTCAACACGAAAGCAAGTGGGAGCTGATCCTGACTCCTCGCCTGCTTTTTGTGAGCAGCCTCCTTGCCTTGGAAAGAGTGTGTGTGTGGTGTGCAGGCCCAGAAAGAGTGCATGCCTGCCTGCAGCCGAGTGCCTCCTCTGGAGTAAGAGATCTTGCCTCCTTGCCTTGGAAAGTGTGTGCAACGTGCAGGCCTAGAAAGCATGTGTGCCTGCCTGCAGCCAAGCTCTCCTCTAGAGTAAGAAACAGGTAAGAAGTCTCCTTAAAGCACACGCCTGCCTGCAGCTGAGAGCCTCTCCTCTAGAGTAGAGCTTAAATGTCTAAAATGACAGCGAGGGGGGCCTTTGAAGTCCCCCCACCCATAATGGGCCAATAGAAAACTGATCTTTCAGCACCCCAGAGTGAAAACAGATATATGCCCTCCTGATTTTGGGAGGCACCCAAAAAATAGATCAGGGCCCTCACTGAAAGCCGGGACATCAAACTGTCAAGGTTTACCCAGAGTACACAAACCTAGTAGCTATAGAAAACAGCTCCTGATTCTTTATCGCAGCCAGTGTTTGTGTCGCTCCTCCCCTCCCCGATGCGTGTATTTTGGCCATTCACATATTTTAAAGTATATATTGCATTGCATGAACTGCAAAAACACTTTCCAAAAGTCAAAATGAGTCAGAGACTTTATATGAGGCATGTTTCTTCTCATAACAAATCATGGGAAGTGCAAAATAGTTCATTTCACCAAGTCCATCAAATCAATTGAAATTGTTTTCTATCCCTACTGTTTATGCACCACGGGGAATGGTAGAGTTATCATACCACTTTCACTGGCTGGAAGTCTGTTTCCGGCCACTAAGTCTGGCTCCTTTATCACTCAATATTACTCAGTCTGGTGATTTTTCTTTCCATTTTGTGCCTTTTGCACTTACTTGTACAATGGCTTAAATATTTATTTTTTCTAAATATTTTCCTTCTGCTTGCCAGCTAGACTACACTGTTTCTTCCCTCAATGTTTTCATTTTCTGTCATGTTTCCGAGTTCATTAAACAATTCTTGTCTTAATTATTCATTGACTTAAGTCTCTTTTTTCTGCCCTGCCTATGTGCTCCTATTTTATGTATTTGTTCCAACTGCCTCTTCTCAGCTTTCTATGATCTTCTCATTAATTCTTGACTTACTCCAGCTTCTTCCGATGCTTTTCCATTTGTCATTGTGGCACCTTATTATTGAAATTCCCTTTCCTCTGATAGCAATGTTGCTTTATCACTGTTGATACTTATCAAAACTTAAATCTGTTATTTCTCAACATTTTTACTTCACTTATCTTGCTACTCCTTGGCACAGCATTTCAATTTTTTTTGTTTCATTCCGTTTCCATCCTTTTCTCATATACCCCATGTTTACAGGGTGAAAGTAGGCACGGATCAGATCATTGAAAAAGGGATTCCTGCCCTTTTAGGATTGATGGATTAAAAGGTGTCTGCCATTTGTCAGGTAATCTGTATCTCTCTCTCATCACCTTCTGGTTGCCTGAGCTTTCAATTCGTAACTAATGATGTAGTCAATAGAGACATACTAAGCTCCAGCATTCCAATTAAGCCCTCTTTAAGTTTCAGTATCTCACATTTTATAAAAGGGTATTGTTATTGTTTTTTGTCTTCAAGTCATTTCAGACTATTGACAACCCTATCACAAGGTTTTCTTGCAAGATTTGTTCAGAAGGGTCTGCCCTTGATCTGCTGACTAAGAAAGTGTGATTTGCCCCATGTCATTCAGTGTGTTTCCATGGCTGATGGGATCTGAATCATGGTCTCCAATCATATTCCATATTCCAACCACATAGATCCAGCTTAACGAAAAAGGTGCCAGTCATTTTGAAGGTCTGCATACTAGACAAAGCTTATTTCAAATGTGTGTATCTCCTGGAAAATGCCAAGGTGTTCTGAACCAAGTTGGCGAGTTGTCACATTTTTATTATTATTCTGTCTGGATAATGGTCTTGATGCTGCTTATTGTCATGGCAACTCAACAATGATGGGATATGCAAAGATCTTTGATTAAAGAAACAAACTTCAACCCATTTTCTACAACTCCTCCCAATGAAAATTTCCTTCTTAGATTTCAGATTCCAGGTAACAGGAAAGAATCCAAATTCTAACAGGACCAATTCAGTTATGCATGGAAAATTAAAAGCCTTAGATTACAAGTCAGGTTATGGTTCAACGGAAATAGACTTTATTTCATACCCAAATGTATTTGAAATATTTTGTATAAAATTCTCTTCAGGCGATGTGTATAACGCATATGTGATATATAAATGAATTTCATCTCCAAGCTAATTCATAATGTAAATAGAGGTATTTCAATGTGTGTGCGTGTGAAATCTAAAACACATCTGTTTCCAAGAATTTTAGATAAGGGATACTGTCATGCCCTTTGAAGACCCTCACCATTTACCCCTAGTTAAGCCCTTTTTAATTAGAGAGATTAATATTTTATGTACAGTTTCAGGGAGGTCAGTTGAGACAGCCTCTTTGCATTTGAAGCCTCCATCTCCCTGCCTCTTTAAGAATCTCCTCAGGGGCAGAGCCTCAGGCAAAGCACTTCTGGTTCTTGGAAGAGTCCACGTTTTCGTGACTGGAAGGTATAGAGAGAGGAAGACCGGAAGGTCTATGAAATAGCATGTCCAGTCAGAGCTGTATTCAAGTCCAGTCAGAGTTAAATACTGAGACCCTCTTAGAGACCATTGAACACCATACAAGAAAGAGACAATAAGAAATAAAAATTCAAGAGCCTCAGTTCAGTCAGAACCGTCTCTATCTCCCAAAAACATTACATCTCCTCATAAAGACTTTGTAGTGAGACTCAGGAGGAGAAAAATTCTTGTCAGCTAATAAATTCTTGTTTGATTCAGCTATATAGTCTCCGTTCTGTTCCCTGCATAGCCTTCCAAGTAGTTAAGATTGCATGGGAGCAGAACAGATACTCAACCTGTAAATATCCGTTAATGCTCACTTGAGTGTATCTAGTAGGGATGTGTTGGATACTGTGTTGAATATCTTCTAATGCAGACAATTAGATTAGCAACCTTGGAGATAATTTCCTGCTCATGAATAGATTCAACACCAACCCTTTTATGAAAAGGTGTTCTACCTTTCCTGTTCAGTTGCAAAGTCAACTGAATGTTACATAAGTCAACTGAATGTTGGACTTCAACTCCCACAATTCCTAGTAGCTTACTGGCTGAGCTGCTATAACTTTTTCAGGCTGTATGTATTTATTTATTTGCAGTATTTATATACCACCTTTCTCACCCCTGGAGGGACACAATGTATGACCATGTTCCAGTAGCATTCTTTCCTAACGTTTCTTCTGAATATGTGGCTGGCATCTTCAGAGGGTGTGTTAGTAGTGAAGCAAATGGAGTGTATATATACCTACTGATTGTTAGGAATTGTGGGAGTTGAAGTCCAAAACACCTGGAGGACCGAAGTTTGCCCATGCCTGATCTAGCCTATAACACTCAAAACAGCTCTGCCATGGTGGCAACAAAAATAAACAAACCCTTTGCTTCCATTCCTACACTGCTATGGAATACTCAGGTCTCTGAAAACAGTTGGTTCACTTGCACAGCTGAGTTGTCAACACAGTTACACTAGATCCTGTTTCAACAAGAATTTAATTGGGGGAGATGTGTGGAGTATGAGTATAACAAGGAACGTTATTACTGTGCAAATAATTAGGAAAGAAAACCATAATTATAGTTCAGTGGTTTTGACCTGGAAACTGTGATGGGCTGATTGAGATGTAGGATTTACGCCTAACAGGATTACAAGTATAATGAAATGAATTACTCTTGTAGATCAAAGTATTATGAAATGTAATGAGAGAAAATGGCACCAGACTTTGAACATCCATACATGCCTCGGCAGCCTACTCACACACAGCTACACTACAGTTCCTATGGATTCTGGTATTTACACTCCAAAAATGCATCTCTGGGCCTATATTGGACTAAGAATCAACTAGTTACAAACCATTAAAACACATTCAAAGTTCAAAACCATAGCACCCTTCTTGCCCAGCATTTATTTACTTATTTATTAGACTTATATCACACCTTTCTCCTGAAAACAGGAATCACAATAACATTGAATACAAAAATACAATTAAAATGCAAAATAAAAGCAATAATTAAAATACATTTATAATAAAAACACAGTTTTCAAAACTCATTAGTAACGATGTGCTGGCCATTGTGAAACACAACAAGACAAATCTGATGTCGCTCAGATTTTTTCCCACTGCATCTCTCCAAACTACTGTTGGTGGATCGCTTTAGGACTTAAGGCTGGAATTACACTGACCCATCAAAATATTTTCTGCTGCTAATGTTAACAACATCTTCATACATGCACAGCAAACCTACACCTCTCTTTTGCTTTTCCCCCACACTTGCATGCCAGCTCACACCCTCCAACAGTCCCAATTAATCTTGTGTCATCCCAATTTTTCAGCTGCTTTTACTTTGTCCTAGTTTCTCTCTCCTCCTCTTCCTCATTTCTCCCTTTATCCTTGGTTTACTTTCATAGAATCATAGGGTTGGAAGAGACCTCATGGGGCATCCAGTCCAACCCCCTGCCAAGAAGCAAGAAAATTGCATTCAGAGCATCCCTGACAAATGGCCATCCAGCCTCTGTTTAAAAGCTTCCAAAGAGGGAGCCTCCACCATACTCTGAGGCAGAGAGTTCCACTGCTGAACAGCTCTCACAGCTTAATTGCAAACTTAATTCAAAATGCAAACGTAATTGCACTCAGTTGCAGGAGAAGGGAGGTAAACGCAAAATTCTGCCTTTCCTGTAGGCTCAGCCAAAGCAAAAGACTGCAGCTTCTCCTAGCTTCTTGCATTTCCTTCCTTATTAAAAACTTTTGACATCTGACTCATATTCTGATGATTCCTGGCCACACATATTCCAGTTTTTATCAGTGAACTGTTGGAGGGTATCCCAGTTACCACTAAAAAGTGACTATTATCTAACACTTAGATTTTAAGAGCCGAGTATGTGGTTTCTCCAGCTGTAGTCTTGCTACGCAGAAATTGGTGGGTAGCTGTAGGCCTTAAGGCTAGAAGTAGGGACAAGATCAGGGGATGGAGAGCCACAAATAAGGTTTTGTGGTCATGAGTTCCAGGTAGTCCCAGATTACCTGGGTGAATCTCACTGTTTTAAATACTATATCATATCTTTGACATAACTGTCAACATTGAATACCAGTGCAAATGCAATTTGAACTAAATTAAAATAAATTAAGGTCCACAGGTCAGTCCCTCAGTCACTCAGCCATCCTTTATATCAATCCGAAAAGAAAGCATTCAGAAACATCTAACAATAACAGCTGTTGCATTTTCCTTTTGAAGTGTGTATCAGGCTAACACATATTTTTGATGGAGTACAGTGTATGCCCAGCACCTCATGTGCGTTGAACTATCCTCCCTCTATACTTATCTACTTAGCATCTGAATTACATGAGGAGGGGGAATCAGCTCAGGGCAATTTCCCCTGACAGTCCAAATTCAACACAACCTTCCAAGAACAAATGGCAATTCCATCCATGTCACCACTCTCAGTCTTCTTATAGAGTCTACACACAGGACTATACTTGGTGTTGGGGTGCTGAACTCTTCAAATATCCAGCCATGGATGATCTTATCTCCCTACTCTACCATTTCATGGTCTTATAGTCACTTGTATAAAATGGTTGAATACACTACGGGCATGCCACTTCCAGTGTGTGCTGTTCTGAAAAATGCAATGCACATTCCCAGAAGGTTCATTTTGCAAAGATGATGTTTCTTTTGGAAGGGAACTGGAGCTCCTATGTTTTCTTGGCCGCAGGCGCACTGCCCACCGTCTTCTTGAGAGTAGTACTTGAGCTTGATTGTGGCTTGGCTTTAGGGACATTTGGCCTCTTCTGCTTCTGAGAGTTGGCATGAAGGGATTTCAGTCCGAGCATCTCACAGTATTTGTTACACTGGTGAAGGGCCTTAAACTGGTCGATGAATGAGATGGAGCAATTGCCTTTGAAACCTTTGTACCTGCAGAAGAACAAAAGAGAGAAAAGGAAGAAAGAGGATTATAACATTCAAATGAAAAGTGTTTTTATTTTGCAAAACCTACAACACATTAAGCCCCCAGAAATAGGAAGAGGAAAATAGCAGTGCTTTTATTGGCTCCTTATCAATAACTTATCCAGCAAAATTAGTTACCATTATGAAAATTGTCAAGTCAATGTCCCACTTCAATAAAATGTTGATTAGGGAAAGGCTCAGAAAGATCAGGGTTACAGAGTTCAGAAAGGTTAATTCTGGAGAGCATAGTTCCCCCAATTTGCCAGTCATCGTGTCTTTATCCATGCTGACTTGAGCAGTCTGGAATTTTAGTCCAAAAAGTAATGTTTTCAAGCTTACACTAAAGACCATCTAGTCCTCTGTGCATGACGTAAGAAGAAAAATATGGCAACTGCGCTATCAAAAATGTTAACCCAGCACTTCTGTTTCCATTAAATTCCATCTACATTCAAGTTGCTGATGATATAATAACAAGCTAACGTTAAAATGGCTAGAAAACTTGGCAAGCACTACAAGTTGGAGCAATAACAACCAATCTGTATGTATGTACAATATATACTTGAGTGTAAGCCAACGCGAATATATGCCAAAGCACCTAATTTTACCACAAAAAACTGGGAAAATGTATTGACTTGAGTATAAGCCGAGGGTGGGAAATGCAGCAGCTACTGGTAAATTCCAAAACAAAAATAGCTACCAATAAAATTACATTAATTGGGGTTAAATGTTTTGAATATCTACACAAAACTGTAATTTCAGACTGTCCAACTCTGATTACACCATTACTCTAATCTTCTTCAATGTAAATGTGCTTACGTATCCTTCTAATAATAATAATAATAATAATAATAATAATAATAATAATAATAATAATAATGGTAAAATAATAAATATAATTAAAAAACAAAAATAGAGTAAAATAAAAAATGTAATAATAATAATAATAATAATAATAATAATAATAATAATAATAATAATTCAGACTGACAAGACTTGAATATAAGCCGAGGAGACTTTCTCAGCCTAAAAAGGGGTTGCTGGTCACGCAAGTTGGAGCGACAAGAACCAAGGGATAAGTATCACTAGTAGTTAAAAATCTATTATTTTGATTCAATTGTTGCAAAACTATGCTGGTCACCAGCCACACTTCAATGGCAGTTGGAAACAAAGGTAAGGAGCGGGTGCATCCAAACTGATAATACTTTGATTATGAACTCTTCTGCTCATGAAACTTTCCTTCAGTCCACAGATTTCTATCACCAAAGTAACTTAAAAGTTCATTTGAACATTTATATACATAGTTGAAACAGCCAACAAAACGAGGCACAAAATTACTAGGGAAATACAAACACAGCAAAATGTTCTAGATGTGAATGATTTTCACTGTCTTACCCTCTGCTATGGAGATTGGAGGAAAATTTCGCATGGAGAGAGTATTCTCATATCAAAAAGTAATGTTATCATTTTGGTATCTGCTGCTACAAAGCAGTTTCCTATGAATATTTATGTTCACCTCACAATAAACGTACAACCTCACAAACATTATTGTAACAAGTACAAAGCTACCTCTGCATTTCGGAAAGGAAATGTACTGGTAAAATCACAGGTGGTCTTTTCCCAGTTAAAAGCATGCTGAAAACCCACTGAAATGGATGGCTTTCTGCCTTTCCAGGGCTCACAGCAGGACTGAAAAATGCACTTTCCTTTGCAAAGGAATCAATGCTATTAACCTACCTCCACTACCCTTAAAATGTCATGAGCAAATTTATCTTTACTATTTTTCTTTTTTCTCCTCCTGCTTCTCCCACTCTCCCTCCATTTTAGTCTGGTATATCCCCCATTCTGCAGTAAAATCAGATTAAATCAGGTACAGAAATGCGAGGGGATTTGTACAAAAGATCATCCAGCATCATAGCCAAAGGCTCCATGGAAACATTTCAGATTTTGTACGGTGTCAACAGCTGCCATGAATGCTTTTCCGAGAGCCTGCCTGTCTTGCTTTAATAAAAAATGCTTGACAGCTTTCCCCTTTTTCTCATTCAAGACCGGTCTAATTTCCTTCTGGCATTTTGAATACTCGGTGCTGCATGCCATTCTCCCAGTATTAGTGACAATACTGCTGAAAACACACATTTAAATACACATAACTCCAGTCCTAGTAGCAATAACCAATCTCTTCATATGTTAGGATTTTTAAAAAAATTAGGGCCATAAAGCCATTTCATTATACATTCCTTCCATTCTCCTTGAGAGGAGAGAGACAAAGTGGGAAGGCAGCAATATTAAATGCTCAGCTTTCTGAGCATCAGTAATCGCACATCTCATGAAAGGCCACCAAGAAACATCCATACTTCAGACTGAGGTGGAACAAGTATTTCCACCTTGGTCTTGTAAGTGGCTCTTAACCGATCACACAAATGCTAATGTGTTTTCAAGCATACCTTTGGGGTAATGCATATTGTAAGCTCTGTTTTTTTTTCTTGCACTCACACACAGCTAAAGACAACACTCAACTTCCCATTGCTGTTTTGACTGCAAACCTAGAACTTCCTCTGATGTTTTCATCACATCTGCAAAAATATGGGCCCTAACTCATTTTCATGATTCAAATATTTATCCATTCCTTTTTGTCCTAAAAAAGATCCTATAATTTTGCTCAGAAAAAGAATGGAAAAAGATGATACACACACACACAAAATAAAACTTGGGTTTTGGTGGTCCATTTGTTTTGTTTTTTAACAGCTACTTCTGCGCTGCTTCCAAGAGACCTTGGCTTCCAAACAGTTTTCTTAGCTGGTTTATACAGTTCTCCCTCGACATTTGCATAAATTTGCATAGATTTGATTAAAAATATTTTTTCTAGGGATTTTTAGGTCTCCTATAGTCAACTTCCTCCAGGCATTCTGGAGAACCTAGGGTCCATCCAGGCAGTACCTTTAACTCAGGATCTCCCATTTCAACATGGAGTGTGGCCACACGCAGCTCCCTCAAAACGTGGGAGCAATTACTACAAAGGCCAAAAAACGCAAGATTTTCAGGTGTGGGAATATCCTGGTTCTGCCCCAAAAATGTGGATATTTGAATCTCTGTATGTCCCTACATTCAGATAATATGGGAGTTTTTTAATGCTGGTTTATTCCTGGGTTATACATGTCTGTTCCTGATTGGCTGTATCCTAGATCGTGGCAAGAATTGACTAGAGGGTGAAAACTTTATCCTGGCAAGAGAAACTTCATCCACCACATGTTTAATCCTTCCTCATTCCTGGTGCCTCCTCCTTATAAGTCACACTGTCCTATCTCCCAATGATTTTAAAAATTTTCTATAATTTTATCCATGCATCTGGCCCTGCCTAGTGAAATTTCCTGTGTTTTTAATGCTTGATTTTATATTGTTGTGTTGTTTATTATTTTGATTTTGCATTTTATGTATTTTGCTCGTTTTATTGTGTTTGTGTTATTGCTTGTATTGTATTGATGGGCATGGCCTCATGTAAGCCACACCGAGTCCCCTTGGGGGAGATGGAGCGGGGTATAAATAAAGCTTTATTATTATTATTATTATTATTATTATTATTATTATTATTATTATTATTATTATTTAATTAAGTTTGTGACAACCAAAACAGGTGTGTACGTGGACCTCTTTTCAGGTTCCGAGATATTTTGCCCCTGACTAAAACCTGCAAACTGGGTGCTGTCTGGAAGCGCCCCTAGAGATTTATAAAGAGAACCTTTTTCTAGTAACATATCTACATTGTAGAATTAAAAACATCACTTTAACTGCCATGGATTCATGGGAGCTGTAGCTGTAAAAGGTCTTTAGCCTTTGCAGCTTTTTTTTTTGTGTCAAGAGCGACTTGAGAAACTGCAAGTCGCTTCTGGTGTGAGAGAATTGGCCATCTGCAAGGACGTTGCCCAGGGGATGCCCAGATGCTGGATGTTTCACCATCCTTGTGGGAGGCTTCTCTCATGTCCCCACATGGGGAGCTAGAGCTGACAGAGGGAGCTCATCCATGCTCTCCTTGGATTCAAACCTCTGACCTGTCGGTCAGCAGTCCTGCTGGCACAAGGGTTTAACCCATTGCACCATGGGGGGCTACAGCTCGTTTGCAGCTGATGCCTCACCAAAATGCAACTCTCACTAGTTCTATAGAACTGAGCCATAACAGCTAAGGTGGAGTGAAACTGCACTACTTCTGCAGTGTAGATACACCAGGTCCTGCAGGTACCCTATTATGGCTCCTTTTCGTGCTCAGAGAGTTTTGTCAGAAATCTCCTTTTAACAGTAGTGTATTAGTTTACCCCCTTTACATCCTGTTCACATAAGGTAAATGCAAACTCTTTGTTTTTGCTCCTCCCAAAGAAAAAGCTCTTTGATTGATTTGACTCTCTCCTCTTTTTCCATCTGGACTAATTGGTATAGCACTCTCAAAGCATTTGAATCGAAACTTATCATTTTTGAAAAGCCTGGTAGAGTAGGATTGATTATACACTGCACTGACAAAGGTTCGTTTCCTGTGTGTGGTGCCTCATTTTCTTCAGAAGGCTGAAGACATTTTGATGGGTTTTTTTAATAAAGGAGGAAGTGTGCCCTCTGCTGAATGAAATGATATTACAGCCATTCTTGTTTTGCAAACTTACTCTCAGTTAACCAGAATTTAACAGTATTCCAGAAATTAACAATATTCCAGATGTGGTCTAACCAAGGCAGAAATGAGGGGTAGCATGACTTCCCTGGATCTAGGCACGAGGGTCCTCTTGATGGAGGCCAAAATCCCATTGGGTTTTTTGGCCACTGCATCACATTGTTGGCTCATGTTTAACTTGTTGCCCATGAGGACCCCAAGATCTTTTTCACATGTACTGTTCTCGAGCCAGGAGTCCTCCATTCTGCATCTTTGCATTTCATTTTTCTGCCTAAGTGGAGTATCTTGCATTTCTCCCTGTTGAACTTCGTTTTGTTAGTTTTGGCCCACCTCTCTAAACTGTTAAGATCATTTTGAAATCTGCTCCTGTCTTCTGGAGTATTGGCTATGCCTCCCAATTTGGTGTCATCTGCAAACTTGCCTTCTTCTCACATTTAAATTAGTGAATGGGTTTGCACAATAATACTTGTGTTAAGTGTTACAGAAAATAACCTAGCTGTTGTTTATGCTGACAGTATCCCTACTTTTCTCCACCTCAACATAGCAGCAAAAAAAAGATCAATGCAAGATTTTGCACATAATCTTAATTATAGTTTCTTGAGGCAAGCCCACTTCTTAAAGCAGAAGGCAGACTTCAGGGGCCCAGGATTTACTTTACTTCGGTTTCACCAACTCAGGCACAAATGATACACACAGATTTATTCTGAGTTGTAGTGATGGACAGATCTCACAGTTCTTCTAAGTAAATATAACTCCCTCTTGGCTGCTATTGTTCAGTTTTCTTCATTTCAGCATTAGAGTTAGGTGAGTCTAAGTCATTTTATTGTTACCATTGCTTTGGAGGAACCAGTAACGTTTGCTATAGATGGGGATGGATTCAATCGTAATGAATGTATCAACCACGGATTAGATTCAAGCTGTGGTTCTTGTTCTTAAAAAGGAAGTGAAATTGATGAACTTTTCATGACTGTGCCAGAGAAGGTCAGGGTTTGCATTTGTTCCTCCTTGTAACACTAAATTGTGGTTCTGCATTACACTCTGAACCAACCTAATGTGACATTTTTGATCCTGGCAATCCCCCACTTAGGGAGTTAATGAAATAGATGCATACCTCTTACTTATATGGATGATCTAAGACGGTTTTAAACAATTGATTTTAAAGTGGAGATAACTGAATTTAGTGTTTGTGTATAAAAGGTAAAGGTTTTCCCCAAACATTAAGTCTAGTTGTGTCTGACTCTGGGGATTGGTGCTCATCTCCATTTCTAAGCTGAAGAACCGATATTGTCCGTAGACATCTCCAAGGTCATGTGGCCGGCATGACTGCACGGAGTGCCGTTACCATCCCGCCAGGGCGGTACCTATTGATCTACTCACATTTGCATGTTTTCGAACTGCTAGGTTGGCAGAAGCTGGGGCTGAAAGTGGAAGCTCACTCTGTTCTCTGGATTCGAACCTGTAACTTTTCGGTCAACAAGTTGATGCATGCCAAAAAAAAAACAATGGGATTTTGGCCTGCATCAATAGGAATATAGTGTCTAGATCCAGGGAAGTCATGCTACCCCTCTATTCTGCCTTGGTTAGACCACACCTAGAATATTGTGTCCAATTCTGGGCACCATAATTGAAGGGAGATGTTGACAAGTTGGAATGTGTCCAGAGGAGGATGACTAAAATGATCAAGGGTCTGGAGAACAAGCCCTATGAGGAGCAGCTTAAAGAGTTGGGCATGTTTAGCCTGCAGAAGAGAAGGCTGAGCGGAGACATGATGGTCATGTATAAATATGTGAATGGAAGTCATAGGGAGGAGGGAGCAAGCTTGTTTTTTGCTGCCCTGGAGACTAGGACACGGAACAATGGCTTCAAACTACAAGAAAGGAGATTCCATCTGAACATTAGGAAGAACTTCCTGACTGTGAGAGCTGTTCAGCAGTGGAACTCTCTGCTCTGGAGTGTAATGGAGGCTCCTTCTTTGGAAGCTTTTAAACAGAGGCTGGAAAGCCATCTGTTGGGGTGCTTTGAATGTGATTTTCCTGCTTCTTGGCAGGGGGGTTGGACTAGATGGCTCACAAAGTCTCTTCCAACTCTTTGATTCTATGATTCTATGAGAGCAAAAGCCCCAAGTCATTTGAATATGTTAGCAATCCTCTTCTATAAAATAGATGTCCAGTTCATCCTCAGCTCAGCTGGGATGTTTTATACTTCTGGGGTTGGTAATTAAGATGGTGTTTCTAGAACATTTTTAAAAAAATCATTATTAAAAGAGAGAAAAAATCCAAGAAATCAAAACATGAACAAACAATACATTTTCTTAATCAAGTTTTATCTTCCTGGAATTCTCTTCTTTACCCCTGAAAACGATTTATGCCCTTTGGCTATTGCTGAAAATACTGTACGGAATATTAATCAGAACAATCCTCCAGAACACATATTGAATGCTCATGAAATGCACATAACGTTAGGGAGAAGTAAATAAATGGTCATGAATTACTCATAATGCATTAGTGGCTTTCATTAAGACCCTCAATAAGAACTTAACAGCAAGACACTGGAGTGTCCTTTGCCCTAGTTTAAATATACTGGGGACACAAATCAAATATTAGCAGATTGCATGTTTCTATGATCAGCTGGAAACAACCAAATTAATGGAAAGAATTCACCTCTATACAGAGAAATAATGATTTAAGCAATTGGGAAAATATAAATGGAATGTGCTTGTTTATGTATTATACATATAATGTAAAATTTATGTTTGTTTACTTTTGTACTGGTTTATTTATTAATACCTAACCCATGTGCATTGTGGTGAAATCATGGTACAAAAAGTCTGTAACCTAACTTTTAGATCTCTGAAATGGCTCTCAGTTGAAATTATGAACAGTACCAAAACATATTAGAGTGGCAGATAACAAAGTGAAAATCTCTTGATATTGATTTTGTTGAGTTTCTCAGAATCCCACTGACTTTGTTTTGTATCAGGTGGTGAGACTTTTTATGTGCTTTCCAAACTGAAATATGCGCAATACCCCCATTTTTTTCCTAATTGCTGCCTATATTTATACAATTTACCTAATTTAGACCTTTCCTTGCTCCCTGGTTATTTCATCAGGTGTTCTGCATTAAATATTAAATACCAACCACAGTTGCTCACAGCTTGCCATTCAAACACACACATTTACAGATGTAGAGAGAGAATATAATTCCGTTTTTGGAAACTAAGACAGAAATCTTAGTTTTAAAAGAGCTGTTGGCAAGATTATTCTTTTCCACTTACTTAGGAAGATGGGACCATAATAATTTCATCTTGCATACTTGCTCAGCCTTAGGACAAACCACCTCAGAATGAATTGTGCCAAGAAAAGCTCATGATAGCATTGCATTAGGATGGCTCTAAGTTTGAAATGTCTTAAAGGCACACAACAACAACAACAACAACAACAACAACAACAACAGCACTTGATTTGTAGCCAGAAGGTAGATGTAAAGCTGACGGTGAAGCATGTGCCACAATTAATGCAGGGATAAGAAATATGAAATACTTTATGAAGCCTTCAAACCATAGCAAGGTGATGGTCTCCTGCATATACTAGCATCATGAATGTACATGGCCCTTTACAAGTAAAACAACCAATAAACCCTTTACTTTTTGCCTGTGTTATGAATAACTTTTCAATAACTTTAAAGCATTGGTTCTTTATTGTAATTTTCCAGTAAGAGAAAGGGTGTCAGAACTTTTACAGACCAACATTTAGACAAAGAACTACATTGGACATACATATTCTATGTAACTACCCTGAATTCACAAACAACGTACAGTTCCATTGGCTAACAAACAAAGAAAGGGGAAATATATTTTTTCTTCGTGGTCTCTGCGAATGCACACTTGTGGAGAGACTGCGCCTGCGCGGGCTCCAACGGAAACTTCTACATTTCAAACTTTTCAAGTTTTGGCGGTAACCCCGCCCAGCCCCGGCAGGGGATAAAAGGGCGCCCCGCGCACACCGATCCAATTCCTTTTTTTCCGCCGCACGGCTCGCTTCGGTACTTCGATTGTTGGATTGTGATTCTTCATAGATATTTGCCTCGAGTTGTTTGACAGTATTATGTCAACGACTCGCTTCAAAAGATGCACAAATTGTCCGAGGAAGATCCCTGATTCGGACAAGCACGCTCTTTGCCTTTTGTGCCTCGGAGAGGCGCACATCACTTCTTCGTGTCGTCATTGTCAATCTTTGACGGCACAGTCCTGTAAGAATCAGGTTCATCGACTTCGGTACCTCCTGTACCAACAGACGTTGGCACCGGTACCTTCAACATCGACTTCGGCGTCGACGTCAGCTGCGGTATCCAGGCCTTCGACATCAGCTTCGACGTCGAAGGGAGCATCGACATCACAATCTGTCGATCCCTCGACGGAGGCCGAGCCTCGCCAGACAAGGGCAAAGAAGGCAGCACAGAAGAGGCCGAGAGCAGCCATGTCAACAGCTTCCAAGGCCTCGGTGTCGACAGCTTCCAAGGCTGCAAAGCCTACGAAGCAGAAAGCTCCATGCACGGTCACGACCGAGACCGTACGTGTTCGGCACTCCTCGACTAGCTCGGTGGTGTCAGTGAGGTCCATGAGGTCCACGAGGTCGACGTCGGCGACTCCGCCATCTTCCACGGCGGTTCGTATCGCTTTCCGCCGGTCTCATGAGGAGTCTCGGCGTGCTTCCACCTCATCCTCCGTCCCGCCCACCCCGGGCAAGTCTCTGTCGAAGACAGCACAGCCGCCGGCGAAGAAGAAGAAGACGATGCCGCCTCCATCCTCGTCTTCTTCTTTCTCCCGAAAGCAGACCACCGCCTCCTCGGCCACCTCGTCGGCGAGGTCATCGCCGTTGCAGTCTGCTCAACCCCTGCCGGCTCCTCAGCCTACTCAGGAGCCACAACCGTTGCCAGAGCTGCCTGCAGAGCAACCCGAGTCCCCGGAGATTTCGGTGGACACGGTGATCGAGGCACCAACTCGACATGTGACAGCCAGACAGGAGCTTTTCCCGTCGGTCACGACCCTGACAACTGTGATGGCAAGACAGGAGACTTCTCCACTGCTGGAGACTCCGGAAAGGGGCAGGCAGACTATGAGACTGGCCCGTGCCATTCAGGCCTCTACCTCAAAAGCCCCGCCAGCAGCTCCACCGCAACGCCCGAGTCGGGATGTCTCTTCATCCCCTCCTCCCCAATCCGTGGCTGCTGATGACGAAGAGGAAGATGGCGAGTTGCCGGGATCGGTACACTCGGGATCCGTGTTATCTCTCGGGATCGAGAGATCACCCACTCATGACGCATATGAAGTGGATCCACCATCTCCCACGGACAATGTCCGAGCCTTTGCGGATCAAATGGCTCGCATGGCTGATGCCCTAGGCCTGGAGGTCAAGCAGACTTCCAAGGCAGTACAAGACCCGGTGTTCAAGAGGGTGCAATCGGAGTCTCCACCTGCTCCTCTTCTACCCTTCCTCCCGTACCTCCTCGAGGTGATCCAGGGCTCCTGGAAAACCCCCTCCTCCATCCCTCCAACCTCCAAAAAGATTGAATCATGGTACAGAACAGATGATGAGGGCTTGGAGTGGCTGAAACACCATCCCGATCCCAACTCGGTGGTCGTGAAAGCGGCTCAAGGTTTCGGGAGGCAATCGTCGGCCCCGTCCGACCGTGAGGGGAAGAGATTTGACGCAGTGGGCAGGAAGCTCTACTCCGGTGCCCTCCTACTGGCCCGCATGGCCAATTATGGTGCTTGCATGGGTGCATACCAACAAATTCTCTGGGAGAAAGCAGCTCCATTTTTCCAGAGAATGTCGGATGAGGATCGCACTGCCCTTTCCACCCTGGCTCAAGAGGCGAACTCTTTGGCGCATCACCAGATGCAGATGGCCAAACACACAGGAGACACTGCGGGCAAGATGATCGCCCATGCCGTGGCAATCAGGAGGCATGCCTGGCTCAGATCATCCGGCCTTTCTACATCATCGAGGCAGGTGATCGAGGACCTCCCGTTCGATGCCCTAGGGCTCTTCAATGCCGGGACGGACGACAAGCTGAAGTCAAATCACGACTTCAAGACTTTGGCTTCTAAGTGCGGGTTCGAAAATCAGAACCAGGCACAGAGAACCAGATGGTTCCAGTACAAGCGTCGGCACACGGTCCCGTACCGCACCATACAGTATCGCCAGCCAGCCCGTCCCCTGCATACCTCCCAACAAACCCACCCTCAACAACCCCAACAACAACGGAGGCAGCACCAGCAGCAGCGTTCGCGATCCCGCCAAGCTTCAGGGGGCAATCAGGCCAGGCGCCGCATTTGACGCCCTAATGGACGATACCGTTTGCTCTTTCGTTACAGATGTTGTTCCCATGTCCCTCCCAATGGTACCCGCCCTCATCCTTCCATCCGGCTCGACACCGTTCGGAGATCGCCTGACAAACTTTCTCCCTGCATGGGAAAATATCACCTCAGATGCATGGGTTTTAAAGATTGTCGACGAAGGCTATGCATTGGAGTTCGAAGAGCTCCCACCAACAGGGCAGATTGTCGATACCGAGCCATCCTCGGCGATTCTGACAGAAGTCGAGACCTTGCTTCTGAAAGGGGCCATTTCCCCTCTTCCGGACTCCCAAAACCATCGAGCCTTCTTCTCCAGATACTTTACTGTCCCAAAGCCGGATGGCTCCCTCCGCCCAATCCTCGACCTCAGAGACTTAAACTCCTTCATCGAACCCCAAAAGTTCCGGATGGTGACGGTATCGTCCATACTCCCTCTCCTCAGATACGGAGATTTCTTCGCGTCCGTCGATCTCCGGGACGCTTACTTCCATCTCTCAGTCAGAAAACACCACAGGCGCTTCCTGGCCTTCAGGGTAGCGGGACAGATGTATGCCTTCAACGTTCTTCCGTTCGGGCTCGTAACGGCACCGAGAACTTTCACCAAATGCATGTCGGTGGTCGCAGCAGCCCTCAGAAGGGAAAAAATCCGCATTTTCCCTTACCTAGACGACTGGTTGTTGGCAGCACGCTCTCCGGACCTCCTGCGCATTCAGGTGGCAAGGACGCTTTCCCTCCTCGAAGACCTGGGCCTCCAGCTGAACGAGGAGAAATCTCATCTCGAGCCCACCACTTGCATAAAATTCATAGGCGCCATGTTCGATTCTCTCTCCCAGTCGGTATTTCTCCCAGAAGAGAGATTCAGGGCTCTTCGAGCCGAGGCGCTCAAAGTTCGTCGAGCCCAAGTGGTCCCAGCGAATCAGGTGCAAGTCCTCCTCGGGCACATGGCCTCCATGGTGATGGTGACGCCGTTAGTGAGGCTCCGCTTCCATCCCCTCCAGAGATGGTTCTTGGACCATTTCAATCACATGCGGGACAGCGCCGCGAAGCGCCTGCTGGTACCGAAGTCGGTAAAGGACTCTCTGAACTGGTGGATGAACCGCCAGCATGTCTGCAGGGGCATTCCGTTCCACCCAGAGCCCCCGACCGTCACGATCACGACGGACGCCTCGATGTTCGCATGGGGATGCCATACAGGAGAGCTCTCAGTTCACGACCTCTGGTCTCCACAAGAAAGACAATGCCACATAAATTACTTGGAATTGCTGGCAATCTTCAAGGCCCTGAGAGCATTTGCCCTCCTGGTCACAGGGAAGTCCATCCAGATTCTTACGGACAACATGGTGGCAATGTTCTACGTGAACAAGCAGGGCGGACGGGCTCGAGAAAACTTCTCAAGCTGTCACTGGAACTTTGGAACTGGTGCGTGGCCAGGTCGGTGTCGATAACAGCTCTTCACCTCCCAGGCGAGACCAACATCGAGGTGGACACACTCAGCAGGACCAGGTCAACCTCGCACGAATGGAGGTTGAACCCCGATGAACTGGCCAAGATCTTCAGGGATTGGGGACTCCCAGCCGCAGACCTCTTCGCGTCGCCGCAAAACGCTCAGCTCCCGCAGTTCGGTGCTCGGCTTGCTCCGAACACGGTACCGGGGTGTCTCAGAGACGCGTTCCTTCTAGACTGGTCGAGGCATCTACTCTACCTCTTCCCACCCTTCCCGCTCATCCCGAGGGTGATCGAAAGGATCCAGTCGGCGCGAACAAACTGCATCTTGATAGCACCGGAATGGCCGCGACAACCGTGGTTCTCGGTCCTCCTCCAGCTATCAGAGGGACAGATGAGACGCCTTCCACTTCGGCAGGATCTGCTCTCCCGGGAAGACGGTCAGCTCCTCCACCCCGACCTCGCTTCTCTGCATCTTTCGGCGTGGAGGATCCGGTCCTGAGGTCTCTGTGTCCGGGAGTTCTCCCGATCCTCGATGCAGCTTACAAGCCAGCAACCAAAAAGTGCTATTCGGCGTGCTTCAACCGGTTCCAGGCCTTCCTCTCCGAAAAGGGCCTGGACGATGATCGACCGTCGGTACCGTCAATTCTCTCGTTCTTGTTGCACCTTACCGAACGGGGCTTGTCGCTGTCGTCACTCAAGTCTCACCTGGCGGCCATCTCTTGGCAGCTTCAACGGACAGGAGAAGCTTCCTTATTTAAGGACAGCTCCGTGAAGTCTTTCCTGTGGGGTTTCAACAACCTGCACCCCCCAGTCCGCTCCCCCACTCCGGGTTGGGACCTCGACCTTGTGCTGGCTCGGCTCGCACAAGCGCCCTTTGAACCGTTGGCATCGATTGACCTTCGACTTCTGTCATGGAAGGTGGCTTTTCTTGTCGCTATCACCTCGGCCCGTAGGCCCTCGGAACTTGCGGCACTGCGTGTGGACGAACCGTACTTTGTTGTCCACGAGGACAGGGCAGTCCTCCGCACGGATGTGACATTCCTCCCTAAGGTTGTGTCCCCTTTCCATGTTAATGAAGACATTGTCCTCCCCTCGTTGTGTCAGTCTCCCTCTACCCCGAGGGAAAAAAGACTTCATATGCTCAATGTGCGGAGGGCATTACTCTGTTATAGGGACAGAACTGCTCAGTCTCGAAGGACTCAAAGACTGTTCGTGGCATATGCTCAGGATAAGGTGGGCCTGCCGATTACGGCGCAACGTTTGTCCCACTGGATCACCTCGACCATCGAGCTTTGTTATCAGTTTGCTCAACAACAACCCCCCTCGGTTGTCCGGGCTCGGTCAACCAGGGCTATGGTGGCATCAACAGCCTTCCTTAAAGGGATTCCCCTGGACGCTATTTGCAAAGCGGCCGTTTGGAAGAATCCTCAAACATTTGTTTCACATTATAGACTGAATACCAGGTATACACCTGACATGGCCTTTGGGAGGGCAATTCTGGGGTCGTGTCCGCCTTAAAACTTTGCAAAGTTTCTTGTAGGTTATCGGTACCAGGAGCCTCTTCGGTACCGTATATTGTTGTGAATGTTATTACCATGTTTTTACTTGAATTCAACTGTTTACCGGTGCTGGTGAATGTAATTGCACCTTTACACTTAATGCCTTTACTGCCTGAGGCGCAGGCAACCTTGCACTATAGCCTAGTGGGGCTCATCACGGGTAGTGCTTTGTGTCGATATCGACGTCTTTGCCTTGCAAATGTGTTTTTTTGCACTTGTCGACAAAACTGTTTTGTGTAACTACTTAATGTGCCCTCATTGCAATGAGTGTCTTCGACAATCACCATGTGGTTTATTTCAAGGGTCAAAAGTTCATTTTAATTGTTTAAGAATGCCCTCATTTATTGAGTGTCCTTCACTGTAGGTTGGTCACCCTCACGTGACCGGGAGGATCACGTACTCCCATAAGTTTTATGCACTGTGCCCTTCTTCGGAAGTGATTACAATCTCTTGTTTGGTAACTGTTCGCACTTAATAAAATTGTTTGGCCCTTGACTTGAATAGTCGGTTTGCATTCTTCCCGCCTCCGGGACCTGAGCTTGCTAGTCTCCACAAGTGTGCATTCGCAGAGACCACAAAGAAAAATGGTAGGTTACATACCTGTGACCATCTTTCTTCGAGTGGTGCTCTGCGAATTCACACTAACCCGCCCAGCCTCCCCTCAAAGCAAACCTCCAATTTCTCGCTACTGTAGCGGTGTAGGAATTGGATCGGTGTGCGCAGGGCGCCCTTTTGTCCCCTGCCGGGGCTGGGCGGGGTTACCGCCAAAACTTGAAAAGTTTGAAATGTAGAAGTTTCCGTTGGAGCCCGCGCAGGCGCAGTCTCTCCACAAGTGTGAATTCGCAGAGCACCACTCGAAGAAAGATGGTCACAGGTATGTAACCTACCATTATGAGTTGTGTGCCATTTTACTCTAACAGCATTTTATAGATTGATATAAAGATACAATTATTTTTAGTGTTTAGAAACAGTTGCATTTAAAGTTATATTGATGCTCTAACTGACAGAAATGTTCAGTGCATTGGTTGAAAGGTGAAAAGAGTGGGATCTTTTCTTGAGGAATACATTTTGTTTCATTTATAATTCTGTTTTATGTTGACTATATATTATTTTAGGTTCTCCTGGCATTTTGTGCACAAATGAAAAGGGCAAAAAATCTGTTTTTGTCTGCAGATTCTCTTCCTCTCCTATTTGCCTTGGAGACAAGCAATTGAAACTCCTTGTTTTAGAGGTTAACGTGTAAGGTAAAGGTTCAGGAGTGAAAGAAATGTTATTAAGATTGTTATTTAGAAAAATGAAAGTTAAAAGGGAAAGGCTTATAATGAAAGGGTATGAATACTGAATCTTTTATTTAGGGTAAGGGAGCAATCTTTCCTGATCTTGTCAAGGCAGTATTGAAATTGACCATGGTCCTGATATTTGTTTTAAACAAAGGTTGTATCTTAGAAGATAGAGAAATGCCTTGAAGTTTTCTATATCTGAAAAACAGAAATCACATTGGAGATCTTCAGAAGTTGGCATTCTGCAGGGTGAGCTTGCTCACTCTCATATAAATGTATAGGTCATGTGCATTCCAAGCAAACACACTGAAATGAAATTGCTTATCCTTCTTTTTACTAGCTTAGATGCACCAGTAAAGATTACCAGGTAATGCTGGTGAATCAAGGATCCAACTTTATTTTTTAAAAGAAATGCATTTTTGTCCTCCTAACCCATCAGATGTATTCAAAGAATGGATCCCTTGAATCCTTACATCCTAATTAAGGACTTTATTGCAGAAGGCAGGCAAATCAGCATTGGTTCCTATCAATCTATGTCATGCACATCCCACTGCCAGTCTGCCTGCTCCTTATAATTATTCCGTCTCTACCTACTGATTAAACCCATCAAGAGCCCCAATCCCAGAATATTTCTATCACCTACCTTGGTAGGATGGCTTCCTTCTGCTTCTATGCTAACATGGGGGTAGTAAAGTAACATCAGTGTGGGATTCTCCTCTCCAATCACCTCAACAAACTTCTGATCACACAAGTTTCTCTCTTCAAGTTTCACCCACTGTTGCCTGCATGTGAAACCATCACACGAGGAATCCTTTTCTTCTCTGTCTCCATATTACTTATTTTTTAATCAGGGAAAACTTCAATATCCAAAAGCCAAAATGTCCCTTGACCTGTCCAAAACCCCTTACATCAAAGAAGACTGACACCACTGTAAAAACACTTCTTTCCATGGAATAAAATTGCCCTGACCAAAGCCCTTGCATTAAAGGAGACAGGACGCAGTTAGAAAAACTCTTCTTTCAATGGGATTCCTTGCCCTCCCCAAAGCCCCACACACCAGAGGCAGCAATGTCTCCTCCCAATTTTAAAACCTTTTTTTCAATGGGATATTCCCCTCTTCTGTTTGAATTCCTCCCCTTAAGTAAACCAGTAGAATGGAATCTTCTCTTTTTACACTCCTTTCAATTTGGTAGACTCCCTCTAGATGAGATCAGCACACCGGGATTGTGGCGCAGCTGGCTGAGTGTCAGCTGCATTAAGATCACTCTGACCAAAAGGTCATGAGTTCGAAGCCAGCCCGGGCTGGAGAGGGTGTCCAGCCATTGTGTAGCCCGTTGTCGACCTTTGCAACCCGAAAGACAGTTGCATCTGTCAAGTAGGAAAATAAGGTACCACCTTGTGTGGGAGGCTAAATTTAACTAATTTATGAGGCCATAAAGAAAAAAGACTCCGGGGAATGTGGAATGCGGAAGAACTTCATCGGTGTCGTTGATGGACAATGAAAAGCAGCAGCTCCCCTGGCGGCCAGGAAAAAAAAGTTAAATAGCCTCGGTGTATTTGTCTGTTAAATGTTATTTGTCAAACTGGCATTGAATGTTTGCCATATATGTGTTTACTGTAATCCGCCCTTCTCACCCTGCGGGGTGAGAAGGGCGGAATATAAGAACTGTAAATAAATAAATAAATAAATTTTTAAAACTTTTTTTAGTAGGAACAAAACTTTCGTTAAACCACTTTAAACAGCAGAAGGATCATGGAGCACACTTCACAAAATGGAGTTTAATTGAGAAATCCACCAATTCCTATGGGACCTAGATTACTATTAAGGAGAAAATGTAGTGACAGCAAAGTGGTGAAGAATTGCCATTTTTTCATGTTACAGAAATGATTCAACATGGTCAATCTGTCAGATCCCTTCACATGTGTTTTTTTTTTTTTTGGCATTAATGATGGTTTTGGCATGCACCAGGGGCTCAGAACACGATTCCTCCTTTCAGCACACTTCATCTCCATTTCAAGGATGAAGGACAATTGATGTTAGCCAGAAGTTGGCAAACATCATGTGATGGGCTCCATGCCTCTTTGCCTTGAAATGAAAATGAAATGTTTTGCAATGGGAACATGCTCCATGTGATGAGGACATAAGCCTCCTATGTATAGTTGTGAGCCTGTTCTTTCAATATTTGCATGTAACAGAGACCTAACAAAGATAAAGGAGTAAAATGACAATATTTCCTCTTCTATAGTCTCTCAAAATATGTTCTAAAGTGTAGAAGGGGAAATATTGTCATTTTACCCCTTCTACACTTTAGAACATATTTTGAGAGACTATAGGCCCAACAGAAAATAGAAAAAAACACCCCCAGTGGCAAAAGGTATTCTATCCAGTATTTTTAATGGTTGCCTGGTTAGAATGTAGCTGATTTTCTTTTATTTTTCACCTTGCCCTCTTATATTCCGTATATCCAGAACCTTGGTAGATCTCTCTGGCTTTGGTGCTTATCAGTTGACAGCTAGAGCAGTGCTATGTATTATTTGTTGTATTTGTGTGTTAAAAACTCAGATTGAAACCACAAATAAATAATGAAGTGTCTGGATTTTGAAAGGTAGATTGTCATTTAGGATATTCAAGAATTTCCTTATTTGCTTAGTCTGTAAAATATATTGTAACTATAGCTAGAATCAAGGCTCACATATATTTAAGCCGGGTGATTGAAGATGATATAGCCTGCGTTTACAATGAAATAGTCAAATGAGCATACCTGAATATTGCTCCAGCTGAATGAATCCATCAGTGTTCCCTACTTGCTTGCCTGCTAATAATGCACCACCTTGAGTGTTCAGGTGTGAGAAATTAATAAGGTACCCTGCAGCAGAGGGACATTGTGTTGCTTGCACTCCAGGCACTTACATCGTGGGTATCATTTTTTAATTTCTCCATCTTATGAGCAAAAAGAGCTCTAAGAAGAAGTTGGGAAGGTCAAAGCTATAGGGGTTGAATATTGGATATTTTTGCCATGAACATAAGAAGGCTCTCTTTATTTATATTGGATCTTCCACCAGTATTAAGTCAAAATGAAATTGTATACCAAAGAAAAAATCATTTCTCAAAAATCTCAGTAAAGTAGTCTATAATTACAGAAATTCATTCAGCCAAGCTTTGGGCCGCTTACCAAGTCTTGCACTGTTTCACCCCTAATGTGCCATGAAAAGTTCAGAAATATTTGATTATAGCCACAGTTTAGTATTACATGCAAACAAACAAATTATATTGTTGAAAGCAAATTATAGCTAGTGTCACAAGGAATAAAGAATTCTGACTTGATTTCTTCCTCATTTTCCCTTCCTTGACGGGAGAGTTTGGTCTTACACAATTTCATGGATACATCTTTGTAAAAAGAAAATGATTTCAAAATTCAGTAAATTCAGCCTTGTCAAAATTGAATAGTTTGGGGTGAATTGTTTGTATCTTAAAGTTTAATCTTCCTGTCCTGTTGTGTTTGCTGTATGTGCATGCTTCACTTCAGAAATGCATTGTCTTATGCAATGTAATGTTTACTCATAATATACAGACTGTGATTTGAAAATGTTGTCTTTATTTTCTCAGAAGTGGTATCTCTTCAGGGGGTCAGAGGATCCTCAAAATGATATTTTGCCATTCGTAAGGTTAATCTCAAGTGAAATTTGAACAATGGCCACATTTTTTTCATAGCCCTAGTTTTAGTTATGATTTATTGAAACAAACCATGACTCATGATTTTGGGCAATTTCAGTAAACCAGTCACAGCTGTCTGTTCTTGATTTGCCCCATGTTGCAGACATCACTTCTCAGCTCCTTAGAAAGTCTTTGGATGGGGCATTGCCAAAAAGAAAAGGTGGGTTTTTCGGAAATATCATTGTCAGATAATGGAAATGATTCTTATTGATTCTTCTTGCCAAAATATGGTATTCAGTGATATGAAGTAAGTATGCAAAGAACATTCACAAATTTCTCATTTTTGATAGAAAAGGATGTCTCCATAATCAAGGGACACTCCTGAGAGTGATGAGATCAGCTAAATGTTTTGTATGTCAAAATGTTTTTTCTGAAAAATTGATTTGCACAATAAGCAATATTTGTGCAAACAATATTTTGTGCCTAAAATATTATTTATTGAACAAAAGATATTTCACAAATATGAATTGAGAAGAATCATTGCCATTCCCATATAGTATTCACAGCAAAATAATCAAGAAAAGGGACAAATCAATAAAAACTTGGATAGCAGGAACAAATAAAAATAGAATTTCCAATTCAATATTTTACTCTCCAGAAGGAAACAGAAGGTGTGTGTGTGGGGGGGGGGGGTAATTTACAAAATTATTTTGAGGCCTGCCAGTTTACAAGATTGATAGAATTAGATTTTGAGGATTCAAGAAGATGGGCCAGAATTGAAAAACAAACAATTAATGGATGGGATCATTGCTTGTGCTTAAAAGGATGGATAGACAAAACTCAAAAAGATTAAGGGGGGGGGGGGGCAATGATCTCATCCCTGGAGTGCTGCAAAACATGGCAAGGTAAATTCCCAATAAATAAAGTAGATATACTTCCAGTAGGGTTTCTAGACAATAAAAAGGAACAGATATTTGGCAAAGTAATAACAAATTTGAAACAAAATGGAATGAAATTGATAAGAGATCTCCTAAACCCAGATGGGACAATTAAGGATTGGTAGATGATAAAGGGCAAATGTGGTCAATGTAACTGGCTCTTTTGGAATGAACTGAAACAAAAGATCATGAATTGGAGGAAAAAAGAAGACCCCAAAAACAAAATTTTGATCAAATTAGAAAGTGAAAATTAGAAAAGGAGAAAGGCCTGATGGGATTCGTATACAAGAAATTAGTTGGAAATCAATATAATTTGAAACAAACATTGGTTAGAGATATGGAAAGAGAACCTGAATAACAATGATTCAGACATTGAACACTGGACCAATTCAATAAAAAAAATCAAGTACATAAGGAATAGAGAGGGAAAATACTGACTAATACAGAACCCCAATTAAATTAGCGCACATAACTAAATCAACCACAAAATTGTGTTGGCACAGATGTGGAAAAATTGGCTCCTATATCCATGTGTGGTGGAAATGTGACAGTGTAAAAATATATTTTATTTATTTATTTATGTGTATTTCAAACTTATATGCTGCCACTCCCCTAGGGCTCGGAGCAGCTTACAAGAACAAACTAAAATCTAACACAAATTAAACAACACATCAAAGATCAAAAGCCTGTCGAAACAAATATGTCTTACAAGCCCTGTAGAAAGCTGATAGATCCCGCAAGGCATATAATAAGGTAAAGAAGGAAATGGTAGAATTAATAGGGTATAAATTGGTTTTGAATTTAAAAAAAGAATTTTTCACTCAGAAATTAGACAAGAACAAAAATGTCAAAGATTGGGCGGGAGGGAATTATAAAATACATGATAGTTGCTGCCCAAGCAACTGTGGCCTTGGGGTGGAAAGACCATAGAAAGTGGAAAGTTAGACTTCATGCTCCAGGACTACGTCCTTGAAAGAAGAACCAAATATACATTATGCCAAATCAAGAATTGGGTTCTGAAATGGGGAAGATGGATAGATAAAATTGAAGGAAAAGAAAAATATAAAGAACTGAACCATTTTCTTTCTATGATTGATCAATCAAAATAATATTTCAATGAAGGCAACTACTATTCCCAGAGGGTGGGTGTGGGGAGGAGGCATGTAAAATCGATAGACACAAGTGGGAGATAAAGGTGGAATAGGCAAGAATAAGAACACTAAGAAAATAATATTTGATATGTATTCTGAAATGGTGATGGATTGTGATATTATTCTACCTGTGTCCGCAATAAAAACGTATTTTTAAAAAACATCAAGTTTTAGTTGGAATATTTGGAAATTACAACTTTATAAAGGAACTGTGCTGTTTTCCTCACCAATATCCATGCCACAAATCCCATTATTTCATTTCATGACTTTAATTCATGAAATAGAAAAGCTTAAATGAGCACTTTGCGGTATATTATTATTCTCCTGTGCTCCTATAGTCTATGTGACAAGGTCAGGGACTGGGATAGAGTTGATAGGGCCCTGATGACAACAATTGTAGCTTTCACAATCAGATAAATGTTTCCATAAGAATCTGGAGAGACATAGTATCTCTAAAAATCTCTGCATTTTAAACACCATTTAATAATCATATAAATGTGTTGGAATGGATGCCAGATAGATACTGTCACAAACTCACTTTTATTGACCAGGTAATTCATAGGAGATGCTGTGGATAACTGGATTTTTCTGCCTCCGCCTTGGGGAAAAACAAGTACGAACCAAATTTTTTAAGCATACTTATGCACACATACATTTTAAAAAATGGATTGAGTTTGAATTTCAGTGCTTGAATCCTCCCCGTATCTTATACATGCAATGTAAGTGAAACGGTTTTACAATGATTGGCAAGACCATTCAAACAGTGGAAAAGAAAACCAAGCAGCAAAACTGAGAGAAGCACATTCACCCCACCATAAAGCAATGTGGGTGGGGTGGATCAATTTGCTGACATCCAGGGGAGGCCAAAAAGCATGCCTATATATATGGGGGGGGGAGGGGGAAGAGCATGGCCTCTGTAGGTGATTTAAGCCAGTCACGTGCCCATTCAAACAGTGGAAAAGAAAACCAAGCAGTAGAACTGAAAGAACGGCTTTGGCTTTAAAAGGCAAAATACAGTTTTAATAAAAGCCCCCAAAAATATCCCATGGACCTTAATTGTTTGCAAATACTCATAATTATCTAGGAAGTGTTTGCAACAGCTTGATGACTATAATATTCTCTGGGTTGTCTCCAGTCGATCTTGAAGCTGTTTATTATTCCTTTGGCTATGTGCCAAATTCCCACAGATTCACTTACTTCATTCTGCTTTTGTAAACCTATAATTAATTCAAGTTTATGATTGTATTCTTTTCTTTGCATTAGTTCATAATGTTTCGTTCTTTTAAAAAAAATGGCAAGATCTGTTCATATGTCAAAGATTGCATCACTTCTATATCACTGCGTGGCATTAAAAAGGCTAAACCATGATAATGTATGTTTCTTTAGAAACTATTGGTTTAATGTTTGAGTAGTTTCTCGATGGAATTTGGGAATTTTACATTGTTTGACCAACTCTAAAAATCTCCCAGCCTGAACAACCAATGTTGATTGTGAGATTCTGGGAGTTATCACTGGAAAAAATTATATACACATACATACATACATACATACATACGTGCTTTCGGTAGCACAGAGAAGGGTTAACCCCCCTGTGCTGTTTGTTTTCCTCTCTATACTCCTATTCAGAAGACTTTACCTCACTTTCTTCCACCGTGCTAATTGGATCTTGCAAAATTTGATTTGTTGTAGAAACAATGATTGGAGATAAAGCTTCAGTGGAGAACCCTTTCCCACATGATAATTATTTCAGGAGTGGATTTTCCCTTCTAGGCATAGATTTCTCTCACTTTCTGTTGTCTCACTCTTGTTTGAAAGTATGAGTCATTTATAAGTTGGAAGCTTGTAACTCAGGGACTGCCTGTACTAGGTTTGGCTTAGAGTGGCTTAGAATGATGCATTTATATTCCACCTTTCTTCTGATAATGGTGCTTTAGGTAGCTAACATATGCAAGCTAAAGAAAATACAAACCAAAAACGTGACCAATGGTCACTCCAAGGTCCAGTGGAACCAGCATGGATATACACACTCTCTGTCCAATTCCTGTATATGTCATTGAAAAACTGTTCATAAACCCAACCCTATAAAACTATCCATAAAACTTTCTTTTATTTCCAAATTAGAAAAACAAGAACTGGGAAGTGCAAAATGTTGATTTTTTAGCTTTTAGATTGATTCTCAAAGACAGCTGTTAGAATAGTGCTATTAAAATAAATGTAGACGAGCTTAGAGGGGGCTTTAGTGGAGTTAAAGCCTTGAGCAGTAGTAAGTTTTATGGGGGTAATTAAAGCTCTATCAATAAAAGTTTCACAGATAAACTAACTATACCGTTAAACACTATAGCAAATAAACTCAATATAACCAGGTTGATCTGGCATAAAGTCCAAAAGATGCTTGCTTCATTTCACAAGGAGATCAGAAACATCTTCTACAGATGTTGCTTGCTTATGAGTACATCTAAGAGAAATAGAAATCTGTGAGGTATTCATATGTGTGTTTGAAAGGCATTTAGATATGTCTATATTTCCTGTCCCAATGTAGTGCCTAGTAGCCTTGCATTTGTCTAAACAACTCACAGAAATAAAAATAAACACCCATCTGTCTCCTAGCTCTACGAAACTATTTTAATGAAATTAAGGAAGCTGTTAGCATTAGGTAGTAAGTATCCATAGCAGAAACAAGGGAATAATTTACAGAAAATTGTTCCAATTAATTTAGTCTCTTGAAGCAAAAAACTAAAAACAGTGTTCTTCCTTTTTTTCAATCAAAAGTCTCCATAAACATTTGCTGTCTTGAGTACTGCACATAAGCAACTGGTTGTGAATCAAGCTGAGAGTTAGTTTGCTTGGACAAATGTTTTATCTACCATTTCTTAACATCATGGAGCAATGTCCTGAAGGCATCCATAGGCAGAGCTATTGCTTTCCCATTGCAATTCAAGACAATATAGTGATAATTTGCTTTTGCCACCGTGCAAATTAAAACTGAGTATCAAGAGCTGTATTTCAGAGTACAGTCAAGCCTGGCATTATTTCTTCTGTGTAGCTGTGTCCCAAAGTGCAAACAGTCTGCTTTGCATAGAAATATCTGCAAATATTCCAATTGGCTGTAATGCTGTCTTAAACTTATTTACTTGGAGATTAATCCCATTTACCTCAGGAGTTGGAAACATATGGCGTTTGTGATCCATGCATCTCCCTACAAGCTTTCTAAGTTCACTCTCTTATTATACAGCCCACACTGAGGAGCAAACTACGTTACCAAATTTTAGTGGCATAATGGAGTCTTTAAAAGAAGCAAATCTATCTTATCTTAAATTGCAATTTGCCTGCTGGAACTGGGCAACAAACTAGTGAAATCACTTTTAAGCTGCCAGTGAAAATTCAAGGTCTTCTAGCATTTCCATTGTCGTGTGGGATTTTTTTAATCAATCATTTTTTCCCATTGTGATTGTCCCCTGGTGATGCTTGGCCAGATGTAAGAATTTTCATCTTTGAAATTTTGGAAGATATAGAATGACTCCCTGTTGTATGCAGCTTGGCAAAGAAACCATTATACAAAGCTTTGTACAAGGAACAATTCGGAGGACAAAGTTAGTGAAGACTTTTTGGGGGTGGTGTGTGAGTAATATCCACACACACACACACACACACACACACACACACACATTAACATTGTCCTGCCACTGTGGGGCACCATATTTTGTCCAGGAACTGAAATTTCTCCCACACCATTTGAACTATGTCTCTGCACTCAGGTGTTCATCTCTATAATGTAAGGCCTTTGCCACTGCAGCTATTGCTTGTAAAGAAGGATGACTGCAGTAGGTTCACAAAGTACTACTGATAAGAATTTGGACAGCTTCATCTGTTAACACAAAAACTATTTTCATCTGCAATGGAAGCAAAACAGCCTTTTGCATAGATCAACGAGTGAATATCTCCAGGTGAATTTATTTTTTAACTGATAAATTTGAGATTTTCAGGAGAGGTATAAGGAAAGGAAAATGTTTTGTGGCATATATCCATATTTATTATGTATAGTTTAATGTTAGAATTGTCATGGTCTCAATGGGTCATCCATTTTCTGTTACCTACAAGTGATTTATTTTCTAGTTTTCCACTATATATATATGAGGAAATTGTGGCTTTATGTCTTTTCCCTATCAGAGAGCATCATCTCCCCAGCCTATCTTCTAGAGCAGGCCAGATTATTCATGGTCAGTGCTGACATATCCATTTGGAAATTGTGTACTAATTTTTCACAAGTTTAGATGAAGACATTGTAGCTTCATGGCTTCTCATGTGCTGTCACAGTTGAGTCATTTTTCATGACTGGTGATAGATTGGCTGAAGCCCTTCTTTCCACTTCGGTTGTTTTAAACTGAAAAACAACCGCTGAAGAAGAGCAAGTGATTCTACCCAAGTAGTGGAAATCTCTTTTGTAACACAAATAGTGAAGGCCACACTCCACTTTGAAATTATTCTGGGCAAGCCACATAGAAATGCTCTACGTTCTTGCATAACCTTCATTCTTTTCAGTAAGACTTACAAAAGAGAAAGCTTCAGTACATTTTTCCCCGGATCAATAATTGTTTGTTTTAAGAATATAGGCAGTCCCTTAGTTACAAACATCCAACTTACAAATGACTCATAATTAAGAATAGAGGTGAAACAACAGGGTGGGAAGCTGATTCCATCTCCCCTGATAGATTTCTGAGAAAACAAGCAAGCATTGATCCAGTTATATTTAGTGTGTGTGTTGGGTGGGGGAAGGACATGAACAGCTTTAAATTGGCTGCAGGAGATATCTTTCACATCATTTAAGTCTGCATTTAATCCACTCCCTTCTTGCCTTTTCTATTTGGTTGTGTCAGGGAGACTGAATTACACAGTGGGAGAGACTGAAGGAGAATTGTACTGAGTTACAAAAGAAAGAACTTGACACTAGATGGGCCTCTGTTTTATTTTCTGATAAAATTATTGACATTAATAACATTTCCTGAAGAATTAATTCTGATAAATTTAATTAATTTATTATGAATTCAGTAATGTTTTAAAGAAACAGGAAAAATCAATTAAAATATATAGCCCACAGGCACTTGGCTAGCTTGTAAATTGGTTCTCAGCTCCATTGTAGTTGCCATGTTTTAAATGAAACAGGAATGTCAGTATATTCCTACAGCCTATGTGATCTATCATTTGAATTAAAAGTTCACTATAATTGTAAATAGTGGTAAGAGAGCCTTTGAAGTAGGGAATATTGCAAGGGAAGGGAGTTGCTAGCATATTTTTATGGATCCATCTTATACATTTTCATCCTCCAAGGAGGTGGATATAGAGGAAAGGTAATGTCATAGTTCTGGCAAAAGCTAGATGTGTTCCCTTTCCCTGACACTTTCTCAATCACTATGCTATGCAGCTCTCCAGAGACCATTTCACTTTCTTTTAATGGAAGTCATTGGATTTTGTATGTGTGTGAGAGAGGGGATCTTCAATTCTCTATATGCAATATTTGGAGTATTACTGGCAGATGTTGAATCAAATGAATAACTTATACCACCTTTTATCTTGCACCTGAAAAGTTATTTTAAACTTTTTGATAACTTGCCAGCACTGCAAAGGGATAACCGTGTGTGTGCGCGCGCGCGCGCGTGTGTGTGTATGTATATATGTGTGTGTGTGTGTATGTATATATATATATATATATATATATATATATATATATATATATATATATATATCAGGGGTTAAAGCAAGACAGTATATTTTTATGGTGCACTTAAAATCAGGCACATTTGTAGCAGTTCACATAATTGTGTTGCTTCTTAAATTGGCCTTGAAGTGCCAAAAAGACCTCTAACAGCACTGATTAGACTGAATTTAATTTCCCTGATTTAGACATTAAATAGGAGCTGCAATTAAGCATCACTGACTGTCTTTTGGAAGTATATTTTTAGAATGAGTATGCACTTTAGCAGTGTTAAACTATTATTCAGTGTTTAGTCCTACTTGAAACTTGCTGAAGTATCTGTCTAAATACAGCAATTACATCGTTTGATTCCTTAAAAGAAGTCCATTCTTTCTTGAGCCTTAGAACATCTTTATATACAATTTCAAATCAGATCTGCAGGTAGCAGTGGCAATAGTCCACAATTTCCTAAACCTGCGGCTTTTACATTTTCCATCTTAAGTCACAGTGTTCCATGTCAAAATGTCCTCAAATGCTATGTGGATCCTCCTATTCTAAGATGTTCATCCCATTCACCACATTGACCAGACAAGGCTGTAAGGATTATTCGGTAACAAAGGATTTTAGCGATTTTCTTCCCATATAAAAGCACCCACAATTTTAAGACACATCCCATTCATCAAGATGTTTAAATGGAAAAATGTTTATCTTAGAGTCAATGAAATACAGTATTCTCCATGCAGACAATGCTGCTTCCAGCACAGAAAATTCTGTTTCACTTTACAAAAACAACTGCATTCAAATGAATCCCTAACTGCAAAGAGTCTAATCAGTCCAGGGTTATTTTTATCACAGTTTCTTTACACTCCAAAAACATGTTTTCCAACATTTTTTTGTAGATTTCAAATATTTCCCTACCTGCTAGTCACCACCTTAATGTTCCTGCAACCTTTTTTTCTACATTTCAAAATCGAAGGGTAAGATCAGTAAGAAAGCAGTGCATCTTTCTTAATGTAATACATAACTAGAATACAGAATTTATTTTTCCAACATTGCAGTGATTGCCACCAATTTGGGGGCTATAGGCAAATTGATTAAGAGCAAGCCTATCAATGGCTACTATACTCTCTTAAATAATAGAGAAGGTTACAGAGTACTACTTCCTGGGAACATGAGAAAAAATCCTGCATTGCATTCAGGTCATGTATAAGAACCTCTTAAAACTTTGATTGACTTTTTTCAAATGCAGCATGGGTCTTATGTTCTTATATAGTTTTGGATAAGCTTAGTGGGAGGCATCTCTGGGTTAGAGATAAAGGTGAATGTAGATATAAATGTTTTCCCTGACATTAAGTCTCGTCGTGTCTGACTCTGGAGGGTGGTGCTCATTTCCATTTCTAAGCTGAAAAGTCAGTGTTGTGGTAGACACTTCCAAGGTCATGTGGCCATCATGACTGCATGAAGCGCCATTACCTTCCTGCCAAGGTGGTACCTATTGATCTACTTACATTTGCATGTTTTTGAACTACTAGGTTGGCAGAAGCTGGGCCACAGCGGGAACTCTTCTTCTGCTTCTGAGGAGGAGGTAGAACAGGAAGCTGAAGAGGTAGTACTTGTGGTTTTGGGGCCAAGTGTTGAGGAGGAAAAAGAATGCGGGGAAGGCATACTACAAGTCCCTACATTTCAAGAATGGCAAAGGGTAAAAGAAGAAATAAGAAGATCAGCTAGAATCACTGTAAAAATGCTGAGCAATCAGACTTCACCCTAGGAACATCTGTGCTGGGAGCTCAGGGCTATAAATTAGCAGTGAAGCCAGAAGTCAGCACTGGAAGCAACTGACCTGTTTGTGGTCCAGTCTCCATACTACAGCTCAAGCATTGGGTTTGTACCAGATTTCTTGCCAAGGACTCTTGTTCTTGTATACTGTAAGCCTTTTGCCAAAGACTCTTGCTCCTGTTTGCTGTGAAGACTAGTTGCCAAAGAATTTTGTTTCACGACTGCTGTAAGACCTTGCATTGCTTGTGGACTTTATCTTCTGTTTCCTTTACTGTTGTTTGCATTACTATTATTATTTTGCTGAAGTAAATTTTTTAGTTACTTCTGACTGTGTTGTAAAGCTGCTTCTGGAGTAAAACAGGACAGGAACTCACCCTGCTCCCTGGATTCAAACCGCCAACCTTTCAGTCAGTGAGTTTGGCAGCTCAGTGGTTTAACCCACTGTGCCAGCATGAGGCCCACCTGTAAGCCTATTAATAAAACCTTAATCTTTTGTTAACCTTCCCCTTTTATAGTAGAATGGAATTTTTGGTGCAACTATGGTTAATGTATCATTTCAGCTTCTTGCAACATCATCTTGTGGCCTGGGGTAATCATGATTCAGGACCTTTTATTTGTCAATTGTCAGGGACACCAGAAACACCAAGAACATAATTTTAAAATTATTTCCCTAAATACAGATTTATGTGCATACTAGCTGTACCCACCAAATGTTGCTGTGGCCAACCTTCCCTCCCTCTTTCTCTCCTTCTTTCTTTCTCACCTTCCTTCTTTCCTTCTCTTCTTCTTCCCTTCCTCCCCCCTTTTCTTTCCCTTCCCCTTTCTCCCCTTTCTTCCTTCTCTACCTATTCTTGGACTGCAACTCCCTGCAGTCCCCCAGCAGTCTACGTACATATCTCTATCTAATCTATCTACCTTATCTGTGCTGAGAGCTGTAGTCTGAAAGAGAGTGTGGATATGCTATTGTGTGTGTGCATGCGCTTTAGCATCTTTTTGCTTCTTTGGCTTTTAGGTCCCTTCCACTGTGTTTTTCAGTGTTTTATGAGTGATGGTCATTCATTGGCCTGATAGGCATGTTGCGTCCAAATTTGGTGTCAATTCGTCCAGTGGTTTTTGAGTTAATCCCACAAATGAACATTACATTTTTATTTATATAGATGTGAAAAGCATAAAATATCATGTATTTCTTGTCAAAGACTTTCGTGGCTGGAATCACTGGGATGTTGTGAGTTTTCTAGGCTGTATGGCCATGTTCCAGAAGCATTCTGTCCTGACACTTTTGCCCACATCTATGGCAGGCATTTTAGAAGTTGTGAGGTCTGTTGTGTGACCTCTCAACCTCTGAGGATGTCTGTAATAGATGTGGGCAAAAGTGTCAGGAGAGAATGATTCTGGAACATGGCCATACAGACTAGAAAACTCACAGCAACCCTGTCATGCATTTATTTACTGCTGAAGGCAGCCTGTAAAAGCCTGCCAGTGATCTTTAATCAAGAAAAAAAATTAGACCAATCTACAGTGGGATCCACAGGTGCTCTCTGATAACTGCTGTGTATGAATAAAATTGCCTAGTGTCTTCATGCATTTGTTGAAATGACTTTTGTTTTCATTTCAATATAGCTTCTTAGGCCCTCTATACACTGCCATATGGATATAGCAAATCATTTTACTTTGATCTATATAATACATGCCTTAAAGCTATTTCTTTCTCTAAATGGAAAGGTTGAGCAAACAGAAAGGGACAGAAGAATGAATTGCTTTCCACATAAAGGGTAAATGAGTTTTAATATTAACTCAGTGAATATATTCTTGTTCATGTTTGTGTTATCTGAATGCTGGGGCATTTTAAGGACTGTGGAATAGAGGTGATATCCTTAATTCTTGCTCTCTTAGATTACCTTTCAAAAGATGCCATTTACATTTCAAGAAAACCTTTCTTTAATGTTAAGGGAAGCTTAAATGTAACAGTTTCAGACAAGCAGTTCTTATCAAAAGTGTGTCAGGGAGAAAAGGACTTCTCCTTCCCATATCTCACCGCTATGAGGCATCCCAGCTTCCAAGTCTTTATTTCCACTTTTAAAAAGTATATTATTATTTTTTTATCTAAGTAACATTGACTATAGGATAAGTTTCGTGTAAAGGGGTTGTAAATGGGGAGATGCAAACAGACGACCTTCCAGCCTTTGCTCTGATTGAGTGCTTACAGGGAGTGCCATGAAGCTACTATGACATTTTCTCTCTACCAATTCAGGTTGAAAATCTCCTTCTTTCTGGCATACTTTAAAAAAATCATATCCTAAGATTAGTTAGAGATTCAATGATCAAGCTCCTATCAACACTGACTATGACTATGTGATGGCTTTGTTACACTGGATTCTATTGTTGGATAATGGGTTGTATAGGCTTTGGGTCCAACCTATCTTTGAGGCTGCATCTCCTTCTATGAATCGGTATGAGCATTGAGATCTGCTGGAGAGGCCCTTCTCTTAGTCCTATAATCATCTCAAATACGGTTGGTGGGGATGAGAGAGAAGGACCTTCTCGGTAGTGGCTCCCTGGCTGTGGAATTCCCTACCTAAAGAAATTAGACTTGCCTGCACCCTTCAAGCCTTTTGGACAGGTTTTAAAACATGGCTCTTCCGACAGTCCTTTGACCCTGTGTAATTCTGGCCAACCCAATGACCCGATTGTGCCATTCCTTACTTTATTGCTGATAGTTTTCTTATTCACAAGTTTTACTACATTTTTATAATTCTCACATTTCAATGCAATTTTACGTACATTGTTGTTTTATACTTATGTTATATATTTTATATATTTGTGTACTTGTATACTGTGCATTGTGGTTCAGATGCGACACTGTAGTGCTTCTGTGAACTGCCCTGAGTCCCCCTGGGAAGATGGTGGTGGGGTACAAATAAAGATTTATTTATTATGATTATTATTGTACAACCCACACCAAGGGCTTATGTTCAGTCATTCCTCAGTGGTTAAATATATCCCCACCAACCAACCACATCAAAAGTCAAATAGGAGGACACATTTATATAATTGTCAGAAATTGCAACTGCTTGTACAACTATTTTTAAGCTAGCAAAATAACTCAACATGATCTTTGTTTTCTCTGCCATGGTTTTGAGTGCTATTGTTGTTAGTGTTCACGTTAGTAAACAATTATTTTATCCCCCTCCCATGACAGGTGTGTTGTTACAATGTGATTTCTAAGCTACAGTCAACAAAATAAAACTCTTGTAGGCTGCATTCTGATAACTTATTGCCCTCTTCTCTGCAGGTGTTGCTTAATGAGAAACTGTTTTCTGAGCACCATAGGGTTAGTCAGAAACTGGAACAATGCAATGAGCAAAAAGTGAAGGCATGCAGGAATAATTAAATACCAATTTAAATGGTTCTATTCAAGATGAACTAGTGTCTAAAATTTCTTGTCACAAATTAGCCCTTTAGGACATGTCATGAGCATAGTAGAGGAACAATTCCAATGAATATTAAGTTAATGTGGCCTTCAGGGGGTGGTTGCTTGATATGAGGCAGAATACCTTTTCCCAGATAAGCCAAAAATGGGTTTTGTCTTCTTTCTATATGGTAATTAGCATTTTGATGGGCTTTTGATGTTCCCAGATATCCGTGGAATACAAGATTTTTTGGACAAAGTATCTCAGCAGGGAATGGATGTAGCACTGCAGAAAGTAGAGAACAACATCAATAAAATGATCACAGGGCTCTTTGCCACCATGCGGATTGAAGAACTCAACCGCTACCGGGATACTCTGAGACGGGCCATTCTGGTAATGAATCCATCAACAGCCAAGTCTTTCATTGCAGAGGTAAGTGTGACCATCAGTGGACAATTTTCTTCAACCTAAAACATGTTATTCTTTCTGGAATTATGAAGTTTTTGATTAAAGTTTTCTGTTTCCCTTACCAAAAAAAAAAAAACAAAACACCTCATTTTATTTCATATCACTGCCCTTTCCTTCCATAAAACCATATCTAATTCTTAATTATATAAATACACTTTATAAAAATGCTCTTAGTATAACACATTGTGATGGTGGGATTCACGTCTTTTGGCAACCACAAGAGAGTTTGCTTGTACTTTTGCAAAACAGTGAAATAATTTACTTCAGAACTCATTAGCATTTATGGTTATTGTTTGGCTAATTACCTGTCTCTTTGATTTATCCCTTTATGTTTATTTCACTGTTGTGGTTTAGTGTTTCTTTGAAAATGTCTGGTTAGCAGTAGAAACCTGTAACACTATTATGTCTGCAGCTTAGAACATTTAATGATTTTGAGGGGAGAGGAAAAACATGAAAACTTTACATTTGGCAGCAGAACCATGTGGCCTGTTCTCATTACAATTGATGGATCACTGTCAGTTGAGTCTCTCTACCAAATACCACCTACTATTGAGCACAGTAGCATTAAATATATATGATTAATATATTAAATATATTATTACTGAGATGCTCCCCCCACTCCAGTTCCTGATAATGTCTGCAACCTCCAATATGGCTTAATTTAGTGCTGTGACATGCAAGTAAAGCTGAAATCAGATACTCCTGATCCTTTTACTATCAGAGCACTTCTGTTTGAGCAGCAATGCTGATAGTTTTTATAATTTTTTTATTCCTAGTTGCAATACCCTAATCTCTACAGCATCCTACAGTCTCAGCCTCCAAGAAAGAATAGAACTGTTCCTTAACCTACATATTTAGCAAACATTTATTTGATTACACAATTTTAAAAAAATCTGGTGCTATAGGTCCAAGTGAGTTATGGACTGATAAAAAATAATTTTCTGAATTTATTACAGTCTTCAAATGATTAAAAAATTATTATTTATGTATGTATTTAATTACTTTATTTATACTCTGCCTTTCTCTCCATGGGGACTCAAGGTGGTGAACAATCACAAACTTTGGTCATAGTTTTAAAAAGTGAAATACAAAAAAAAAAACAATTAAATATAGTGTGGATTAAGGTATTAAAATATAATAAATGCACTTCAAAAGGCCTTTAAAACTTACAATCCCCCGCCTGGTGAATAAAAACTACTTGCCTTACTTACTTGTTTGATTACTAAAAACTAGTTTTAATCAATGTGACTATAATTTAAAACACATTTCATAGACAAAGGCTCCATCTACACTGACCATTTAGATCAGTGTCGAGGTGGATCGGCACTGCAACAGCCAAACACTTTACAGGATGGTCAGGGCAATGTGACCTTGCCCTGAATTGGCTGAAGTTGTGGGAAAGTCCAAATCATTGATACCAGATGTTAATTCACCATCACCACACATAAGATTAAAAAAAACCAGATACATTTCAATTGTGTTAGAATAACATAGTAATACTAATTTATATTCCTTTATATAGTCTCTTGTACTATTAACAATAACTTCCACAGCAGAGTAATTGAAAACTACATATAATCTTGTTTGACATGGCCACGATTAACAATGCCTGTTGTTTTCTTCATTCCAGTGACCTCTTGAACTCACAAAAATTGAAATGTTTGTGGTATCTCTTTCTGTTATCCCAATGTCTATAGACTGAATAATTTAAACATGGTCCATTGCAATCTACAGAAGTGAATAAATACTTAATAAATAAATGGGTAAAATAGTCAGGTGAAGCACTATTTTATAAAAATGAGTCTGATGAAGCAGAAAGAGGGCAAGGGAGTGTATCCTAATTCATTCAAAATTATGGATTTTTCTGTGTGTATTTGAATTTGTTTTTGGAGTGTTGTGTATATGCATACATTAGGAACAATTTAGAATGCTTTGCAGAATTATATTATTTACATATTCTGTGGTGTTTGTCATATTTCACATAGTTGGAATAACAAACTACCTGCAGTGAATACTGAATATAATCAAATGTAATGCACCCAATTTATAATGCACTTCCAAAGCAAACACAAGTTGAATTACTACTATTTATTTATATAGTACCAGCAATGTTACCACAATGCATTTTACAAATATTCCCAATGCTAAGAATTCCTTTTGTTTTCATAATACAGAGATTTCAAAAATGACACCTTGGTAATTACCATTTTTATTCTACAAAATATATTGTTATCCATTTAGACTTAATACTGGTAGCCTTGGTGATGGCTTGGTAGAATGACCAGGTATCTTATTTCCAGAAATGCTTTTGAAACAGTTTTCTGTTTGAAGGATTATTGAAAAATAGATCTTTACCAAAAGTGGACAACCAAAGTAGGTCTGCTGGGCAATTTTAACCCTCTGGGGAACTTCTGCCATCACAGAACGATTATAGGTTATGTAGACTGCAAAAGGTGCTGCAGAACCAAAACAAAAAGCCAGAAGTAGATATAAAAAGTGAAAGTTTTTAAAAACTATGGTGTTATTGGGTATTACGCAGAGCAGAGGGACACAAAGATGTATTTAAAAGGTGAATGGCCACTCACGAAACCTTCCAGAAACAGGCAGTTTGCATTTCTGCATCAGAAAAGTGGTGATCTAGAAAATCTGCATTAACTAAGTGCAATAAAAGCAACCTTGGAACTTCATGTCACCATATTGCCCACCCATATCTATACTTGCAAATAGCCTTTTAATATTTTGATTAACTCTGTGCCCTTTTTATCCTCTCTCTCCTTCTGTCTATTTCTTTAACAATGTTAAGTCATCATTCCTACCCTATATGATAGGTTTACCTCCCTGCCCTCCACAGAAGGACTTTACAACTAGGGCATAGACTCATATTCTGATTCTAAAAGTCACTTTTCACAAGATCCCACAGAAGGCAGCGGGGCTCAGGCAAAAACCAATAGGCTAATTACATGCTTAGGAAAGGAATAAACTGGAAACTGAGATCAATATGCCAAAGATAAGCCATCATGTTCAGTCAGCAACATGAATTCATCTCCAACTGTGTTTGGACTCCCATCATGAAATATGAGACAAGACACAGGCAAATGGATCCAAAGGGGACATTTCCTGACCTATTTATTTGTTAACTTCTGGAATAACTTGTGCATGAAAGCACCGCTAAGGAGAATTAACATAACTGTAAAGACATCATTCTTGGGTTATTAGCCACCTAGTGAGAACTGCCCCTGGGCCAGGTGTCACTCCCTCTGACCGCCTCCCAGGACATATAAGCAATACAGATTGCAAGACCACACAAAATTCTATGGCTACACCTCTCAGATGATGGTCACTCAAAGGCTATCCTGAAAGTGCTCCCTCCCAAAACTCTCATTCCAGCTCCAAGGGTAGCCCCCCCCCCACCCTTTTCAGGCACCTGACCCTCAAAACTATAGGAACTGTTATAGAGGTCAACCTTTTACCCCCTTAAGGGGAGTGCCACACGGCCTACTGGGATTATTTTTTTTCCTTTTCCACATAACCAAAAGGGACAGGCATCTGCCTAGTCCCATTTCCCATTAGGCTGGACAATATGCTCTAGGCTGCCCAATATCTCCCTTAATCCAAAAACAAAAATTTCCATTCCTCTAAGAGGTGTTCTTCATTGGCCCTGTACAACTCCAGCCATTTGAACACAATCTCCATGGGGAGCTTCAGCAGCCACAGTTATTTTTTTCTTTTCACAACCACGAACACTGAGCAGTTCATACTAGTGTGACAAGTGGTTGCTGTACCCTGCTCCCTTATCTGCCCTACAGTTCCATGACACCTTTCCATGAATCATGCAATTTTATGGGAAAATAGTCAAAACATTACCACCAACAATGAATCTAAAAATAACTACTCATTTATTCTTGGCTAGTCATTAAAATCAAAACTTAAATAGCATGTAGTTTGTTTTGATGCTGCTGGTGGCACTGCGAAAATTAGTATTTTCTTAATATATTCAGTTTGAAAAGCAGAGGCAAGGGCTGGTTAAGCTTAGTTTCTTTATTCGATTTATAGGTTCAGAGGAGCTTCTTCTATGTTTCCTTTATTTGGTGCACTTGTATGGTCATGCTTTGTTCCATCATGACCTTCCATTGAGATATATTCTTGCATTTTTTAAAATGGAAATTGACCTGTTTTGTCTTTTGACTCAGCTCTAATTTTTTTCAGTAGAATGCAAATGGTACAAACTGAACTTCTGAATACTAATAAGCTAATAAAAATGTCATGCCAACCCACCATTTCTCTTATGTCCTTTACAGAAACAGAGCTTGCAATTGTTATCTCCCCATGGTAATATATTCTGTTAGTGTTTCCTTACAATCCTGTTCCCTTTCCTTAGTACAAACAGCTTGCAAATGTAGCATGTTGCATTATTTTATGTCCATGCACCACCTTCTTCATTCCTGGGTGGGAAGGTCAGCACACTATCTTTATTAAGATGGTCAGAGTATGTTACTCTGTAAACCTCATTCCTCATGGTGCAAATACTGTTGCATCTTTATCTGGTATTTTGAATTGTAATGACTATGAGCACAGAAACAGAAACATGTCCCCGACCACTTCATAAGCTATCCATACTGTCCTCCTGTGTCCCCCAGAACAAACGATGTGCAAAATATATTGCTAAGAGGGGAGCTAAAAGCAGCAGAATTGTACAGTTCAATGGAAATGATGGAAAATATTGGAAGCAGAGGGACAATTACGTTAGTGGCCTAGAAAAACCAACACTCTCACTGGCCTAAGGTCTTGACAAATGTAGTTATTACTTTTTATTTGCTGCCCTTTTTCTTAGAGCTCAGTACAGTGTACATATTGATTAGAAGGATTTTTCTTCTTTCCAAACCACCCTATTTGGTAGCTTAGGTAAAGGTTTTCCCCTGACATTAAGTCCACTCATGTCCAACTCTTGGGGTTGGTGCTCATCACCATTTCTAAGCCAAAGAGCCAGCGTTGTCCGTAGACACTTCCAAGGTCATATGGCCAGCATGACAGCATGACTTCCCACCAGAGCGGTACCTATTGATCTACTCACATTTGCATGTTTTCAAACTGCTAGGTTGACAGAATCTGGGGCTGACAGCAGAAACTCAAACTGCTCCCTGAATTTGAACCTGCGACCTTTCGGTCAACAAGCTCAGCAACTCAGCAGTTTAACCCACTGCACCACCAGGGGCTTCTTAATTGGTAGCTTAGTGTGTTCTTTTTAAAACTGTCTTCAGTTGAGTTGGTAACTAGCAGGGAATTGGTTCTTTATGGCTTTTTGGGTGGGGGGGGAGTCTGTTCAGCACTCTAGATGCTTTGAATCTCAATCTAAAAAACACTCATAGAAAAGGGCAGCTGCCTTCCGCTTTAATTGGCACTAGAGGTGTAGGACCCTTACAAAAGTGGAAACATGTAAATATCTCTAGGTGCATTCTTCCCCACCCATGCAGGTGAACAAGTGCAAGTGTGATACCTTCTTCTGTCTTTTTCATCTCCCCTCCCATCTGCAAAAGTGAGAGAATTCCCTAGGTGCATTTTTGCTCCGCCTATTTATTTATTTATTTATACGCTTGTATACCGCTAATATCTCAGCCTAAGTCGGCGACTCATTGCGGTTT
>NW_026845477.1:21766180-21777066 GCF_025583915.1 Anolis sagrei ordinatus
CTCCACAAGTGTGAATTCGCAGAGCACCACTCGAAGAAAGATGGTCACAGGTATGTAACCTACCAATTTTTTACTCGGCATTCACGCACATATAAACATTCATCAGCCCTCACACATCCAAATATTACCACAACCTTTTCTCCCTCCTTGGGGAAGTATCTGCGTAGGCCAGGCTCTGCTTTCCTTGCAGCCTGCCAATGCACAGTTCCAAAACATCCATAACACCAAAATGTATCTTCTCCTTAATTACAATGCCAAAGATCAGATCTGTGTTTTTCCTACAGCAGAACATGACTCCGTGCACAAAATCTAAGAGTTTGAAAACATATCCCTTCCTCTTCCCTTGAGAAAAGGAGCAAGTGTCCAGAATCCTGCTTTCCCATAGCAGATCTGACACTCTCCATACACCATCTCTGTCCTTCCCATGGATCAGAGAGACAGGTGAACAGCTCTGCTATCTGTCACAATTTTTGGAATGTTAGAAGGTTTCTTATATAGCAATATTTCACTGAAGTTGTCCCAAAGTTGTTACTTAATGATAGACATTTTCTCATCCTGGAACATGTTGATTCCATCTCAGTTTCTGGGCAGATGTTGACTCTTCGTAATTGGTGTTAGTAAAGCAAGCAGCTCTGTGTTGACTTCCTTCTTACCGTCCTTAACTTAAAAGAGACATTGTCTCTTATTAATGTAAACAGTTGTTTTTCCCCAAAAGTTAATCATTTGTCACAGTTCTTATTAATTTTAGCAGTTTACTACGACAGGTCAAGCATTTCAGTTCTCATTAGCAACTTTTAATTACAGTCCAGCAAGCAGGTAATCAGTGATTCAGAATGGTGTCTTCAGCCAAATTAGCTATCATTCATTCATCTTTCATACAATCCATTCAAACGATATATCATATTTCATCATGACACCTGGAGCAAAGTCCACCCAAACTGGGGAATCTGCACCCATCAGGACATGACTGACAAAAACTAGAGCCTCAAAGCCAGGTCCTGAGATTTGACAACTCTAATTGAATCCTTGTCACTCTTCCAGTGACTTACTGGATTCCATTGGGAACAACTATCCCACTTCCTCACAGGCAGCTTCAGCAGAAATATCCTCTCTCTCCTGGGATGCCTTGAATGCACTCTCATCTTTTAAGGTCAACATACAAATTACCACGGTGGTATTAGTTGCTCCTTTCCCATAACCAGATCCCATCGTACTTTGACACCATGTGCTATATGCCAAGTTGGTTGGATGACTTAATATCACTCAAGGAGAGTCAACTGTGTTCCTTCTTGGCATGCAAAGAGAACAGCGACAGTAGTCTGCGGCATGTTTTTTATGTTTACCCGATCCCCACACATAAAAAAGAGAATTGTTAGCTAGAGGATACTAGCCAGAGCTGCAACCTAGGAAGATATATATTATATATGTCTTGAGAAAATATGTCTCCTACCCAAGGAATGGGAAGTCAGCAGGGAAGGTTAAGGGGGAGGTGGAAAGAGAAATAAACAATGTTATTTTATTGTATTTCGCTGTAATTGTGAAGAGAAAATTGCAATATCTGTCTTTCTGCAAAAGTATGAAGTCAGGAAAATCTTGTTCCTTCTAGAATCTTCATGTTATTCACTGTTAAGGATGCTCCAGTTTTTGACTAACATATGCAGCTGAGACAATTTTCCAATCTATCCTCCTCTATTTTCACTTGCAAATTGGCACCAGGAGTCACACTAATTTTGTATAATATGGTGCTCTTGGATAGTCTGAATTTACAAAGGAAGAACTATTGTGAATAGTCTCCATCCCATCATTCTTTCAGTTTCCTCCCAGCAATGATAACCTTCCCTATTTCTTTTTCTGTGTGTTCTTTGATTATCCCCTCTGCTTTTCTGAAAGAAAATATTCATAGTCACTGCAGAGGCCTCAGAAAAGAAATAATTGCAACACCTCCTCTCTCTTTTATGTCCTAGAATAGTTTTTGCCTCTTACATCTTGTTCCCTGTTTTCTTTATGCATCTTGTAGGAGAATTGCTGGACTTAAACAGCCTCTCTGCAGCACACAAAAGGGATATAAAACCTTGATGAAAATCTTTCTGTTGATTTGAGAGTGCTGTGAACTGAGCAAATCTGAATAAGGGAAAGGATGAAATAAACACTCATATTATACTGAAAGTGAGGTAGCATGGTGTAGTGGTTTGAAGGCTAGATTAGGACTCTGGAAGACTAGAGTTTAATTCCCAGTTCAGCCATGGGAACTCAGTGGGTGACTTTTGGTGGGTAATACTCTTTTAGGGTTCATCTACACCAGTGATTCCCAACCTGTGGGTCTGTGGACAACCAGTGGTCTGCAAGAACTAAAATATGGTCCACAGCTTCACCATTATTACACCGTTGCAACAAAAGCAACTAGTCTCGCAAAACCCTCTTATAGTGCCGAAGCTTATTAAATATAGTTTTCTGTGGGCGAGCAGATGACGACTACTGGATGGCATATGCTCTGTATCAGAAATGAGAGCTGATGTGGTCTATCCAATGCAGTTTTCTGAATTAGCACCCCAAATAACCATACCAAATCTAAAATTGACCAAAAACTGATTCGTAACCCTTTTGGTAGTAATGTTGGAGAGTGGTCCTTGGTTAATTGGTCCCTAGTCAAAAAAAGGTTGGGAACCACTGATCTACACTGTAGAATTAATGTAATTTGACACCACGTTTACTGCCATGGTTCAATGCTGTGAAATCATGGGAATTGTAGTTTGATGAGACACCAGGAATCTTTGTCAGAGAAGGCTAACATGGTCCCATGGCAGTTAAAATTGTGTCAAACTACAGTGTAAATGTACCATTGCAGTCACAGAGGAAGGCAACGGCAAATCCCCTCTGAACAAATCTAGCCTAGGAAACTTCCAGACAGATCATATGGCCAGAATGACCAGAAGGCATGCAAGAACAAGGACACTGAAGCTCTGTATCTTTATCATAATGTACCCAGCTTGTTGATGAAAAGCTAATCACTCTACTTCTTGTTTACACACAATTCGTGCTAATCATATCTTGCTGGCTTCTTTACCCAGTGCTTCCCTTTTTACACTTACATTTTTAAAGTTCTTGCTAACAGAAAAGAAGATGGCCAACATTTAAGGGAACAGGATTAATTATGTCATTTCATAAGAAGTACTACACTTTTTTAAAAAGTATTTCTGGGTAAATTAGTTAGAGTAGTGCTTTACCATGATTGGGTAACTGGAAGCATTTCAATGACTATCTCAAAGGCTATTCAATGCTAATCAAGGTGATAAATTGCAACATTCATACTTGCCTTCCCACCGTGGTCATTCCCATTTTCCTAGTTTCCAACAGACCTCACAACTTCTGAGGATGCCTGCCATAGATGCAGGTGAAACATCAGGAGATAATGCTTCTGGAACATGGCCATACAGCCCAGAAAACTCACAGCAACCCTGGAAGCATCTGAGTTGTTCATACACATCTTCTGATTTTGCACATGAATTCCATCTCATTCATTTTCAGAGCTAACCATGATACAGAGTTAAGTCTATAGTGGTACCAAAGTTAGATCTAAATTCAGTAGGTCTTAAGAATGAAGATAGGCAGAGTTGGATTGTCAGAAATGTCTGCTAGCAGCTCATATGCAGGAACCATCTGGATTGTGTATAACTTGTGTTTCTAGGAAATCAATTCAAAGGTCAAGTCTTAAGAAATATTATCAAACTTGGTTTCTTGTTTTTTTCCTGTTTGGGCAGTATGCCACTATTTCTGGAGATGTGTGTTGGGAGCTAGGGATTTCTATCCTTAAACAGAGTCTGTAAAACCAGATTCTGGTTGAAAAACTGAATTTTGGAAACAAACAAGCAAACAAAACATCCTTATGTTTCTATCAACATTTTATCAACTGGGAGTTAATAAGAGGAAAGTCCCACTGCAATTCTTTTGCTTTGCAGAGCTATGGAAGAAAATAGATTTTCTGCCCTGCCACTCTCCTTATTCAGTTTGCACTGCCAAAAGACTGAGACACAAGTCAAAAAGCAGGTCAGGGAGAAAAGTGCTTTTTCACTCACCCTTTGGCTGGTGTTGCTATGCCAACGTCAGTCAGTTTCATTCCGACACCTATAAAACAAAATAGCAACCCTCCGTTACACACTGGACATTGCACATTTTTTAAAGGACACACAAATGCACACAAATGAGTCTTTGTTAGCTTCTTTCTTTATATACATATCATCACTTTCTTGATACATGCTATATCAAATATTTAATTTTTGGAGGCAGTTCATTCTAGTTGTTCTTAAAAATAGCCTTTGTTTTGGGTTCAGTGCCTTAATAAAATAAAAATTAATAGGAACAATGGCGGAGTTGGGCAAAATATGCCTCAAGTCATATAATACCAGCTCCATGATTATGGAGGATTGACTCCACTGAATGTCTTTATGCACTCATGTTCATTTCAAAAGCAATTCTATGTATGACATCAGAAGGCTACTGTGCATATCTCAGTTGCTTTATGAATTATGAAAATTGCCTTATGTAACAGCCAGAACACTATAGTTAGTCCCAATTAGAGTAGGCCCCTTGAGGCAAAAGGATTGACATATATGTTGACTCACACCTTTTAGATAAATCCACCAAACTGACCATACAGCTATTTTAGTGCAGTGGTTAGATTGCTGAACTAGAATATGGAGTGAAGTGGGAAACCTTTGGGCATTTTCAATCTTTTACCTTTCTAAAGGTTTGTTATGAGGACAGAATGAGGAGGATGAAAGGCCTGAATGCCATGTTTTCTGCTGGAGGTAAGCTTTGGTCTGTGTATAACAAATAAGCAATATAGCCAGTGTACAGCAGGGGAAGATCCTGTGCTCCGACCATCCCATTACCATAGAATCATCAAGTTGGAAGAAACCTCATGGGCCATCCAGTTCAACCCCTTGCCAAGAAGCAGGACAATCGCATTCAAAGCACCACCAACAGATGGTCATTCAGCCTCTGTTTAAAAGCCTCCATAGAAGGAGCCTCCACCACACTTCAGGGTAGAGAGTTCCACTGCTGAACAGCTCTCACAGTCAGAAAGTTCTTCCTAATGTCCAGATGGAATCTCCTTTCCTCTCATTTGAAGCCATTGCTCCACGTCCTAATCTCCAGGGCAGCAGAAAACAAGCTTGCTCCCTCCTCCCTATGACTTCCCCTCACATATTTATGCATGGTCATCATGTCTCCTCTCAGTTTTCTCTTCTGCAGCCTAAACATGCCCAGCGCTTTAAGCTGTTCCTCATAGGGCTTGTTCTCCAGCCCCTTGATCATTATAGTCGCCCTCCTCTGGACACATTCCAGCTTGTCAATATCTCTCTTCAATCAGGCATGTAGCCGGGGGGCTACAGCCCCCCCCCCTGAAATTTTCATGGTGGTTCGCGAAAAGGCCTTATTGGTGCATTATTTAAACTGTTATGTTTATTCATATCATGATCTGATCACCATACTCAATATATCCCATATGCATGGGGGTATTGGGGTAATGATACAAAAGGTTTGCTAGGCTAGACCCTCTTTCCCTCAGACTCAGCCCCCCCCGAAACTCAGCCCCCCCCCGAAACCCCCCCTGAAAAAAAATTCAGCCCCCCCCCCCCCGAAACGAAATCCTGGCTACGGGCCTGTCTTCAATGGTGGTGCCCAGAATTGGACACAGTATTCCAGGTATCATGTTTGTTGGAAGTAAGAATGCAATGGACAGATAAATCTATCAAATAGATAATCACTACCTATCTATCTACCTATTATCTATCTCAGTGGTTCTCAACCTGTGGGTCCCTAGGTGTTTTGGCATACAATTCTCAGAAATCCCAGCCAGTTCACCAGCGGTTAGGAATTCTGGGAGCTGAAGGCCAAAACATCTGGGGACCCACAGGTTGAGAACCACAGACCTCTCTTGAGTGTGTTCAATATTTTATTGCCAAATTGTGGACAAAAAATAATTTTATTTGGTGGAGCATGAGCTGAGGAAATGTGGCCCTTCACAATCTCCTGGGAGGCTAATGTGGTGCCACTACCCTTCCACTGTTGCCCAGTTCAATGCCATTAAAAATCACATACATCATTTTTATATAATGCAGCACAAAGGGGACAACCCAGTGCTCACCTTGCATATCTGTTACAAGCAGGCTGCCACTAGTTCTTTCGTATACCCAGTGCTGAAATGTGCAGCACTTCTGGCCAGCTTCAGAGTCTTTTCTCGTGAAGTTTATTTCTTTACCATCCCTAATAGAATATTTCACAAATTCTCCAATCAACTCTTCTTCCACTGTTGCATAAGGGACGTTATTCTTGGGACGATGAATAAGGAAAATAGGAATGATTCTGAAATCAAAACAAGCAAGAATATAATTTTAAATGACCACAAGAAGCATTTATGGAACTATCTGATAACATCCTCTTTGCTGGTAAATCTGTGGCCAGGTTTTGTTGGACTGTCACTCCCATCAGCCATAGTTCTTAGGGATGCTGGAAGTTGTAGTCAACTAACAGGTGGTCTCTAGAGTCACAATCCAATCTTCAAACCACTACACCATGCTGGCTCTCAATGCATAAAATATTCCATAAAATACTAACTGATGGCAGGCATACATAAAAATAAAATCTTCCTGCAATGTTTTAGCTATGCACACATGTACTTCTAACACAGAAAGTAAGGGAAACAAGGAACTGAAACTGTGGCAAAGTTCACATGCTTCAATGCCACAACAAATGTTAGCAGTTTTATCACTTAAATAGAACTAAAAGAGATACAGGATACCCGATTGATCAAGGAAAAGAAACTGCAATGGTGGCGAAAAGGAGACCCTACTATATATGTCACTGGTTGTATTGTGTGGTATTGGGGAACAGCAGACAAGCTGAACCAAATTCAGTCTTCCCTACCCTGATATGCTCTGTATGTATTGGGCCACAATTCCCATTATCTGCAGAAGGCCTAAGAATTAGGCATTAGCAATCCTGGTTTGGAAAGGATGGATGTAGTCCAACACATTTGGAGGACCCCAGGTTGGAAAAAGCTGAATGAGGTGTAACAGATTCAGATAAAAATACAGTTGACCTTCCATATGGATAGATTATGTATCCACAGATTCAACCATTCACATGTTGAAAATATTCCCCAAAATAATCCAAAAGGCAACTTTGATTTTGCATTTCACGTACGGGGCACCATTTTAGTACACCATTGTATATAATGGAACTTGAACATGGATTTTGTGATGTCCTGGAACCAAACCACAGCTGATACTTTCCAATCGGCTCAGTATAAATTTGACTGTCATTGATAATAATGTTGAATATCCTTGAAATATTGCATACACACCAGGAGAAGGATAGTTGTGGCAGGTCAGAACCAGATTATTTTCTTTAGAGATCCACAGTGCTTATATGTTGTGCATCCATTTTGAAATTTCTTCATACTCATATATACTCTATTATAATCCAAAATTTTCAGCCCCTTTTTAGGCTGAACCCCCCCTCCCACCCCCTCAGCTCAAACTTGAGTCAAGGTTATTTATTATTTTACTCTGTTGTTGCTGTTGTTGTTACATATATTATTTTACTCCATTTATTATTATTACATTTATTATGTTTCTCTATTATTGCCATTATTTACATTTATTATTTTTCTCTATTAATATTCTTACATTTATTATTTTACTCTATTTATTATTGTTATTATTGCATTTATTATTTTGCTCTATTATTGTTTCATTTATTATTTTACTCTCTATTATTTTTGGAAGAATACGTAAGATTAGGTGCTTCGGCCTATATTCAGGTCGGCTTATAGTCAAGTATATACGGTACATACATTCAGATTAGTTGTTGTTGCTCCAACTTGTAGGGCTTGTCAAATTTTATAGCCCTTTTAACATCTGCTTGTTATTATATCATCATCAACTTGAGTGTAGTTGAAATTTAATAGAGGTTGGCTTATAGTTGAGTATATACAGTAAGTACGATTGCGGTAGTGTCTTGTTAAAAAAAAAGAGAGAGAGAGCCCTAAGCCTACTCTCTTATCATCTCTGGATCTCAGGCTCAGTGCTATGGGTGCAGCTGTGCAGCTTACATCTTTTATATTTTCTACAGATGAACTCTATTCATAGCTCTGCACCTTCGTCTTGCTTGAACAAATCCTTTCTGCCTCAGAATAGAAAGCTGAAGTAAGAGCCCTGCTGAGTGGAGAGAACCAAGGAGGGTAAGAGAGCAGGCCTGGCTCTTTCTTTTATGATGCTATGATGCAACTGTGAAAAGCACAACTATAAATGTCTACCTTAATTGGCCAAGAGTCCGAGTTCAAATCTGGATGTGAAGCAGCAGGTGCTGATCCCATTTGTCTGGGATTGGCCATTATGGAAGATTATCTGTATGAAGTGTGCATAAAGTGGGACTGCTCACTCGCTAGGATATGTTTTCCTGATTCAGAATGATGCATCTGAAGTAGCTATCTAATATCATACGGAAAGAGATGACAAATCAAGCTTCTTGGATGGAATGAAACACTCATCCTTGAAGTGGGCAAGAGGAACGTTAACACCCTTCAGAAGAGCTTGCTTTATATGGTGATCCTGCTTTGGAACAGCAAATCCTTTCGAAAGGTCTCCTGGTACTGCCACCTATTAGACACTTTGCACAGAGTTTCCTCATTAGTGTGAAGAGTTTTTAAAAAGAGCTGCTATGACACAATGAATAACAATACGTATAGCTATAACCCATGTAGTCATATGCATATTATCATGTATGTCATATAATAGACATACTCATCATGTGTGTGCCTTCAAGTGATCTGTTGAGTAATGGTCACCCTATGGAAGTCATACAATTTTCGTAGACAAAGAATACTCAAAAGCCTACAGCACTTGGTATTCATTAGTGCTCTCCCAGCCAAGTTTTAACCAGGATTGAACATGCTTAGCTTCCAAGATCAAACAGAATCTGATCCCTTTAGCATAATAATAATAATAATAATAATAATAATAATAATAATAATAATACACTTTATTTATATTCCGCTTCATCTCCCCAGAGGGACTCAGAGCGGATTACAGTATACACATATAAGGCAAACATTCAATACCTTTTACACAGTGAACAGCAGCAACATGCAATACACAGACAAAGGTGAAGGCCTTCCCCTTTCATTTACCAAAATACTCTGGATACATTTCATTAGCCCCAATAATACCTGGAGTGCTTTATAGGAGGGGTGGAGTCAATTAAATGTTGCTGGACTACACTCCAATAATCCCAAGGAGTTGTAAATAGGGAAAGAGGGAAAGGAAAGATTTACATGTAACTCTTGCAGTTACAATGTAAAAGCAAAAGCTGTTTGTAACACAGCGGTTGTGCTTGCTTCTCCCGTCCCTTCCTTACTCATAGCTACTAGCAACCATGTTGCCTGGGTGCTTCTGGGAGTTTAGTCCCATACTCTGGCTGGAACAATTATTGCATACTGTGAGGGCAGATAATTATTTGGAAATGAATCAGGGAAGTGCCTTTGTTGCCTTGCCAGAGAGAGCAAACCATATTGGGTTGGCGAGGCTCATTTATATGGCGAGATTGATTCTCATGTGCTTTGTTTTTTGATCCATAGCGTGTCTTCCATCATACAACTCTTGCAGTTAGTGCACAAACAGTTCCCCCCCTCCCAAAATGTACTCACTCTGGCACTTCTCCAAAGCCTTCCAGTGGTTTTGTTTCAGCAGCATATATCTTGGCATACTCCCTCGCTGTGTTCTGAACATAGCATTCCTATGTACAAGAAAAACCCAGTGGTGTGGTGAAAACAGAGACAATTGACTCAGTTAACTGTAGATAATAATAATCTATATCTATATATACTTATTACTTATACTTAATTAATAAAAGTGAAAATATATGTGTGTGTGTATGTAGCTGGGGTGCCCACCGACAGGCTCCCACTTCCACAAACAGCTTTAACCCACAGTGCTGGGATTTATAGTTCACCTGCAAGCCAAGAGCACTCTGTACCCTCCTGATGATGGACCTGGAACTAACTTGGCACACAGAACCACCATAACCAACTGAATGTTCTGGAGGGATTTGGTGGGACTGACCCACCATGGTGGGAGTTATAATTCATCTGCAGCTGGAGAGCACACTGTAGTCCACCAATGATGCATCTACAGCAAACTTGCCCAACATGACAAACTTTAAATATCGATGGAGTTTCAGGGAGTTGACCTGGCATGATATGAACTGTAGTTCACCCACAACTTTATCCATTTTGTAAAATAAAAACAAATGACTTCTTCTAATAACCTGGGCAATGCCAGGTACCCAAGCTAGTAATATGATGATGATGATGATGATGATGATGATGATGATGATGATAATAATATGTATTTATATCCCACCCCATCTCCCCATAGGGACTCAGATGTGCTTAAACTTGGAATGCAAATACAGTAGGCTTTCAGTTAAGCAGAGCTCCAGCAACCACCAAAGAAATTGAATAAATAATGCATACTGCATTCACAAAGTTATTTTGATCATCAATAAACTGTGTTTCATTAAGTGTGCCTTTGTCTTTCTTTTAATTACTGTATTTCAAACTTAATATCAAGTCAATACAGAGTTTATGGTATGGTACACTATAAGGTAATAATATTAGGCCTATTTTAATAGTAATTCTCAAACAACCAGAAACTACATTTATCTGGCATCTACCCATGAGTGCCAGTTGGGAGTCTACTGCACTCTCATATTTTCTTGTCCTTTACAGAAATAGAGTCTTGTTGTCAAGAGATTTTCAAACTTTGTGGCCAAAATATTTTGGTAGGAGTTTTGCATGAAAAGCATTATTGTTGTGCCTACCCTCA
>NW_026845477.1:21777161-21874090 GCF_025583915.1 Anolis sagrei ordinatus
TGAGGGTAGGCACAACAATAATGCTTTTCATGCAAAACTCCTACCAAAATATTTTGGCCACAAAGTTTGAAAATCTCTTGACAACAAGACTCTATTTCTGTAAAGGGCAAGAAAATATGAGAGTGCAGTAGACTCCCAAATGGCACTCATGGGTAGATGCCAGATAAATGTAGTTTCTGGTTGTTTGAGAATGGAGAATGAATTAAGCAAAACTTTACATCATCAACAGAAGCTTGCCCCATGAAGAGCAAAACACAGCAAGCCTTTACCTGCAATGCCAACTTGTAATTCTTCTTGACAAGTTCATCATTGTTCCTGGTCCCATAAGCGATGGCATTGTGTACTTTCAGGACACAGGGGTGGCCGGGGCTGAACACAGGCACCAAGCCTTGCATGACTTTGCTTCGGAAAGCCTTTCGGTGGACCCCTTCCCCAAAATGTAACTCTTCTGTGGTGATCCTCCCTTGCAGGCCTTTACTCAAATAACTATCGCAGATGAAGTCTTCTTTGAACATAAGTTCGAGGAATTCAATTTCTTCCAAGCCTATCAAATAATCAAGGAAAAATCTTGAGGAAATCTCAGACATACTCTAGGTTCTTCCATTTTTACTGTTCAACTATAATAGACAAAATATCTTCATCACTATACAAATACGGAGCTGTGTAATATAAATTTAAAACTGTAATTTTTATCCAGAATGCTGCTTTATGAAGTCCTTAATATGTTGGCTGTAATGCATGATAGGGTTCTCAAGTGCCCCTTACTATACCAAGTATTTTTTATTAGAGAACCAATAGCCTTATTCCTTATAGGTATCTATTATTATGAATGCCCTATTCTATAGATGTAATGCATCTTTTATATAGATTGAATGATATGCCAAAACCCCCCCACATATTTTGGGTATAGGTATTTTATAGAGTCAGAATTGTGACCATTATGTAATTTATGGATGTGGACAGTGTGCCACTTTTTACAGAGCAATTCATTACTAACTGAACTAAAATTAATTATTTTCTTTAATATTTAACTAAATGCAAATTTGTTAAAAGCTGTTTCCTGACTGTCAACTCTGTGTGTCATAAATTTTGACTCTGCCTTATGGTTATTTTGAAAACTGGCAATATTATCGTACAATTTTTAAAAATGTCTTCATGGAGCTGCTTTCCTGTCCAATGATTTCTTATTGCAAAATTATAGCTGAACAATCCAGCACCAAATTCTACAATAACAATATATTGGGTTGGAAAGACAGCCCTCAGAGATACTACATTTCTGTTTCCATGCAGGAAGAAACGCAAACTGGCTGCCAACTCAGCTGTTTCTTGTAAGCCACAGGCTCCATGTGTTTTTAATAATGTGAGAATGGATATGTCTTCAATGTGAATGTACCAGTTCCTTCCTCTGAAATAAAGCCTACAGCACCTAGTATTCATTAACTGTCTCCCGTCTAAATACTTAGGACAGTGGCTCCCAACCTGTGGTCCATGGACCACCAGTGGTCCACAAGAACAAAAATATGGTCCGCAGCCTCACTATTACTACAGGGCAACAAGAGTGACTGGTCTTGCTAGACCCTCTTATAGTTCCAAGGCAATGGGGATGTTGGGAGGGGAGAGGCTGACTACCCATGAAAGATTACTACTACCATATCAGCTCTAGATTATTATATATGGTTTTCTGTGGATGAGCAGATAGCGATTACTGGATGGCATATGTTCTGTATCAGAAACTAGAGCTGATGTGGTCTATCCAAAGCAATTTTCTGTATCACCGCCCAAATAACCAAACCAAATCTAATGTTGACCAAAAACTGATTTGTAACCCTTTTGGTACTAATGTTGGAGAGTGGTCCCTGGTCAAGAGGGAAAGGTTGGGAACCACTGACTTAGGATGACCCTGTTTAGCTTCAAAGATCAGACAATATCTGCTGCTTGTAGGGTATTTAGGCCATTATTTAATTAGAATCCTAGCACCATAGAACTGCAAAAGACCCCAAGAGCCATCCTGCCCACCCCCTTGCCATGCGGAAATATACACAATTGAAGCACCTTTAGCAGATGGCCACCCAGCCTTTATTTAAAAACCTCCTTAAAAGCTGACTCCCCCAAACTCTCAGGCAGAGTATTCCGCTGCGGAACAGATATTAACTGTCAATTGTTTATTGACTTATGTATCCCTACCATTAGTAAACAGTCAAGTTATCTTTTTTGGTGGTGCAATGGGTTAAACCCACGTGCCAGCTGAACTGCTGACCTGAAGGTTGGCGGATCGAATCTGTGAGATAGGGGGTAAGTTCTTGTCTGTCAGCTCCAGCTTCCTATGCGGGGACATTAGACAAGACTTCCACAGGATGGTAACACATCCATGTGCCAATTCTCTCACACCAGAAGCAACTTGCAGTTTCTCAAGTCGCTTCTGACACAATAACATTTTTGGACAGTATCTCCTGGGATTTTTTGGGATTTGGGGTACTATACTCTTCCAAGCTCTGCTTTTTCCCAACAATTTACTTTCTTAGACAAATACAGTTGCCTTAATTTACCTGAATCTTATACACACATGTGAGTCTTCACATTGATCCATGCCTGTCCCATTAATTCAATAGTTTTCTTAGGCAAAATACAGTCGGAGGTAATTTGTAATTGTCCTCCTCCTCTAAGGCAATTACAGCACCTGGTATTCCTTTGGAGGTCATCTATCCACAGAACAATTTGACTTGATCCTGCTTAGCCTCCAAAATCAGACAAGGTCGGGGCATTCCTACCATTCCAAAAATTAACTGAGAGCTCCCTCTGAACAACATCCTGTATGTATCAAATCCAAACAGCAAAGGCACCTAAAGGAGGCATTTGCAATTAGCAAATGAAAAGCCATGCACCTGTTTTAAAACAAATGAATGATTAATCCTGCTAGTTGATGAAACAGACCAAGTGACCACAGGGTGAGCTAAAGCTAATTAACACAACATGGATGCAACCCAACAATCCCTGAGACTTGCATAAATATCAGCAAGCAGAGATACATTAAGGCAACAGTAGACAATAACAACACAATGCTATACTGAGTGAGTGTTGTTGGACAATGCACAGTTGCACTGCACAATCACAATGCACAACACTGCTGTATGTGCAACTCCACTCCTGCTATTGTAGAATGGCCATTAATCCATCCTGCATGTGCAGCATATTTTACATATATATATACATCACCAACAGGATCCCAGTTTGTGCCTGATATGTCTGGTGTGGTGGTGATAAAAAAAACCTCTTGGCAATTTAGCTTGAGTGCAGGAAAGTGCATGCTATGGCTGTGATGAGGGAACAGCAAGGTATAAGGAGGTAGTTTGCCTCATAATTCATTGCCTGTCTCTTTGCCAAGCCCTGAACTATGTAATGTTAACCAAAGACCATTTGTCAAAACACCAGGAATATTCATATGAAAACATCTCATTGTTATGGCGCCTTTGTTTTAGTGGAGTCCCAAAGGGGCCACTCCAGTTGCTTTGGCACAAGGGCTGCTTTTGGACCCAGCAAGCTAAAGCAACATCTTATCCTATATATTCATGTACAAGTCTAGAAACTTTAATCAAAAATCAATCCAAAAACTCCAATTCAACTTATCCATAGGTCAGTGTGAGTACTATATCTTATCTTTTATCAATTTTGCCCCCCAAATGTGCTCTCAAGTAATACATGAGGTTGACTTATATATGGATATATACAGCTTGTCAACATGAAAAAAAATACAGAGCCCTGAGCCAGGAAGATATCAAAATGTGCATGGGAACTGCTCAGAAAAGCATTATATTTAGGTGTAGTTGGGTTTCTCTCTCTTTAATTTACCAAGCTCCTGTTCTGAGTTCTTATTTTTTGAATACTCATATTTTTGAATATATAAAACAATGTTTAAAAAAGAAGTAAAAATGAAAGTCAAAAGCAGAATATGGGACATTTTATACTTATATATTAATTATATTTACAACCTGCCTTTACTTCAAAAGGCTGTGTATGTAGCTCTTCTCTTCCCTACTCTATCCACATAACAATCCTTTATGCCTGATGAAGATGTGAGAATGACTGCCAGCTGCTCATCTAAGTAGGTGTCTTGTACCCAAATCTCTAATGTCCTTGTTCAAGACCCAAACCACTACACAACACTAGTCGACACAATTCCTGCAGATCAGCAGGAATTAGTTGTGCCGGCAGGACTGCTGACTCACATGAGAGAAGCCTCCCACAAGGATGGTAAAACATCAAACATCTGAGCATCCTCTGGGCAACATCCTTGCAGACAGCCAATTCTCTCACACCAGAAGCAACTTGCAGTTTCTCAAGTCACTCCTGACGCAATAAAGCACCTCCCTAAATCTGAGTATAAGTTTACACATAGTATTATAGAGTTAAAAGAGATCCCAAAGGCCTGTACAAGAATCTATGAGGAATCCATCCTTGGAAGATGATCATCTAACCTGCTTAAAACCATCAAAAACAAGAATGTACCAACTTCTGAGATAGTCTACTCCATGGTAATGGGAATGTACTCTACACATGCTCCAATACATTCATTCTTCTGTATGGCTACTTCACATTTCCTCCAGGTCAAACATAATAATGGGTTTTAGAGTCAAGTTCTCATGAGTCCTGACACAAATGAATTGTAGTTATGTGATATACAGACATATTGGGCATTTCTGTGGCACAATCTTACTGAGACATATTTGAAAGAATGCTGCATAGGTTTACCTTCAACATCCTGAAAACTGGAAAGATGTTCTAACACTGTAGAGAGAGGAAAAGCAATACAGTTAGTGTTTAGACTGCAAATTAGCAGCTGTCATAATATTTTGTGTTTACAGGTATATTCACACGGCAGAATAAAAGCCGCTTGTTACATTCACTACCATGGTTCGAGGCTATGGGTTTCTGTGATATGTGAGATAGTAGTTACCCTCCTCTCTCAGAGAGCTTTGGCATCGCAACAAACTACAGATACCAGAATTCCATAGTACTGAGCCATGGCAGTTCATGTGGTGTCAAACTGCAGTAATTTTACCTAAGAGAAAATATGCAACTCATTACCTTCAGGAGTGAGGCTAAATTCAGCAGTGGCTTTTCCATACATATTCTTCAAGCAGCAATGATACAGTCCTTGGTCTTTTTTCCCAGCTTGAACTATTGCCAAAGATACTGGAACGTCATCACCTGCACTAGAAAAGATGCATGAAAACATTTGCAGGGTCACACTTTCAATCTGTTTTCTACTTAGTTTTGTGTTCCTCAACAATTCACACGCACATATAAAAACCAATACACATAAATACTCAAATAGTTGCAGATATAAGATTTTTCACTCCAAATACATAAAGCATTATTCATAGGGCTCCAGAAGTGTCATGCCTCACATGTTACTATCTCCATAACATTAGAAGCCTCTATTAATGTTCTACACACCAGAAATGCCTCACACATATCTCAAAAGGTGTCTGTGATACAGGAAATCTCTGACTCTAGTAACCAAACCTATAAAAGAAATCACTTTTAAAACTCAATTAGTATTCAGCCTAAGTGGTTGTTTTATTTTTTACTTTGTATGTTCTTATTGTATTGTTAGCCACTTGGAGTCTCACCTTGAGAAAAGTGGGGTAAAAATCGACTCAAACAAATAAATAGATAGATCACATACTTTCTATTTTTTGCCTCTGGTTTCATTCCTTGCTTTCCTCTTCTCCCTCTTCAATGAACACTATGTCCCTCTCATTGTTCTTATTTTTATACTTGGAACATTATGTTCAAGTGTTACTTTCCTACAAAGGCATCATCCTTCAGTCTGTTGCCATTGTCATTAGATACTCTGAACAGCATGACCACTGGGATGCCTAAGTATCCATAATTTGTGGGAAACCAGCCTCACTATTTCAGTGCTCTCATCCACAAGGTTTGGCATCTGATGGAAAAGGCTGGACTCTACAAAAGTTTATGTGAAGTAACATTTGTTAGCCATTAAGCTGCCACAAGATTGTTTATTGGTTTTGGTCCACAAGACAAAACTCCAAATTGCAGTTAATCTCTAATCCACCTATCAAATAGTTGAAATGTCTGGTTTCCAGTCTCCCTTTCTCTGTCATTCCCTTTCCCTTGTGTTAAGTATGCAACTATATGTTGCATTTGTACCCTGCCTTTTCTCGATAAGCTTCAAGTGATATACATGACGTTTTGCTTATCCATTTATTTCTCACAACAACAATGTGAGGCAGAACAGACTGATAGAGAGTAACTGAACCAAGTTCTCCAATGAAGATTCATGTATCTGTAGAGTTGAGAGATCTACAATATTCCAGACCAGCATTCTAACCACTATTTCACACTACCTTTCAGGTCACTATGGCTCTTTCTATATTTGCTGGAAAATCAGGGACAAGTCGGGAGTTGAAATTCTCCAGAATAGCCCCAGAGCCGACCACACACATCCTACCAAACCTGTTGCACTGAAGAATTGGAGCCCACATACGCCTCATCTACACTGCCATAAAATCCAGTTTCTAAATCCAGATTATCTGCTTTGAACTGGATTATATGGCAGTGTAGATCCAGCCACAGTCCAGATGGGCCAAGACCATTTTATTATCTGTGTTATTGTCAGCACTCTAAGCTGGCTCCATGTGACCTCCTGACCATCACAGGTGTCTTGTGCTGACATCAGAAAAGGTGTCCATCCACCTTCTTACCTTCTGCATGTTTAGATAAGAGCCTCTGCTAATATCAACATCATGTGACTGAGAAGGACAGAGCCAATTCTGTGGTCAGCTAAGAGTAGAAATTGCAACAGTGTCTTATGTGGAAAATGGAGTGGTCCGATTTCAACCTGATCCTACTGTCCACACTCTCCCAACACTATGAAGATACTCTGGAGTCCCAAGCAAACTCCAAATCATCCTCTGACTCATACTAATAAGGAGCTAAACCAGATTAATTCAGTTTAATTTGCTATACTGATTGAAATTGGAGAAATTGTGGGGGCAGCCAGAAGTCACAGTTGAGTCCGGGCTTTAATGCCTATGGAGACCAGTCCTATGCACCTCTACAATATTTATCTGAATTCTAACTTCCCTCCCTAACATCATTTCACCTGATGCTTCTCCGCTTGATAGCTTTCAGCCCCACACCTCCATATTTGGTAGTAATCAATTAATTCCTGGTTCAGTCTGATTGCTTCCTATGTGGTGAATGATTTCTGCATCCACATGTCATCCATTTATTTTATAATAAATTATATATTCATTTATTCTGCAATTTTGAATTGCTATGTCATTGTTTTTCATCTATATATCAAAATTCCAAAATAGGTACTATAAGTCAAGCAGAAGTACAATGCATCTCACCATAGTGGAGAGGGATGTAACCAGGAGAAATGTGTATTTCCTATTCAATTTGATGTGCAGGTAGAAGCTTTGGATGGGCAACTAACCACAAAGACACTTTGGATTCCCTGTCTTAGGGGTCTTTGACTTTAAAGTAGATTTGCTCCCCACATCCTTTCAAATATCAACAATTTCACCCAGATTGTCTGAGCTATGTTATATATCCACTCCAGCCCCATTATTATTACATGGGTACCTCTCTCATAGAATCATACAGTTGGAAGATATCTCATGGGTCACCCAGTCCAAACCCCTGCCAAGAAGCAGGAAATAATATTCAGACAGATGGTCATCCAGCCTCTGTTTAAAAGCCTCTAAAGAAGGAATCTCCACTATACTTCAGGGCAGGTGGAGGCTCCTTCTTTGGAGGCTTTTAAACAGGATCAGGTCTCATTTTTCTCCATCTAAAGGCAATACCAGAACTTTAATCTTCAAAATAAGAACAACTTCCCTAAAATACTTGTATTTACCCTCTTACCTTCTGTGAACTCGAGCAAGTAGCTTAGAGTCCTTTGTCCATGTAATGGTGGAGTCTTCATGGATGTCACCAAATTGGCAGCATAGTTTGATATTGCCAGAGAAATCAGGGAATAGTTCTGCTTGGATATTCTTCAGCAGTTTGGGGGCTTGAAACAAAATATAATTTAGTAAGAGATGTTCAATGAAAAGTAAAATATGAGGTCCAATCTAGATATTATATGCTCATATTGACCCTTGAGTCACCCTTGTAGGTGGATTATAAATGGAAAATTTGAAAGAATTACCATATTCTTTACTAGGATCTTGAAACATGTGAGTGTGTTTTAAAATTATAAATAGCAATTAGAAAAACAAAAAAAATGGAAAGAACATTTTGTTTCCTCTTAAAGTGAAAATGAGACTTCTGTGATTGTCTACTTTTGTACTGTTTTATTATAGTGATACCCATACATATAGTCTAAAAGTAAAACCTGGCCTGAACATGGAACCCACAGGTGAGTATTAATGTTTCTGTGATAAATTATTATCACTCCTGAATCCCATCTAACTGTAAAATATTTAAATTTTCCTTAATAAAAGTAAGGGGGAATGTTATTTGATGAAATGATGTGATGGAACTAAGAAGATAGGGTCGGCCGAAGACAAAAGGACAATGTACAAAACTTGATTGAACTACCAATTAAATATAATTTTGTGGTGAATAGTGTTATTATATGGGCAGCAGAACCAGGTTAGGTGGCAGACTGTCCTAAACATTTGTGTTCTCTTAAGCCTTTCTGCTGTTTCTCATTCGCTCACATCTACTGCCACAGGTAAGTATTCTACTTGGTCATGTAAGAAAGTGAACTGTTTTGCCAGGTCTTCAAGAGCTTATCTTTTCATTAAAAATATAGGATTGAGAAAGGCCTGTATCTCAGAAGTATGGCTCAGACTTTTCATTCATGGGAGCCCAGGAATCTCCTGGGCTTGCCAAACTGAAATTTCTGTCTCCTGTGCCTTTAACAGTTGTGTAGGAGAACAAATTTCAGCGTGTAACACAACCAGGTAAGAAGCAGCACCTGACAAAATAATTAGGAGCCCCTGGTGGTGCAATGGGTTAAACCCTTGTACCAACAGGACTGGTCAACCAACAGGTTGGCGGTTCAAATCCGGGGAGCAGGGTAAGCTTCCGTCTGTCAAGTTTCAGCTGCCCATGAGGAGTCATTAGAAAATTCTCCCACAAGGATGGTAAAACCTCAATCATCTGGGTGTCCCCTGGGAAACGTCCTTGCAGATGGCCAATTCTTTCACACCAGAAGCAACTTGCAGTTCCTCAAGTCACTTCTGACACAATAAAATAATACACCCACTAGTCCCTTCCAATTTTCATTCTGGCAACCCTATATCACAAAGGAAGGCTCTCAGAAAAGACATGCCTGCTGATGCTAGAGGACTGACTTTTAAATCTGAAAAATGAAAAAAAAAAACAAAACAAAACAACGGATTCAATGCATACCTTTGCTGTCTTTTTTGCAAGGCACTTTCCGTAATTCTCTCTTTTCTTCCTTGTGAGTGACATCTGCCTCAGCTTTTGCAGGTTTTTTAATGCAGCTGGCATTGCTATAGACATTTTCTTTCACTTCGAGACGCTGTTTCTTAATTTGTACCTTAGGCGTTATCTTTTTCTTGACCATCTCCTGCTTACGTTTGACGTCTTCAACACTGATGGGAGGGGTGGGCGGCTTGCAAAGTTTGGATGCCTCCTGCAACCTTGTCTTCTCTTCTTTCTGTGCTCCTGAAGTGTATGGCTTGTTTTTGACCTGTGCCCCTGGCTTTTCCTCAGAATGACATCTGTTTTCAGTGGCAGAAGGCAAGGTGCTGCCTAACTCTCCAGTTGCATTCGCTGGTGAACTTAGCTTTTGTCTCTCGCTGTTTCTGAATGCTTCAGCTTGATTAGGGCCTGTAGATGTAATCACACATCCCCCGGCTAATCCTCCAACAGACGCACCAGTTTGCTCACTGCCAGGGGCCATGGAGGGAGGCACAGAGGGTGTGCTATCATGCCAAGAATATATCTGTTCTGAATTAAGGAGTGCCCTCATATATGGCTCCACTTCAACTTCCTCTAGGTTACACTCAATGGATTCTTTGCTTTCCCTGTCACCTCTTTCACAAGAGGTTATTTCAGCCTGACTATCTCCTTCTACCTTTTGGCACTCTTCCTGCTGTGTTTCATTGATGCCATGCCAAGAATATATCTGTTCTGAATCAATTAAAGCCCTCATATAAGGTTCTATTTCTACATCTTCACAATCATGTGTAATAGACATCTGTCTTTCTCTTTCACCCTGAATTGCCTGAGTCTCACTTTTATCTTCTGCCATTTGGTACTGATTCTGCCACATTTCAGGTGTCTTTATATCCTTATCCTTCTTAATTCCAGTCTGTAGAAGCTCACTTTGCACTGGACTTTCAATTATCACCAGTGCATTTGGAGTATCACCTTCATACACATTTTTTGGAATCTCATCCTGATTACAAATTGTTGTGTTAGTATTCTGCCTGTCCCGTCCCGTATGATCGTACTCATTTCTGACAATACATGATGAGAGATCACTGTTTAAAACAGCTGGCTTGTAAGACTGAGCTGGAAAGCATGCAGAATCTAATCCTAATTCTTTGTCCCTCTCACAAATGTGACAGTCAGTGCCACACTGCTTTTCTGATATTTTTTCTTGTGAATCTGATACTGGCATCTTTAAAACCCTTTTGGACTCTGTGTCAGTTTGTCCTCTGTTTGCCTCAAACTCTCTGTGTTCCCAGATGACATTATTTTCATCATTTCCATTTATGTCCAACAGAATTTCAGTCAAGAACCTAATCTTATACGATGCTGTGAATATGGGTTGATTTTTGCTTTTGTTTGTTTGGCCAGTATTTTCTGGCCTATCCCAATCAGGGGTTATAACTGAATTATGCCCTTGTGCGTGATAGCTGTAATTCCATGCGTCAGGTTTAGCCTGAACATTTTGATTATTGTTATCACTCAAAACATGGTAAATGCCATAATTACTGTCACTTTGTGCATTCAATTCTGATTCAGTTATTTTCTCCTGAAATTTCTCCTCCGCATTTTGATCAACCATTGCAACTGAAGAATGTTCTTCATTTGTAAATGGATCCATATATTTGCCAGATAAATTAGCAAATGAATCCTCTTTCAACAAAAGCTCCGCAATCTGAGCACATTCTTTTATTCTTGATGTTCTTGGTGCAACATGAAACTCTTCAGCAGGAATCGCAACACCCTGCTTTCTTGCATAGCCACTTGGGCAATGAACAGACTGTTCAATGGAAGACAACTGGTCCAGACATTTAGCAGGTACTGTTGGTAAAAATTCTTTGCTATAGTCTAAAAGGCATCCTGGGGTGTCTGTCAATCTGAAAGGAGATTCTGTTCCTAACAAACTGAGAGTGCTATTGGATGTGATCTCTTCTCCTGGATAAGAGGCAATCTCAACAGATCCATTGTGATGGGACTCTGTTTCATTGTGCTTACCCTCCAGATTCCTTTCCTTTTGGAGACTACTGCTTAAAAGATATGGGGGTATTTTTTCTGTCTTAAGTCTAAAGTCAGAACACAAAGACATGACACCTATATCTGCAGGTAGTATAAGAGTGTTCTTGTCTGTGGATGTAGAGCTACACCCTCTCTCTGTTTTTAGAAGGCTGTTCAAATCCTTGTGGACTTTCACTGCTGATGCCAATTCTCTGTCAGGCTGATTATCTTCTATTAAATTTCCTGGCACAGGCCGCTCAGCACTTATATCCCCAGTTATGTTCCATCCCCTGACCTCCTTGGCAGGGTCGGTCCCAGCTGCTATAATGCCACCACTTGAGCAAGGGAAGTCATAGGCCCAGTCTTCTTCCTCATAAAGAAGTTTCTGTAACTGCTCATGCATCAATGACAAATCATCATCTCCAACCTTAGGTTCCAAGGCTCTTTGGAAATTTCTTTTGGATGTGTCTGTGGCACGCAGAATGCCGTGAGCTGTTTTTACCTCATTGACTTCATTGGACTTTTCTCCACTTGCCTTTACTCTTTCCATTTGCATAGCAGGCATGGCCATGGGCATTGGAATATCACATATGGCTCCTTGCCTGGAAGCTGCATTGAGGTGACTCAAGTCATCAGGCACATTATTGTGACTTGCCAAATCATTTGTGGCCATGGCAGAATGGTTTTGATTCCAGCATGGCTTCTGCTTATCATTGCTATAAGTTCTGTTGGGTACATAAAGCCCTGCAGTGTTCGCCAACCCTGGTCTGTCCATATTTTTGGAAGCAGCTTTTTCCAAATCCACATTTTTCCCATCTGTAGTTACACTTTTTGCTGGAGAAGATGCGAAAACCGACCTCTCATTTAATATGGGCTCTGTTATCAACAGTTTTAGGCCACGGCTGTTTGGTGTTGTATTTTTAATATCTGTTTCTTGCTGTTCTGCCTAGAAAAGTGATGCGAAATAAGGGGGGAAAGAATTAAGATATCATCCAGGTATCAGAATTAGTCTAGCCATTTAAAAAAACAAACAATGAAACAAATGGCAATGTTGGACTCCAAATGTATACCACTCTCAATTACAATGTGTGACTCAGCCTTTCATCCTCTGTTATACTGTTAAATCTAAGTATTTTTGTGATCCATACAAGATCTGAGCCAAGGAAATATGGTCTGACTTTAAAATATTTCTCACTTCAGCACAATAAAGTGCATGGCTGGGTGAGAGCTAAGCACTTTTAAATATCATTGATTCTACTAAGGAAACAATTCAAGTACAAACTTTCCACTAAAATTGGAAGATGATACAAATGTTTCATTTTGGATGGATCATGTCCACAAATCCAATTGTATTATTAGTAGAATGAACCCTGGTGGAGCAGCAGGTTAAGCTGCTGAGCTGCTGAACTAGTTGATCGAAAGGTTGGCAGTTGGAATCTGGGGAGCGAGATGAGCTCCCATTGTTAGCCCCATCTTCTGCCAACCTAACAGTTTGAAAACATGCAAATGTGAGTAGATCAATAGGTACCACTTCAGTGGGAGCCCCTGGTGGTGCAGAGGATTAAACCCCTGTGCCGGCAGGACTGAACACCCACAGGTCGCAGGTTCGAACCCAGGGAGAGTGTGGATGAGCTCCCTCTGTGAGCTCCAGCTCCTCATACGGGGACATGAGAGAAGCCTCCCATAAGGATGGTAAAATATCAAAACATCCTGGTGTTCCCTGGGCAATGTCCTTGTAGATGGCCAATTCTCGCATACCAGAAATGACTTGCAGTTTCTCAAGTCACTCCTGACATGACAAAAAAAAAGTGGGAAGGTAATGGTGCTCCATGCCGTCATGCTGACTACATGACCTAGGAGATGTCTACGGACAATGCTGGATTTTCGGTTTAGAAATAGAAATAGAGGTGATCACCTCACCCCCCAGAGTCAGACACGACTAGACTTAGTGTCAAGAGGAAACCTTTACCTTTACCTTTATACCATCTACCAGAATATTCTGAGCTTTCTTAAGGCTGTGGGACTTATAAAGTTCTTCTAAAAAGTGGAGAGAGCAACCAATAATTCTCTGGGCAGTAGTGGTAACCCTTTGGAGTGCCTTTGTATCTACCTCTGTGCAATTAGCAAACCATGAGCAGATGCTTTTGCATTAGAACACACTATAGCATTAGAGTGGTTAGAACACTCTCTATAGCACAGCGGTAGAAAGTCACCAGTAGTTTTTCTTTCAATTGTTGGTCCTTAAAAGTCTTAGATAATACAATCTCTGTTGGGCCCTCTTAACCAACACCACAGTATGAACACATATAAAGTACAAAAAACCAATGAGAGGCATCTGAAACAGTTTTACCCTTTTCAGCATTATAGACGATAAATGGGCTTGTTGCCAGCAAAAGCCTAGCTTCTTAGAACATAGTAATCTCTGTGAAGTTTTGTTGTCTGCATGCATTGATTAATTACCCCTCCAGATAACTGAATTAAGCATTGAATACATTTTGGCTTTTGATTCCTTCCACTCTGGGATTCTTCACTTGCAAAAGCTTCTGTCTCCTTGCAAAAGAATGACAACATTCACCTCTGTTAAATTCTGAATGGGGTTTCATATACAAATGCTGCCTAATGTCTGCACTCTACTCAGTAGCTGATTATTACCTGAAAATAATAGTATAACAGTGTGATATTAAGGCAACAAGGAAGAGCTTTCAAACCACTCCAAGTCTTCGGGTTCCCATGTCTGAAGGACTGGCCATGGGTCTCTGGGATTAGACCCTGTTTTCCAGTTCTCAGGATGAGAGAGAGGAATCTCAGGATGAGAGGACAGTAGTAAAAGGAGGTGCCACCTTTTACTACTGAGGACTATCTTGAAAACAGAAGTGGGTGCCTAATGACATAGCCAGGAGCTGTCCCTTGTAACATCCCTCTCACAACATGACTGAGGCCCATCTTTTGTGGCATTTCAAGAAGTCATTTTCAGAGCTCTGATTTTGTTCTGATATCTCAGGGCCTGTGATTTTCTCATTCTGGTAATCCTAACTCCCACTATATTGAAAGAAAAAGAACAAATTAAAGAGAATAAGTAGTTTTCCAGTTTAGATGTCCTGAGAACAATGGAAGATGTTGAGATGCTTAATGGGAATTGGAAAAACCGTTTAAAATGATTTTTTTTTACAAAATTAAAACTTTTGCAAGTAATGTTTGGATTCCTCCAATAATACGAAATCCATTCTGTGAATGTATTGGGATGTCTTTTAGTTCAATATAATATAATCAATTACTTGTGCACATTGTTATCCCTTGCTGACCCAACAACACCTATTGCATATATGTTCTGCAAAGTGTCAGCTTCATATCTTGCTGTTTGCTAAATCTTTGTCTAAAATCTGTCTAACCATTCAATAAACACTTCCCAGGAGTTTTCAAATCATCATACGATCAATCTGTTGCACATGAATTGGCAGTGGGTGTGAAAATTAAAAACAGACAGCTGTGTCCACATTTGCAGAACTGCTAAATTAAATAGAAGTTTGCTTATATGCTCTCTCTAGCCTGGATTGTGTGTTAGTTAACATGACAGTTCTGTGCTATCAGATTCAGTCTGCAAACTTTCAAAACATAGAGGCAATGAGTGCTACAGTCTGGAGCTGTGAGAGGACAATGTCTCAGATGAATCATATGAAGTCAATTTCTGAGCAAGCAGAAAGGATGTGGTAAGCAAAAAACCACAATCTTTGTTCCTTCTGATGGAGCCCGCCCCGATTTCAAAGCACACAGATAAGAAGTGGGTACATAACAATCAAACATTGTAATTTGAGCAATAAATTGGAAATACAAGGATTAGGATAAAACCACTAAAGATAGAGCCTGAAGACTCCTGTTGTGTTCATGCATCCAACTTCATAACTCTTTGGAGTCCCATCAGGACTTCAAGTTGGAAGATCATTCTCTGACAATAAATGTACAGCTATAATGGTAGAGGTAAGCAGGAAGCAAGGCTTCATTTTTTTTCTAGTCATGAAAAAGGGATAGCAGTCAGACACATTTCCACCATGTCTTGGTCCCAGCAGATGGTGAGAGAGTGCCAACAATATTTTTTTTACAGTGGTTGGTGATCTTTAGCAACCATTTGGGTCACCAGATGTTATTGAATGACAACTCCCATCAATTATTCACCATGTGGACTGGGGATAATGGGAATTTCAGCTAAACTGCAATTGTGGCTCTGATGTTGGCAAAAGGTTAAAGAGCATTTTAAAATCAGACATCATATCCACAAGCCTTCTCTCTAAATCCAAACCCCAGTATCCTAACTAAACAGTCTTCCAGATGTTACAGTATCACAACTGTGGACAATTGAAACTGCAGGTCCTGATTCCACAGATTTAGGGGTTATACTGTATTCCCCTTCTAGACCCCTTCTATATCTATCCAGTTGCCTCTGCCAGGAAAGACTCAAAGGGGCTTTATGACAATTTTGCTCAGTCAGATGGGAGTGTAGGGGAAGACATGCTCTCCTATTACAGTTTAATCCCCCTTGAACCGTGCCCCTTGCATCTGACATGTTTGCAGCATGACTTTTTCATTCATTACGGACAGCTTGTTGAAAACTCTCAGTGATCCAGAGTTAATCTCGGGGACTCATCTATTGGGAAATTGAATTACTCACTCCAATAACAATAACTTCATCTTATTGGAGTAAGAAAATGAGCTTAGGAACAGATGAATTGATAGGCATTCTTCAAAGAATGTGATGTCATTATTGTGAAATTTGGCTCTCTGAAGGCCTCGGGATATGTAGGGCGAGCCCATTTCCGAGTCCTGTCATTGCACAGTGATGTTTTCTTTGATTTGGTCATGATAATGCTACATCTGGCAGGGAGAGATCATAGAGGTCTACAGAGGAAACCATGGAGGCTAATCAGATTGTAAGGAAGTGAAGACAAATGAGGCTGAGAATAGTATAGGCACAGAAGGAAGAACAGCAACAACAATTTTTTTTAAAAAAAATGAATGCCACCTAAGAAATACAATATTCAGGGGGACAAGTAGCACATACTTCCTTGTTTGAATATTCATGGTGTGTGTTAGTCGTGTTGAATATATTCATGTTGATATCTAGTGCAGCCTAAAGTAACTGGCAAACCACTTCTGATTTCTGTATTTCCTGGCTGAGAAAACTCAGTGAAGTTTGTTTATTTATTTATTTATTTAAAACATTTATATTCTGCCCTTTTCACCCGAAGAGGACTCAGGGTGGAACACAACATAATACGGTAAACATTCAATGCCAGAACATAAAATAAACTATAAATATATATAAACACTAAAAGCAAACATCTTCACTTTAAAATCAGTTGTTTTAAACCATCTCAGATCAGCAGGGTACAGTTTCCTATTGTTGACTTATTGCACTGTACCAAAGGCTTGGTCCCACAGCCAAGTTTTTAGCATCTTTCTGAAGGACAGGAGGGAGGGGATTGATCTAATCTCACCAGGGAGGGAGTTCCATAGCCAAGGGGCGATCACTGAGAAGGCCGTCTCTCTCATCCCTGCCATTCACGCCCATGACGATGGTGGGACCGAGAGCAGGACCTTCCCAGAAGATCTTAATCTCCATGGTAGTTCATAGAGCAAGATGCATTTGGACATGTAAACTGGGCCAGGGTTGTTTAGGGCTTTATAGGCCAAACTACTATACAATATCCTAGAATACTTGTACGGTATCAGAACAAACACAAACACAAAACAATCTATGTAAGGAGAAATTATAATATCCAAAGAGCACATAGTATACAATTTACCAGAATCCCCAGTACACAGAAGATGGAGCACCACTCTCAAAGAAATCTTCATGGGTAAAATCCAAGTAAAGTCCAGTGATAATTGATTTTTTGCTCTCAAAAAAAGTCTTAGTAAGAAAAGTCCAAATAGCATCCAACAGGGGTGCCTGGGTATTTTTGTACCCAGTTTAAACTGACTTGGATTTTACCCATGAAGATCTTTTTGAGAGTGGTGCTCCAAGCCTTTGGGACAGTGCAATAAGCCATTTTCAGTCTACATATAGCCTCATGACTCATCGCTTACTTCGTTTAAATAATTTTTCTCATTTCATGTATCCCTGAAGTCTACATACAATGGAATCCATGTTCAGACCTAGAACTGTTACGTTTGAGAGCAGCTGCTCCTTTTCATTTTGCTTTATGCCACTGAATTGGGCTGTGTACTGGGGATTTTGGTAAATTGTATACTATATGCTCTTTATAGGCCAAAGCCAGCACTTTGAATTGTGCTCGGTAGCAAACAAGCAACCAGTGGAGATGACACAACGTAAGAGTTGTGTGCTCCCTGTATGACGCCCCAGTTGTTAACCTGGCTGCCTCTCATTGGACTATTTGAAGCTTTTGAACAGTCTTCAAAAGCAACCCCAGGTAGAGTGCATTGCAGTAGTCTATCCTAGATGTAACAAGAGCATGGACTACTGTGGCCAGGTCTGAATTTCCAGGTGCAGATGCAACTGGTGCACAAGTTTTAATTTTGCGATCCCCCACCCCAGCCACCGCTGAAATCTGAGGTTCCAGGCTCAATGATGAGTCCAGGAGGACTCCCAAGATGCACCTTCAATAGGATTGTAATCCCATCCAGCACACAATGTAACATAACCCTATACCCTGTTTGGCTTTGTGACTGACCAGGAGGACCTCTGTCTTGTCTGGATTCAACTTCAATTTGTTCTCCCTCAACCAGACCGTCACAGTGGCCAGGCACCGGTTCATGAGGTTACCATAAGTCGACAGGCACATACATAAATGCACACACATTGATATTTACTATGATGTCAACTATAAATATCGAACAGAAATGATTATGTTTGCTGTAGGTATCCCATTCACAAAAATTCCTTCACTTCCTTTTCCCACTGACTATAATTCCAAATTTCAGCATCCAATAAAATACATTCCGGGGAGCATCACAGACAGGCAAGCAAGGGTTTGGTCCATGGGTCACAGGTGGCCTACCTCCATCAAACAAGATAGGTTCAACATCTACACTTCTTAATCTGTACATACAATCAGCTCTCCACATTCATTGGGATTAGGAACACAGGACCCTCATGACAGAAAAAAAAAACAATGAGTAAAGACATTGCTATTAGTTTTACATGAGAGAACACTGGAACCTGACTATGTTCTCTCTAGAAATCTCTAGGTTCCCCAACCTGACTAGAAAAAGTTGGCCACAGATTCACACTGGAGGACCTAGAGATTCCTAAAGAGAATGTTCTGAATCAAATCTATGAATAATCAAATATGTAAAAGTAAAAACCACAAATGCTTGTTCATGCGGTCTCCAAATCAATAGATGGAAACTTTGGATAAAGGTTCAAAAATGCAAAAAGAACAATAGTGATGGAATGATGACCTAGGAGACTGACAGGTGAGACACAATATAAGAAGCCCCAGCTTTCAAGTGAAGACAAAGAAGTTTAGCAAAAAATCCTTTGTAGTAATCAGTGAAATAATACATAGTTTGTTTTTAAAACACCATTTTAATAAAGTTTTTACTGTTCAAGGTTGCTTACCCAAACTCACAAAATGATAATACAGTAGGATTCTGGTATCTGCTAGGGTTTGGTTCCAGGACTGTGTGTGGATACCAAAATCTATGGTTGTTCAAGCCCCACTATATACAGTAGTGTAGTTAAATGCTTCCCCTTATAAAATGGCAAAATCAAGGTTTGCTTTTTGGAAATTAAAAAAGAGCCCTTAATAGTTAAATCTATGGATGCAGAATTGATGGCTATGGGAGGCCAACTGTATGGAAGCTTAGATACTTTTTTAAAAAAACCCAAGCATTCCTTTAGAAAGTTGAAACCTATCTTAGTGAATGTAGGACATATACATAAAGGTGTGATGTGACATTTTAAGGGATGAATTTTTTTGCAAAGAAAAGGATATTAGTCATATTATGAATTGCAACCTCACATGTATCAACTGTGGCATGAATCCCGTTGAACTCACAGAGATCAAAAGGGAAATGTGAGAGGAGGGGACAGAAATTGGGACATTTTAAAAGCAGCTGAAAAGGTGAGGTGACAGATGACTTATTGGGACTGTTCCTGTTAGGACAGCTGGAGGGATAAACAGCAATAAAAATCAATTATGAAAATTCTTCTTTAAAAAACCAATCATAAACAAAGGGTCAGGATAATCAACTAAAATGCCTGGGTTCAAAATAAAGTTTAATTTGGCAGCAATGACAAAGTTAGTGCTTTCAGAATATTCTAGGGGACAAAAGGAGGAAGATATCATTGTGAGCTTTTTGCAAGCATCTGGGAGTCTTTTGTAGAATCAGAATACATGTCTAGGGGTTCTTTCACATTGCAAAAATTTCATACTATATTCTTATTTATTTATTTATTTTATTTACTTTATTTGTATACCGCTCTTCTCAGCCCTTAGGCGACTCAGAGCGGTTTACAACAATTTAGGTATACACAATACAAAATCATTAAGCATTTAAAAGCAATAGCCATCATTTAGCCATCATTGTTCCATCCTATGGATTCCCAGATTCCTCAGGATGCCATTATGGCATTTAAAGTGAAATTGTAATGTTATAATTGTGTAAAGGGCCCCTAATAGGCCTTTGGCCTGAACCATCATGGTTCTACTTATAGAATCATAGAATTATTGTGTTGGAAGAGACCTTGTGGGCCATCCAGTCCATCCTGCCAAGAAGCAGGAAAATTGCATTCAAATCACCCCCCAACAGATGGCCACCCAGCCTCCATTTAAAAGCCTCCAAACAAAGAGCCTCCACCACACTTCAGAGTAGAGAGTTCCACAGCTGAACAGCTCTCACAGTTAGGAAGTTCTTCCTCATGTTCAGGTGGAATCTCCTTTCTTGTAGTTTGAAGCCCGTGTTCCGTGTCCTCCACGAGATGTAGAGCCAACCTTATGAAATGGGGCTTCTCTGCGAGTGCGGAGAAAAGCAAACCACAGACCACTTACTACAATGAAGTTAGAGCCCTGCCACATGCACAATGGAGGACCTTCTTATAGCAACACCAGAGGCACTCCAATTGGCCAGATACTGGTCAAAGGCCATTTAATGGAATGCCAGGTTTTTAAACTTTGTGTTTTCTGAAATACATTGGTTCGCTCTTGATATGATAAATAAATGAAATCCCTAATGATTTCATTCACTTTATGTTCTTTTAAAATACAAATAAAACTAGCATTCTGTATCTATGGTTCTTGCATCCAAAGATTCAACCATCTCCCCTGTCAAGAAAGAAAAATCCTTGATTTCATCATTTTCTTCAAGGGATACCATTTTACTATGCCATTATATATAATAGGACTTAAATATCCATAGATTTTTGTATTTGGCCAGTTTTAATCGTGAATTTCAAACTTGTGTCTTGTGTCCATTATATTTTAATCATTATTCTATGTATTGTAATATATGTATTTTCTAGAGATATATTTAAATATGTCTATTTTAGATAATAATGTATATATTTTTTCAGCTATGTTGTAGCCTGCCATGAGGAGAGGCAGGTAAGAAATTATTATTATTATTATTATTATTATTATTATTATTATTATTATTAATCCATGGATGGTTTTGGAACCAAAGCTCAGTGGATGCCAAAAATCTACAAGAAAACAAAATCTAATTCAGAGGGTAAAATGTTCTCTTGCCTGGTGCTTCAGTTTTCATTACACTAATTCATACTGGATGAGATGTTTCTGTGGCTTGCTTTTAAAAGATTTATTCAGCAGAGCTAAGAATTTTCCCCCGCAGTAGATGGGGAACTGCTCAGCTGACCAATGCTCTGAATTTTCAGTGCATTACCTCCCACCACATTATTTTCCTACAGTGTCTTGAAACCTCAGATGTAATAGCCAAATATAAATGAGCACACTGCACAGTGGCTGAAATTCAGGAGTGACGTGAATAGTGGTATGAGATACATGCCATTAAATCACTGTAAGCCGGTGTAACTTACATTATGAAGGGTGTGGAAGGACAGCAGGTTGCAGAAGATACACAAGCCATGAAGAAGGAAGGTTACAAATGCATTTCTTATGAAATGTGGAAACCCCTATTTCCATGGCTGGAAAGAGTTAATAATGGACAGAACAGCTGGTTTCCCTGCTGCCTGACAGACAAGCCTTGAAGAAGAGTTAGGAAAAGGCTTGAGGACCATGGCTTGGCTGCAGAGTTGGTGCTTTGCATTTTAAGCTATTTATTTGTTGAAAAGTATAGTGAGAAGCATTATCTCTGCTGGAAACCTTGGAGAGCAACTGCCAAGTAGAAGAGATGTTTTTCTTTAAAAACACTTTTCTACATTTAAGAACTGTTATCCTTGGATGTTGATACTTTTTCTTACTGGATACCAAAATATAGAATACTAATGAAACAACGAGCAACATCAATAAATGCAACATAGAAACCTTTTTGGTATTAGATCATTACTGAAGAAAACAATAGCAAAGGATGTTAAAAACACCCCTACTTTATATCCATTAAGAACCCCCTGATGGTGCATTGGGTTAAACTGCTGAGATGCTGAACTTGCTGACTGAAAGGTTGGCAGTTCGAATCAGGAGAGCAGTGTGAGCTCCCCCTGTTAGCCGCAGCTTGTGCCAACCTAGCAAATGAAATGCCATTCCCAATGCACATTATATATGTAGAATTACAAAAACAAAATACCCATCCTTCCACATTCTAATCACTATTGCACAACCCCTAATGCCACATTAATGTGAAACCACAGAGTTTAGTTTAGTCATAGCTCTACGTTAAATGCTATTTTTCCTTGTTTTTATCATCTTATACCATCTGCTGAGCTGCAGAACTTGCTGATTGGAAGGTCGGCAGTTCAAATCTGTGGGCTGGGGTGAGATCCCACTGTTAGGCCCAGCTTCTGCCAACCTCGTAGTTTGAAAACGTGCAAATGTGAGTAGGTAAATAGGTACCACTTCTGTGGGAAGGTAACACCACCCCATGCAGTCATGCTGGTCACATGACCTTGGAAGTGTCTAGAATGGAGATAAGCACCACGTCCCAGAGTCAGACACAACTAGACTTAATGTCAGGGGAAACCTTTACCTTTACCTACTTTATGTCCATTATTTTATCCTTTCTCACATTCCACACTCTTAATAAAATATGTATTTCAAAATAAAAATAAATGCTGCACAAAACAGCACAGATAACAGGGAAAGTTTAAAGGCCTGGATAAATCAAAAGGTCTTTAATGCCAGAGATGGAAAATACACCAGGGGAGGTGCTCAAGAGCTTTGCCTGTGAGAAGGTGTCATTGGTAGGGCAGCATCATGACTTCCTTGTTGCAACAGGTTAATTTGCTGCCAACTGATTTCCAGGCACAATTCAAAGTGAGACCTATATAGCATCATTCAACTATATATAAGTCACACTTTGATAGGGTTCCTGTGCCCCTAACCCCTGTGAATATGGAGAGCTGATTGTTCAAATTAGGGAGTGTAGATGTTGAACTGAAGAACTGTATGTGAGCCTGCATGTATTTTGAAATATTCTGCTGAGGCTCTTTTTTCTCTCCCACAGGTACTTTTGTTGGAAACATGGGAGATGGCCTTCTCAGTGGCTGCTCCCTGGCTCTGGAATTTACTTCCCAGAGAAGTCGAATCAGTGCAGTTAGGTACCACTTCAGTTGCCATGGCTCAATGCAATGGAATCCTGGGAGCTATAGTTTGATGAAGCCCCAATATACTTTGACAGAGAAGACTAAAGACTTCAGAAAATTACAACTCATGTTATCCCATAATATTTAGCCATGGCAGTTAATGTGGTGTCAAATTGCATTAACTGCACCATGCAGATGCACTCCTAGTCTGTCAGCAACAAAGTAAATTCAGTTTCAATACAGTCTTCAAAATGTCGTAACAAGAAGATATGCAAAGCATCGCCTTCAGACTATCCCTCTATCACTGGATGAAGGCATACTGATTTCACTTCTGAAATGAGGCCCAAGCTTAGTACAGTGGGTTAAACCACCAGCTGTAGAAAATCTTGCCTATCAAAAGGTCAGCAGTTCAAGCCCAGGTTGGGGTGAGCTCCTGTCATCAACCCAGCTTCTGCTTACCTAGCAGTTCAAAAACAGCAATGTGAGTACATAAATAGGTACTGCTTTGGGGGAGAGATAATAAAAAGGTGCCCGCATGGACATGTCAGCAATTCGATCAGAAGGGGTGTTTACAGACAACAAAGCTCCTCAGCATGGAAGATGGAGCGACAGCACCTCTCCATGGCTGGAGTCGAGCACAGCCTCCAGGTACCGGAGATGGAAAAAGATGGGAAGCCTTTACCTCTGTTTATCTACTTTCTGTCTTTGTCAATTGTATAATGGCACTGAATGTTTGCCATATATGTGTTCTGTAATCCGCCCTGAGTCCCTCGTAGAGATAGAACAAAATATAAATGTATTATTATTAAAACCAGGGCATGTTAAGTACCATCAGAGTGTGGTAAAATTGGCAAAACTATTAATGAGAAAGAAGAGGCAAGTGATGAGAGGCTGCAGAGGTTGCTTTTGCATAAATCTGCAGGGAAGGGCAAGATCCCACGGGTGCATTTACACTGTAGAATGAATGTACTTTGGCACCAGTTTTGTCAATTGCCATTGCTCAGTGTTATGGTATCGTGGCAGTTATAGTTTGGTGAGGCACCAGCACTCTTTGGCAAAAAGCAAACTCCTAAAAATCTTGTAAAACTAAAACTTCCATGATTCCATAGCATTGGCAGTTCAAGTGGTGTCAAGTCTACAGTATAGATTAACTCACATTCACCTTCCATCTCCATCTCACTGTTGAATTCAGCAAGTGTGAACTGCCTTTGAACTCATGTTGCTGCATGAGTTCAAAGGGGAGGGGGAAGCAGAAAGAGGAAAAGAGAGAAATTGGAACACATTAAAAGCAGCTGTAATAGTGGGATGACAAAGGATTAACTAGGATTGTTCCTGATACATTGGGACAATTGCAATGTGTGCTGTACGTGTTGAGCTTGTTATGTGTTAGAACAACATAAATATTCAGCTGGATCAGTTATGCAGTGCCTTTATACCTATGCACAGCTGACACGTAGAGCCTGTGGCATCAGAAAGCAAAACAAAGACAGTGCTTTTGTCTGGAAGAATTCTGTTTTTAACAAGAAAATGTGGACTCTGAGAAAAACAGAAGTGCATGAAATTCTGAATGGTGCAGAAAGCTAACAGAGATGCATCATTTTGATAGTACTTTAAATACTATGGCTTCTGATTTGTGACTTTATGAAGGAATTAGAATTCACTACCAAACAGCATTATTGTCTCACTCAACCACAAATCCAGCAAGTTAATAGGAGTTCATATATATTGTGTTGCATTGCAATGAGCAAGTGATATACCAACAGAATTTGCATCTTGCCTAACTGCCCAAGGTATATACTAGAGCAGTGGTTCTCAGCCTTCCTAATGTTCCTTCCTAATGTTCCTCATGTTGTGGTGACCCCCAACCATAAAATTATTTTCGTTGCTACTTCATAACTGCAATTTTGCTAGTGTTGTGAATTGCAATGTAAGTATCTGATATGCAAGATGTACTTTCATTCACTAGACACAATTTGGCACAAATACCCAATATGCCCAAATTTGAATATTGGTGGGGTTTGGAGAAAATAGACCTTGACATTTGGAAGTTGTAGTTGCTGGGATTTATAGTTCACCTACAATCAAAAGCATTCTGAACTGATCATTGACAGAATTGAGTTAAACTCCCCACACAGAACGCCTGATGGTCTTTGGTGACCCCTCTGACACCCCCTCATGAGACTCCCCCCCAGAGGTCCCAACCTACAGGAGCTGTACTAGAGTTTTCCAAATTGTGTATCATGACATGTTCGTGTTTCAGCTGCAGTGCGTAGGTGTATCATGCAAACGTAAGGCAAATGACAATAATCTTGGAAGTGTATTATCCTATCAATCATATATATGTATTGTCGAAGGCTTTCATGGCCGGAATCACTGGGTTGTTGTAGGTTTTTCCGGGCTATATGGCCATGTTCTAGAGGCATTTTCTCCTGATGTTTCGCCTGCATCTATGGCAAGCATCCTCAGAGGTAGTGAGGTTTGTTGGAAGTAGGAAAATGGGTTTATATATCTGTGGAATGACCAGGGTGGGACAAAGGACTTTTGTCTGCTGGAGCTAGAGATGAATGTTTCAACTGACCACCTTGATTGGTATTTAATGGCTTGGAAGTGCCTGGGGGAATTTTTTTTGAGAGGTGATTTGATGTGCCTAATTATTTACTCTCTGTTGTTTTGCTGTTGTAATTTTTGTAACCTCACTACCTCTGAGGATGCTTGCCATAGATGCAGGTGAAACATCAGGAGAAAATGCCTCTAGAACATGGCCATATAGCCCGGAAAACCTACAACAACCCAATCATATATATTTTAAAATATAAATGAAAGTTTTCCATGAGTTATGTTGTATACCTGTACAGTTCATCATTACAATTTACATACGTGTCTGTATCTCTTATAAGGGGTTGATTTAACCTCTGGTTTACTAGTAAAACTGAATTACTGTGTCACAAAATGATGCATGTCTAAATAGAGTGTGGTCAACTTGAAATACTTGAAAAGCTCTGGTATACACAATTAAACCTTGGAGATTGAGGGGATAGATTGTCAGAAGTTGTAGTGATATCAAAATGCTCCAGCTGGGTAATAAAGAAAAGATCAAAGGCATTTCACATCCTTTTCTTATAATACTTGAAATTCCCAGAGTTTTGGAACCGTAGATAACCCTTCATACATACTTATGGTCTGTCTATACAAACAAAATAAAGCATACACATCTTGTAGCTGCCTTGACTCTGACACATGACGTAGGCTGCATCTGCACTGAAGAATTAATGCAATTTGACACCAATTTAACTGGGCACAGTTATGGGTATAGAACCCCTATTAAGGTAAAAAAAATCATGACTAAAAAGAAGTTGCTATTTTTTAAATCTGAAAGAATTTCTAAGTCTTCCAGCACAACTCTATAGCCAACTTCTGCTGGAAGGTGAACACACAATTACGTTGTAGAACCTAGAAATTCCTATATAAATCTGTAGCTCCTCCAGCATGCCTGAAGAAAGTTGATCACAGACTCAGACTGGAGGAACTAGAGATTTCTAGAGAGAACATTTCTCATAAAATCTGTGAATAAACAAATCTTTAAAAGTCAAAACCGCAAGTGTGGAGGGATGGCTGTATATTACAGGTAGATGTGATACTAAGGAGGGACAGTTGCAGTTTACTTTTGCCTTACACATATATACACAGATTGAGTTAAACTGTTGTACTCTGAATTCATTTTGCAGCAATTGATGTAAACAAAGGACAAAAAATAAATATGGAAGGAAGAGAGAAGAACCAGGATGTTTTAAAAGCACCTGAAAAAGTAGGATGACAGAGGGTTAATCGTGACTCTCCCTCCTAAACTGGGATAATGGGAAATTATGCTAATGATCAGTTTTGCCATAGGAGCAATAGCTTGATTTCTTCTATAGGAACTGTTAGAGAGATGAAAACAAAACCTCCTGGGGAACCATTAATTATATGCTAATGCATGCCACACTAGGTTGCTGTGAGTTTTCTTGGTTGTATGGCCATGTTCCAGAAGCATTCTCTCCTGATGTTTCACCCACATCTATGGCAGGCATCCTCAGAGGTTGTGAGGTCTGTTGTAAACTAGGCCAGTGGAGTTTATATATCTGTGGAATAATGAATCCTTCTTGTTCTTTGCTGAATATAGCATGAAAATGAACAAAATCTGGTCATTGGTATTTTAAAAAATCCTCTAAAATCAGCACAATAAATAAAGAACAACACTCAGAAAACAGGGGAATTCCAGACAGGTAACAATCAGGGCCAGCTAACACCTCCCAACAAAGGATTCCCCAGGCAGGAAGCAGCCAGGCTTTGAAGCTGCAAGGCTGTTCAATGCTAATCAAGCTAGCCAATTGCAACATACACACTTGCCTCAAACAGACAAGACATTATTCCACAAATATATAACCCCACTTGCCTAGTTTCCAACAGACCTCACTATCTCTGAGGATGCCTGCCATAGATGTGGGTGAAATGTCAGAAGAGAATGCTTCTGGAACATGGCCATACAGCCTGGAAAACTCACAGCAACCCAATGATTCCTTCGACAATTCATGCCACACTGCTCTAATTCCTTCTTTTCCAAATGTGCAAACAATTGAAAGGTGCATTGTTGAAGGCTTTCATGGCCGGAATCACTGGGTTGTTGTAGGTTTTTTGGGCTATATGGCCATGTTCTAGAGGCATTCTCTCCTGACGTTTCACCTGCATCTGTGGCAAGCATCCTCAGAGGTAGTGAGGTGGGGTGCTAACTCTGAGGATGCTTGCCATAGATGCAGGCGAAACGCCAGGAGAGAATGCCTCTAGAACATGGCCATATAGCCCGAAAAACCTACAACAACCCAATTGAAAGATGGTATCAAGACAGATTGAATTCAGAGCCTCTTGTTCCTAGTCTGATTCCTGAACTGCTTTTTTGACAACTGCATGATGCAAAGTGCAAATAATTGCCATCAAAAAATTTTCTTCATTCAGAAACACATTACAAAATCAAGTGTTAGGGGTGTTTATGTGAGCAAAAATAAATGCACATGAGAATGAAATACTTGTTCTAGCCCTAAGTATCTGTGGAGAGAGTGAAAGTCCCCCATGACAGTTTTCACACCTATCTCCGGATTCCACCCTGGCTCTACGTCAGCCAAGCTCCTGTAGCTTAAAGGGTCCTTAAAATAAAACTCAGCTTTTAATGGGACACCTGTCTTGGATTAACTACGATAAATCAATATCTGTATTTATTTCAGCTCCTCTAGGGAGATGAAGGAGATACATTTTCTAAATAACTCAAGAGCTTGCTTGAGTGCTCATGAGTGTGAAAAGGACTTGAAGGCAGGAAAAGTCAGAGTAGGCATGACCCCACCATTTCCCCAGATCCTTAGGAGATTGACAGTCAATATAGCCTTGATCTAGCAACCTATTCATTGCAAGCATTAAGCGAGTCTGAGAAATTCATAATAATAATCTCTCCATATAAAAATGTAATGTTTGTTTGTGGGATGCACATAACTCAAAAACCACTGGATGAATTGACATGAAATTTCAACACAATACACCTATCAGGCCAACGAGTGACCATAACTCATAAAACATTGAAAAACACAGCAAAAGGGACTTACAAAGCCAAAAAAGCAAAAAGCCGCTACAGCACATGCACAAAATGACTCCCCCTGGCAAACAAAACACACAATAGCATATCCACACACTCTTCTGGACTACAGTTCCCAGCATCCCCTAGACCAGGCCCTTTAGGAGAGGAGGATGATCCAAACTCACTCCTTCCAAGATGCAAGCATTCTTCTCCTTGGATTTCTTTGAGAGCATCCCAATCCATGCATATTTCCAATTTCCTATTCCTGACTGCAACTCCCAGCAAGATTAGATAGATAGATAGATAGATAGATAGATAGATAGATAGATAGATAGATAGATAGATAGATAGATAGATAGATCAGGAGAACTGCTGGGAGTTGCAGTCCAAGAATAGGTAGAGAAGGAAGAAAGGAGAGAAAGGGGAAGGGAAAGAAAAGGAGGGAAGGAAGGGAAGAGAAGGAAGGAAGTACAGGAAAAAAAGGGAAAGGAGGAAGGAAGGAGAGAAAGAAAGGAGGAGAGAAAAAGGTTGGCCACAGCAACACATGGTGGGTAAAGCTAATAATAATAATAATAATAATAATAATAATAATAATAATAATAATAAACAACTTTATTTCTAAACCGCCTTCTTTCCCTGAAGGGACTCGGGGAGGTTTACAGAAATAACAAAAATTGCAAACATTCAAGCTGCACTAATGTACACTGACATGTATTTATTTCCCATTTACTAAAATATTTATGATATTCTGTATCATAAAAACTCCAAGTGGCTTACTATCAGATCAGTTTAAACAATTTAAAATTCAAACAATATTAACTGAACAAAGGGGTTTGCTTTTGCTACACTTAATTTTGGAGCATGATTGGAATTACAACTTTCTTTTAATTTGTAGTTCATTGTTCTAATATATATGAAAGATAATTTCCAAGGAAAGGGAGGGTAGAGGTAGATGTCAAGCTGTCTTTCTACTGTGATCACTCTTCCCACCCCTAACTCATTAGTACTGAGCCTGGCTTAAGACATTTTCCAGCCAGAGGTGTCAGTAAAATGTAATAACAGATTATAAAACAAATAGCTATGTCTGTGCTTTTCACACCTAGAATGCAAAATCAGTGCCACTCATACACTTGCAGGGTAACCATCCCACATCTAGTGGGCCACCACTAATAAGTCTCTCTCTCAAAAGAATGAGTATCCTACAGATGAAAACTGAAGTGTGTGTGGCCAAGCAACCCCAAAGTATTGTCAAGGTGCCAAAGATTGTTAACGAGGAAGAACGCACAAGCTAGAATAGGGTACTGCTGGGTATATTTCTACACGCAAACCATCACTACCACCATATCACTATATAGGAACTTGAAGGTTAGGATGGGTGGAAAGCATTACATAGTGAAAAAGGTTGCCAAATCAGATCTGACACAGAGCTCCTGTAGTATTAGGACCCTTTCACACAGCCCGATATCCCAGAATATCAGGGCAAAAAATCCCATATTATTTGAGTGTGGACTCTGATAACCCAGTTCAGAGCAGATATTGTGAGTTCCAATTTGGCAACCCGAGCAGTGAGGTAACTTCCACAGGTAGCAAATGATGGTGCATCTATGCTGTAGAATTAATGCAATTTGAGAACAATTTAACTGCCATAATCCAATGCTATGGAATCTTGTGATTTGGAGTTTGGTGAGGCACCAGCACCCTTTAGCGGAGAAGGCTAAAGATCTTGTAATACTACAACTCCCACAATCTCATAGCATTGAACCATGGCAAATTAAGTAGTTCAAACAGCATTAATTCCACTTCATGACAAAGCAGCAGATTGTTAGTTACCGTTAGTTAGTTACCGTATCTGATGTGTTGTTATTGCATTTTTATTGCAAAGGTGTGGGTGAGCTGCTAGAGGAACGTTCATTCTCATGAATCAACATAACTTAATTGGCCTTGGATATTTATTATGCACACTTTGAATGGTATGAGTAGGAGGCAGATCTTGGAGTTCTGCACCAGGCAAAAATATATCCTTGGCCCTCTCTAGTATGATGGCTTCCCTCTCAAACATATTAGAGACTCATTACATTGCGTCACAAGTGCACTTCAGTTGTGGATGGTGAAACATGTCAAGGATTTCAGTGCTTAGTCGTAGTTTGCTTAAAAGGAAATCGTTGCAATACAAAGCTTTGTTTTAAAAAAAATCAATATTGCTCACAGTTTACATTTAAAGCTAACCCATTTTACACTGTGGTCAATAAAGCCAAGAGTGCAGAATTTAAAATAATCTGAATCTTTGACATAGTGAGACTAGCTGTTTTGCATTGGTTACAAAAAAGGATAATGGAAGCAAGATAGACCTGATGGACAAAAACAAGAGTACATCAAGAGCATTTAGCAGGACATAACAGAATGTTACCTGCCAAAAGATGGATGTGGAAAGGGAATGTATTCTAATACAAAGGAAAATGCTGTTTTAATATAATTTGGACAGTGACAAAACCAGTTAGAAGAAATCGGGGAATGCTTCGCCTAACTCGTTTTACTCCCCACCCCCCACCCCGCCACACACACATATATATTATGGACACTTTCATGTTGTAACTTAAAAATGTAAATTAGCACACATAATTATCCAAAGATGCCTTCTCCTTGTCCCCTTCCTATCTGTACTAATATACATACTTTCCTATACTGCAAACATCTTTTAAAAACACCATCTAGAGTGTTTCTCAACCTTCCGAATGCCGTGACCCCTTAATACAGTTCCTCATGTTGTGGTGACCCCCAGCCATAATTTTTGTTGTTGTTACTTCATAACTGTAATTTTGCTACTGTTATGAATCGTAATGTAAATATCCGATATGCAGGATGTATTTTTATTCACTGGACCAAATTTGGCCAGATACCTGATATACCCAAATTTGAATAATGGTAGGGTTGGGGGCGGGGGTTGATTTTGTCATTTGGAGGATGTAGTTTCTGGAATTTATAGTTCACCTACAATCAAAGAGCCCCTTGAACCCCACCAATGATAGAATTGGGCCAAACTTACCACACAGAAATCCCATGACCAACAGAACATACTGGAGGGATTTGAGAGGACTTGACAGTGATTTAGTGGAGATGTAGTTCACCTACATTCAAAGAGCATTGAGAACCCAAACAATGATGGGTGCTGCTAGTCCACTCTCAGTTCCATGTTGCACTGACACCTTTCCCCTTGCCTTGAAGGGATTCACTGGTGCAAGCTTCCCTCCAGCCTTGCACCCTCTCCCTCACCCATGCATGCGTACCATGCTGCCATGTGCAGAGCAGGCCTGCTCTCCCCTCCCAGCTTGCAATCTCAGAAACAGCCCCCACCCCCAGCTTAGAGGACAGCTGAGAGGCCGGTGAATCACAGGAGGAGGAGGGCTTATGGTGGAAAGATTCACTGTCTGTTTCCAAAAAGGAAGAGAAGGACAGGTGGAGAGATCTTCAGTCCTCTCTACAAAGACCATCAGAAATATGTGTTTTCTGATGGTCTTTGGCAACCTCTCTGAAACCCCCTCATGACCCCCCCCCCCAGGTTGAGAATCACTGATCTAGACAAGACTCCAGAGTAGTCTCACAATTTAATATAAGGTGAGTATAGACACCTGGACTGGTTCTAATTTGAACTGGTCTGGTATCCACACAGAGCAATACTACCACCCCCTTTTTCTGCACTCTGCAGCCCAGGGAAAGGCTGGTGGATTTTATGCTATTACCAGTGCAGCACTGAACCATTAAGCTCCAGCAAAGGTGCTCACACACAACCTGGGGCAAGGTGTGTATCTGGAGCTCTGTGACAGCTGTCATGCAACAAGCAACAGTCTAGATCAGTGGTTCTCAACCTGTGCATTGCCAGATGTTTTGGCCTTCGACTCCCATAAATCCTAACAGTTGGTAAACTTGCTGGGATTTCTGAGAGTTGAAGCCAAAACACCTGGGGACCCACAGGTTGAGAACCACTGCTCTAGATAAAGTCGGGTGTCCAGTGGGGCCAGACAGTCTGGACTCCACTTTCACGACTGAAGCAGTTCTGAAGTCCAGAATGTACATAATTTCACATAATCCTGTGCTAGTCCAGACCCAAAATGTACCAGACTTGGCTCAGCTGTAGTGGCTCATGTAGATGAGCCCTATACTGATCACAGCTATGTTTGATTATTGAGAAGATGTTTGATCATCGGGGAAAACCTTGGAGGGGACCAAAATGGGACTGAAGCTGCATTCAGCTCATGGGTTGGACTTTCCTATCTCTGGTGTAGAAGAAGCCTCGTTTTCACTCAACATTTTTGACCCATCCTAGCTCTCACTGGAAGGTGCCAAGTGAATGCTATCACATATCAGATGGTGGATAGTATCAGATATTTCTTCTAGCTATCTGATTTGCTCTAATGACAAGAATCTGAGTCAGAAGAAATCCTGCATTTGAAAGTACCTCTCACAGCTCTGGTCACCTCACCATTGTGATGACTGCAAAACTACTTCCCTCTCCTCGTTTCAATAGTTTTTCAAATTAAATACAAACACAACTATTCCTCTTTTTTAAAAAAAATGTTTGATTTTTGTTAAGGAAGAAGCAAACTACCCACCTATCTGGAAAAAAGGGAAAAAAAGAAAAATCAGCTTAGCAAGAACAGGTGAACTTGAAGGAGCAAAGCTAAAGGATAGCTAAGTTCACATCACAGCCAACAGCAATAGTATAAAATAACTCTTTTCTTTAGGAGAGTTATGATGAATGACATTTAAAACTGCTCTGATTGAGTTGTTCTGGTGTTGTGTCTTCTCTGAAGCTTTCTCTGATGTAATATTCCCAAGTGTGTGCCTTCCAGCTGTGTTGGACTAAAACTCGCATTAACCCTAGCCAGCTAAGACAAGGCTACTCTAGTGCAACCAAAAGCATCTCTTATGGAAATGCTGAGGCACTAAAATAACGTATGTGGTTGTTTTCTTCTGCTTGTACCTTGGAACCCCTGTCCACCAGCCAATTGAATCTGCACTTCATTTACACCACTGACCTTTTGGCAAGCTGGAGTAATAGCACTTTGTCATGTTAGTCCTGTCACCAGCATGACTCTGAACTGGTGGCACTGAGTGAGCATAGAGAAGCTTCTCTCCCTCCAATGCAAATATGTTATGATTCCAAAGCATGTTAAGTCCTGAAGTGCTATCCAATGACTTGCATAATTAACTTTAAGGATCTGCTTGCAACTGATGTGCTTTTAAGCATTCAAAGGAATTCTGTTTTCCACAGGGATCCTCCTATGAACCTCTTAGAGCTTGTAGCCTTATCTCTTGATTTTACATAGGTGGAAGTGGAAGGAACCAGTGTGACTAAGTGGTTTGAGCACTGGACTATGACTCTGGAGATATGGGTTCAGATCACTACTCAGCCATGAAAATCCACTGGATGACCTCTGTTCAACATGTCATATACTCTTAGGCTCAGAAAACCCCATGATAGGTCACCTTAGGATTGCCATAAGCCAGAAATTTCTTTAAGGCACATGATAACAGCAAAGTGATCAGAAAGCCACAACATGTATTTCTTATTGTATACATGTGCTTTATATCTGTGTGGTACAGTTATACCAGTGGTTCCCAATATTTTTTTTTAACCAGGGGCCACTTTGACTAGGGACCACTCTCCGACATTAGTACCAAAAGGGTTATGAATCAGTTTTTGGTCAACTTTAGATTTGGTTTGGTTATTTGGGGTGCTGACTCAGAAAATTGAATTGGATAGACCACATCAACGTTAATTTCTGATACAGAACATATGCCATCCAGTAGTTGTCATCTGCTCACCCACAGAAAACAATATTTAATAATCTAGAGCCACAGACCTTATTTTAAGTCTCATGGCCCACCAATTAACCACGGTGGGAACCTGTTGTTTCTTTTCCTTCATTTTCTTATAGTCATTATTGTAACAGTGTTCCGAACAATGTGGAGGAAATAAAAATTTCAGTCATTATTTATTATAGGCACAGAAAAAAGTTATAGCAGATTAACTCTGTATGTATATGCATATGCCTATGCCTTCAAGTTCCCTGTTGACTTATAATGACTGCATGAATTCTATAGTATCTCATTAGGCAAGGAATATAGTATCTCATTAGGCAAGGTGGTTTTGTAGGTTCGTTACTCAGACACACTGTTTCTTAAGCTGTGGGACTCAACCCCAAATTAGCTCAATGTTGGGGTCATGAAAAATTTGGCAACAATCAAATCCACAACCTTATGCATTTTGTACAATTAAAATGGACTTTTTCAAATAACCCAGGCAACACCAGGTCCCCAAGCTAGTTTGATAATAAAATAAAATGTTTTGCATTGGCTTTAAAGAAGGCAAACAAAGAACAGTCCGACCCTAAGAAAAATTAGCTGCTTGATTAAAAGCATTGCTGTAACCTTTCTCTCTCTCTTGCTTGTGAAGTGGCTCTTGATCCAATGAGTGAGATAACAAAGATGTGTTATTTAACTGGAAATGCCAAAGCAATTTTTCCAGATGTTCAGATGTAAGAATATCAAACCCGTATCAAACCCAATTACTTGAACTCTGTTTGGATTTGGTTTTGAGGCTTGCTTGTGAGACAGCTCCATGAGTGACTCATTCCTCTGCAGCATTATATGCATCTGTTGAAATAATTCCATAATTTAGCTTGTTAAAGCAGTATTTCTGAACTGAATGTCTGAGTGCTGATTCATATGGTTGATTATGTCTGTGAATCAGTGTATGTTTAAGACGACATTTACCTCATATGTAAAGGCTTCTTGCTCAGAAATCTTGCATGTATGACAAAGATATAAATCAGGAAATGTGTATTAGCTCTTTCACAGAAAATTCACAGAGGTTGGATAAGCACGGAAAAATATTAATAGATTTCAGAATCACGAAAAATAATAGCACTTTGCTATATTTCACCAGAATTCTTTTGCTAAAACTAGCAATTTACACTTGTGAAATTAGAAGGGGGGGGGGGTGTCAGGTGAACCTTACCAAAATAAATAGAAAATCTCTAAAAGCTTCCTTTCAAAATACATCCAGGGTTGACTTTTCTATGTTTTACTTTTCTTATAATTTCCAGAGTGGTATGTTTTTTTAAAAAACACAATACTGGGGGTTAGGCAGAGTTATCCGCTTTCCCATTTCTCTGTGTTTCAAATGCTTGGCAAGAGATTGTGAGCATATCTGCTGTTTATCTTACCTGTTGCAGGCAGGCACATGCAGCTACAGTAAGATCAGCCAGAGTAGAACCCCTTATCTTTCCAGCTCTAGCCTTTTCTTTGTATGTTGTTTAATGCAGCCAAATTGTTGTAACCATTGTTGCGACCCCACACTAAATGCCTGTGTTTCTGCAGCCCTTCTTCACTATCTTCTCAATGCTAACTGAAGGCAAAAAGGGAAAATATGAGGACTGGAATTATAGGACCTCATCAGATACAGGGTCTACACACTTTAAAAACAGTTTGCAGATGGAGACCATCATACAACGCAAAGCAACTTCTGGTGGTTGCCCATGGGACTCAGTCTGTAAACTGTTTCAAATGGAGGATTATGGAGTCAGGGAATGATCGTCTTAAGAGCTTCCACATTGCACAAAAACAGCTGAAGGTGCTTAATTTAACGTGTGATGGGATCTGTCAGATGCGCTTGATCACTTTAGTGGTAAAGAGTGGGTGTTTCTGTGGGCGGTCTCCAAAGAAGCATCAATGCTCCTTTTCTCTCCAGTAATCCTCTTGCATGATTCTTGCATGGTAATTTTTTAACAATAATTTATTTGTCAGGAATTGTGAATTTTTTATATATTACCAGTTTGCTGCAGCTATATTTCCCCTTTTTTAGACCTACATTTCAGACTTCTGCAATTGTTTAATATGTTGATGTAATTTTACCTCTATTTTTATGCATTATGGCACTTGTATGTGCTTCTGTAAGCTGCCCCAGATCCTTTTGGGAGATGATGGTGGGGTATAAATAAAGCTATTATTATTATTATTATTATTATTATTATTATTATTATTATTATTATTATTATTAGAAACACAAAAAGATTAGTACACAGCAAACAAGGCTGGCTGTTGTATTGGATCACACATCGGACACTTCCCAAGTGTGTAGGACTGTGTGATGTATCAGAGAATAATGCGTGCAGATCCTAGTAGGGTGGCCTTTTGCAGCTGACTGATATTATTATTATTATTATTATTATTATTATTATTATTATTATTATTGGTGGAAACTATATGCCCCTGTGATAGCTCAGAATGCAGAGGAATGTTGTAGATGAGGTGAATACATTATGAGAAATAGAACAAAATATTTGTTATAGATCACTCACAAATTGCACCTTTGCATCTAGCACAGTGGTTCTCAACCTGGGGTCCCCAGATGTTTTTGGCCTTCAACTCCCAGAAATCCTAACAGCTGGTAAACTGGTTGGGATTTCTGGGAGTTGTAGGCCAAAAACATCTGGGAACCTATGTGCCTCCAATTCCCACTCTCCTTGTTGATTGGTCATATTGGCTAAGGTTGAAGGACAGAGACACAGACTTGAGCTCCATTCAGAGCTCCATTAAAGTCACTAGGAAACATAGTTAGCCCTCTATATACACAGATTCTGCATCCACAGATTCAACCATATATTTAAATTCCTAAAGACAAACCTTGCCATTTTATGTAACGGGTGAGATTTTACTACACCACTGTAAATAATGGGACTTGAGCATCCACAAATCTGGATATTCGCATGAGATGTTTGAACCAAACCCCAGTGGCTACAAAGGGCTCACTGTATGTAAAAGGTTAATATATATAGAATAGCTATGCTTTTTTGCAGATTTAAGTAGGAGATTAGTGGAGCACTTAGCAAAAGAAGCAGATTGCAAACAACTTCCATTCCTAAATTGCCTTTTAATCTCAGCATTCTATTGAGTTCCACCTGTCCATTTATTCCACACAGAGTTGGGAAACTTTGGCTAGTGTCGGAAAGAGACAGAGAGACTGAGTAAGACGCACAGAACAGATTTGATATCAGGTTTCCTTTTCCAGCTGTCTACATGTCCCATTAGTGCTACTTACTTTTATCAAGACCTCCCCCCACCTGCCCTCTCTCTATAATTAGAGTGGCTTATGCTTTATCTGGGCCTTTCTTAAGGCCCAGATATCCTTAACAGCAGTAACTGTCAATCACAAAGGCCGGAATGGTAAAATCTTTCAGGGTCCACATTTTTTTTAAAGCAAACAGGGATAAAGAAAATTAAGTCACAAATATGCAAAATAAAGTGTTTTTTTTAAAAAAAAGATCTTACCATAAGTGTGGCATTTTCACTTGGCATTTGGTTTCCTTCCGATAGGCATCGAATCCATTTGCCTTTGCATGGACCACTTTTATCTCTTCTTTTCCCATGAAGCAAATCAATCTCATTTGAAGTATTTGCAATATCCTGTTTTCTTTGGGTTGGAACGTTTTTTCCTGGTCTGTGAATTTCTGTAGCTGAGTCCAAGTAACTTCTTCCTATTTGAACTGTGCGAATTGCAGAAGCGTGCAGCTCTTGGGGATGAAACACATGTGAAGCGTCTTTTGAAGTTTTTGTCAAACTTGCCACATTGACATTGGGTTTTCCTTCAGTCGCTTTCTTTCTGAATTTTGTTAACTGTCGCACGTTTTTCCGAGAGACGCCTCCATCTGTATTTTTCTTGCCTGCTGAAGCTGAAGACTCAGAATCGCCCAAGTCACAAGTAGAGCTTTTCCTCCCCAAAATCCCATTTTCTCTTCCTTGGGAACAAATCATAGAAACGTCCAATGTTGAGTGATTCTTGCTACGGTTTTCTTCTTCTGCTCTGGGATAATCATTTTCAATTGCCATGGAAGCCACAGGCGGCTTGTACTTCTCTTTGTCCTTCATGGTGGAAGTTTTACTTTGCTGTTGCCCAACAGTGAGAGTCATTCCTGCTTGAAAGGTTGATGCACTGTATGCGGTGGGGTCGCTCCCAGACTTGACAGCTACTTCTTTGGATTTTGACTGATGACCACAGAAGCCAATGGTGGCATCCATAGGCACAGTGTTATCTGACACTTGAAACAGGCAAGGCATTTCACCGAGGAAGTAAGCACACCCATCACAATCACTACCCAGAATGAAGTCATATTCCTCCTCCTCACTTTCCAAGAGGAATTTCAGCTTCTCATCCCAGTTCTGGCATGCCTCCTTTGTCATCACCTCGGGACATTCAAAGTATTCAAGGTGATCATCCTCATCTTCATCTGCTGTACTAAAGCTTCCACCTGAGTGAAGCTCAATATCGTTGACAACATTTGTGGTGGGATTTTCTAAAAAGTAAGTCTGGTTTTCCAGGAGAGCATTTGTGCAATTCCCAAACAGTGCGCCTTTTTCCAAACATTCATTCAAGCTACCCTTTTCATGTGTCTTGGCATATTCGGTTGTCTGACAAGCAGCTAAGACTTCAGCATTAAAGCAACAGCTGTCTGTGTGATCACTTATTTGACTTGCTAGTTTGGCATCTGTTTGTGAGCTGCTGAATTCATTTGCCTTGCCTTCAGTAATGTCCATAGCCATTTCATCATAAATAAAGAGATCAGATATGGTTTGGAGCATGCCCAAAATGCTGTAATCGTTTTTCTTTAGACTTGGTACATTTGAGGGTTCTACTTTGTTTTCTGGACAGGGAATATTTATGTACTGATTTTCACAATCCATAATTGTTTCTGCTATTGTTTCTAGCTCTGGGATTGCATATAAATCACAGGATTCTGGTGCAGGAGGTTCTGCCAGTTCTAAAGAAAGAAAACATTTGGGGACTGAATTGCTTTCTTCTGTCGGTTCTTCTTTATCCTGCACACATTCGCTTGAGTTTTCCTGATGATATACAGTTTCTTCATTTGTTTTGCAAGTTTCTGCATCTGCTGTAGGACTTTGGCATAATGTTGGATACTGTTCAAATTTGTTGCCAGGAATCACTTTAAGAAATGCTGAAGACTGAGCCATTCCAAAACAGTTCCTAGCCACGATTTGATAAACTCCAGCTTGTTCCTCTGTGCACCTGTGAATGATAAGTTACATAGCTTAAATGTTACATATCAATCAATATGAAATGCTTAAATTATATTTATAAATGAATAGCTGCAATAGCAGGTTAAACTGCTGAGCTGCTGAACTTGCTGACCGAAAGGTCGGCGGTTTGAATCCAGGGAGCGGCATGAGCTCCCACTGTTAGCCCCAGTTTCTGCCAATCTAACAGTTAAAAACATGCAAATGTGAGTAGATCAATAGGTACCGCTCGAAAGGGAAAGTAATGGCACTCCATGTAGTCATGCCAGCCACATGACTTAGGAGACATCTATGGACAATGCCAGCTTGCTCTTCAGCTTAGAAATGGATATGAACACCACCACCCAGAGTTAGACATGATTAGACTCAAGGAGAAACCTTTACCTTTGCTAGCTGCAATAATGGAAGAGACCACAAGGGCCATCCAGTCCATTCAGTCATGCAGGAACACACAAATAAATCCCGACAGATGGACATACAACCTCTGTTTAAAAACCTCCAGAGAAGAAGAGTCCACCACACTTCAAGGCAGAGTATCCCACTGTCAATCAGCTCTTACTGTTAGGAAGAAATGTATTCAGATGAAATCTAATTTCATGTAGTTTGACTCTGCTGTTCAGTGTCTTAGTGTCTGGAGTTGTAGAAAACAACCTTGCTCTTACCATGTAATATCTTTTCAAATATTTAAACATAGTTTCATGTCCCCTCTTAACCTTTTCTGCTCCAGGGTAAACATACCCAGCTCCTTAAATTGCTCCTGTGCTAGTACAGCTGTACCAGGAGCTCCAACTTTATTTTCTTTCTGTTATCTGTTTGCAGTCATAGAGCAGGGCTCCTGTCCATCATAATTAAGCTTTGGTTCCGCCCCTTGTTCAGGGCTCTGGGAGGGAAAGGAGCCATTTTTGGTCAGTCTCATATAAGGAAGCTAAACTATAGGACGTAGACCAGCTCGTCCCATAGAAAAGCTTCTTTTCTCAAAAACATCTGGGGGAAACAGAAAGAAAAATTCCAGGGAAAAGGTCCCAAGGCTCTGGCTGAGAGCTCACAGCCTCTCAGCCTCACAGCAATCGGAAGAAAAACAGCCCTGAAGTTTCAAAGAATTCTCAGAGGAAGAACAGCATTATACATCCACTGAACTCCAGCTGAAATATCTTCAAGCCTCGGCTGGTAGGTCTACTCGATACCCAGATGCATTTGGAATCGGTAGTAAGACCCACACCGATGAGGCATAGATAGTAAGCAGCCTGGGAGAGGTTAAATAGGGTTTTTTTTCTTACAGAGAAAGTACAGTTAATCAAAGTCAGGTGCCAGTCCATTGGGGACTAGACTAAGAAAGCCTTGAAGTGTTGTTAGAACCATTGAAGATTTGTTGTTTGTTCCATAATAAAGACTTTGTTGTATCATTAAAAACTCTAAAGGCCATCACTTCAGAAAAATCCCTAAGAATCTCTCTTTGAGGCTCCCCTGGCTTCCTGCTGGGCTTAAAGTATACATCCTATAGAAAAGTACAGCTGTTACAGGCCCAGTGCACAACAGAACAGCTCCTGTATTCTATATTGCAAATTACTTTGCATCACTTTATGCATATGGTATATGACCGAGATGCTGAGAACCCCTCCTGGTGAATTGCAAAGATGCATATCAGGGCACCAGCAAGAATGTTCTGATCTGTCAGTTAATTTTCTGACTTCCATGATAGTAATGTTACAGCAGTCCCTTGTTGCATACAGGCATTTTGAAACTGCTCATCTTTATTTACCAGAGATGTAAGTCTATTTATAAAGATGTAAGTTTCTTATTGAATTCCAGCCAATATATTTCCAAGGCAGTTTACAACATATTAATGGCAAGAATTCAATTTCAACATACATCTAATAAAATAAAATCACAATAACTAAACATTGGCATATAACTATAACATAAAAACATAGGCATATACAACATGTAAACACTAAGACAAAGAATATGTCCAAGAGTCCCCTTTCTCTTTTTCATGTGGTCATCCTACTCAAATCTTCAGCAGCAAAAATATCTGAGATGTAAGTAGAGCCTGGGTGGTACATTTTGGAGAAGAGGAATGGTTCCTGGCATTGGAGCCTATGTTTCAGGGAGTGAGCATGTGTCATCAAATAGAGTAGGTGCACAAAGCGATATGCTTTTAGGTACAAGTTCATTCATGTTAACTCCATATTGAAATGAAGTTAATCCAAGGCTGTTATATATGCTATTTTGTATTCATTTTATTCACCATAATTAACAACTTATCCTTTTATTTAACAGAACCTTTAAATTGACAATATAGCAACATAAAATCAAGCACACATTTATAACTCTAGCAGCAACGTGATGTGCATATTAATTCACCTCGTGACGTGTATGTAGGAACATTTGTTAATGTTCACCATTCTTTTTAAGTCTTAATTGCTGGGGAGGTCATGACCAGATGACTCAAACAAGCCGTTTGGGGGCTGAGATCGTAGACACAAGTCTCTGAGCTAATTTTCTCAATGTTCTCTTGCAAATGTCTTATGATATCGCCAGTGGCAGACTGGGTCTAAAAATATTGGTTGCCAGGAGACAACGGAGGCCCACCCTACAACTATAAGGTTATCATTTCATTTTCATAAGACGTAAATGAATGTTTAAAAAAGGCGTAAGTAGAAAAAGGTACAATTAAAATTGTTATTAAAATAGAATACAATGCAAATTTTTGGTGCATACAGTAATAATATTGGAATTTCTATTCATTTTTCAAGCTACTAAAAGGTCACTAACATTTTAAATATATTGTCTAATGTTTAAGGGGGCCCACTTGCCACTAGGCAAGCAGACCCCCTGGCTAGTCTTGCCTATGGATATTGCTGTTTGTAATGTTGGCATACATGAAACTAACCACAGTCAAGGTTTAAGTTTATGATTCATCAGAAATGAAAGCTAAAACTTCTGAATTCCTTCTGTCAGGTACATGGAATGCGAATAAGGTTGGGAAGCACATGAAACTGAGCTTGCAAGCTATGATTTGTTTCAGTGTATTTAAGATGTGCTAAATTATAGGTTAACATAACATGCGAACTGGCTCAACTTAGGACATTTTCTTGCTCCCTCCCCCTAGTTAACCTTTTCAAATATTTCCCATTGACGTTCAAAATTGCTGAACTTGTCGAACTTGTGCAAATTCAACCAAGATTTGTCCAACCAACACTTAGAGATTGAAATAAATATTAAGTTTGTAGGAAAAGAGGAAGACAGCATTCAAAGTGGATTGACTCAATCCTTGAAGGCATGGAACTGTGTTTGCAAGACCTGAACAGGGCTGTTGATTGAGGGCTCTCATTCACTTGGTTGCCATAAGTTCATTTTGCAACTGAGGCTGTCAAAATTGTTGGAGTACAGTTATCTGCTGAGATCACAGAAGAAGACAGTACCAAGGAATTTCTGAACTACAGCTTATTACTATTACTATTATGTTTATTTTCTCTCCATATGGAGACTCAAAGTCTTGTAGTGCTGCAATATTTACTCAAAATTCAGTTCCATGAGTTTACTGCAGCTTATTTTTCAGTAAGCATGCATGGGACCACAATTAGTTTGCAACAGCTCACGGAGGATTTTTTTCAAAGCAAATGTCCACAGGATTGTACTGTTATCCATTGCTCTGTGGCTGTCAGTATAGGACTGAAGTCAACTCATTCAACCCATTTTGTTTGTTTCCATCTACAGTTGTCCTCACGATGCACTTTCCCCTGTCCTTAATGAAGACCAAACCCCATTGCTCCTCCTTCTCAGGCTTCTACCTCACAAATACACATGTTATCCTGTGCATTTGGCCCGCCCTTTGTGTTTGATTATTTATTTATTATGTTATCTTGCACTGTTTATTTTATTTTGCTACATTATGCATTTGTTGTGTTGTAATAAAGCCCAACTGCTCACTGGAGGGAAGGACACTAGAGACAAAGTTGAAGTACTTTGGCCACATCATGAGGAGACAGCAAAGCCTAGAGAAGACAATTATGATGGGGAAAGTGGAAGGCGAAAGGAAGAGGGGCCGACCAAGGGCAAGATAGATGGATGGCATCCTTGAAGTGACTGGACTGACCTTGAAGGAGCTGGGGGTGGTGACGGCCGACAGGGAGCTCTGGTGTGGACTGGTCCATGAGGTCACGAAGAGTCGGAGACGACTGAACGAATGAACAACAACAACAACAATTTTTCCATTGCTGTATCTTACTTTGCTGTATTATTTTGGTCTTGGCTTCATGCTAGCCGCCACGAGTGCCCTTCGAGGAGATGGTGGTGGGGTATAAATTATTATTATTATTATTATTATTATTATTATTATTATTATTCAAGTAATCAAGCAAGAAGTGACAAAGTGCATTACACCATCTTACCCAAACAGTTTTAAGATGTGGTTCACATTATCCTCCAGTATTTCATAATTGGAAATGTTTTTTTGTTCATTGATATCTTGTCCATTCTGGTACCAAGTTACTTCTGGTTTGGGATTGCCTGGAAACATAAAGACAAAAAGTGCTTTTCTACATGAATGTGCAAATATTGATGAAAACAGAATGGACCATTTTCGAGGTAGAGTAGAGTCTCAGCCAACATAAATGGGCTGGCAGAACGTTGGATCAATGAAAATGTTGGATAATAAGGAGGGATTAAAGAAAAGTCTATTAGATGTCAAATTATGTTATGATTTTACAAATTAAGCACCAAAAAATTATGTTTTACAACAAATCGACAGAAAAAGCAGTTCAATACATGGTAACATTATGTTGTAATTACTGTATTTATTAATTTAGCACCAAACCATCACAATGTATTGAAACCGCTGTGGATCTGAGAGGGAGGCAGACTGCATCGGATCATACAGAACATTGGATGAGCGAAGGTTGGATAAGCAAGACTCTACTGTATTGTATTTTATATATGTAAATATTTCAAAAATAACAAAATCCAAAATTCAAAGCACTTCTTATCCTAAGCATTTTGGATAAGGGATGCAACAATTCCAAGTAACACTGTGGGATTTGCTACCATAAGACCTCTTGGTTGTTGTGAGTTTAAAAAATAATAAAATTATGGAGGATAGAGCTTTATGTAGCTATTATTTATAATGAATATATCCTCTCTTTAATGTGAGATACATTATGACTTTGCACTGCAGTTGCTATGGAACATGAGGACAATGTTGTGCTGATTTCTGCTTTCTATAAACAAATGGTGGGCTGCTGTTTGAGCAGGATGGTAGCAAGATAAGTACCTGGTCTGAATTAGCATGCCTCTTCTTACATTGCTATTCTTCTCAAGTTCTCAATATACGTTTTGCAGATCCCAGGATTGGATTTTAATTGAAATCTAACTGAAGTAACATATTCTCACTTAAGCACCACACAAGGAGAAGATGTGCATCATCAACAAGAGAGCAAGAATGTCCATAGAGGAAGTATAATAAAGTTCAATATCTTAAAGGCATCAGACCCTACCTGATTTTGGAAACTAAGAAGAGTCAACCCTGATTAATATTTGGATGGGAGATCACTAATGGAGACCAACAACCTCATCACATGAGGTCCCTTTCAGCTGCATGCTCTGGTTCATCATAAAAGTATAGGCAAACAAGCGCATGCTGTCATGGCAGCAATATGGCAGGCTTCCTGAGTTGAATAGAAGTCAATGGGGGAAGCCAATGTTTCACCCCATGGGATAAGGATTCCAGTGAGTTGGAGTAGGGAGTGGGGTGACAAGTTCTCCATGCCCCCCCCCCCCGATGGGCACCCCCAGATTCACCCCAATGCATGGTGATTCCAGCAATCCATCTGATGAGGTTGCATGTGCTGAAAACTACATTTCAGAGGAAGGAACTGGCGTAACCACCTCTGAGGATTCTTTGGCTAAGAAAACCCTATGAAATTTGTGGAGCCACCTTAAGTCAATATATGACCTGATGACACATACAAACACATACATGCATGCATACAGAATACCTCATCACTATGTGGAAGACTGTGATGAGCTAATCTGTATATTTAAGACTTTATCACGTACTGGCATTGCAGGTGGATCATTACTTTTAGTGACAATCCCTATCCCATAACACTCTGTGTGTCCCACTATTGGGCTCCCTCCCCTCCCCCAATGATCAACTCATCAAGAATTCCCAATCCCACAAGGTTCTTGTCACCAATCTTGGTGTGATGGGTCTCTTTAAACAGAGGCAAGATGGCCATCTGTTGTGGGGTGCTTTGAATGTGATTTTCCTGCTTCTTGGCAGGGAGTTGGACTGGATGGTCCACAATGTCTCTCCCAATTTTATGATTCTTCTGTTTCCGTGCCAATATGACAGCATTAATGTGATATCAAACTGAGGTTCACTTCCTCTCTCCCTCTATTTTACCAAACTGATTGTTTTTCTTTTCTTTTGAACAGACCGTCTTTTGTTATATCGGTTTTGTGGCTGCCCTGATGTCCATATTGACATAACCTTAAATTATATTTGGAGTTGGGGGAATGAAACACACAATCCTGGAGCCTGTCACCAATCCTTTAACTATAATCAAATGATGGAGAGCATTAGGTTTGTACAACCCTAAAAGCCTGGCAATGTCACGTATTACCAGTTGCTAAAACTTCTCAGTGTAATATAAATCCTCAATATTAATTTCCTGTTAATCAGTTTCTAGGCAGCCATGACTCAAGTCCTGGATCTCCTGTGTAAACTCCCTGTGTGAAGAACTTGAAAGCTTACATTGTGACATTTTGGTTGGTCCTAATATAGGAATTAACATCTGTGACCTTTTTACTTTTACGTAAACCTGTGTCATCTATGAGTTGTTTGCTCAATCACAGCTAATGAAATAGGCTCAGTAGAGGTGTTTTATTAAACACAGTTACATACAGCTTGCTATTAATATAGGTATGAGGCAACTTAACTCTAATGCAGAGAGGGGGAGGATTTGACATCATGCTATGTTCATGATTGAGGTCTACTTAAGAAGAGACTTCACAAGTAACTCATTTTATTTTATTTATTTAGTACACTTGTATACCGCTAGTATCTCAGCCTAGAGCGGCGACTCACTGCGGTTTACAGCATTTAAAAACAACAATATTCAGATTAAAAATATAAAACACATACATATATAATACACAGTATTGGGCCACCAATACAGACCAATGCATCTCTTAAATGAAAATCATAATCCAATTCGTTGTCGGTAATTGCCTGTCCTTAATCAGAAACATCATCGCGTCGACTTAGCCGAACGCTTGCTCAAACATCCATGTCTTTAGTTTTTTCCGAAATATCATCAATGAGGAGGCTGATCTTATCTCTATAGGGAGGGCATTCCAAAGCCGCGGGGCCACCACAGAAAAGGCCCTATCTCTCGTTCCCGCCAACCGCACCTGTGAAGCAGGCGGGATAGAGAGAAGGGCCTCTCCCGAAGATCTTAGGGTCCTGGTGGGCTGATAGGCCGAGATTCATTGAAGCTGAATGAAGTACAGTTATAACCTTGTGCTCAGTTCTAACTATTGAGCCATTTCTAGAGACCATTTAGACATGAATCTGTGATTTTCTTAATTATATAGAACCCACTTGAATCAAACAACTGAAATAAGTAGCTGAGTCAGTAGTACTTACCAGAAATCTTGCAGGAGAATGTAGCATCTTCATTTTCTGGTACAGATGAAGATGCCAACATTGACAGAAAACAAGGAGCACTCTTAAGGGAAGATGATTCTGAGCCTGACATTATGCTATACGACTCTGATCTGAAAGTAAAATGAAAGCCTAAGACATTCTGTGCCTTTTAAGTGCTAGCTACTTTTTTATTTCGTATCAAAAGCATTGCATAAATTAGTATAAAACTGATAAAAATAGAAGGCACACAGGCAGCTAAATATCTTTTGACCAGAAATGGGCAACAGCAACGGCATTGTCTGTAGCCTCCAGCAATTCCTCCTCTGTACATGAGGCAGGGCATAATGGACAAGCATACAGATGCAGAGTTGTCTGTTCTGCTCCACAGTCATACAAGGTGTGGGATTCTTTTAGGTAGTGCTATTTTGCCAGGTTGTCTTTTGATCTGCCCACTCTGCTTCTGAGTCTATTCAGGGACTTCCAAGTTGCCCATTCTTGGTTTGCCCTTGGAGGAAGACCCTCACTGGGGGCCGTCCAGTTGGGATTTCCTGGTTTAGCTGCCCAGCTGCCCAGCTGCTGTTGCTGGGAGAACACCAAGAGGAGTGGTAGTTCTCATAAGCTTTTCCTTGATTTGGTCTACTGGGAGGAGGCTGGTAGCCATGTAGTGGGTGGCTTTCACAGTGTTCAACCTTATTTCTCTCGCATTTAGCAGCAACTTCCCATCGCACATCATGGCGGCAATGCCAGCTAGCTTGTAGAGTTTATCAACAGCTGTAGGTTTAAGACATCCTTTGATAATTCTGCATGTTTCGTTCAATGCTATGTTCACCTGTTTTGCGTGGGCAGACTTATGCCAAACAGGGCAGTTGAGTAAGACAAGGCCAGGGCTGGTGTTCTTATTAATTTTGGGTCTGCACCCCATGTGCTGCCAGTAAGTTTTTGCAAGATATTATTGCGTGCAGCTACTTTGTGCTTGGTGTCCAAGCAGTGTTTCCTATATGCTAGTGTTCGATCTAAGGTGACACCGAGATATTTAGGATGGAAACAATGTTCAAGCTCTTGACCTTCCCAGTGCTAGGCCTGTTTGATCAAGAAAAAATTTGTTTCTAAAATCGATTTGTAATTGGGGTGTTTTTTTGTTTCGATATTTAAAATAATTACAAAACTTTCCAAAAAAAAGTTTCGGTATTTACGAAATTTCGTAAATATTAACAAAACATTTTGTAAAGATGGGGCCTTTTTTTTTTCAATATTTTTTCAATATTTTTTAAATTTAATTATTAAATAATTTAGTAGAATAGGGAGGAGAAATTAAGGGAAGGCAGGCACTCACTCTGGCGGGCCCTCTCGCTCGCCGCTCGCCCTCTCGCTCGCCGCTCGCCCTCTCACTCGCCCTCTCGCTCGCCGCTCGCCCTCTCGCTCGCCGCTCGCCCTCTCACTCGCCCTCTCGCCGCTCGCCCTCTCGCTCGCCGCTCGCCCTCTCACTCGCCCTCTCGCTCGCCGCTCGCCCTCTCACTCGCCCTCTCGCTCGCCGCTCGCCCTCTCGCTCGCCGCTCGCCCTCTCACTCGCCCTCTCGCTCGCCCTCTCGCTCGCTTGCTCAGCCGGCGCGGAGAGAGGAGAGCTCCCAGCAAGCCAGGCGGCCATCTTACGTATTTCCGAAATGGACGGAAATACAAAATTTTTTGGCGCCTGCCGTTTCGATATTTAAAACCCTTCCGGGTTTGAAAATATGTTTTGTTATCGTTTCGTATATGCAAAAATTAACGAATGTTTAACGAATTAACGAATTAACGAACGAAACCGCACAGGCCTACTAGCTACTGCAACAAGTATTTTGTTTTCTGTGGCAGGCTACAAAATACAGTCACAGCATACCACCTACACATAGTGCTAAAAACTGTTGTTATTATTATTACAATTTTCCTTTGTAAATACTTTGGGAATAGTACCTCAATGAATAATGATTCTCTCTCTGGCTCTGTGTACAAGCCCATATAATGCAGTCTCATAATGCAGCCTATCTGTCATGAACTACATTGCCATATAATGCAGTTCAATGCAGTTAAACTGTGTCATGGAACTGCATTATATGGCAGTATAGATGGGCCCTGATCTCTCTCTGTTTCGCTGATACAGAAAAATATGGGTAATAATTATATATGCATATATACACAAAGATAAAATAATTTTTCACATAAGGCAAACACAGAAGGTTATATTCAAGGTATAGGTTGAGAACCCCTTATTTGGAGTTCCTAATCCAAAATCTACCAGAATTCAAAATTTTCCACATGGATAGCTGAGATAGCAATAGTTTTGCTTTCAGATAGTTCAATGTACTTTGCTCTATGCATAAAAGCACATTAAAAATAGTATTTTGTAAAATTTGGATTAAACTAGATTGTTTCAATTTAGTTCTGGAGCTGATCTAGACACTGAAAATAAGCAGAAGCAAGTTGGCCAAATAGGTATCCCACGTGACCATTTAAAGAAATAACCAGGTGGTACAGCATGGAAAAAGGGGAACTTTGCCCTCAATTTTGGGAGGGAGAATTCTGATTAATCGTATATCATCCCACTTTTTCGGTTGCTTTTAAAATGTCCCAGTTTCCCTCTCCATCTCCCTTTGTCATCAGCTGACTTTAATTGCTGCAAAGTATGTTCAAAGTACAAAAGTGGTTTGTACACAAATAATTTGGAGAGGGGAAAGAGAACCAGGAATTAGAGTCTTGTCCTTTCCAATAGACTGAGGCAAAAGCAAACTGCTTCCATCTCTTAGTTTATATGGTCTTCTTTGGTGATAACTATTGCTGTCTCGACAGGACACTAGTGCTGCTTGGCCACACGTGTTCCAATTTTCACCTGTCAAATGTTGAAGAGTATGGCTTGACTCATTTCCATTTCTACAGTGCACTCCAGGACATCTTGCTGGCACTATCCAATTGCAATACATATGGGACTGGATTATATGAGGTCATTGAAATTATATATTCAGTTACTTCATCCTGGCATCTCATCATTCTGTGTTAGTAGCCAACTATGACTTGGGAAAGTGGGCAGTTGTCAATTGTTGTCTGAATTGGTTTTGCAAAGGTTTTTCAGTTTATTTTAGTTCATTTTTATCTGTTTGTTTCCCCACACCCCAAAATAATTTAGTTTGAAAGGTGCACCAATTCCCAGGCCCAATGACTCCTAACTGTAAAAGGTATTGCTGGAGAGAAGGCAGGCAAAAAGACAAAATATTGTCTCAGGGTACATCTACACTGCAGAATCAATACAGTTTGACACCACTAACTGCCATGCCTTAATGTTATGGAATCCTTGGATTTGTAATTTGGTGAGGCACTATCACTCTTTGACAGAGAAGGCTAAAGACCTTGTAAAACTACAACTCTCATAATTCCATAGCATTCATTCTATGGTATAGATGCAGCAGAGGAGCCAGAGGATGCAGAAATGGTCTTCACTGTAGCACAAACAATTTCCAGAAGGTAAGACGAAGAATTAAGATGATCGGCAACTGATCTCAATTTACATTTTATAGAAGAAATTAAATTGCTCGGACACTAATTCAGAACAAGGATGTCATAAAGGGGGGAACTACATGCACATGTGTACTACAGCTACTTCACTCCAATCAAGGTGTTAGATTACAAGCCCGATCATCCCCAAACTGTGTGCCAAACTGGTGTGATGGTTTCATTCTTTCAAACATGAAAACAGGCATCGGGGAAGCAGCATCAAAAGTAAAAAAGGACCATGGAAGAAGGAGACATAGCCCTCCCTTGTATTCTCTTCAATACAATTCTCACCCCCAATTTTCCTCCATGAAAAAAAAAAGTTATACTATCTTCCACTATCTTCCCTAAAAGCATAGTGGAAGATAAGTTTACATCAGTGTTTCTCAACCTTCCTAATGCCACAACCCCATAATATGGTTCCTCATGTTGTGATGACCCCAGCCATAATATAATTTTCATTGCTACTTCATAACTGTAATTTTGCTAGCGTTATGAATTGTGATGTAAATATCTGATATGCAGGGTGTATTTTCAGTCACTGGATCAAATTTGGCCTAAATACCAATACACCCAAATTTGAATACTGGTGTGGTTGGGTGGGTGAGGATTGATTTTGTCATTTATAGTTCACCTACAATCAAAGAGCATTCTGAACTCCACCAATGATGGAATTGAATCAAACTTGGCACACAGAACTCCCATGACCAACAGAAAATATCAGAAAGCTTTGTTGGGCATCGACCTTGAATATTTGAGTTGTAATTCACCTATATCCAGAAAACACTCTGCACTCAAACAATAATATATCTGGGCCAAACTTGGCATGGATACTCAATATGCCCAAATGTGAAAACTGGTGGAGTTTTGGGAAAATAGACCTTGACATTTGGGAGTTGTAGTTGCTGGGATTACTTCACCTACAATCATAGAGCATTCTGAACCCCACCAACGATAGAATTGGGCCAAACTTCCCACACAGAACCCCCATGACCAACAGAAAATACTGTGTTTTCTGATGGTCTTTGATGACCCCTCTGACATCCTCCTTGTGACCCCCCCCCCCCGGGGTCCCGACTCTCAGGTTGAGAAATGCTGTTTTAAGTGAAAGAGGGGAAAGATGGTGCAGACATTATTATGCATTCTTCTGATCCAACCAGCAGCCTTCCAAAAAGTTTTTCCATGACAAAATGAAAGAAAAATGTGTCAGAGCTCATTCATGTCATTGTATGTCAGATCCCTCAATGCCAGTGATGGATTATATTTATGAAAGGCAGACAGATCAAATCACACAGTGAGTGCAAATGAATGAACTGCACATAGGGAATGATCATATCTACAACAGATGGCATTTTAACACTGGGGACTGTTTCCATCTGGGTAGACTGACAGAATTAGTGTAGGTAGGTACTAACAAATGGGATCTCTACACATCCCTGTCCTTGCAACAGGACAAAGGCTAAAACCATAATTGAGAAGCAGGGAACTAACACTAATCTAGGCCACTATGAACCTTTGAAGGGTGGTAATAATATAGCTCTGTGTCCAAATTAATCCATGCAGGTGGTGCTTGGAAACCAGGACTCATGTGAGGTCTGGAGCCTGGGAAAAAGAAAGAGTAGCAAGACCATACGTTTGTATTTGCCATGGTTTATTTCAATCAGCTGCTATTTTAATCAAATGCTGGCAGCTGCACTCAATCATTCAGGCTTCCTTTACGCATTCAGTAATGTTGCATAGAGTTCCTATGTATATATTATTGCCTCTCACTCATCCAAAACCAGGTATCTGTGGATTTTTCTCCCTCTGAGTTCACTGGCAGAGAGAGGCATAGTATCACTTGGAGCTCTGAAGATCACCTGGGAAGGAATCCCACTGGAGCATTGCAGCGCACCCAAATACCTGGGAGTCTCTCTGGATCGTGCTCTTACCTACAAGAAGCATTGCCTGAACATCAAGCAAAAAGTGGGTGCTAGAAACAATATCATACGAAAGCTGACTGACACAACCTGGGGATCACAACCAGATACAGTGAAGACATCCGCCCTTGCGCTGTGCTACTCTGCTGCTGAGTATGCATGCCCAGTGTGGAACACATCTCACCACACTAAAACAGTGGATGTGGCTCTTAATGAGACATGACGCATTATCACGGGGTGTCTGTGCCCTACACCACTGGAGAAATTACACTGCTTAGCCGGTATTGCACCACCTGACATCCGCCGGGAAGTAGCAGCCAAAAGTGAAAGGACCAAGGCAGAGACATCTCCAGCTCATCCTCTGTTTGGGTATCAGCCAGCAGGTCAACGACTTAAATCTAGAAATAAGATCTACAGAGATACTTGCTGGAACACCTCAGCAAGCGAGAGTCCAAAGGTGGCAGGCTCAGATCCAGAGCCTCAACCAATGGCTGATACCAAATGAGAGACTCCCCCCTGGGCACACAGAGGACTGGGCGACTTGGAAGACGCTGAACAGACTGCGTTCTGGCACCACAAGATGCAGAGCCAACCTTCAGAAATGGGGCTACAAAGTGGAATCCTCTATATGCGAATGTGGACCACCTGCTGCAATGCAACGTGAGCCCTGCCACATGCACAATGGAGGACCTTCTTGCAGCAACACCAGAAGCACTCCAAGTGGCCACATACTGGTCAAAGGACATTTAACCAACTACCAAACTCACAAATGCTGTATTTTATCTGTTTGTTTGCTTTATTCTGTTAAAAATGTAATATAATTGACTGGTTGATCTGACATGTCAAATAAAAAATACTGTACCTCTTTTCCATCTGCTCAGAGGACATCTCATGTTGAATCTTGTTCTTTCAATAGGCATGAGCTATGGCAGTGTTCCCCCTTCACTCCTGCTCCTATGTTGACAAAACAGCTGGAGAGCCGAGAAGTTGAGGGTGGGTAATAGCAACTGGGCCAAGACCACCTAGTGAGTTCCTAACTGGGATGAAGTCTGAATTAGGGAAAGGCTGGCTGCTTTCATATTCACATCACTGTCAAATAAAAGCCTGTCTTCTGATCAGCACCAGGTCATATTCTGTACAGGAGGACAGATGTCAATACTAACCAGGGATGCACTGGTTCTCTGTTTATGTCTCTTAACCACAATATGTCTTGGCCTCAGCAGTGCGGGTTCTGGTGCTGCATCAAAAATCATAGGAGCTGCAGTATAGTGTTGTTTAATGAGGCACAACACCCTTTGACAGAGAAGAGTTGTAATACTACAACCCCTTTAAGTATTATGGCTCAATGGTATGAAATCCTGGGAGCTATAGTTTGGTGACACACCAGAAGAGACGGCTAAACATCTTGTAAAATTAGATGCTTTTTCTTACACTAGTGCTGACACCTTTCTGATATCAACTTCAGGAAATACATCAAATACATTCCATGATTCCATAGCTTTGAGCCATGATGGTAAAGTGGTGTCAAACTGCTTTAATTCCACAGTGTAGCTGCAACCAATAATAGCCACATACTTCTGGACAATACTTCTGACACTTCTACCCCACAGAGGTATGATTCCAACTATATCATAGAAAATATGATAACTGATTTGAGGTCATAGGGTAGTAACTGAAATAGAGAAGTAAATACAGCAGCCCACCCAATTGAGTTTCCTGGCTTTCTTGAAAGAAGCCCAGAATTAAAATGGTATAAAACACAGTGAGAGAGAGAGAGAGAGAGATGGAAATGACATGCAAACAGCTGCAACTTTTAGCACCTCTCTTTCCCACAACCCTAACCTGATCCTTAATATTTTGAGGGTTTCCATAGTTATTTTAAAAAGTTTATGCAACAACTGAAATAGTTGTTAAGAGGAAAATATGAGGAGCAATTTAAATGCAAGTAGCTGTTTTGATTGCCTTTTCTTTGTGGCGCAGGAAAAAGGGAAAGGAAATAACTCTCTGCGTTTTGCAATCAAGTGTGTATTCTTCTCCATGCAAAGCAGAATAATTACATGTATACACTTAATTTACCTGTTTGTTAATTCATGTCTTGAAAATGTACTCTGGAGCAAATGCTAATTCATTGAAATAATGTTATCACTTAGCTACAAATAATAAAGAGTTTTTATCATTTCCAATGTTGCTGTTAATTTATGCAGTAAGTTCTCTCATAGTCTCTCTCAAAATAGGCAAAATAATTAGCAGGTGCTTCATCTCAGATAGAAGATAATATTTATTGGGGTTTTTTTTAAAAAAAAAAACAAACCTATATTCTCTGGAGAATAGTTTGTGCTGCACCGCTGTCAAAGTTTTTGTACACAAAATGATATGTTTTTAATGAACATATTCCTGCAAGTTATATAGATAATGAGAATCTTTTGTAATGATATGACTTCAAAGGTGTAGTCATCTAGGCAAAAGTATGATAGCTGGGACCCAGTGCTGGTAATGCTACAATGGTTGTGTAATGGGGCTCTGAATTAGAGAAGGGAACATGTGTGCCAGATACAGCACCACGTGCGTGAGAGACCGCATGCAGTGAGAGACACAACTACGACAGAGTCGACTAGGTAGCTCGGTAGAAAGTGGGGGGGGGGGCACAGCCAAGCATACTGATGAAGGCTATCTGGAGATCCCATGCAAGGTAGTTCGGTAGAAAGGGGGAGGGAAAACAGCCAAGCATACTGATGTAGGCTATCCGGAGATCGTATGCAAACACGTTCAAAAACGTTGTTGTGTTGGAAGGAAGGATAGAAAGGAGGGGAGAAATATGAGCAGTGGTGAAAAATGAATCAAATCCAGTCACTCTTACATTACTTCACTGTTATCTTGTTCCACATGTGTTACATTACTTAACTGGTATCCTGCCACAGGTGCGCCTCTCACTTGGTGTGCTGCCTGGAACACGTGTTCCCTTCTCTAATTCAGAGCCGCATTACGCAACCAGCGTAACGCTACCAGGACTGGGTCCCAGCTATCATACTTGATAGAACAAATGTGATTTGATACCACTCTAACTGCCATGGCTTAATTATATGGACTCATGGCATTGTAGTATTATATCTTTAGCCTTCTCTATCTAAGAATGATTCCATAACATTGAGCCAGGGTAGTTAAAGTGATATCAAACTGCATTCATTCTACAGTTTAGCTACAATCATTTCTCTGGAGAATGCAATCAGTTTGATAACCTCTTGCAACAAGTATAATGAAGCACTTGTTATGAATAGCTTTTCAAAAACTTTAAACCAGGTTCTTTTTATTGGGAAGAAGGAAGGAAACCTTATATTGATAGTGGACTCCTCATAAAGGTTCTCCAGAGAGTTAGGGCAACATGTGGAATGGCACTGAATTAGGGCAGGTGTCCCCAAACTTTTTAAGTGGAAGACTGGTTCACAGTATCTCAGACTGTTGGGGGAATGGACTTTAATTGTGTATTGGTGCTCCATGCATACGGCCTATGTCGCATGCATTGACATATGCCGCATGCACACGCTGCTGCTGCTGCTGCTACCACCACGAGCATGCACTGTGCATGCATGCAGTAGTGTTAGGGACAAGGGAAAAGCTTTGGTGGGTCAGATTCAGGATGCAGTCCCCGGGATTAGGAAGTTCAGAGGAAAGAAACATCGTATCTCCTGTTGCATTTTGAAGGCCCCCTGACCCAAAGGAGAGTATTTGGGATAGGCTTGATGGCTGCCTACTTCCATCCTTTTTCTGCACCCAACCCATTTATTTGGAGAACTGGAGCTTTAAAAAAACCAAGGAATCAAAACACAACAGTGGTGCGCTGTTCAACTATTTCTGTACAGTTGTTCTATTCCATTGTTTCTCAACCTGGGGTTCGGTACGCCTTGTGGGGTCGTAAAGGGGGTGTTGCCAAAGACCATCAGAAAACACAGTATTTTCTGTTGATCATGGAGGTTCTGTGTGGGAAGTTTGGCGAAATTCTGTCATTGATGGGGTTCAGGATGATCTTTGATTGTAGATGAACTATAAATCCCAGCAACTACAACTTCCAAATGTCAAGGACTATTTTTCCCAAACTCCACCAGTGTTCACATTTGGGCATATTGAGTATTCGTACAAAGTTTGGTCCAGATCTATCATTGTTTGAGTCCATAGTGCTCTCTGGATGGAGGTGAACTACAACTCTCGAACTCAAGGTCAATGCCCACCAAACCCTTCCAGTATTTCTCTTGTCATGGGAGTTCTGTGTGCCACGTTTGGTTCAATTCCATCATTGGTGGAGTTCACAATGCTCTTTGTGATAAATCTCAGCAACTACAACTCCCAAATGACAAAATCAATCTCCCTTGCCTAGTATTCACATTTGGGCGTGTCGGATGCTTGAGCCAAATTTGGTCCAGTGAATGAAAAACATCCTGCATATGGGATGTTTACATTACGATTCATAACAGCAGCAAAATGACAGTTATGGAGTAGCAACCAAAATAATTTTATAGATGGGGTTCACCACAATATGAGGAATTGTATTCAGGGGTTGCCACATTAGGAAGATTGAGAAACACTGCTCTATTCTGTTCCAGTGAAAATATGCAAGGGTTAAATTTGTACTCCCCAATTGTATCTCAGTAAATTAATAAATTTGAAAACTGCTTCTGTTTTTTCTTTCTTTCTCACTTACTTTGTCTCCTAGCCATTGATAGAAATGCAATATCACAGCCTTACTACAGAATTCACTTTAAAATCATCATCATTGATAGAAATGGAACATCATAGCCTAACTACAGAATTCTAATTTAATTTTACTATTCTCCAAATTCGTGAATGATGATAATAACAGTAATACTTGCAGATTATTGAAATATGAGGACTATTGCCTATGCATATTTTAAGAGGAGCTCATGAAATTCAGTTGATCACAGACACATGCTAATCCTGTCTTATTCTATTTTTAAATGCTCATCATGTAACTGTATCTGATACATTCAACATGTGCCGATTACTCGGCCTGCGTTTTGGGTAAGTACACATTATATATATTTAAGAAAATACTTGTTTAATTTCTCAGAGATCTCATAGAATGAAGGATCAAGTATAATATATATTTTCACATTCTTAATATCTATGATTGCAGCTATAGTTTTGATGTAGACACAGCCTGCTGACTTTATTTTCTGTCTCCATTTCCCACCAACTTTATTTGACAATTACCTTGAGCAAAAATTTAAGAGTGATTTGAGGATATCCAAAAAAGCTGAAAAAATGTGAATGGAGTAAGGCAAATGTTAGTAATTGATTGCAAGTTATATATAACAATGCTGATTAACTACAGGATTTAGAGTGCTCCAGATATATCCAAATGAAATCAAGATTTAGACATTGGTATTCTGATGTAAGAAAAAAAGAGGACACAAACACAGCAAACTAACAGCATACAGCAAACTATGATCTCTCTGTTAACTACAATGTTAAGCGTTCAAACTTACATTGGTATAGTCTATAAGGAAAAGCTTGTTGTGATATACCGTATACAAATGGAGGATTTGTTCTTCTGCTGAAGTGGAGCTCTTTGAGAAAACCAGGTTGTGTAAGTAATTCCTTCTTGTGTCAAGAGAGGCTGGAATACCAATGTTGTTTTGCTGGGTCTCATCATATCACCGCGCATCTGATCGGGTGGTCTATTTCATCACGCGACAGCAGGTGACTTCTCCCACGAAGATCTTGGCGGGAGACAGCCCTTCAGCTCCAATATTCTCCCTGACAGAATATTTTAAAAGGAACCTCTTTGCTATTTAGCACAAAGAGAGCTGGTATTAAATGTATTGCCTTTTCAAATCAAGAATCCCAGCTTTAATTCACAAGCATGTTCTTCATTATCTGCTTGCTTGTTTGAATAGAAATTAATCCCCTTGGAGTCTCCAGTTGCATATCTTGAGTTCTAGACAGGTGGGAAGAAATAGGAAATACTAGTACTATTAATCCAGGAAACTAAAGAGACTTAACTGTTACCAACAGGGGGGAAAAACAATTTGTAAGCATTTACAAAGATGAACATGAAAATTTAGGTAAGCACCTAGGGAATGCAGCAAGAGCTGAAGAATATATTTTTATCATTCTTGGAAATTTAGGTGTAATAAATATAAAAGAATAAATGCAAAATTGCACATCTAAAATAATATTATTAGCAATATTTTGATACCCCTAGTGGTTTTCTAATTGCAGTTACAGAGAAACTGTCAAACCAAAAGTAGAAGATGACAAGTTTTATTTTGCTATCATAAATTATCCAGGGATGCATCTACAATGAAGAATTTATGCAGTTTGATAAGTTAGAAGGCACAATAATCAAGTTTGTAGACAACACCAAATTGGGAGGGATAGCGTCTAGGTCCAGGGAAGTAATGCTACCCCTCTATTCCACTTTGGTTAGACCACACCTGGAATATTGTGTCCAATTCTGGGCACCACAATTCAAGAGAGATATTGACAAGCTGGAATGTGTCCAGAGGAGGGCGACTAAAATGTTCAAGGGTCTGGAGAACAAGCCCTATGAGGAGCGGCTTAAGGAGCTGGGCATGTTTAGCCTGAAGAAGAGAAGGCTGAGAGGAGACATGATAGCCATGTATAAGTATGTGAGACAGGCCCGTAGCCAGGATTTTGATTTGGGGGGAGCTGAGTTTGATTGGGGGGGGGGGGGCTGAGTCTGAGTGAAAGAGGGTCTACCCTAGCAAACCTTTTGTATCGTTACCCCAATACCCCCATGCATATGGGATATATTGAGCATGGTGATCAGATCATGATATGAATAAACATAACAGTTTAAATAATGTACCAAGTAAGGCCTTCTCGCGGACGACCATGAGAATTTGGGAGGGGGCTGAAGCCCCTCAAGCCCCAAATCTATGTGAGAGGAAGTCATAGGGAGGAGGGAGCAAGCTTGTTTTCTGCTTCCCTGGAGACTAGGACGCAGAACAATGGCTTCAAACTACAAGAAAGGAGATTCCATCTGAACATTAGGAAGGACTTCCTGACTGTGAGAGCTGTTCAGCAGTGGAACTCTCTGCCCCGGAGTGTGGTGGAGGCTCCTTCTTTGGAAGCTTTTAAACAGAGGCTGGATGGCCATCTGTCGGGGGTGCTTTGAATGCAATTTTCCTGCTTCTTGGCAGAATGGGGTTGGACTGGATGGCCATGAGGTCTCTTCCAACTCTATGATTCCAAGTTTTTAAACTTTGTGCTTTGTCAAATACATTGTTTCGCTCCTGACATGATAATAAATCCATACCCAGGGCCTTCCCTGCAGGTGGAGGCGGCTCCTCTCCTGTCTATGGGAGGGAGAAGTAACCCGCAGGTTTGGCAGGGCGAGGCTTCTCTCTCTCTCTTGGGTTTCCTGTTCGGAGGGACTTTCCCCCTTTTGCCTCTTCCTGGAGCCAAGCGACCCCGCCTCCAGTCCCGCCCGGCCGGGGGAGTTTCTCTCGCCCGCCCTTCCTTTCGGTTTCCATGCAAACTCTTGGCTTCCGATGTAGCTCTGCTGCGCCGGGAGGCCGCAAAGGATGGCCGGGTCGGGACCGGGACCGGGACCTGCCTCCTCTTCCTCCTCTTCCTCTTGCTCCAACTCTCTGCCGCTGCAGCGCCTGCCGGGGCCCCTCCTGACTTTGCTCAGCGACTCGCTGGACCGGGCGCCGCCGGGCAAAGGCTGGAGGGAGCTGGCCCAAGTCGCCAGCAGCCAAGGCGGGCCCAGGCTCAGGCTCAGGTGAGGCGCCTGCTTCAGGATCCAAGGCGGGACTTCTCCAACTAAGGAACCTAAGAACTTTCCCAAGTTAGAGTCCAAGGTCGGGCCCTGTCACATCCAACTGGTGAAGGATGCAAGCGGGAAGGAACTAGGGGAAAGTTAGTTTCCCAGCTCAGAGGGTGCTTCTACTCCAGGCATGGGCAAACTTCAGCCCTCCCTCCAGGTGTTTTTGGACTCCAACTCCCATAATTCCTAAGAGCCGGTAGGGGAAAGTTCCTTAAGATGCAGCGGCTAAAAAAGCCAATGGGATTTTGGCCTGCATCAGTAAGAGTCTAGTGTCTAGATCCAGGGAAGTCATGCTACCCCTGTATTCTGCCTTGGTCAGACCACACCTGGAATCACAGTGTCCAATTCTGGGCACTGCAATTGAAGGGAGATGTTGACAAGCTGGAATGCGTCCAGAGGAGGGCAGCTAAAATGATCAACAAGCCCTATGAGGAGCGGCTTAAAGAGCTGGTCATGTTTACCCTGCTGAAGAGAAGGCTGAGAGTTGACATGATGAGGCCCATGCACTGTGGTCCTGTCTGGCATGTCAGTGGGAATTGTAGAGGTTTTCCTGTATGGCTACAATTTGTGGTCTTACTGCAATTCTCAGCATGTGTGTTGAAATAAATATTTACTAAAGGATCCTGTGAATCCTAATTGCCCCCTGTGTCTTTGCAGAGCTCAGTACTCTGCCTTTGGTGCATCTATGCTGTAGAATATCATACCGTTTGACACCCCTTTATCTGCATTGGCTAAATGCTATAAAACCATGGGAGTTGTTGTTATACAAGGCCTTGAGCCCTCTCTGTCAAAAGGCTGTTCCACATAGCCATCTAACCCAGAGTAGCAAGGCAGAATAACCCACAATATCTGCTTTGAACTGGGTTACCTGCGTCCACACTGCCATATATCCCAGTTCAAAGCAGATAATGTGGGATTTTATTTAGTTGTGTGATAGGGGCCTCCATAGATTACAACTCCTGTGATTCCACAATATTACTCCATAATAGTTGAAGTGGTGTCAAACTGCATTGATTCCTCCTTGTAGCTGCACACCTGTCCCAAGAAGGACGATTTTTGCCATTCAATCACTTTTAACAGATGCAGGGATATAGCATCCCTAAGGGGAGATTCCTCTCGTTGTATCGGCATGAATCACATCTCCAACTCGTGCAGATACAAAGGTGGTGGGCTTTTCCAAGCTGAATTAACATTTTTAAAGCACTGAGCGGCTGAACTTGTTGACCGAAAGGTCACAGGTTCGAATCTGGGGAGTGGCGTGAGCTCCTGCTGTCAGCCCCAGCTTCTGCCAACCTAGCAGTTTGAAAACATGCCAAATGTGAGTAGATCAATAGGTACCGCTTCAGCGGGAAGGTAAAGGTGCTTCGTGCCGTCATTCCGGCCACATGACCTTGGAGGTGTCTATGGACAATGATGGCTCTTTGGCTTAGAAATGGAGATGAGCACCCCCCCCCCCCCAGAGTCGGACATGACTGGACTTAATGTCAGGGGAAAACCTTTACCTTTACCCTATTGTAAATAGCAAAAGCTATCTCTGTACTCTTAACACAGGGGTGACAATGYTTGACCTTCRAGATTATTGTAGAAAWAATGCAGTTTGATGACACTTTAACGGCCATGGCTCAATGCTGTGGGAGCATGGGAGATGTAGTTTGGTGAGGCACTAGCATACTTTGGCAGAAAACATCGAAGGCCTTGTAGAACTACAGCTGCTAGGATTCAATCAACACACACAATGTTTTGGTTGATACAGTGTATGAGACAGTAGTATTTGTTTCCCACATTTCTCATGTGTATGTAAACATACTTTCCAACTTGTTTTTGTTTTGTTTTATGTTTTGCCACTTTTTGCAGCTCTCCAGAACTGGAGCAATGCTCTCTCCAAGTATTGGAGCCTGAAGGCAGTCCCAGCAGGGGCCTCCTTCAGCTGATGGGCGAAAGGGGCTGCACTGTGCTGGAACTGACTGAAATGATGCAGGCTCTGAAACATACTGAAGCACTTCAGTATCTCAATCCTCCAAGTGAGTTTGGTTTTCAAGATCATCCATGTGTCTTTGTTAAACATCCTTTTAAAGATGGGCTGTGCCAGATTTCCCCAACCTCACCCTTTGCACTGTAGTGATTGTGGGAAATTCCAGACAGGTAAAAATAAACTACTTTACCCTGGAATTCATTGTCATGGGTTGTGGTGATATTTGTCATCATGGATGACTTTACAGGGGGATTATATACATTCATGGCTGCTAGCCTGGAAAGATGTGCTATGTGGCTCTGGCAACCAGGGTTTGAATCCCCACTTGTCCATAGAGCAGTGTTTCTCAACCTGGGGGTCAGGACCCCTGAAGGGGTCACCAGGGGGTGTCAGAGGGGTTGCCAAAAGCCATCAGAAAACATAGTATTTTCTGTTGGTCATGGTGGTTCCCTGTGTAAAGTTTGGCCAAATTCTATCATTGGTGAGGTTCGGAATGATCTTTGATTGTAGATGAACTATGAATCCCAGCAACTACAACTCCCAAATGTCAAAGTCTATTTTTCCCAAACTCCACCAGTGTTCACATTTTAGTATTCATGCCAAGTTTGGTCCAAATCCATCATTGTTTGAGTCCATAGTGCTCTCTGGATGTAGGTGAACTACAACTCCGAAACTCAAGTTCACTGTCTGCCAAACCCTTCCAATATTTTCTGTTGGTCATGGGAGTTCTGTTTGCCAAGTTTGGTTCAATTCCATTGTTGGTGGAGTTCAGAATGCTCTTTGATTGTAGGTGAACTATAAATCCCAGCAACTATAATTCCCAAATGACAAGATCAGTCCCATCTCCAACCTCACCAGTATGCAAATTTGGGCTTATCGGGTATTTGTGCCCAATTTGATCCAGTGTTTGAAAGTACATCCTTCATATCAGATATTTATATTATGGTTTATAACAGTAGCAAAATTACAGTTATGAAGTAGCAAGAATTAATGTTATGGTTGGAGTCACCACAACATGAAGAACTATATTAAGGGGTTGCGGCATTAGGAAGGTTGAGAATCAAGTGACACTGATCACATACTCTCAGCCTCAGAAGAAGACAAAGACAAACCCTCTCTGAACAAAGCCTGTCAAGAAGACCACATGCTAAGTTTGTCTTAGGGCAGTGGTTCCCAACCTGGGGTCCCCATATGTTTTTGGCCTACAACTCCCAGAAATCCCAGCCAGTTTAGCAGCTGTTAGGATTTCTGGGAATTGAAGGTCAAAAACATCTGGGGACTCCAGGTTGGGAACCACTGCCTTAGGGACACCATGAGTTGGAAACTATTTGAAGGCACCCAACAGTGTATACCATGTTCTTTAAGCAGGAAGAAACTAGCAAAAAGGTATCTGAAGATTCCTTGTCTTGAATATACTCACTATATGTAACCTAGTGTCTCTCAAAGACCAAATTTAATGAGAGTATACAGATATATTGAAGTTAAAATATAAGGGAGGGGGCTTTCAAAAGCAGTAAGCAACTACAAAGGTGGTTCAGTGCTTAGGAAAGGGTTGAATGCTCATTATCTCAATGGAAGATCTTGTCTTCAAATGCAGAGCTGGCATTGCAGTGAGTCACAAAGAGATAAGCTAGACATTTTATGTAGAAAGCACTTTCCCTCTTTTAAGGCATTGAGCAAATCGTTTCTTAGGGTGTGTCTACACAAGCCATTTACCCCATGCGAAACCAGAGCGGAGTACTCCAGATCAGCCCCAGGGGAGTTTGCAAGGGCAGCCTCTGAGCCATTGTGGTGGCACGGGGGTGTCTGCATGGTCAAGCACCATGCCATCCCAGTAGTGAGAGGGAATGCACACTGGCCATTGACACTGAACCCCATTTGGCAACGTGGGATGGCCACGCTTACCATCACCCTCTTTTCACTGCCGTAACAGTGATCATAGAGCTGATACTTGCCAAAGCACTAGTGTGACTTGGAGAGGGTAGTGGGAAAAGAACACTCCCTACTTTCCCCTCTCTCCAATTCTGCTGGTGCTTTGGGAAGCGATGACCATGAGCAGTTTTGTGCTCCTTGGTTGCCACTATGATGGGGACAAGACAGTGGCAGTAAGTGACTCAGAATAGGATGGCATCTTCTTTTGACATTTTTAAGCAGAGGCTGCATGATCATTGGTTAGGAGTGCTTTGATTGTATTTTCCTGCATGGCAGAGAGTTGAACTAGATGGCCCTACGGGGTCTCTCCAAAACCCGTGGTTCCATAGCTTTGAAGATCCTGTTCCAATTCAGTTTTGAATTGGAATGGGCCCAACTGTTTCAATGTGGTTAATGTGTGAAGACATTTCAGGGTATTAGGTAATGCCTTAAGTGGCATTGTCTGACATGAAGAGTGAATTGTAACCTGTGGATGACAGATTAAAGTGATGAGGATGCCGGAGGGATCCGTCCTGGGCCCACTTCTGTTCAACATCTTTATCAATGACTTAGATGAAGGGTTATAAGGCATGATCATCAAGTTTGCAGACAACACCAAATGGGTTGTTGTTCATTTGTTCAGTCATCTCCGACTCTTCGTGACCTCATGGACCAGCCCACGCCAGAGCTCCCTGTCGGCCGTCACCACCCCCAGCTCCTTCAAGGTCAGTCCAGTCACTTCAAGGATGCCATCCATCCATCTTGCCCTTGATCGCCCCTCTTCCTTTTTCCTTCCACTTTCCCCAGCATAATTGTCTTCTCCAGGCTTTGCTGTCTCCTCACTGGTTGGATCTTCTCGCAGTCCAAGGCACTCTCAGAACTTTCCTCCAACACCACATCTCAAAAGCATCTATCTTCCTTCGCTCAGCCTTCCCTAAGGTCCAGCTCTCACATCCGTAGGTTACTACACGGAATACCATGGCTTTGACTAGGCGGATCTTTGTTGCCAGTCTGATGTCTCTACTCTTCACTATTTTATCGAGACTGGACATTGCTCTCCTCCCAAGAAGTAAGCGTCTTCTGATGTCCTGGTCACAGTCTGCATCTGCAGTAATCTTTGCACCTAGAAATACAAAGTCTGTCACGGCCTCCACGGTTTCTCCCTCTATTTTCCAGTTGTCAATCATTCTTGTTGCCATAATCTTTGATGTTTAGCTGCAACCCAGCTTTTGCGCTTTCTTCTTTCACCTTGATTAGAAGGCTCCTCAGCTCCTCCTCGCTTTCGGCCATCAGAGTGGTGTCATCCGCATATATGAGGTTGTTAATGTTTCTTCCAGCAATTTTCACCCCAGCTTTGCATTCATCAAGCCCCGCACATCGCATGATGTGTTCTGCATACAAGTTAAAAAGGTTGGGTGAGAGTATGCAGCCTTGCCGTACGCCTTTCCCAATCTTGAACCAGTCTGTTGTTCCGTGGTCAATTCTGACTGTTGCTACTTGGTCCTTGTACAGATTCCTCAGGAGAGAGACAAGGTGGCTTGGGATGCCCATCCCACTAAGAACTTGCCACAATTTATTATGATCCACACAGTCAAAGGCTTTAGAATAGGCAATGAAGCAGAAGTAGATGTTTTTCTGAAACTCCCTGCCTTTCTCCATTATCCAGCGGATATTGGCAATCTGGTCTCTCGTTCCTCTGCCTTTTCCAAACCCAGCTTGAACATCTGGCAACTCTCGCTCCATGTATTGCTGGAGTCTTCCTTGCAGGATCTTGAGCATTACCTTACTGGCATGAGAAATAAGGGCCACTGTACGGAAGTTTGAGCAGTCTTTCGCACCAAATGGGAGGGATAGCCAATATTCTAAGAGACAGGAGCAGAATTAGAGAGATGACTGGCCAAATTAGAGAGATGATTGGCCAACGAACAAATTAGAGAGATGATTGGCCAAAGCTAACAAAATGAAGTTCAACAGTGACAAATGCAAGAGATTCCACTTAGGCAGAAAAAAAATGAAATGCAAAGATACAGAATGGGGGACTCCTGGCTATAGAGCAGTACATGTGAAAAAGATCTTGGGGTCCTCGTGGACAGGAAGGTGAACATGAGCCAACAATGTGAAGAAAGCCAACGCGATTTTGGTCTGCATCAGTAGGAGTCTAATGTCTAGATCCAGGGAAGTCATGCTACCCCTCTATTCTGCCTTGGTTAGACCACACCTGGAATATTGTGTCCAATTCTGGGCACCACAATTGAAGCAAGATGTTGACATGTTGGAATGTGTCCAGAGGAGGGCAGCTAAAATGATCAAGGGTCTGGAGAACAAACTGTATGAGGAGTGGCTTAAAGACCAGGGCATGTTTAGCCTGCAGAATAGAAGCCTGAGAGGAGACATGATGAGGTCCATGTATAAGTATGTGTGGGGAAGTCATAGGGAGGAGGGAGCAAGCTTGTTTTCTGCTGCCCTGCAGAATAGGAGGCGGAACAATGGCTTCAAACCACAGGAAAGAAGATTCTACCTGAATATTAGGAAGAACTTCCTGACTGTGAGAGTTGTTCCACACTGGAACTCTCTGCCCAGAAGTGTGTTAGAGGCTTATAAGCAGAGGCTGGATGGCCATCTGTTGGGGGTGCTTTGCGATTTTCCTGCTTCTTGGCAGAATGGGGTTGGACTGGATGGCCCATGAAGTCTTTTCCAACTCCCTGATTCTATGAGACTCCCTTCACCCCCACCTCATTTGGCCTGAAAGGCTGTTAGGAATTGTGGGAGTTGAAGTCCAAAACACCTGGGGGGGGGGGGCAAAGTTTTCCCTTGCCTGCTGTACAGCATGGGTAATTCTTATAGTATTGCTGGGTTTCTCTCTCCTTCTTTAACATGCTAAACATTTTACATTCCATGGAACACAAATAATGGTGTGAAGATCTGGAAAAATATGGGAAGTTTCAAGAGAAAACCCTTTTCTCAATCTTTGAGGGATGGGGTGCAGGGAGGAACTCTTCTATTTCCTATCCTAGATTAGTTATCAACCACAGGCCATCCAGCTAAATGGGTCTGGCACATCCTTGTTTGTGACTGAATTAAACAAGAATGTGTTTTTCTTTGTTTCTTGATATGTACGAGTATCATGTAGCCTAGGAGTTCTGTTGAAAGCGGCAGCTATTCATGTATATAAGAAGTAGAACTAACAGTGATTCAAAGAGAGCAAATGGAAGTGCTGTCTGCTAATGTATTGTAAACACAGAGGGTCAACATTTTCATAATGGTAATTTTACTCTGTTGATTTAAAGTCTAAAATTCAGGCAATCATTTTCCTAGTGGGTTTCAAATAACGTGTTAAGAGATTTACATCTAGTTATGCATTGTCCCTTAATTCGTGTTATTTGTTTTTATATTGATATTGTCATGAAACTCTGTAAATTTTTCTACAGCAGGAAACCAATTTCTGTAATGGGTTGTTGTAGGTTTTTTTGGGCTGTATGGCCATGTTCTAGAAGCATTCTCTCCTGATGTTTTGCCTGCATCTATGGCAGGTTAAGACGTCACAACCTCTGAGGATGCCTGACATAGATGCAGGTGAAATGTCAGGAGAGAATGCTTCTAGAACATGGCCATACAGCCCGAAAAACCTAGAACAACCCAGTGATTCCGGCCATGAAAGCCTTTGACAATTTCTGTAATCATTGCTAATGCAAATGCAGCAGTCTTTACAAATTGAATGAGCAATGATTGAAGCTCAGATGTCAGAACAGGGACTTTAAAACTGGAGTCAGGCAAATCATATGTGGAAGTTATATAACAAAACTCAGGTTTGAATGTTGTGTTCTGCTGTACAAATGCATTCATGGTGTAGAGATTCTCATACTGTGTCTGTATTCTTAGTGGAATAGCACCTTATATAGTTTTATTAGTTAGTTAATGTTTAGGGTAATATTTGTCTTGCAGTATGCTGTGCTACTGTTTGCATGTTTCTAAATTATTTCAAATAATTGGGCTTTGTTTGCACCCTGCAGATTGGGAACGTTAGTAAAATTAACCAAAGGCTATATATTATGTTCTTCTCCTGAGGCAGGCTCCTTATATTTTCGATGCAGGAGGCAAGAGTTTGGATTCAGCACAAAATGCCCCAAACATAATCCTGAAACCACCTCTTAGAGAGCAAATTTGCCATCAACAAAGGGTGTACTGGAGCATAATGACTTAAAATTAGGTGTTTTTCATCTTCAATTTTATAATATTCATGTTGGAATTTTGAAAATAAGTTACTGTGTTGGAAGTAGGTAGAGAAAACAGAGTCTGTTTATATTACATATTAATGGCACATGAAATATTTACAGTGTATAGGGATTGGTTTCACAGAAAATACATTGTTTTCTTCCAGCTGGACTTCATGATTATTGTGTGTGTGAGTGAGTGCGTGTGTACACATACACATACACACTTTATTTATATTCTGCTCTAGCTCCCTAAGGAGACTCCAGACAGATTGCAGAATACATATATGGCAAGCGTTCAATGCCATTACACAATTAACAGTGGTAAAGGCTTTTTCCATTTCTGGCATCTGGAGGCTGTGCTCGATTCCAACCATGGGGGGTGCTGTCGTTCCATCTTCCATGGACATCCTCCCAATCAAATAGCTGGCATGTCCTTATGGGCGCCTTGTAATTACCTCCCTGCTTAAGGCAGTACTTATTCATCTGCTCACATTTCTGTTTTTAATCTCCTAGGTGAGCAGAAGCTGGGACTGACGACGGGTGCTCACCCTGACCCGGGCTTGAACTGCCAACCTTTTGATAGGCAGGATTTTCTGCAGCATAGCGGTTTAACCCGTTGTGCTAAGCCCAGCCGTTCATTATATTCATTTTTTAAAATTTTGGATTAAAAGTATGGATTTAAATGTGCATTATCATTGAACATGCTTGTCCACTATTCCCTGCCTCATGTACAGAGGAAGAATTGTTGGAGGCTACAGACAATACCATTGCTGTTGCCCGTTTTTGGTTAAAAGATATTTGTCCACTTCTGCTCTTTCTATTTTTATCAATTTTATACTAATTTATGCAATGCTTTTGATACAAATAAATAAATAAGTGTTGAACATGTATATATTTTGTGCCTTTTTAGCACTTTGTTCTCAATGTTTGTATGCCTTTGATTCTAATTTGTCTTGTAAGTGAAACAAACATCAGTCTTTTAAATGAGTTGATGTGTTATATTTAGTAATTTTTAAAGTATCAAGAAGAATAAGTTTTTTTTGCATTAAAAATAACTTATATCAAGCCTTCTTCTTCTTATTTTATAGGTATAAAGATTGTTCTAGAACCAGAATCTCTGACAGCCATATCTGGTCAAATGGTGAAGATGAGTTGCTGGGCAGCTGGTTATCCACTTCTTCATTATCAGTGGTTTAAAGGGGATAAAATGGTAAATAAAACATATGAAGGTCTCAGTACACAGAGAATGTTGATAATTAAAGTAGGAATAAAAAAACATACCTTTTAGAACAGAAGGCATCCTCAGTTGTGTCTTCCATTTCATGCTCAAAATGAACAACACAAGACCCATGAATATTTCTGCGACCGTGGTTGAATATTGTTAACATACTTGACAGTTCCGATTTTCTTTTAAAATAATTTCCCAGTCTTAAGACTTCTGGTGATTTTGAAATTCTAATAAGGTAAAGTTAAAATTTTTCCCCTGAGATTAAGTCCAGTCATGTCCAACTCTGGGGGTTGGCGCTCATCTCCATTTCTAAGCCGAAGAGCTAGCGTTGTCCGTAGACAACTCCAAGGTCATGTGGCTAGCATGACTGCATGGAGCGCCGTTACTTTCCCACCAAGGAAGGTACCTATTGCTCTACTCACATTTGCATGTTTTTGAACTGCTAGGTTGGTAGAAGCTGGGGCTAACAGCGGGAGCTCACGCTGCTCCCAGGATTGAAACCTGCGACCTTTTGGTAAGCAAGTTCAATAGCTCAGCGGTTTAACCCGTTGTGCCACCGGGGACTCCATAAATTATTATTAATAATAATAATAATAATAATAATAATAATAATAATAATTTTTTTTTATGTTTTGCCCTATCTCCTCAGGAGGATTCAGGATGGATTTTAATATACAATAAGGCAAACATTCAATGCCTCAGTAAACCAACAAGTATACTGACATAATAATACAGAATAACCCCACATATGGAAACAACTTAGAATCCAACATCTATCAATTAAATAAATCACAATCAATCAAAAAATATATAGTGACATAAAACCTGAACATAAAACAACTAAAGTTCACAAAGTTGTGTGGGTTGGTTGTGTGGCCAGTGATGTTAACTGGGTTAACATGGACTGACAAAGTAAAGTAAATTGTAACAGTTGTACCATTAAGTTTTAGAAATGTCATGTGGCTAAATTGGTTGTTCATCAGTCAACGTCTCTAGTTTTAAAAATATTCTTATTAATGTTTTATCACAAGTCAAAGGTTCCAGTCTCAGAACAAAAGTATTGCCTTTGGAGGATAGTTTGAAAGACTTCATGAAAAGGATGTGGGTTTTATGTTGGTAGCATTCAAATAAAATACAAATATTAATTGTTGCCCTTTGGGTCAAAGCATTTTCATTATAAAACATTAGCACTGAATAGATACCTGCCACTTCCTTATGATCTTATTGTTGACAACCACTTATATCAGAGAAAACATTAAATTAATCACTGCTGATGGCAAAGTGTTCTTCTACACCTTTATTTAGACAGTAGGGCCACCAGGGCTTTGCGATATTCTGGGGAGGCCCTACTCTCGATCCCGCCTGCTTCTCAAGCACGGTTGGCGGGGATGAGAGATAGGGCCTTCTCGGTGGTGGCCCCTCGGCTGTGGAACGCCCTTCCCACGGACATTAGGCTAGCACCATCTCTAATGGTATTCCGTAAAAAAGTTAAGACCTGGTTGTTTGAGCAGGCGTTCAAATAATTAGTACAATAATTGGTAATGAACATAGGAATGGAAAATGGTTGACGAGTCTGGATTATGTTTTTGTGGATGAGATGATAGTGATTAGTTATTGTAATAAGTGTTTATTAATTGTGTGCTGCACGGGATTGTTAACTGTTTTATATCTGGCATTGAATTTCTGCTGTTCTGTTGGTTGTGAACCGCTGTGAGTTGCCTTCGGGCTGAGAACAGCGTTATATAAGGAAAGTAAATAAATAAATAAATAAATTTATTTAGTAAAATACTTTTAAACTCGCCCTGTAGGTGTTACGGTATTAAAAGGCATTCCATAATTGGGATACGATAACCAAAGTCAAGGGTCCCCTGGTGGCGCAGCGGGTTAAACTGCCAAGCTGCTGAACTTGCTGACCGAAAGGTCGGTGGTTTGAATCTGGGGAGTGGGGTGACCTCCCACTGTTAGGCCTGTCTGGAGAGGCCCTGCTCTCGGTCCCACCGGCCTCGCAAGCGCGTCTGGTGGGGACGAGGGACAGGGCCTTCTCGGTGGTGGCCCCTCGGCTCTGGAACTCTCTCCCACTGGAGATCAGAACCGCCCCGTCTATCCTGACATTTAGGAAACAGGTGAAGACTTGGTTATGGAGACAGGCATTCGACGAGTGAGCCAACACCCTGAGATATGGAAGGAGGATGATGAGCAATGATTTTAGTATGACGACTGACCATTATAGTTATTGATTGTAATTGCTGTTTTAATGTTTTACTGTAATATGCATTATGATGTTTTATTGACTGTATGTGATATTATGGTTGGAAACCGGTCTGAGTCCCTCAAGAGAGGTGAGAAGGTCGGTATACAAAACTTTTAAATAAATAAATAAATAATTCTGGCAACTTAGTAGTTTGAAAACAGGCAAATGTGAGTAGATCAATAGGTACCACTTCTGCAGGAAGGTAACAATGTTCCATACAGTCATGCTGGCCACATGACCTGGAGGTATCTACGGACAATGCTGGCTCTTTCACTTAGAAATGAAGATGAGCACCACGTTCCAGAGTCGGACACGACTAGACTTAATGTCAGGGGAAAGCTTTACCTTTACTTAACCAAAGTTGAATGTTTACATTTGTTAGTATGGATAATACACTGTACAGTTTTTTTCCCTTCATTTGCTCACATAGCTTCTGAGGATTCAGGATTGCCCATTCAAAATAGGTACTTTGTCTCTTTGAACATAAAATATAAAAATAACATTACTGATGTTGCACAGAGAGACACCTATAGCCATTTTTGGTTGCAGTCCTAGGTGTTTTTCTAAGTGCCTTACAAGGGGAGAAAAAACCAATGTGGCTTATTGGCTTATTAAATGATTGAATGTGTCACCCTAAGCTCATATTTCTGTCAAAGAGTGACCACAAGGTGCTCTGGCCCTGTACCACAAATCATAACGTGTCGTTTGGAGTTAAGGCTTTAAAAAGCAATTACATTGCATTCAGCATGAATGAAAAAGTCCGATTGCTATAGGGCAAAATTGCCACCACTCTGTTTTGAGTTCTGCTGTGGCCATTTCTTCCTTCCAGCGGACATCGTGCTATAACATGATTGCCCTTTTTATAGATCTTGATGGCGACATCAGTTGATAAAAGCAATTGAAAAATGAGTTAAAATCAATACTGGCTTTAAGGTGATGATGCTGGATAACCTTTTATCTGGTTTCTGAAAAGTACATGGGAAATACCAGTGAACAATACTGAAAGAAAACACTGTTTCCAAATAAATAAAATAGTACAGTGTTATTAGCAAGTAATAATAAGCTGTCAAGTGTTTGTGCCTTGATGAATCATGGTTATTAATCCTTGGAAATAATAGGGAGTATCAGTAGCACAGTGGGTTAAATTGCTGAGCTGCTGAACTTGCTGGTCGATAGGTTGCAGGTTCGAATCCGGAGACCTGCATGAGCTCCTGCTGTTAGCCCCTGCTTCTGCCAACCTAGCAGTTCGAAAACATGCAAATGTGAGTAGATCAATAGGTACTGCTCCAGCTGGAAGGTAATGTTGCTCCATGCAGTCATGCCTTGGAGGTGTCTATGAACAATGCCAGCTCTTCAGCTTAGAAATGGAGATGACTGAGCACCAATCCCCAGAGTCGGACACAACTGGACTTAATCTCAGGGGAAAACCTTTACCTTTACTGTCAAATAATGTTCTGAAATACCTTTAGCTTAAGAATATTAAATTATTATTTCTGCCACACTCTTAAAATCTGGCAAATCTGGCAGATAATTCATTAGAATGAAGCCTTTTGATAGTATAGCCTCATAAATGTGGTTGTTAGCTCACAAATGCAAGAACCAGACGCAAATATTTGTGTTGTTAAAATTGAGAAATGGCTGTAATGTCATTCATAACCTGAGCTCTGGCATTTCTTGGGAAAGTTATAATGACTTGCCCAAGGCTGACTAACAAATGTGTCCCCAAACAATAGTCCATTTCACTCAGCATTCATTGACGCATGAAGTGCCAAGGACTAATGATATTTATTGCCACTTCCTCCATGCTTTCCTTGTCACTGAACACTTGTGCATGTTCTGTCTTTTTCACCTACTATTTGTATGTAACTACATTCAGTTCAGTATCAAGAGTGTTTTAGAAATTGCATCTTCTCACTAATTCTCATTGAAATGCAATGGACTACGTGTTGGATTTATACTGGAGACATCTTGGTTTCAGTTTTTGCTCCACCAGAAAAAAAAAATGGCAGATAGCCTTGGGCAAGTCCTCATCTTCAGCCATCACACTGAATGGTTGTCGTGCTAAGATGAGGTTTTTTTTTTTATTTTTTGGGAGAGGAATGGAATGCAAGATGCTAAAAAAGGTGCTATTCTGAAAATGTTGATTGAAGTTTTGTTCTCCTTCGGATGCCAAGTATTCCTGTGTATTCTTCCTCAATTTTTGCAGTTCCTTCTAAGCTGTCTTGCTTTGATCTCACGCACCTAGGTTCCACATGGGAATTCCCCAGAACTGATGTTCAACCAGGTGAGCGTGGATGACGCTGGGTTCTACATATGTCGAGTCAACAGTGATTTTTCCTATGGGTTCAGCCAATGGGCACGGCTGGATGTTTCTGAAGGACAAGGAGCTTGTCATGGTGAGTTGTAAAAACTTTACATTCAGTGATGCAACTACTTACCATTCTTTTTTTTTAACCCCAAGAGTGGAAAATGATCAGCAAGCACAGCTTGGGACAGGGTCACAAACACTGAGTTTAAAATTTTCACAGCTACTTGCTGTGATGGTTTTGTGTGTGTGTGTGTGTGTGTGTGTGTGTGTGTGTGTGTGTGATAAGTGACTTAAGAAACTGCAAGTGCCAGGGCTTCCCAGTTCTCGGTGTCTATGCCACAGTTTTTAAGGTTAGCTTTAAGCCCATCTTTCAATCACTTTTCCTGTCCACCAACATTACATTTCCCATTCTTGAATTCGGAGTATAGTAAGTTTTTTGGGAGATTGTGATCGGGCATTTGGACAACGTGGCCAGTCCAGCGGAGTTGATGGCAAAGGAGCATCGCTTCAATGCTGGTGGTCTTTACTTCTTCCAACATGCTGACATTTGTCTGCCTTTCTTCTCAAGAGATTTGCAGGATTTTTCAGAGGCAACGTGGATGGAATCGTTCCAGGAATTTAGTGTCCACATTTCGCAGGCATATAGCAGGATTGGGAGGACAATTATCATAACTCTACACTTATTGCTCTGAAAATAATGCTTTTTGTGGCTTGCTCCCAGGAACAGCTTTCTGTGACCTTTTGTTTTACTGAAATACGTTAATGGCAGGCACTTTCCTGCCCTCAGTTCTCCTTTTCTGCAGACACTGCTCTGTACTTCTAGTTTCACAAGAGTATTTTTGTCTCGTTACTTCTCATTTAATCACAGTCTGGCAATACTACGATTAATTTGTTGGTGTTTCAACAAAAGGCAATTGTTTCATAACTCTTGAGCCAGTGTGGTTTGCATTTTGATAGAATTCCCAACAGCCTAAAATCAATGAGCCATCTCGAAATCTCCAAATGAAGGATATATATTTAATCAGAGGGCCATTAATTATGGTAATGGCCTGCTTGTAAAATTTTAGTGAGGATATTAGCATACAGTTACAGGCTAAAAGGATTGGAAATATTTTGTTTTATGATAGCACCCTATATCCATGCAAAAAAAGGAGGAAAACAGCTGTTTGTATTTGGGTTACTGTGAGTTTTCCGGGCTGTATGGCCATGTTTCAAAAGCACTCTCTCCTGACGTTTTGCCCACATCTATGGCAGGCATCCTTAGAGGTTGTAAGTTTGTATTTGCATTGTAAGTTGTGGAAATCATGCCTTTTAGCCTTAAGTTACTATGGCTACACAACAGCAATTTTCTTTTTAAAAAATCTATTTTCCTGTCCAGCTATTCAAATGTGAACTTGGTATCCTTGCCTAAATATACTGTGTTCACACTGATACTGATTGCCATTCATATGCTCATATGTTCTAACATTAAAAACCGTGTTGCTCCTTGTTGTTTTTGATTGTTACTATTAGTTTAATACTGTGGTTCCCAGCCGTGGGTCCTCCAGGTGTTTTGGATTTCAGCTCCCACAATTCCTAACAGCTGCTAAGATGGTACAGATTTCTGGGAGTTGAAGTCCAAAACACTCAGAGGACCAAAGGTTGGAAACCACTGGTTTAGTGGGAAACATTTCACTTTGGATGGGGATATTTAGATGCTATGGTATAAATCCAGTAGCTAATCCCAACCATAGAAAGGCAAAAGTATGATAGCTGGGACCCAATGCCAAGACAGTGCAGCGAGTGAGAGATGCAGGTACAACAGAGTCGTAACAAGATAGTTCACCAGAAGGGAGGGCAGAAAGGGGGGAACAACAAACAGCCAAGCATAGTGCTTAAGGCTATCCGGATATCATATGCAAATACATTCAAATATGTAACGTCTTCGCTTCTCTAATTCTGACCCCTGTCGTGCAACCAGCAATGGGTCCCAGCTATCATACTTTTGCCCATGGAAAATCTATTGAAGCTATGGGATCTACATGGCAGTTGGTTCACCATTAGGTAATTGAATCAATGGGTCTACTGAAATTTGGATAATAATTGGATTTTGACAACTTTGTTTTTCTGTTTCTGGTTGAAAAAGTTGTAAGTTGGGACTGTCACTCTTTGGCAAAATCATGAGAAGACATGACTCACTAGAAAAGACAATGGTGTTTAGCAAGATATACGTATATACTCAAGTATGAGCCGAGTTTTCAAGCCCTTTTTTAGGTTGAAAAAGCCCCCCTTGGCTTATACTTGAGTCAAGCTATTCATTATTTTGCTCTGTTATTATTTTATTACATTTATTTTTTTACTTTATTTACTATTATTATGATTACATTTATTATTTTACTCTATTATTGTTGTTATTAGGGTAAAGGTAAAGGTTTTTCCAACATTAAGTCTAGTCGCATCTGACTCTGGGGTGTGGTGCTCATCTCCATTTCTAAGCTGAAGAGCCGGCGTTGTCTATAGACACCTCCAAGGTCATGTGGCTGGCATTACTGTAAGACCTCAGCAAGGCTATTGATAGCAGAGTGATTTGGAAGTCTCTTATTCATAGGACTAGCTGTCCCCTGCCACGCGTTGCTGTGGCCCACATGGGGGTTCTGTGTGGGAAGTTTGGCCCAATTCTATCATTGGTGGGGTTCAGAATACTCTTTGATTGTAGGTGAACTATAAATCCCAGCAACTACAACTCCCAAATGTCAAGATTCTATTTTCCCCAAACTCCACCAGTGTTCACATTTGGGCATATTGAGTATTCTGTAGGTTTGGTCCAGATCCATCGTTGTTTGAGTCCACAGTGCTCTCTGGATGTAGGTGAACTACAACTCCAAAACTACATGCCCACCAAACCCTTCCAGTATTTTCTGTTGGTCATGGGAGAACTGTGTGCCAAGTTTGGTTCAATTCCATCGTTGGTGGGTTCAGAATGCTCTTTGATTGTAGGTGAATTATAAATCCCAGCAACTACAACTCCCAAATGACAAAATCAATTTTTGAGTGAAGGACATACATTGGGTTGTTAGGTGTCTTGTGTCCAAATTTGGTGTCAATTCGTCCAGTGGTTTTTGAGTTCTGTTAATCCCACAAACTAACATTACATTTTTATTTATATAGATTGTCATTAGTCAAAGTTGATTCGATGGCAGTTAATAACAATAAAGCTTTACTATCAGGCACCAAGGTGAATACTAGCTCTGGATAGCCTTTATCCGTGTTTTCAAAGACACTTTGCAACTCTGGATTTACATTTTGGTTTCTTGATTGCAGTTGAAGAAGGGGAAAGGTTAAAGTGGTTAAGTGATTGGGAAACATTACCTTTGCACCAACATTATACGAGAAAGCAAGTTTTGTGAAATGATTTAGAAGCAAATGTCATAGAAGTGCAGTAACTGCCATAGGAATGAATGACCAAATGTGATTGGTCAGATTATTTGTAGGAACTCAAGGGAGACTCTCTAACTATTCATATAATATTGTAGCAGAAAGTAATCAGCATAAAGTTTCTGTTTCTAGTATTTCTAATTCCTAATATTTATTGACGTCATTGCAGACAATGCAAAGGAGGTATTTAAGTGTCTCCTGTGAAGTCAGCCTATTCATTACATGTGTCAAACGCTGGACCCAGTTTAACCTTGTCTGGTAGTTTTACGTGATCCATAAAAGGAGCGTCTGGGACTGTGAGGAGACCAAAGGGCTCCAAGGCATGCAGTTCATGTTGATGAACCTTTAATCCCAAGTTTCTGACAGGATCTGTAGCAAATATAGTGAATGTCTGGATTGTCTAAATCTTTTCACTGATGCACAATGATGTGATTGACCACAGCAACTGACTTGAAAATGCCTGGCAGTTTCTACTTTCATTGTGTAATTAAACAGTCCACTCTGTTTTGCCTGATTCCACAAATGCATAAAATCTTGCTACTGTCTATCCTTGCATGAGAACCATGTAAGGGTTTTTAATTATTATTTAATCATGCTATTTATTTCATATCAAAAGCATTGCATAAATTAATATAAAACTGCTAAAAATAGAAGGAGCACAAGTGGCTAAATATCTTCTGACCAAAAACGGGCAACAGTGACCATATTGTCTGTAGCCTCAAACAATTCTTTCTTTGTACATGAGGCAGGACATTGCAAACAAGCATACAGATGCAGAATTGTTTGTTCTGCTCCATAGTCACACAAGGTGGAGGATTCGGTAAAAGTATGATAGCTGGGGCCGAGTTCTGGTAGTTCTACGCTGATTCCGCAACGTTGGTTCTGAATGAGGAACATGTGTGTGACCATGTGGTCGAGAGAGCATCCAGAGTGAGACCAGGCAGAGTGAGAGACGCAGACGGATTCCTTTACTTCCCTTAAGCACAATCCTCCCCTGTTTATTGTTCTTCCCCTTTCTGCCCCTCTTTCTGTTACCCCTCCTTTCTTACCTGTGATGGGGTCATTTTCCATTCCTCTATTCTGAACCACCTTGCTCAAGTAGTGTATCGTTGGGTCCCAGCTATCATACTATCACTGACCTGTTAAATTACTTCACTGTTATCTGTCCCTCCTGCATTAACTGAGTTCAGTGGTATCCTGCCGCCCCATTATGCTATTAGCATTGGCGAAGCAGCGTTATGGAATGAGCGTAGCGGTACCAGCAATCGGTCCCAGCTATCATACTTTTACTGAGGATGCTTCTAGGTAGTGCCATTTTGCCAGGTTGTCTTTTGATCTGTCTACTCCACTTCTGAACCTGTTCAGGGACTTCCAAGTTGTCAATTCTTGCTTTGCCCCTGGTGGCCATCCAATTGGGATTTCCTAGTTTAGCTGCCCAACAGTACGTTAAGAGGAGTGGTGGTTCTCATGAAACTTTTCCTTGATTTGAATCTACTGGGAGGAGGCTGATAGCCGTGCAGTGGGTGGCTTTCATAGTGTTCAACCTTATTTATCTCATAGTTAGCAGCAACTTCCCGTCGCACATTGGGGGGGGGGATACTATCTAGCTTGTAGAGCTTATCAACAGGTGTAGGTTTAAGACATCCTGTGATTATTCTGTATGTTTCTGTAAGTTCACCTGCTTCGCATGGGCAGACTTGTGCCAAACAGGGTAGGTATACTTGGCATCTGAGTAAGATAAGGTCAGGGTTGATATTCTTATTAATTTTGGGTCTGCACCCCATGCGCTATTACTAAGTTTCCACAGGATGTTATTGTGTGCAGCTTCTTTGTGTTCATGTAGTGTTTCATATATGTTAGTGTTCAATCTAAGGTGACACCAAGATATTTAGAATGGAAACAATGTTCAGGCTCTTGACCTTTGCAGATAACTTTCAATTTCCTGTTGGCTTCATGGTTCTGTAAGTGGCAAACACTTTTGCTTGTGCTGTTAGGCCAAGGTCATCAGTATATATAAAGCTCTTTGTGAGTGGTGGCTGTAGCTGATCGCTAGTAAAGATGTTACACAAGGTTAACATATAACAATGTTATAAGCATATACTAATTATTTTCAGATATTAGCAGATGGAGCACAACATTGTTCTGTGGCTGAGCTCTCTTTCAGAGGCTCTGGCAAAGAAATAACATGGGAGTTAAATAATTATTGGCAGCATTTCAGACCTGAGATTGCTCTTCAGAAATTGAGCAATTAAGGACCTAACTTAATCTTCCTATGGGAGGGGTTTGTGGTTTGGGTGCAGCCACAGAAAAGTCCGTGCATCACACTCTGACTGATCAAAACTTGTTTATGTGTTGTGGGGCATATGAATATACTGTGGTAAAGATAAACGATGAGCATCTTCATCAAGCCAGGTTGCCAGAGGTTTTAGAGATAAGAGCTCATACCTTGCATTAGGATTTAAAACAATTTAAGAAGCCGTGCTGTTGGCTTGAAAAGCACATATCAGAAAGTGTACTTTCCAAGCACCTTTCAAGGTCTCCCTCCTGATAAAATATGTTGGGGCATTTGTCAAATGAAATGACTACTGCATTACACGAATTAGGTCCCAGCGTATGAGTCCATCTGTAGACTTTAGCAGTTCTGCAAAGAATTAACATTGCTGTCAGCCTTAATATTGATTAACAGTACTTTGTGGACTGTTACGTAATTCCAAAAAAAAAAAAAAAAGAACCCTTCTCAGGGGCTGCAACTAAACTGGAGAAAATGTCTAGGTTGGCACCTTCTTTTGGAGTATTTTCCAGTATGTTGGGAGTCTGAGCAGGTCTTTGTTTTATCAGTATAATTATTATTAAAGGTATCATATTTTAGCTGCTATTGACTACCTCAAGGGATGTCATAAATAACTAGTATTAATCACAATTTTTTTAATTGCTTGTGTTTTATAGACGTATGTATTGACTTTTGATATTCAGGGGTAACCCTTCTCCCTGACATCTTGTTTTTGGGAACACAAAAATTAGTTTGGCACAGAGGATATCTAATAATGTGCCTCCTTGCTCACAGTCTGTCACATCATTAAAATTTATGAGTTAGATTTTCAGATTGAAGAATTTAATGTTCTGGATCAGTGGTTCTCAATCTGTGGGTTCCCAGATGTTTTGGCCTTCTCTCCCAGAAATCCCAACAGCTGGTAAACTGGCTCGAATTTCTGGGAGTTGTAGGCCAAAACACGGGGGGACCCACAGGTTGAGAACCACTGTTCTAGAGCCTTAGGTGTTCTGTTTTGCTAGTCTTGAATGTTTGTTCAACTGTATGCCTTAGAACTGATTAAATGATTCATGTAGCATAAGTATGTGCATTTATGATCAGTGTCCACACAGGGTCCCTAGAAGAATATCAAAACATCTCCTAATAGCACTTATTTACATCTCGTCAGTAAGTGCTGTTAGAAGATGTTTTGATATTCTTCTAGGGACCCTGTGTGGACACTGATCATAAAGGCACATACTTATGCTACATGTGTCATGACTAAGGAAATACAAGTTGCTTTGACACAAAGTGTAACACAGATGTGGTGTATTATTTTCTGTGCCTCTCAAAAACTGAATCCTCTGAATCCTTTTAGATTTTGTTTCTTGGTGCTAGACACCAGTATAACAGCCTCTCTAATCACTGTAATAATAATATTTCATTGCACGAACCCTCTTCATTGGATAGACTTATGACCTTGCCTGGATTGTTTCACCTCTGTTTCATTTCTGAAACAGTCAAGGCTGCCAGAAACATCAGGTGCATATGAAGAACATGACACATTTAAATCTCTACACCACTTATCAGGTTTCTTTGCTTGCTACTGTATATTGAAAGCTAACTTGAAGTCCTAAAAAAGCAGAGGTGCCTGTTTTATCATTAGAAAAAAATCCAAAATCCATATTGCAATATTGTCAATGGCTTTAATGACAATCACTGGGTTGTTGTGAGTTTTCCGGGCTGTATGGCCATGTTTCAGAAGCATTCTCTCCTGACGTTTCACCTGCATCTATGGCAGGCATCCTCAGAGGTTGTGAGTTTGTGAGGATCTCACAACCTCTGAGGATGCCTGCCATAGATGCAGGTGAAACATCAGGAGAGAATGCTTCTGGAACATGGCCATATAGCCCAGAAAACTCACAATAATCCATATTGCAATAATATTACTTCTACAAATGCCGCCTCTAATTTTCTTTATCCAGTTACATGCTGGATAAGGAGAGGAAGTAAAACTTGGAAGTCATGTAGTCTGCATGTTATTTTGAGACATAATGTGCTTTACAAAATGTAGAATCAAATTCTCTTCTTGCTTTCCCTTTTCAGGGATCCTAGGAGTAAAACCTACTACAGTTACATCAATTAGCAAGCCACATTTAACGGTCTCCCCACCAGATCTCAGCATAATATGGAAATTCTATTACATAGCATCAGGCTATTTAATCATTTGTGCCTTCTTTTAATTTGATTGTACTTTGCTGAATATGTTGACTATTCGGTAATGAATTGCCGTAGCATAGGTTGTCTAATCAGTCCTTAAATCATCGATGAGCATTTTAACTGTGTTGCTTCATCATAATGATGTATGATGTATAGCTTCTTTGCAACTTGTTCAATCTTTATAAAATGTGAGTAGTGCTCTTCTCTCCCATTTGTTTTATAACTTGTCATAGATAAAACCAAAACCTTTATCCCAGCACTCTTTTTTAATTTCCCCCCTCTTTTTGAAATCCAAGGTGGAAAATCAATTGCAGTTGAATGCAGTGAAGGTAAAGTCAAATGCATGTTGTAAAGCTTATTCATGAACCTCGCATGCTGAAAACTTGGGGAATTCTGGTATCTGTTGCTAAAACATAATTCTGCACATGTTGAACTATGTTATATTAAATACTGATGTAATATATTCTCATATTCGTGGCTGGTGGTGTTATTTCTTCTCTACCCACTAATGAAACAAAATTCATCCTTGTCTTCACTACAAATATATATCTGCTTTATCTGCATATTGTTCTGAAGAGATTGGAATGAAATGTAACCTTTAATCAGACAGGATCATCAAGTTTGCAGATGTCACCAAATTGAGAGGGGTAGCTAATACCTTAGAAGACAGAAGCAGGATTCAAAATGATCTAAACAGATTTGAGAGATGGGCCAAAACTAACAAAATGAAGTTCAACAGAGACAAATGCAAGATGCTCCACTTAGGCAGAAAAAATGAAATGCAAAGATACAGAATGGGAGACTTAGCTCAACAGGAGTACGTGTGAAAAAGATCTTGGAGTCCTCGTGGACAACAAGTTAAACATGAGCCAACAACAGCATGCGGCGGCAAAGAAAGCCAATGGGATTTGGGCCTTCATAAATAGGAGCTTAGTGTCTAGATCCAGGAAAGTCATGCTACCCCTCTATTCTGCCTTGGTCAGACCACACCTGGAATCACACTATGTCCAATTCTGGGCACCACAATTGAAGGGAGATGTTGACAAGCTGGAATGTGTCCAGAAGAGGCGACGAATATGATCAAGGGTCTGGAGAACAAGCCCTTTGAGGAACAGCTTTAAGAGCTGAGGATGTTTAGCCTGCAGAAGAGAGTGCTGAGAGGAGACATGATGAGGGCCATGTATAAATATGTGAGGGGAAGTCATAGGGAGGAGGGAGCAAGCTTGTTTTCTTCTGCCATGGAGACTAAGGCACAGAACAATGGCTTCAAACCACAGTTAGGAAGAACTTCCTAAATGTGAAAGCTGTTCAGCAGTGGAACTCTCTGTCCCAGAGTGTGGTGGAGCCTCTTTCTTTCAAGGCTTTTAAACCAAGGTTGGATGGCCATCTGTCAGAGGTGCTTTAAATGTGATTTTCTGCTTCTTGGAAGGGGGTTGGACTGGATGGCCCATGACTCTATGATTCTATCTTCCTTCAGTTTTCAGTTTGCTGTAAGATCTAACAAAATCTTGCTCACAGATATAAAAATGTTTTAATGTTTACTAAATGCATGTGTACTAATCTTCTGTATTCTGTTTCAGAGGACTTGAGCTGTTTAGGAAGACCTGGTAAGTCTTCCTAAACATCATGTTTCTAATTGTCATATCATGTTTTCTAATTGTACTTTATGGATATTAGGTGCTACAAGATAATTTAGTATCTTAGCTGCTGCTGAAACAATTTGCCTCCATTTTTATTGTTTTCAATTAACATCTCCAACAGTTCAATGTGTGCCAGCTATTTTAAAAGCAGTTTTGTATACCATCTGCATGTTTTCATTAAGAATGACCTGTACTTTTTTAGGTATTGTGGAAACATCAAATTAAAAGCACTTGAGAGGTAAAAAGAAACAGGCCAGACAGCTGAATTTATGTCCTGTCATTTCTGTGCCACTTATTGTCAGGCCAAACATATCATTTAATCACAAGGCTATCCAGAAGATAATTTGGAAAGATGGTACGACATCAAATTATCCTTTAGCTTTCATGGCATCATAAAGTGGATCTGAATAACCAAATGCAAAATAGGTGTCCATGATGTAAGCCATCTGTGATATAAACCATCAGGTGTTCAGTAATTCCATGGTATCAGATAATGATTCCATGCAGGATTGTGCCAAGCATTTTAGTTCCCAAAATGGCTGTTTAAAAGTCATGTCAAGCCTTCTGTGCTACAGAAGTACATACTTGCTTTTTTGCCAAGTGCTACTGTAGCTTCCAAAATATTCGAAGATATTATGTATAATCGGGCTTCCACAGCCTGGTGTCCTCTAGATATGTTTGCTGGGCCTGATGAGAATTATAGTTCAGTGCATCAGGAGAATACCAGATTGCAGAAAGCTGATAAATTGCTGTGCTTCGTGGATCGTTGTGAAAGTAATAAGTATTGCTTGCCGGAGCATGTTTTTATTGGTGCCTTGAAATTGCAAGGAGTGCAGTTACAGAAAAAGCCACTCTCGTAGAGCAAAAAGATTGGCTTCTGGTGTTTTTTTTTAAAGACACCATGTTTCTCATCTTTGAAAAGGTGGTCAATTATATATATGATAGCTACATGTGACATGTAAAGGTAAAAGTTTCCCCTTGACATTAAGTCCAGTCATGCCCGACTCTGGGGGGTAGTGCTCATCTCCATTTCTGAGCCGAAGAGCCAGTGTTATCCGTAGGCACCTCCAAGGCCGACATGACTGCATTGAGCACCATTATCTTCCCGCTGAAGCGGTACCTATTGATCTACTCACATTTGCATGTTTTCGAACTGCTAGGTTGGCAGAAGCTGGGGCTAACTGCAGGAGCTCACCCTGGTCCCTGGATTCGAACCGCTAAACTTACAGTCAGCAAGTTCTACAGCTTAGTGGTTTCATTTGCTGCACCACTGGGGGCTCCATGTGCCATGTGCCATGATATTATTGCTAAATTGATACAGTAATGTTATGTGCCTTTTCAGAACTAGTGTTCATCAAAGCGAATGGTGTGGAGCTAATCCATTGGTACTTTATATGATGCCTTATATGAAGTTTTTGGCACAACAACAGGATGCATGTAATCAAAAAGTGAAGATGAGAAAGGCTATGGCAGATCTGATCAATTCTACCTTGTAGATACTTCACACTTGTCTAGTGACTTAATGGATGTAGAAATGGGTGAGGAGGCTCACTATTTTAGAGTATTTGTATAACAATTATATCCTGAAAAATAGGTAGATGTAGGAGGACAGTGTGTTGCATGCTCTCAGGATTAAAGCATACTTCATTTCCAATTGTATTTGCAATTGGAAAGTGAAATGTCCTCCTCTATAAAAATGCATCTTAAATCCATGTTGTAGGCGAATAAGGAATCCAAAGACATTAAAAGTATAAACAAAAGTTGGAGGCTCCAAGTTGAAGAACACCTTAATGTTTTCAGTGTTTGTAAATTATTCTGAGAATATGCACTCCAAACTTATTCTTTCTGTTGCTAAAGCAGATCTTACAGAAGAACAGTCAACTGAAAGGCAATCTGGTAAGTGATTTGATGCTTCCCTGGAAACACGGGTACAATCTAGAAAAGGGGGGGGGGCGCAAAATCAAGTTGTTTTTGAAATCAATAGGTTGTCAAAACTTAACTATGTATTTTATTCAATAAGGTTTTATTTGGATTTCTCCTTTTTATTTGAATTGAATTGAATATATTTTGAAGCCAGAGGGAAAACATGTACCATGGCTTTTTTTCCTTCATCAATCATCCCTTAGTGCCAGAGTTCCATGTCTTGTTAGCTGACATTATGGACAACATCCTCACTCAGATTTCTATTGAAGCCCATTGCTTTTGTGATACTGAAATAACAATAATTCCCCTGGTTTTTTTTTTTTGGTTTTTTTCCTTTTCACTATTTTGCACCTGTATGTGAGAACTTGCTGAACAGCAGTAACATCTTCTCCAAGGGTACAAAGCTGTAATCATGATCTTAGCATGCTTTTGCTCTCCTGAGCAATACATTCAAGCCCTATGAGGAGTGGCTTAAAGAGCTAGTCATGTTTAGCCTGAAGAAGAGAAGGCTGAGAGGAGACATGATGACATGTGAGGGGAAGTCATAGGGAAGAGGGAGCAAGCTTGTTTTCTGCTGCCTTGGAGACTAGGATATGGAGCAATGGCTGCGAACGACAGGAAAGGAAATTCCACCTGAACATGAGGAAGAACTTCCTGACTGTGAGAGCTGTTCAGCAGTGGAACTTTCTGCCCCAGAGAGTGGTGGAGGCTCATTCTTTGGAGGCTTTTAAACAGAGGCTGGATGGCCATCTGCCGGGGTTGCTTTGAATGCAATTTCTTGCAAGGGGTTTCTTGTCCACGAGGTCTCTTCTGACTCTATGATTCTATTATTAGCATGATTCTTTGAAGATGTCACAAGTATTGTAAAAGCTTGAACTTGGCATTAAATATGCAAATGGACATTTATTGCTTTCCCTAAATGGGAGAATGTCTCAATTACAAAGTGTTTCTAACAGACAAGGTTAATTTACTTTTTGAAAAGAAAATTCCCCAGCATGCGTTTTGTCCTTATGTAGGGGTTGCTTGAACCCATTCTGGGAAAGGTTGCACTGGAACCAGATCCTTTCTTTGGCAAAGAACATTCTTTATAAAAGGGATTAAAGTATAGACCAAAACAACAAAAGGTCAGTACATTCTGACAGCATAGCAAAATGTAAGCCATTTGCCTGACAGGGTTTCCATGCTGCGTGAAAGGTCAATGCAGTGTGAAGTATATCACGCTTAGTGCTAGGCTGCTTCAGTTATGCTAAGTAGCTTTATTCCTACAGTGGAAGGTAACTGTCTCCATTTGCTTCAACATGGAAAATATTAGAATCTTCTTAATTTTTTAAAAAATCTGTTAAACAAACATTTAATTCTCTAATTCACTCTGCAGGTGAATTGATCATTGACTTTGGATATCAGGCCCATAACCATTATGCCGAAGCCTTGTTGTTAGCACTGCCATTCTCACTCAGTCACTTTTATGATCTGCAAGAAAAGACATAAGAGTGTTAACTTAATCATAGAGTGCCGCTTTCAGCTGAGGTTGAACAGAAATGAACAACATAAGCACAAACTATACAATGACATTGCACAGAGTATAAAAGAAGTAAAATGTGAACTATCATGTTTGTTTTTTTTCATGTCAGGAGCGACTTGAGAAACAGCAAGTCACTTCTGGTGTGAGAGAACTGGCTGTCAGCAAGGACGTTCCCCAGGGGACACCTAGATGCTTTACAATCTTGTGGGAGGCTTCTCTCATGTCCTGCAGGGGAAGCTGGAGCTGACATATGGAAGCTCACCTCGCTCCCCGGATTCAAACTGCCAGTCTTTTGGTCAGCAGTCCTGCCGACACAAGGGTTTAACCCACTGGACCATAAAATATTGCTCGACTACATCATATCAGACTAGTAGGAGCAGCTTTATTTATTTATCTATTGTGTCAGGAGCAACCAGACAGTTGTATTACATTTTTAACAAAACAAACAAACAAACAGTCAAAACACAAAGTTTGCAAGCTTGGTAGTTGATTAAATGTCCTTTGACCAGTATCTGGCCACTTGGAGTGCCTCTGCTGTTGCCGCAAGTAGGTCCTCCATTGTGCATGTAGCAGGGCTCAAGTTGCATTTTAGCAGGTGGTCAGTGGTTTGCTCTTCTCCAGACTTTAGGATGCTAAGAGTCTAGGACTTTGTACAAATATTGTTATTATTTCTGTGTTTTTTTATCTATACCCCGCCTTTCTCCCTGTGGGGACTCAAGGTTACTAGTAACCACACAGCTTTGTCACCATTTAAAACAATGCAAAAACAAAAATTATAAACAATACTGTGTGGGGTAGGTTAAAATACAATTAAAATACAATAAATACAATTAACATGCATTTTAAAACATACAATAGCACTGTACTAAGAGCAGAGAAATAAAATGTTAGGAAGAAGCTACATGTTGAAATTTGGCTCAGGATAGAAAGGTAAAGTTAAAGGTTTCCCCTTGACTTTAAGTCTTGGCATGTCTGACTGGTGGGTGGTGCTCATCTTAATTTCTAAGCCAAAGAGCTGGCGTTGTCCGTAGACATCTCCAAGGCTATGTGGCTGGCATGACTGTATGGAGCACCATTACCTTCCCACCAAAGTGGAACCTATTGATCTACTCACATTTGCATGTTTTTGAACTGCTAGGTTGAAAGAAGCTAGGACTAACAGCGGAAGCTCACCTTGGTCCCTGGATTTGAACCACCAACCTTTTGATCATCAAGTTCAGCAGTTTAGCAGTTTAACTCGCTGCACCACCAGGTGCTGACAAAACCGTCCCCAAATATACAACAAAAATTTAGTATAATACTGTATTGAATATCTTAGTAAATTTTTTCATTTGCCATAATTAGTGGCAATTCAAAGATATACTGTCTTCTGAATACTGTTCTAAATTACAAGCTTATTCTGCAAGGCAGTGTTGTGTAGTGGTTAGAGTGATGGACGGACTCTTTGAGACCATACTTATCATTCATTCTCAACCATGGAAACCCACATGATGCTCTTTGACAAGTCAAATTCTCTCAAATGTAAAGGCAGGCAATGACAAACCTCTTCTGAAAAGAGCTTATCCATATGACATTATAGTAGGATCTCCATAAGTTGAAGTCAACTTGAAGACACAAAGAACAACACAAAATGCTCCAAAGCATAAAAATGCCTTGACTAAATTTCCAAAAGGTTGACTCCAAGCAAAGCCTTTTAAAGAAACATGTATGAGCAGGTTTTGACATCTGTATTTATCATGTCAGAATCTAGAATTCTCCTGTAGCTATCAAATCTTTGTTTACGAAAATATGACCTCTCTAATCAAAAGTGGAGCTTAGAGTTTGGCATTTGGGTTTATGATCTTGGTAAATCAAGCAAGAATCCGTCCATAGTATTTTTTTCAATGACAAGACAGATTGGAAGCATTACTCATAGTGTATTTTCTTTATGGCAGTTTTCAGGTTGGTTTACCAATTTATGCTTTCTCTTGGGATAGAGTCAACAGAAAGGCATTATACTGTCAATGTAAATAGGTGTGAATTAATGATCCTCTGTTGTACTAAATCCACAGACAGGTGGCCATAGAAAACCTGAGAGTGTAATATCATTTGTAACTGTCTCTCTAAAATGACTTTCATTGTGATGATGCTTGACAGATTGTATTTCATCTGTAAATGATCTGTTTATTTCTAAAGCAGTGTGTATGAGCAGTAAATTCAGTCCAGGCCAAAGAGATCAGTGCAAGAAAATTCCAGGAAAAGTGTTAACAAGAGCAATAATTCAAATACACAGGCATCTCTTTATTTATCAGTATGAGACCTGGATCTGGATTATTGTATGTGTATTTATTTGTCGTGTCAGGACAACCAGTCAAATTATATTACATTTCTAACAGAACAAAGCAAACAAACAGACAAAATACAAAATTTGTGAGTTTGGTAGTTGGTTAAATGTCCTTTGACCAGTATCTGGCCACTTGGAGTGCTTCTGGTGTTCCTGCATGAAGGTCCTCCATTGTGCATGTGGCAGGGCTCAGGTTGCATTGCAGCAGGTGGTCAGTTGTTTGCTCCTCTCCACACTCAAAGTCAAGGATTCCACTTTGTAGCCCCATTTCTGAAGGTTGGCTCTGCATCTCGTGGTGCCAGAGTGCAGTCTGTTCAGCGCCTTCCAAGTCGCCAGTCCTCTGTGTGTCCAGGGGGGAGTCTCTCATTTGGTATCAGCCATTGATTGAGGTTCTGGGTTTGAGCCTGCCACTTTTGGACTCTCGCTTGCTGAGGTGTTTCAGCGAGTGTCTCTGTAGATCTTAGAAAACTATTTCTAGATTTAAGTCGTTGATGTGCTGGCTGATACCCAAACAGGGGATGAGCTGGAGATGTCTCTGCCTTGGTCCTTTCACTATTGGCTGCTACTTCCCGGCGGATGTCAGGTGGTGCAATACCAGCTAAGCAAATTATATGTGTGACACTGTCAAAATGCTGTCCTTTCTTGACTTTCCAGCTGTGGACAAAGTAGCCCTGCTGATGGGCAACATGAGTTATCGCAATCATCCCAAGCTCAAAGCTCCATTGGTGGATGTTTATGAACTAACCAACTTGCTTCGGCAGCTGGACTTCAAAGTAGTTTCCGTGCTGGATCTTACTGAACCTGAGATGAGGAATGCAGTAAATGAGTTCTTATTGCTCCTGGACAAAGGAGTGTACGGTAAGAAGAGCAGTTGCCTTCTATTCATCAGAATGTAAACTGATAATTTTCATGCAGCCAGGTCAACATTTGTGTTGCCCCATTTTAAAACATTTTAATATTTATAATATTTTTCTAAATCAATAGTTCTCAAACTGTGGATCTCCAGATATTTGGCCTGCAACTCCCAGAAATCCTAACAGCTGATAAAATGGCTGGGATTTCTGAGAGTTCTAGGCCAAAACACCTGGGGACCCACAGGTTGAGAACCACTGCCTAAATAAATGAGCATCTCAGCCAGTGTATAGCTCTCTTACATACCTGTGTAGTTGTGCAAAGTGAGAGGATTAGATGGAAATGCAACCTATGTGGAGTAGTGAGCAATAAGAAAAGTTGATTGGGCTGGGATTAATTTTCCTGCCTAGTATAGGGAAATGGGGCGAAAAAAGAAGAAAGTGTTGCTAGAAGGAAGGTATATACTTTAATTGATTAGAAGATTCCAGTTTACCCTTTTGAACGTGTCTCCCATTACAAACCCATCAAGGACTTTAAGATCATCTAGGGAGGCCTTGATCTCGGTCCCACCGTCATCGCAGTTGTGTTTGGTGGGGACGAGAGACAAGGCCTTCTCCATCTTATTTATTTATTTATTTGGGACATTTATATCCTGTCCCTCTCACCTCCAAAGAGGGGACTCACGACAGCTACCAACAGGCACTATTCGATGCCTACACCATATAAAAATAACATACAATACAATTTGCAGAATTAAAAACAGTTATAAACATTAAAAGCAGTTTGCCAGTTCAAATCATCATCCTAATCAGTCCATTGCAGTCTACTAAAAACATTATCTTTTCCAGCAAATCAGTCTATCCTGCAAATGCTTGATCCCACAGCCAGAATTTAAGTTTCTTCCAGAAGGTCAAGAGGGAGGGAGTGGATCTGATCTCATTAGGGAGGGAGTTCCACAGCTGAGGGGCCACCATGAAGAAGGTGGTGCAATACCGGCTAAGCAGTGTAATTGTATGTGTGACTTGCTTTGTATACACTGTCAAAATGCTGTCCTTTCTTGACTTTCCAGCTGTGGACAAAGTAGCCCTGCTGATGGGCAACATGAGTTATCGCAATCATCCCAAGCTCCCTAATGAGATCAGATCCACTGATCCCTAATGGGATCAGATCCACTCCCTCCCTTTTTATATGGTGTAGGCATCGAATAGTGCCTGTTGGTAGCTGTCCTGAGTCCCTCTTTGGAGGTGAGAGGGACAGGATATAAATGTCCCAAATAAATAAATAAATAAGATGGGTTCCCCAACCAAAGACCTGCAGGCCAGATGCAGAACTCCAAGGTCATTTACCCAGCTCCTGTCCTAAACCTTTTTGTTGTTGTTCATTTGTTGAATCATTTCCGACTCTTCGTGACCTTGTGGACCAGCACTCCCTGTCAGCCGTGGCCACCCCCAGCTCCTTCAGAGTCAAGCCAGTCACTTCAAGGATGCCATCCATCCATCTTGCCCTTGGTCGGCCCCTCTTCCTTTTTCCTTCCATTTCCCCCAGCATAATTGTCTTCTCTAGGCTTTCCTGTCTCCTCATGATGTGGCCAAAGTACTTCAACTTTGTCTCTAATATCCTTCCATCCAATGAGCAATTGGGCTTTATTTCCTGAAGTATGAACTGGTTGGATCTTCTCGCAGTCCAAGGCACTCTCAGAACTTTCCTCCAGCACCTTTTTACTCAATCCCTTTGCTCTTTGGAGCAAAGGTTTGCCCTCAAACTATACAGAACCCCCTCCTCCAAAACAGTGAAATCATAAAAATAACCCTACCTTACACCTACAAGCCCCCCAGAACCTTCTCAGAATGGAAACAGGTAAATGACACAATGCCATTTTCCCTTGCTATATTGAAAGAATTTACATTTTGACTAGCTGTGGGGTTGAATAGCAGAGTGGGTCTGGGTGGAAATTTGGTCCTTGGTGCCCACCTCCTTTAACAAAAGGTTCCTAGAAACCCCTGTGTGCAAAGACATGCTCAGTTGGGTTGCTGTGAGTTTTCTGGGCTGTATGGCCATGTTCCAGAAACATTCTCTCCTGATGTTTCGCCCAAATCTATGGCAGGCATCCTCAGAGGTTATTAGGTCTGTTGGAAACTAGGCAAGTGAGGTTTATATATCTGTGGATTGTCCAGAGTAGGAGAAAGAACTCTTGTCTGTTTGAGGCAAGAGTGAATGTTGCAACTGGCCACTTTGATTAGCATTATAAAGCCTTGCAGCTTCAAAGCCTGGCTCAGCTGCTGATTTTCCTTTCCCTATGTGTTATTTGTCTTCTACTTCAAAAGTTAAAAAGTTTTCTACCTTGATTCCCAGTAGTGTTTACTTTTCATGAAAGCTCTCTTAACAGCTATCTATGAGGTGGAATGACCCCTGCAGCAGGTTACAGAGGTCAGGCGATGTTTTAATTGGACGCGTCTGCAACAGGTGCCAGGGGAAGGTGAAGTGATTGCATGGTGTGACTTCTTTCATTGATCAGATATGTGGTGCTTGATGCATCCAGGGCTGGCCAGCCTGACTTTCAACATGCCCTTCGCCCTCGGTGTGCCTGATCCGAGGGTCACAATGACAGGAAGATTTATTGCGGCACTAAACACTGCGACAGACTTTCTGACGGCAGGATACTTTGCCACCCCCTTTTCTTAGTGGAAGTCGGATGGCAAATTTGAGTCGGTCACAGCTGTGTATTTGCTGCTGGTCTGTGTAAAGTATGTGGCATTTGCTTCAGTTTTATTGATTTCTTATGCTGCTACCCTACTCCAACAGGTTTAAATATTTTTGAATTTCAGATGGCAACACAGCCATATTTGCTGCCATGAGTTTTCAAAACATCTTCAAAAAAACTGCTGCCAATTTATCCTGAGAATGTCTGACATAATATTTTTATTGCTTCTCATAAAGTCATAGTTAATTTGTTTTTTCATAAGCACCAGTTCTCTTGCAGCTATGGTAAGGGCATGATAATGACTATGTTACATGTTTTACAGTTGATACCTAGTTTCCTATGGATAGATAGGCAGAGACATAGACTCAGTAGGTTTCAGTTGCTTGTTATATTGCTCAGTAGGAAAACACAGGCTGAGAAACGAGCTCAGAAAGTTTACTTTTCTGGACGGTAATTCCCAGAATTGCCTTCCATTTAAGTATTCTGGGATTTATAAACTAAAAAAGTAACATGTCCAAGTTCTAGCTGAGGAATTCCAATAGAAGAAAGCATTGGAGCAGATTTCCTTGATGTGATTCCTTCCAGATGTATTGTACTACGTCTCCTTCATTGCCAGCTTGCGTTGCTTGAGAGAAGAGTTTTGCAGATACCATGGGCTGCTAAAAAGACAAATAAATGGTTCCTAGAACACATCATACCTGAACTCTCCCTATAAACCAAGATGACTAAACTGAGGCTATCCTACTTAGCCATATTATGAGATGAATCACAAGAAAAGGCAATAAATGGTTGCTGGAGGGCAGTAGGAAAACAGGAAGATCATATTCCAGATGTATAGATTCAGGGAAGTCAAGGATATAACGACCTGGAACCCTCTCATTCTTGTGTTCAAGATCAATGTGTAGCACTTGACAACAACAAAATGACGTCCAACACACTTGGAAGACACCAAGGGAAAAAAAACAGATCATGGGCATTCCTGATACCACTAGAATTGTGACATCTCTTAACTCTTGAGTTTTTGCAAGGGCATTTCACAAAGAATTTTGTTATCCGAGTGTCTTTGATAGATAGTGCACTCAGTTCTCCATCTGTGAAATAACTTTGGGAAGGAGACCCATTCATTGTATCAGAATTCCACAACTGCAGTTTTATAGCTCAGAAGAGACATTATATGTTTTATCATGTAATTGTATCCTGATTACTATATTTGTCTTCTCATTGCCCAGTAATTGCTTATGGCTGGAGGGCTGTTTATAAATTACAGCAAAAACAAAAATTTATATTTTCCTAGATATTATTTTGAATGTCTGTGGAATATGTAGAATTGTGTTGTGTACAATTTAAATCTGCATTGTCAAAGGCTTTCACAGCCAGAATCACTGGAATGCTTGTGTGTTTTCCCGGCTATATGTCCGGGTTCTAACAGCAAGCAAAACGTCAAGAGAAAATGCTGCTAGAACACATCCATACAGCCTGGGAACCACACAACACTCCAACTTGATTCTGATTTTGCAGCTGTGTGGGATGCAGAAGAGGGTGATGTGTGGGGAGGAGCGTAGCTCTGATTGATGTTAATGAGGCAGGGGATCCACTCTGGATTCTACTCTGCAGTTTAAAGGAGCTGTCCAAAGTGCTCGATGTACCTTAGGGATAGATTCAGCACTCCTTTAAAGTTTGGACTAAAACCTGGAGTGAATTCACTACTCCATGTGATGGGGTCACTGTTGCATGGACACCAGAGCCCCCCACAATCTCCTGTGAGGATTTTGAACAAACACCACATGCAAGTGAGGCGTTGGCCACTTCTTCCACATGTTCACTAAGCTTTTCATGATGTTGTGTAAGTTAAAGGAAATGTTGTTCCATAATATGCAAACCTGACCAAACTTCCAGCCTCAACACAAAAGTGGAGTGCTTTCAACAGGGACTGCTGCAATGGCAGAAAATCATGCCTTTGACAATTTATCAAGGATTGTCATAAAAATATAGTAGCAAATATCTTTGTCAAGTCAGATCATCCTCCTGAAGGTCATCCATTCTGTCAGCCTGCTTGATAGCTTTGCAATGCAAATTAAATGAGTATTGGCTTAATATAATATCTACATACTATTCTGATGATGTGTTTTATTTTTCACTAGGTTTGTTATATTATGCTGGCCATGGCTATGAAAACTATGGAAACAGTTTCATGGTCCCCATCGATGCCCCAAATCCGTATCGAGCTGCAAACTGTCTCTGTGTGCAAAACATTCTCAGACGGATGCAAGAAAAGCAAACCGGTCTCAATGTGTTTTTACTGGATATGTGTAGAAAAAGGTATTAAAATGCTTTCCTCACTTAAGGAATTCTTCCCTAGAGTAAATCAAGGCTCAAGTTGTGTTAATTCTGTAGAAAAAGGCACATTAATCAGCTAAAAGATACACACTTATTAGGTCATTAGCTGGACACATATGTCACCGTCTTTTAGTCTCCAGGTTTTGAATTCAGAGTGAATACAAAAACAATTACAGAGTGAATACAAAAAAAATTACCATTGCAACCTAGTGATGTTTGATTATGGGCAAATCTGTGGAAAAAGTGAGGACAAAGAAGAATGCCCCTGTCTAGACTGTGTTGATTCAAATAATAATTCTTTCCTTCTTGCCCAGCAAATATAACACTTTTATCACTTCATGCAAGAAGAGCTGAGCTGGGGCTTTTTTCCAGAGTGCTGAAAATTTCATTTCAAGAGATAAAAAACTTCTGAGAGGGAAGCAGGATAGCATGCTGGGTTTCCCCCATTCTGCTGGTGATCTCTTGTCATGGCTAACACTCCTTGCTCTTCCCACTCCCAGTTGTTACAGAAGAAAACTGTTTGTAAGGAAATATAGCACCTGCTCCTCTTTGTATATATGTTTTCAAGGCTTCCAGTTCCTGTGGTGAGAGTCTTCAAAGTTCTGGGCTTGAGAGCCTTTCATGTGAAAAGCATATTGTTCTGTTCATCTCTGACTGTTGTTGCATAGGATAGATAGGCCTAACCAAACAGACTTTTAAAGAATGTATGTACCCATTTTTATATCACCTGCCTTTGAGTAATTTGTCACAGCCTCAGAACACTTAGCTTAATTATGACTTATCAGTATTTTAAGCCAGAAAAAAGGCATGGGCAAACTTCAGCCCTCCGGGTATTTTGGACTTCAACTCCCAGAATTCCTAACAGCCTACGAGCTGTTAGGAATTGTGGGAGCTGAAGTCCAAAACACTTGGGAGGCCAAAGTTTGCCCATGCCTGCAGTAGAGGCTTAATCAACAACTTCAAAACAAATACTCTTGGTATCTGCTGGGGTTTGACTTCAGGACTTCCAGGATCCAGGGATTTTCCATTCTCAAAATACAATGGCATAGCAAATTAGTTATCCTTTGTATAAAATAGCAAAACTGTGTGTGTTTGTGTTAAAGGTAAAGGTTTCCCATTGACATTAAGTCTAGTCGTGTCCAACTGCGGGGGTGGTGCTCATTTCC
>NW_026845477.1:21876437-22193115 GCF_025583915.1 Anolis sagrei ordinatus
TAAAAAAGGGGAAAGAACAGACTGCGGAAACTATCGAGGTATCTCCCTTCTAACCTCCGCTGGGAAAATCCTCGCAAGAATCCTTGCAAACCGCCTTCTGCCCCTCTCAGAAGACACCCTCCCAGAATCCCAAAACGGCTTCCGCCCCTCCAGAGGAACCGTGGACATGATCTTCACTGCACGACAGCTCCAAGAAAAATGCAGGGAACAAAATCAACCTCTGTACATGGCATTCATTGACCTTGCAAAGGCATTTGACACAGTGAATCGCAGTGCTCTCTGGACCATCCTCTAAAAAATCGGGTGCCCTAACAAATTTGTGAACATCCTGCGGCTCCTCCATGATGACATGATGGCAACAGTCTTGGACAGCAATGGCTCCCAAAGTGACCCATTTAAGGTGGAATCGGGTGTCAAACAGGGATGTGTTATTGCCCCAACTTTATTCTCCATCTTCATCGCTATGATACTTCACCTTGTTGATGGGAAGCTTCCCACCAGAGTGGAAATCATCTATCGGACAGATGGCAAGCTATTCAACCTCAGCAGACTGAAAGCCAAAACCAAGGTTACAACAACATCTGTTATAGAACTCCAGTATGCTGATGACAATGTCGTCTGTGCGCATTCAGAAGAAGATCTACAAGCCACTCTAAACACCTTTGCAGAAGCATACGAGAAGCTCGGCCTGTCATTGAACATTGAGAAAACCAAGGTGCTGTTCCAGCAGTCACCAGCCAATCCCTCTCCAATGCCAGTGATACAGCTTAATGGTGTAACATTAGAAAATGTTGATCATTTCCGCTACCTTGGCAGCCACCTCTCCACCAAAGTCAACATTGATGCCGAAATACAACACCGCCTGAGCTCTGCAAGTGCAGCATTTTCCAGAATGAAGCAGAGAGTGTTTGAGGACCGGGACATCCGTAGGGATACCAAGGTGCTTGTTTATAAAGCTATTGTCCTCCCAACCCTGCTATATGCCTGTGAGACGTGGACTGTCTACAGACGTCACATGCAGCTCCTGGAACGTTTCCATCAGCGCTGCCTCCGGAAAATCCTGCAAATCTCCTGGGAAGACAAGCGGACAAACGTCAGTGTGCTGGAAGAAGCAAAGACCACCAGCATTGAAGCGATGGTCCTCCAACATCAACTCCGCTGGACCGGCCACGTTGTCCGGATGCCTGACCACCGTCTCCCAAAGCAGTTGCTCTACTCCGAACTCAAGAACGGAAAACGGAATGTTGGTGGACAGGAAAAGAGATTTAAAGATGGGCTCAAAGCCAACCTTAAAAACTCTGGCATAGACACTGAGAACTGGGAAGCCCTGGCCCTTGAGCGCTCCAGCTGGAGTCAGCCGTGACCAGCAGTGCTGCAGAATTTGAGGAGGCACGAGTGGAGGGTGAAAGAGTGAAACGTGCCAGGAGGAAGGCGCGTCAAGCCAACCCCGACCGGGACCACCTTCCACCTGGAAACCAATGCCCTCACTGCGGAAGAAGATGCAGAACAAGAATAGGGCTCCACAGCCACATACGGACCCACAAGGAAATCCATAAATGGAAGACCATCTTACTCGTCCAACGAGGGATCGCCTAAGTAAGTAAGTAATGATCATGTGGCTGGCATGACTGTATTGAGCGCCGATACCTTCCCACAGAAGCAGTACCTATTGATCTACTAACATTTGCATGTTTTCAAACTCCTAGGATGGCAGAAGCTGGACCTAACAGCGGGAGCTCACCCTGCTCCCCAGATTCAAAGTGCTGACCTTTCAGTCAGCAAGTTCAGCAGCTCAGCAGTTTAACACTATACATACACACACATTCATTCAAGTCACTGATGGCTGAATCTCTGGATATTAATTATTACTATGACACATCCTTCTTTGGGCCAGAGACCACCTTTTTAGATGCATAACTGATCAGCCGGATGACTGAGTGTATATGCCAAGAGTTAAAGAAAGGAAGAAGAGACTGAGAAGTGTATTATATTAAATGAAGCCAAAAACTTAAACAATGCAAGAGATCATAGAGTTGGAAGAGGCCACAAGGACCATCCAGTCCAATCCCCAAGTTACAATATTATGCAGAGCACAAAACAAATCAATCTGTTTGCTTAATCCTTTTAGACTAAACCTCTGATTTTTGTGTTTAAATACAGGAATGAGTACGACAATACCATCCTCATCCTGGATGCTTTGAAGGTTACAGCTAACATTGTCTTTGGATATGCCACGTAAGGAAATTATTTGAACTTTGTACATTTTTTAGATGTGTCTCCTGCTTTAGTTAAAAAAAAGGACAGTGTGATAGTTTATTCTGACCTACTAAGAAAATCATCTATTGACCTTTCAAGGAAAGAGATGAATAATGTATGAAACACAATTTGCTTGTAGCTATAGCAAGAGTTTGTGCTCATTTTTAGTCATTACAAACATATGGATAAATTTGCACTCCTCATTATCATATACATTTTGTATGGTGTATAGTGAAGATGCACCATGGAGTATCTTTCCGTAATGGATAGGCCTCTGCTGATACCCTGTTCTTGATGGATGTGGGCATAGGTGGAACCCATGCCTCTGTGTGTTTTGTAGAGTTGTTGCTGGGTTTGGAATTGTCTACCTCTTGTGCAATGATTACAAATCTCAGAAAACCCCACTGTTTTCATGCTACCTTTCCCCAACATAGCCACATAGTGACTGGTGAAGAAAGGGGACAACAGAATATCTGCCTGTCAATTTGTTGTCAGACACAAAACAATGAAGATACCTTTTGGACCTTCTCGGGGCTTCCAGAGACACTGGGAGATCATTATCATTGTGTATCTGGTTATGGGACTATAGCAGAAGGCATAATTATAACATCATCCTCTAGGACCTCCAAGGACCTATGCGAAGTCTCAGCAGATGCCTTCATCACTTGGCTATAATAACATAGCCAGATTCTACTTGGGTATCACCTCATCTGTACCATTCACTACATGGTCGTATTGAGGGGGATGTAGCTTGAAAAATACTGGGTTTCAGGCACAAAAGACATGAAAAATCATGGTGTTCCTCTTAGTGGAGCTTTACACTATGATACCATGATGCAAGATGTGTCATTACTGTTTTACAAAATGAAAGTAAAAACAGAGAGAATTTGATAAATCCCATCTATCCAAGTCTTACAATTAGTAGAGCGAATATAACTTGAGTTCTTTATATACTTATATGAGAGTAAGGCTTGTTGAAATCAGAGTCCCATGTGTGCTTTACAGTAGGAAGATTATTATTTGTCATCACAGGTATTCAGCATTATAGGAATTTAGAAGTACAGTGAGACCTGCATATCTGTGGGGATAAGGAGATATGTTGCTGACTGGACTATAGTTACCATACACCACAGATATGACCAAATGCCATTAGATTATCTGACTTCTGGTCCCAGCATACCTAGGAATTTTCTAAGTTCTCCAGTGCAACTTTATGGTAACTTGCAGAATAGACTATAGAATTATCTGGAGAATGTAGCAGATTCCTAGAGAGATGCTTCCCCCCCCCCCCCCCCACAAAGAAATGGATAAATGAAATTGCAGTTATGGAGCAATCCCTACTATCTGCTTCAACAAGCCAACTGGGGTTCCTAGACCATGCTGGCTAGCCCCATTCCAACCATATTCCATTGACTGTGCCTCCCCAGCATTTTAAATCCACCTAAGAAGGTTCTCCATGCGGTCATTAATTAAGAACTTCTCCAAGTCATGGAAAGAGCCTGGTGTAATTATGATCTCTCAAGTAGGGAAACATCTCCACACCTATATGGCAGATGGGACATCCACATGAGACAATAGCACTAGCAGAGGGGTTCTCATGGAGGGTTATTTTGGATTATAGGAAGCTGTTTCTTCAGCAGATAGAATGTGACCTGGATCCAGGTTTTATCTCTGCTGTGGATTTACTGTGTGTCCTTGAGAAAAATGCTATTTTCCAACCTATAAAGATAGAGTTCCTGGCAAATTCAGCACTGTGTTGGCAGAGTGCAAATTTGTCTGCAAGCTTTATCGAGACCTTGAACTAAAATGTAGATGATGCTTACTGGAGTGTCTTGCAAATATTTGATGATTTGTAAACTGTGCTATGGAATCTAATTTTTCACTTGCTATAAAGCTCTTTTTAATGATGATTATTTAGATTTGCTTAGCTGTACTCTACTGCTGTGCCTCCATCCACCCTGCAAATACTGTTTTGCTGTTAAAATGTATTTTAAAGATGCCAAGGAGCAGAAGCATTTGAAATTCAGCAGTCTGGATTATCCAATGGGATTTTTGTGAAGTTTTTGAAGGAACGTTTATTGGAGGACAAGAAGATTACGGTTCTTCTTGATGGTGTGGCAGAAGGTGAGAGAAAACTGTGAAAAGTAAAGAAGGAAAACTTTGGATTCACTATAATTGTGCAATTTAAAAACTATAGCTGAGAAGGGTCAAAACCCAATGTAAAGAAGCTGTTTGCGCAGCCCAATTTAGTTAATGCATATCAACTTTGCAAAAAAGTATTAAAACTCAACTTATACCATGGAAAGGAGTTGTGTAGTGCTATAATTGCCCAAATATCCTTAACCTTTTCCTTAGCACTTAAAATTTGCCCTTTCCAAGATGTGTTTATCACCTGGGGTATTTGTACACGTTTTAAATCTGCTTCTGGAGCCCCATGGAAAAGAAACACTTAGGAGAGAACAGAGAGCTTCACAGAGAAAATTGTTGATGGGAAAATAATATGTGTATACATCCTGTCACTTCTCTGCTGAAATTCAATCTGTTAAAGTTATTGTTGTGCTGTGTTTTATGATCTTCAGCTTTGTTTTGTTTTGTGGAGTAAAGGAAAAGAGCCTTCTAAAGTTATGTTTTAGACTACAACCCTCATAATCCTCTAACTCAGATGTTCTCAACATGTGGGTCCCCACGTGTTTTGGCCTTCAACTCCCAGAAATCTCAACTAGTTCACCAGCTATTAGGATAGTGCGATTTTATTTTATGGTTAAACCCTTGTGCCAGCAGGACTGAAGACTGACAGGTCGAAGGTTCGAATCCAGGGAGAGCATGGATGAGCTCCCTCTGTCAGCTCCTGCTTCCCATCAAAACATCCAAATGTCCCCTGGGCAACATCCTTGAAGACAGCCAATTTTCTCACACCAGAAGCGACTTGCAGTTTCTCAAGTCACTCCTGATACGGAAAGAAAAAAATATTTTTAATTGTAATTGTTTATTTTATTATATGTGTGTATGGCATCAAATTGCTGCCTGTTGTAAGGCTGCCCTGAGTCCCCTTCCAGGTGAGAAGGGTGAGGTATAAATATTGTACACAAATAAATAAATAAATAAATAAATAAATTTCTGGGAGTTGAAGGCCAAAATATCTGGGGACCCACAGGTTGAGAACTACTGCTCTACCTGGTACAGCCATGGGAGTTGTAACTCTTCCAAATCTGCAAAGGAACAATGAATTTGCTCTTTTATATTCCTTAATTTTTTCATTTTGCCTCCATTCACTTTCCTCATTTTCCTTGGGGTGCTGCTTCTTTGGCATTATTTCTTATACTTGAAAGGGCTTCTTGATTGCCTGATCTCAGATAATCAGAAAATCTAAAACAAACATATTAATGTTGTCAGCGCCATGAGCCAATCATATTTGAAGTCAAGATTTTTCAAAAGTAATTGTGTGTGTGTGTGTGTGCAAGGGAAGGTTCTGATCTGCCTAACGACAAAGGCATACAAAAGATGGGGGAATATATTGAGAATATCATTATTGCCATGATTCTTAAAATATATAGATCATATTGAATGTGAACCATTTATGTGTGCACACATGTGTCTGTGCGGTCTGGCTCATGTGGAAGAACTTGCACAGCATGTTCCACTGTCCCGAATCTTAAATAGCCAGGCTTAAATGCCCCTTCAAAATCAGGTTTGTCATGGAAACGCTGACACACTTATAACCATAGCAACATAGTGGCACTGCTGGGATATAGGTGCTTTAATTAGCATTTTCAGCAGCTTTGATTCCTAGAAAATGATTTGTATCTTTTATTTTTAGATATGGGCAAGTGTCACCTTACCAAAGGCAAGCAGGCTTTGGAGATTCGCAGCAGTTTATCTGAGAAGAGGGCATTAACTGATCCTATTCAGCAAACCGTAACCTCAGCAGAGGCATTGGCACGGAATCTGCAGTGGGCAAAAGCACATGGTAAATACAGGAAGTAAATATGGGAATACGCCGCTTAATTAGTTGAGCTAAACCGCTCCCATTCCAGGAGCAATGAATCACAGTATTGTGCATATATTAAAATTCTAGGTATTCCTTCTGTCTTCTCCTTGCTCTGTTGTCATACAGATTTTCTACCATCCCTCTCCCTGTGCAGTTTTGCTGCTGATGCATGAGAGACAGATAACATAGCATTTGAACTGATGCATATCTTAAATGGAGCAATTGGAGAGAGTGGGCTGAAAGTGTATGTGTGTACATGCACACTATGCATACATGTGCAAATGGAAGAAGGACAAGACAAGGAGGGATCAGATCAAAGGGAACATATTTATTTATTTACCATGTCAGGAGCAAACCAAACAGTTGTATTGTATTTTTAACAAACAAACAAACAAACAAACGAAACACAAAGTTTGCAAGCTTGGTAGTTGATTAAATGTCTTTTGACCAGTAGCTGGCCACTTAGATTGACTCTGGTGTTACTATAAGAAGGTCCTTCATTGTGCATGTGGCAGGATTCAGGTTGCATTGCAGTAGGTGGTCTGTAGTTTGCTCGTCTCCACACTCGCATGTCGTAAATTCCACTTTTCTTAAGATTGGCTCTGCATCTCATGGTGCCAGAGCGCAGTCTGTTCAGCACCTTCCAAGTCGCCCAATTTTCTTTGTGCCCAAGAGGGAGTCTCTCATTTGGTATCAGCCATTGGTTGAGGTTCTGGGTTTGAGCCTGCCACTTTTGGACTCTTGCTTGCTGAGGTATTCCAGCGAGTGTCTCTGTAGATCTTAGAAAACTATTTCTTGATTTAAGTCATTGACATGCTAGCTGATACCCAAACAGGGGGTGGGCTGGAGATGTCACTGCCTTGGTCCTTTCACTGTTGGCTGCTACTTCCCTGTGGATGTCAGGTGGTGCAATACCGGCTAAACAGTGTAATTTCTCCAGTGGTGTAGGGCACAGACACCCCGTGATAATGTGGCTTGTCTCATTAAGAGCCACATCTATTGTTTGAGCGTGGTGATATGTGTTCTATACTGGGCATGCATACTCAGCAGCATGCCACCAGCTCTTTTTCCTTCTTAGCTTGGCGCAGGGGTCTTTTTAAGTGGGGTGGGGGCTGTTCACAGTTCCTCAGACTGTTGGGGGTGGACGAAGTATAGTTTGGAAAAAAATGAATTGATTCCTATACACACAGCACATATCTTATCTGTAATACAAAAAAAAATCAAATGCAAAACAATATTTAAAATGAAGAACAATTTTCACCAACGTGAACTTACCATCTTTCAATGGGAAGTGTGGGCCTACTTTTGGATGATGAAATAGTCAAGTTAATTAGGATTGTTGTTGCATGCCTTCAAGTAATTTCAGACTTAGGGCAAACTAAGTCTAAAGTTTAAGGCAGGAGCCAGGTAAATGACCTTGGAGGGCCGCATCCGGTCCACGGACCTTAGTTTGGGGTTAACTGCTGTTAAGTTGATGCTTTAAGTCATGCATTTTGTTAAATAAAGGGTGTAATTTTTTTAGTAATTTACTGATATTTTAGAAGAGAAAGTGGATGGTAAATAAATAGCAGCAAGGTATGATCTGTGCAAGATAGATGAGGCAGTTTTGAAGATCTAGTAACATCTGTTTCTCTAGTGGAGCCTCCGGTGGTGCAATGGGTTAAACCCTTGTGCCAGCAAGACTGAAGGCTGACAGGTTGTGGGTTCAAATCCAGGGAGAGCACAGATGAGCTCCCTCTATCAGCTCCAGCTTTCTATCCGGGGACATTAGAGAAACCTCCCACAAGGATGGTAAAAAATCAAAACATCAGAGTGTCCCCTGGACAACATCTTTGCAGGCAGCCAATTCTCTCACACCAAACGCGACTTGCAGTTTCTCAAGTCACTCCAGACACACACAAAAATCAATCTGTTTCTCTTACTTTTGGTGGGAACACAGGGGTAAAAATGTATTCCCAAATAAATAAGGAGAATGGAGAGATAAGCCAACCTAGCTCCAAAACCTGATTCTTGTGAAGAGACCATCCATAATGACAGTCAGTAGAAATTGGGCAGCAGGATGGACAGAAAGGTTTGCCCAAGCCGTGTATCAAGCAGACTCTTATTTTTTTCCATCCCTTCACTTGAAAGCTGTTCCTCTGAAGATTTCATTCAAATAAAGGAGAGAAACATATTTGACATTCAAAAACTCTCCATGAACTTTATAAGAATTCCTACTTAATTGCTAAAGGGGAACTTAACTGCAGTAAACGTTATATGAATTAACAAAGGCATAATTAATTTTTACCTACTATGAGAAAGTGGCTGGGCTGAGATTTAATGTGATTAGATTTAATGTGGCAAACTAACAAATTGCCATGAATGTGTTTACAAACTGAATGGATGGATTTAAACTGGTGAATGCTATCATCTAGCGGTCAAATGTACAAATTGCAAGAGGAGGCTCAGGGAAGTGGGATTTGTTAAGGTTTTATATATCAAATGTTGTCGTAGTAGGAAAACATTAAAGATACAGTTCTCTCAAGCTGAAATTGCAGAGTTCTGGCAACAGTGATTTGGAGGATTTTAGATTGATGGAGGATTTTAAAAATTACAGAGCAAGATTCCACCAGAAATTTGGATCAAAAGAAGTGGTTGAAAATGAAGACAGCTCTTAAATTACAGCTTCAGAAAAGATAATTAATCATAGAATCATAGAGTTGGAAGAGACTTTGTGGGCCATCTAGTCCAACCCCCTACCAAGAAGCAGGAAAATCACATTCAAAGCACACCCAACAGATGGCCATATGTTCCAAGCCTCTGTTTAAAAGCTTCCAAAGAAGGAGCCTCCACCACACTCCGGGGCAGAGAGTTCCACTGCTGAACAAGCTTTCACAGTTATGAAGTTCTTTCTAATGTTCAGATGGAATCTCCTTTAATGTAGTTTAAAGCCATTGTGTCACGTCCTAGTCTCCAGAGCAGCAGAAAACAAGCTTGCTCCTTCCTCCCTATGACTTCCCCTGATGCATTTATATATGGCCCTCATGATGTCTCCTCTCAGCCTTCTCTTCTGCAGGTTAAACATGCCCAGCTCTTTAAGTCGCTCCTCATAGGGTTTGTTTTGCAGAACCTTGATCATTTTAGCTACATTCCAACTTAAGTGTCAGCATCTCCTTTAAATTGCAGTGCCCAGAATTGGACACAGTATTCCAGGTGTGATCTGACCAAGGCAGAATAGAGAGGTAGCACAACTTCCCTGGATCTAGACACTAGACTCCTATTTATGCAGGCCAAAATTTCATTGGCTTTTTTTTTTGTCACCACATGACATTGTTGGCTCATGTTTAACTTGATGTCCACAAGGACTCCAATATCTTCCCCCATTCTGAATCATTGTATTTCATATATTTCTGCCTAAGTGGAGTATCTTGCATTTGTCACTGTTGAACTTCATTGTGTGAGTTTTGGCCAATCATAGAATATAGAATCATAGAATCAAAGAGTTGGAAGAGACCTCATGGGCCATCCAGTCCAACCCCCTGCCAAGAAGCAGGAATATTGCATTCAAATCACCCCTGACAGATGGCCATCCAGCCTCTGTTTAAAAGCTTCCAAAGAAGGAGCCTCCACCACACTCCGGAGCAGAGAGTTCCACTGCTGAATGGCTCTCACAGTCAGGAAGTTCTTCCTCATGTTCAGATGGAATCTCCTCTCTTGTAGTTTGAAGCCATTGTTCCGCGTCCTAGTCTCCAGGGAAGCAGAAAACAAGCTTGCTCCCTCCTCCCTGTGGCTTCCTCTCACATATTTATACATGGCTATCATATCTCCTCTCAGCCTTCTCTTCTTCAGGCTAAACATGCCCAGCTCCTTAAGCCGCTCCTCATAAGGCTTGTTCTCCAGACCCTTGATCATTTTAGTCGCCCTCCTCTGGACACATTCCAGCTTGTCAATATCTCTCTTGAATTGTGGTGCCCAGAATTGGACACAATATTCCAGGTGTGGTCTAACCAAAGCAGAATAGAGGGGTAGCATTACTTCCCTGGATCTAGACACTATGCTCCTATTGATGCAGGCCAAAATCCCATTGGCTTTTTTTGCCGCCACATCACATTGTTGGCTCATGTTTAACTTCTTGTCCACGAGGACTCCAAGATCTTTTTCACACGTACTGCTCTCGAGCCAGGCGTCACCCATTCTGTATCTTTGCATTTCATTTTTTCTGCCAAAGTGGAGTATCTTGCATTTGTCACTGTTGAACGTCATTTTGTTAGTTTTGGCCCATCTCTCTAATCTGTCAAGATCGTTTTGAATTCTGCTCCTGTCCTCTGGACTATTGGCTATCCCTCCCAATTTGGTGTCGTCTGCAAACTTGATGATCATGCCTTCTAGCCCTTCATCTAAGTCATTAATAAAGATGTTGAACAGGACCGGGCCCAGGACGGAACCCTGCGGCACTCCACTTATCACTTCTTTCCAAGATGAAGAGGAAGCATTAGTGAGCACTCTCTGTGTTCGTCCACTTAACCAATTACAGATCCACCTCACTGTAGTTTTGCCTAGCCCACATTGGACTAGTTTCCTTGCCAGAAGGTCATGGGGGACCTTGTCGAAGGCCTTACTGAAATCCAGGTACGCTACATCCACGGCATCATCTCTCTAATCTGTTAAGATTGTTTTCAATTCTGCTCCTGTCTTCTGTAGTATCCCTCCCAATCTGGTGTTGTCTGTAAACCTGATGTTACTTCTATATTAGTAAGTTCTATATTTTTTCTGTCTTTATTGTGTATCTTTATGATAATGTGTGTAATCCTTTTTCTTTTTGATAGTCTATACTTTGTATTTGGTGTATTTGATTTTATTTGAATGGTATAAAACGATTTACCAAAAAATCTGTCTTCTTATGTAGATTGAAATGTTTTTGTTTTGACTATTAAAATAAATTTCATAATGACATGGTAGCTAGTGATTAATTAGTATAAGGAAAGATAGTACAGCTAATTTTGAAAGAGAGCCATGCTGTACCTTTTTTAATCAAATGCCTTGCTTTCCAGAACTTCCTGAAAGTATGTGCCTTCAGTTTAATTGCGGTGTCCAAATTCAGCTGGGTTTTGCTGCAGAATTCTCCAATGTGATGATTGTCTACACAAGGATAATTAAGAAACCACCTGAAATTACAGTGTGCAATGCATATGTGACAGATTTTCCTCTTGTAAGTTGGTGTCATGAGGCTTTGCGGCATCCTTTCTTTTAAGATGATGAAAATAAATCAAGTCAACACAGTAGCCTCAAAGCTTAAATTTTATCATTTGGTCTTAAAAGGTTTTTGGGGAAAAGAGATGTCCTACTATTGATCAGTCAGGGATAGGCAAGTGTCTGGCTTGCAGGATCCACTTTATTTTCATATCAAAATTCCCCTTTGTCAGAGCTGTTTCCTTGACTTCAAGGAGTGGAAATTGAAGGCCCACTACAACTAGTGGCCACATCCATCTAGGAGTTGATGGACTTGCTGGCATTTCCACCTTTCTCCTCCTTGATTCAGCAGGTTGTGGGAACATCTTTCTTATCTCTCTCTTTTTAAAGTCAAAATGAAATATATTGCTCAGATGTCCTTATTTGTTTCCTCTCTGTTGTTGTGCTGTTCTTCTATTTTGACTTAGGTGATGGTTGGAGTTTTTATATAGACATCTATCTGTGTGTGTGGGTTTTCTCTAAATGGTGTGTCCCAATTGTTGATCTGGTTTGTGGATGACTAGGACATCTAGAAAAGGCAGTCTTCCTTCATTTTCTTTTTCCATGACGAATGGGATGTTTGGGTGGATGCTGTTCAGATGGTAAAGGAACCTGTTTAGTTCTTCTTCTCCATGGCTCCAAATGGTGAAAGTGTCATCCACATATCTGAACCATATAGTGGGCTTTTTGGTTGCGTGTGGACAATTTCAACAGAAAGGGGGAAACCATGAAAATGAACAAAATCTGGCTACCAGTATTAAAAAAAACTCTAAAATTAGAACAGCACAACAACAGAGAGGAAACAAACAAGGACATCTAATCACCTCTCAACAAAATATTGCTCCAGGCACTGCCAGGCAATCAAATGCTAATCAAGGTGGTCAGTTGAAACATTCACACCTAGCTCCAGCAGACAAGAGTCCTTTGTCCCACCCTGCTCATTCCACAGATATATAAACCCTTTTTCCTAGTTCCAATAGACCTCACTACCTCTGAGGATGCTTGCCATAGATGCAGGCAAAATGTCAGGAGAAAATGCCTTCAGAACATGGCCATATAGCCCGAAAAAACCTACAATAACCCAGTCATATTCCCTGCTCTCTTGCAAATACCACTTGCACAAAGATGAACTGTAAAGAACTGGAACATGGCTGTCATCTTTAAAAAGAAATTAAGCTTGAGCCATATGATAAAATAACACATTCACATTCTTAGAAATACGAGCAATGTCATAATCACAAGGCCACATCTCCTGGACATTGTTAAAAGTTGGCAGAAGCCATTAGGTTTGAGCATTATCAAACTTTGATGCAAATATGATTTATCACATGGCTAGTTAAAGCATTTATCTTGCTCCAGTCATCCCTTTTGCCCACTAGTATGGATTTAAACAAAAGACCGTGCACTTAGAATCATAGAATCAAAGAGTTGGAAGAGACCTCATGGGCCATCCAGTCCAACCCACTGCCAAGAAGCAGGAATATTGCATTCAAATCACCCCTGACAGATGGCCATCCAGCCTCTGTTTAAAAGCTTCCAAAGAAGGAGCCTCCACCACACTCCGGGCAGAGAGTTCCACTGCTGAACGGCTCTCACAGTCAGGAAGTTCTTCCTCATGTTCAGATGGAATCTCCTCTCTTGTAGTTTGAAGCCATTGTTCCGTGTCCTAGTCTCCAAGGAAGCAGAAAACAAGCTTGCTCCCTCCTCCCTGTGGCTTCCTCTCAAATATTTATACATGGCTATCATATCTCCTCTCAGCCTTCTCTTCTTCAGGCTAAACATGCCCAGTTCCCTAAGCCGCTCCTCATAGGGCTTGTTCTCCAGACCCTTGATCATTTTAGTCGCCCTCCTCTGGACACATTCCAGCTTGTCAATATCTCTCTTGAATTGTGGTGCCCAGAATTGGACACAATATTCCAGGTGTGGTCTAACCAAAGCAGAATAGAGGGGTAACATTACTTCCCTAGATCTAGACACTATGCTCCTATTGATGCAGGCAAAAATCCCATTCGCTTTTTTTGCCGCCACATCACATTTTTGGCTCATGTTTAACTTGTTGTCCACGAGGACTCCAAGATCTTTTTCACACGTACTGCTCTCGAGCCAGGCGTCCCCATTCTGTATCTTTGTATTTCATTTTTTTCTGCCAAAGTGGAGTATCTTGCATTTGTCACTGTTGAACTTCATTTTGTTAGTTTTGGCCCATTCTCTCTAATCTGTCAAGATCGTTTTGAATCCTGCTCCTGTCCTCTGGAGTATTGGCTCTCCCTCCCAATTTGGTGTCGTCTGCAAACTTGATGGTCCTGCCTTCTAGCCCTTCATCTAAGTCATTAATAAAGATGTTGAACAGGACCGGGCCCAGGACGGAACCCTGCGGCACTCCGCTCGTCACTTCTTTCCAAGATGAAGAGGAAGCATTAGTGAGCACTCTCTCTGTTCGTCCACTTAACCAATTACAGATCCACCTCACCGTAGTTTTGCCTAGCCCACATTGGACTAGTTTCCTTGCCAGAAGGTCATGGGGGACCTTGTCGAAGGACTTACTGAAATCCAGGTACGCTACATCCACGGCATTCCCCGCATCTACCCAGCTTGTAGCTCTATCGAAGAAAGAGATCAGATTAGTCTGGCATGACTTGTTTTTGATAAATCCATGTTGACTATTAGCGATGACTGCATTTGTTTCTAAGTGTTTGCAGACCGCTTCCTTAACAATCTTTTCCAGAATCTTGCCCGGTATCGACGTGAGGCTGACCGGACATGGGTCATTGTTTGGGTCATCCTTTTTTCCCTTCTTGAAGATTGGGACCACATTGGCCCTCCTCCAATCTGCTGGAACTTCTCCCGTTCTCCAAGAACTCTCAAAGATGGTTGCCAATGGTTCCGAAATGACTTCCGCTAGTTCCTTCAATACTCTGGGGTGTAGTTGATCTGGCCCTGGGGACTTGAACTCATTAAGAGCGGCCAGGTATTTCCCAATTAGGGGTTGGATGTCCTCCAATCCCTCATCCACTCCATCTTGCTGAGGTTGAGGACTCTCTTTTTGTGAGAAGACTGAGGCAAAGAAGGCATTAAGTAGTTCTGCCTTTTCCCTATCCCCTGTCAGCATTGCCCCATCTTCTCCTCGAAGAGGTCCTATCGCCTCCTTGTTTTTCCTTTCTCTACTGACATAAGAATAGAAGCCCTTTTTATTGTTTTTAATGTCCCTGGCAAGTCTGAGCTCGTTTTTTGCTTTAGCCTTGCGGACCTTTTCCCTACAGGTGTTGGCTATTTGTTTGAATTCTTCTTTGGTGATTTCTCCCTTTTTCCACTTCTTGTGCATGTCTCTTTTGTGTCTTAGCACAGTTAGAAGTTCTTTGGACATCCATTCTGGCTTCTTTGCACTTGTCCTATTTTTTCTCTTTGTTGGCACGGTTTGCAATTGCGCCTTGAGTATTTCACTCTTGAGAAATTCCCATCCATCCGTAGCTCCCTTGTCTTTTAGTATCTGTGTCCACGGAATGCTGCTCAGCGTTTCCTTCATTTTTTGGAAATCAGCTCTCCTAAAGTCCAAAATGCGGGTTTGACTTGTCTTAGTTTCGGCCTTCCTTTGTACCTCAAATTGCAGGAGCACATGGTCACTTGCCCCTAAGGATCCTACCACTTCGACCGCATCGATCAGGTCCTCCGCATTTGTTAGGATGAGATCAAGAGTAGCCAATCCCCTTGTTGCCTCTTCTACCTTCTGGACCATGAAATTGTCTGCAAGGCAAGCAAGGAATTTGTTGGACCTTGTACTCTTGGCCGAGTTTGTTTTCCAGCAAATATCGGGATAGTTGAAATCGCCCATGACTACTACATCTCTTCTCTGTGCCTGTTTGGTCAACTGTTGGCAGAAGACTTCATCAAGTTCTTCCTCCTGGCTTGGGGGTCTGTAGTAGACGCCTACAACGACATCTTTTTGAGTCCCAGTTCCCTTGATTCTTATCCAGATGATTTCAAGCTGGTTTCCCAGATTGCTGTCTTGAATCTCTTCTGCAGCATAGAGTTTTTGACATATAAGGCTACTCCGCCTCCTCTCCCCTTTGTTCGGTTTCTGTGAAAGAGGTTATACCCCTCGATATCTACATTCCAGCGATAGGAGTCATCCCACCAGGTTTCAGTGATGGCTATGATATCATATTTGTGGTGTTGTGCTAGAAGTTGGAGTTCGTCTTGTTTATTTCCCATGCTCTGTGCATTAGTGTAAAGACATGTGAGCCCCTGGGATCTTCCCTTGAGCTGTTTAATTGGGATTATTGTGCTTTTGGTACTTGGTCCTTGTTGTGTTTGTGCAGCCCTCCGTTTAGCCTTCTGGCAATTCCCAGACATTATGGGTAAAGTAGTGTTCGCAAGGCTGTTGTCCCCCTCCCCCGGTGGACCTAGTTTAAAGTGCGTCTAATGAGTGCGTCTATCCTGTTCATGCTCAACATCATCCTGATTATTGTCATGGCAGGCAGTTTTTTAAAATAATAATAATAATAATAATAATAATAATAATAATAATAATAATCTAATATGCTTTCAAGAGTTGATTTTTAAAAAATGGCTTTTAATATTGCACTGCTGCTTCTATTTTTAAATCTGCTGTGTATTTTAATTATACACCTTAAAATGTCTTGGTGTTATTCATAGTATAATTATATTTTAATGTTTTAGTGACAGTTGGCCCCTCGTATCTAAAGATTCAACCGTCCACAGCTTGAAAATATTCCACAGCAAAAATCCAAAAAAGCCAAACTTGATTTCTCCATTTTATATAAGGGGCATCATTTTACCACACCATTGTATATAATGGAATTTGAAAAAGGAAAAGGTAAAGGTTTCCCCTGACATTAAGTCATGTCTGACTTGGGGTGGTGCTCATCTCCATTTCTAGGCCGAAAAGCCAGTGTTGTCCGTAGACACCTCCTAGATCATGTGGCCAGCATGACTGCATGGAGTGCCATTACCTCCCCGCAGAAGGTCTACTCATTGATCTACTCACATTTGCATGTTTTTGAACTGCTAGGTTGGCAGAAGCTGGCCCTAACAGCAGGAACTCACCCTGCTTCCTGGATTCGAACTGCCAACCTTTCGGTCAGCAAGTTCAGCAGCTCAGTTTAACCCGCTGAGCCATCAGGGGGCACTTGAATTTGAATGGAACTTGAATTTTTACAGATTTTGGTATCCATAGGGAGTCCTGGAATGAAATTCTAGCAAATCGCAAGGTTGCACTGTATACTATATTTGTTTTAAATGTAAACCACTCTTTGTCCCTCTTTTGGGGGGAAAGGTGGATACAAAGGTAGCAGAGATTATAACAATGACAATTGCATCAAGACTTTTTTTCATTCATCAATGTATTGTTGTTGTATTTGGGATTCAGATATCTTTGTGGATCACCAAAAGATCTGTCAGTACATCCAGCTCTACCTTTTTCTTGTGCCAGTGGTAAACTTACAGGTTGTTTTTTTTTTTTCATCAGGATTTGGATGTGGATCCTAAAGAGGCAAATAAAGGAACTCCTGAAGAAACTGGCAGCTATTTGCTTTCAAAAGACTTACCCAAACATTGTCTCTATACTAGAATATGTTCCCTACAAAAGCTAAAGGTTAGTCTATATTACTTTTGTCTTGCAATACTGGTGCTTTATTGAGTCACAAGAATAAGATGGAACATTTTGTAACATAAACACTAGTAGCCTTCAATAACAAGGTGCCCTTTTGAAATAACCCAGTGGTGTAAAATCTTCCCATGCATCCAGCTTTTGGGGGTGAAGCCAAGGGTGTTCTGTGTGGGATGAGAAGGCCTCTTAGTTGAGGTTGCTGAATGTGGATTCTTTAATTCTTGAGAAAGTGTTGTGAATTGAATGGGAAACTGTCTTAATTTTGGAAGAAAGGGGAAGAAGAGCTACAGTAGAGTTTCACTTATCCAACCTTCGCTCATCCAACGTTCTGTATTATCCAACGCAGTCTGAGTCCTGCCCGGATCCACAGCTGTTTCAATACATTGCAATGTTTGGGTGCTAAATTCATAAATACAGTAATTACTACATAATGTTACTGTGTATTGAACTGCTTTTTCTGTTGATTTGTTGTAAAACATGATGTTTTGGTGCTTAATTTGTAAAATCATAACGTAATTTGACATTTAATAGGTGTTTCCTTAATCCTTCCTTACTATCCTACATTTTCGCTTATCCAACGTTCTGCCGACCCGTTTATTTTGGATATGTGGGAGACTACTGTACTTTGTTTTCTTGCTCCATTTCAAAACTAACCAAAGCAAAACAAATGGGAACTTTAGTTACTACCCTGCTATGTAACCAGGATAAGAAACTGCTTGGAATATAAAAATGAATTGTAAAGAAATTGTTTTCATCTGTATAAAACTGTGCGTGTGTGTGTACATACACACACACACACACACACACATAATGAAAAGCATCTGGCATCCCTTAATTTGTAACTCATCATAAATTATGATGAACTAGCATGTGCTAAAATTAATATGTTGAGGACAGGCACGTTCAGCTTTTACTTCTGTCCTCTTGGATTTCGAAAGCTCTTTTCGTTCAGTGACCATGTTAGCAAATCTTATTTGTGAAATACTAACATCAATTGAGCAGTTGTTAGCATATGTTTTTACATAAACATCTTTAAAATAAATGTGGAATGTTATTACAAATAGGGAATGTTCTAGCCTATGGATGTGATAGCTTCTAATAATAATGATAATGTAATTGACAGCAAAACATTACAAATGACTTGTGAAAGTCTGCCATATGAATTCATTCAATAAGACAGAACTACTTGAATCAGAATTATCCAATATGTTTGAACTTGAATAGATATTGTGTTTATTTTGGCAATAAGTGCTCTCCATTAATGGTCTTACTTACTTTTTAATTTATAGGAAGACTTAACCTTCACAGTTTACCTCCACTATGAATATGATGGAGTAGATGAAGTTGTGGACGAAAGGAAAGTGGTAAACATTGGCAAACCACTCATTGCTAAATTACGCATTCATCAAGGATTCGGGAAGAATAGCTGTTTCCAGCACTGTTGTGCACCTAACAGGCCTTGTTTTACCCAGTCATCCGATGCCCCGCCAGCTGTATATCATCCTTCTCGCCCAAATCATCATCCACATTCCTATGCAGGCTTTCCCCAACCAAACTCTGCTCACCCAGAAGACATTTTGCATCCAGCGATGTGCCACAGTGATATGACTCCAAATAGATTGATGGCATGGCAGACAACATGGCCATATTCATTTAGTTCAAACCAAGGCAATATGCCTGTGGAAACAACAGATGAACTGGAATCTGATTTCTCAGAAAAATTCAGACTGTCTTAACAGTAGCCATATTCTTTACATGACCATTTGTTGGTGACATTACTCAGGTAGACCCTTGCAATGCTGCTTGTGTGTTTTAGGATTTGGAAGGAGAGCACTGCTTCCAGTAGAGAACATTGGTGTGAATCCAAACTAAATTTGGTCACATGGAGTTATCCACTGAAATTAAGCTTGTCTAGACCTATCCCATAGGAAGTACAGACCTGTCTGTACTTTTAAAGATGGAAACTGGTGAAATGTATTGCTTCATTCCCAGATTTGCCCATATTGAAAGCCAGGAGTAAGAAAACTACAAGTCACATGTGGATGCAGTAACAGGAATAATTTGGTTTAGGCAGTTTGTTGCTTATCCTCAAATCTATCAATGGGCCAGTAACATTCAGAGGATAATGAGGGGTAACCGATGTTGACAGAAAGTTGATGGTGACAAATAAATGAAATGAGCCTATTTGGCATCTGCTGGTGACATTTGGAAATATGATGTTGGGAAGAGTCTTGGTCTGATCCATCTGTGTGGCTAAAATCACAATGGTAATACTCAAAGAGCAGACTTCAGAATACCAGTTATTGGGGAAGATGCCCAGGCAGATGCAGTTAGATTCATGCCATGGTGGGCTTTCCACAGAGCACCTACTTGATAGGAGCCCCGGTGGCGCAGTGGGTTAAACCCCTGTGCCGGCAGGACTGAAGACCAACAGGTCACAGGTTCGAATCCGGGGAGAGGCGGATGAGCTCCCTCTATCAGCTCCAGCTCCTCATACGGGGACATGAGAGAAGCCTCCCACAAGGATGATAAAAACATCAAATCATCTGGGCGTCTCCTGGGCAATGTCCTTGCAGACGGCCAATTCTCTCACACCAGGAACGACTTGCAGTTTCTCAAGTCACTCCTGACACGACCAAAAAAACCTACTTGATCATTATGGAAACAGAATGCTGGATTAGATCAGCATTTTGTCTGATCAGTATGTAGCCAGTATTTCTGGAAATTTTAGCACCTTCTCATAGTAAAAGGTAAAGGTTTCCCCCTGACATCTAGTCATGTCTGAATCTGGGGGGTGGTGCTCATCTCCTTTTCTAAGCTGAAAAGCCGGCATTGTTCCTAGATGCCTCCAAGGTCATATGACTAGCATGACTGCATGGAGTGCCGTTACCTTCCTGCCAGAGGAATACCTATTGATCTACTCACATTTGCATGTTTTCAAACTGCTAGGTTGGCAGAAGCTGGGACTAACAGTGGGAGCTCACCTCACTCTGACCACTGACCTTTCAGTCAGCAAGTTCAGCAGCTCAGTGGTTTAACCCACTGCGCCACCAGGGTCTCCTAATGGACACAAAAAACCCATGACAGTTTTATGAGGATTTTTCTAACCAATTAGTAATGTAGCACAAGACCAACATTACCATTTATAAGACAGAAAGGACAGGTACTTTTGTTTGCCTTTAGAAGCTGTTTCATTAGCTAGCAAAAGTGATAACATTATACGAATAATACTCATCTAACCTTCGTAATTTTTTTTAAAAAAACCAACATTCCTTTCTTACATGTAATAGCAACCTTTTGTAACTATCAGGCTTTCGGTTTGTTAAGTTTAGATTGCTGTTGGCATCTTGTACAGAGAGATGGGTCAGTTCATCAGAAACCAGCCATGAAAAATGCTTCTGGATCTTTGCATTAAATTTTATGCTTGCTGAGAGAGAAATGTAAAAAAAATGGAATACAGAGGCATTACTGCATTTAATAGTAGGGAACCCGCTGGCAAGTGATTGGGAAGGCCAAGAAAGCTAGAGAATCATTGGGACCTTGAGGCAAGAGGAGAACAAATTGTTGAGGATGAGGAGCACAACCATAAATACTTTGGAAGGAAATGGACAATGCATTGTTTATATCTCTTACTTAAAGTGGCTATGAGGAACAGCTTTGCTCCTGCTGTAAACAGGCACATGAAGGAGTAGAGTGCATGATCGACAAAATATGTGCCAGGATCTATACCAATGGTTCTCAACCTGTGGGTCCCCAGATATTTTGGCCTTCAGCTCCCAGAAATTTTGACAGCTGGTAAACTGGCTGGGATTTCTGGGAGTTGTAGGCCAAAACACCTGGGGACCCACAGGTTGAGAACCACTGATCTAGACCTTCAGAAATATTCTTTATTTTATTTATTGCATTTGTATTCCATCTTTCTCTCAACTTGGGACCCAAGGCAGCTTACAAACAATAAAACAACATAAGCTTCCCTAGTCATAACATGAACCATACAAAATAATGTTTAAACTTAGTAAAGTTAAAATTAGAGTACACAGTACTCTAAGGGGACTTCTGTATGTAATTATTCATTCAAAGGCTATTTGAACAAGAATGTAATACATTTGAATGAGTATCCAGTATCCAGTCTACATCTAGTACGGGTTGAGTTTCCATTATCTGGAAATCCGAAATACTCCAAACCCCAAAACATTTTGTTGCCCATTGGCAACCATCTATATCTAGCTCAGAGGTGGGAAACATGTGGAGAGGCAGAGGAAGGATTTTCTCTTCTTGCTTTGCTAAAAAAGCGGAAGTGTAAGTGGCAGCAAAGAAGAAAAATCTATCCTTGAGGAAAACCCAGGGGACACAGGAGGTGTGACTAGCCCCCCTTCACACCATTCCTCATTTATGATGTCTGTGCAAATATGGGTATTCCAAAATCCAAAATAAACCTCTGATCCCAAGCATTTTGGAGAAGGGAACCTCAACATGTATTTTATTTGTGAGTCTACATCCACTATATTGTTTTTGTCTGTTTCAATTTATTAGCTATATGTATTTTCCAAGAAGTAATGCATAAAATGCCTACTACATAGCTGGCATTTTCAAAAGCTACCACATAATGGCTTTGTAACATTTGGTGCAGGCTATTTATGACATACTTGCTTTAAGTGCCAACGAACAGCTCTGAACTTCCATCTGTGGTTCAAGACTTCTTTAAGAGATGCTCCAATTGCCATGGTAACAGTTGTCTTGGCAAACATTGCCACTTGGAAAACCCTTTTGGCTTCTCCTTCAGTGTCAGAGATGGGGGCATTGTCTGGCATGGCTGGTGACGGAAGCCAAAAGATGGCTTTAATCAAAAACCTTGGAACAGAAATCCCATTGGTTTCAATGGACTGGAAAAGTTTTGGTTCCTTTGTTTTTGTTTTAAAGCTCAAAAGGGAAAGTGCAAAAATTGATTTCACTCAAGTACTCACTGATGCAGGCCCGTAGCAAGGATTTTGATTCGGGGGGGGGGGGGGGGGAGGGGGGCTGAGTATGAGTGAAAGAGGGTCTACCCTAGCAAACCTTTTGTATCGTTACCCCAATACCCCCATGCATATGGGATATATTGAGTATGGTGATCAGATCATGATATGAATAAACATAACAGTTTAAATAATGCACCAGTAAGGCCTTTTCGCGAACCACCATGAGAATTTCGTGGGGGGGGGGGCTGAAGCCCCTCAAGCCCCCCCCCCCCCCGCTACATGCCTGCACTGATGTGACCCCTAATATCCATGGAGATGTGTTCCCAGAGTTTATGTGGATATGTGAAATCACACAGAATAGCGAATTCTGTTACTTTCTACAGGACGAACAACAGAGTTATGGAGAAGAGAATGCAAAAGGGTCCCTAAATGAATAACTGATAAATGAAACAAGGAAAGTCAAACCATGTATATCGGTTCTCCATATACAAGAAACACCATGCCATTACTTTTTAACATTTCTGGCTACAATTTTATATCTAAAAGACAGGAAACACTGTTTTCAGACACAAGAGTATCAGTGTGGTTGTTATTATGAGCATCCCTAAAACTTTCCACTAGAGAGCACTCGTTGCACATTTGTTATTCTAAAAAGAAAATACATTTTTATAGGAGCCTGCAAAGGCAAGGACATGCCATGAGTTTGGAACTATAGCATAAAACTATTTTCTAAATACACATTTTCAAATATATTTCCTTATGCCTATTTAAAGCAAAACTACACTGCAAAGTTTGGGAAAATGGGAGAATCTGAAAGAAAACATTTTTTCCCATCCCCATAGATCATTTTGCACATCAGAAACTTTCCCAATGTCCTGGTTTCTTACTTTTAATTAGAATATTGTATTTAACCAAGACTTTTATACCTTTTCAATCCAACGTACTGTGCCGTTCATAGCATTCTTAGAAAGGGATGATTCTCTGCTGCTATTGTTATTTTCTTCATGATATTTTTCTAAAAGAAATCCATGTTTTGCAACACCCCTAAAACTAAGATAGACACATCAACCAAGTTTCTAGTAAATACAACCCCTCCCCTCCCCCAAATTGTCTGATTTGCTTCAAGCCTGTGTCAAAGGTTTGCAGTTGTTTTACAACAAATTTTGTGGATATAGTGAAACAATTGCACAGGTTTAGAAGGGCTTCCAAATTTGGGGGTTCATAGTTAACAAAGCTTACTATAAGCTTTCCTAAATAGAAATGCCTTTCTAACATTTAGGTGGTGTCATTTATTCTGGCTCACAGTGATTCTCCCTGGTGGGCTTTACTAACACTTCTGGAACAACAAGGAACTGAATCTGGGAAATGTATTGTTGAAGGCTTTCATGGCTGGAATCACTGAGTTGCTGTAGGTTTTTCGGGCTGTATGGCCATGTTTTAGAAGCATCAGGAGAGACTGCTTCTAGAGCATGGCCATGCAGCCTGAAAAACCGACAACAACCCACTGAACCTGGGAACTTTAACAACCTAAATACACACTATACAACTGGGGTCACACTGTTTCTCGTCACTAGACCATTTGTCAGAACTATGGTCAAATAAACAAAATTAGAAGGGTACAGGAAACAGTTTTTGGAATGCACCACTTTAAATTGCAGCTACATGGGGTTCCCAAAGGTTACAAAGGTTAAAAATAATCCTGAACCCCATGTTCTTTGTTTCTGTATATAAGCTAGCTAGTGTGTTTAGCAGCATACACTGTTGAAGACTTTGCTTAATTTGACCGATGAAGGAAGAAGAGATAAGCAGATGAAAATTGAGAGTTCTAAACAGATGCCCTATTCTTTGTGGATGCACTACAGAAATTGGCAAAATTACGTTTTTAGCCCCCATAAACTCCCAGCTAGCAAATTCTTTGGCTTCACTGTCCAGAAAACTCTGATATTCACCACCCTGCTCTTGCCTTATCAAATAATGTTTGCTGTCTAGGCCTCTATAAGTGTGGGGAAATAGAGGCTATTATATATTTTAATTTTTTTCACTTGATGAGCTTTATGTTACAGCCATGTTATTCTTAGTGTGAAAAGAAGTTACATGCTTAATTAATTTTTACAAAGGTGATGCTCATTTAGGGGAAAATATATAATAGGGATGCATAAATGCATCTTTGTCTCTGTAATTTCTTTGTCAATACAATCTGGTACTGGAGTGGATACGTGCAGCGAGTGTGCTTTCCAGAAGTATCTGATGGGAGGCTGAGTGAAACAGGATAGAGGATCAGGTGTATCGTTGGTCTCTTTGAACAGAGCCTTCCATTTACTTTAAAGAGAGTCTTGTTTTATCCATCCATACCTCCATCTCTTTCGTTTTGAGAGAGGTGTTGCACTTGAGCCCTGAAACACCTTTTCACCACAAACCACACTCTGTCCAGGCAATCCAGTGAGTAAAAGTTTATTAAGAGGAGAACATATTAAAAATTAAGCAAATCTAAAAAGTAGAATCAAAGTTCAAACAGTTATTTCCAAGATTCAAAAAATCCTTTCAAATTAGTCTCGAGAGTCAATCCCTAGATATATCCGTAAACATGATAGCATGAATCCCAGGCAGGCGACCTATGCTAAACGTGAAACTAGAACCAGGAATAAACTTAGAAACACGAATACATGAATACACAAATGTAGGACCAGGAGCAGAGAGCTGTTCACCAGCAGAAAACCGCTTAAAAGAAACTCTCCCATGATATCATTCATTGTACACCTGCTTTTCCTCTCCTTATCTCTAAGCTGCTGGGAAAAGGCAATCTGTCTCTGTTGTATGCTCTGCCTCTGAAGTTCCAAGCGCCTTGATCTAGAGCAGTGGCTCTCAACCTGTGGGTCCCCAGGTGTTTAGGCCTACAACTCCCTGAAATCCCAGACAGTTTACCAGCTGTTAGGAATTCTGGGAGCTGAAGGCCAGAACATCTGGGGACTCACAGGTTGAGAACCACTGACCTAGACATTCATTGCCCACATTTATCTCAACCTGTACTTCTGGAAGATTCTCATGAGAACTGATATCACTTTCTCCAGTTTAATGGGAACTGCCAGAAGATTCTAAAACAACTCTCTCCAAGCCACTTGTATCCTCTGGGCCCTCTGAATCTATCCCAGCATCTCCTTCCTCATCTTCTGAGCACTCAGAATCTGACCAAGCTACAAGAGGTATCAGTTGCCGGCTGCCTATGCAACTATGACTGCAGGCTATGCCTACTTTGTTTTAGTACCTCCACTGTCCTTTCATGGTATTGGAATAAAAGACTCCACAATTATTATTTCATGACTGCTGCTATAAAAGACAACAAGGCAGGTTTGGGAATGTTCTACCATCAGGGGCGGCTCAACCCATTACGCAAAGTAAGCATTTGCAGTATAGTTGATTTTGCCCAGGGGTCCTCTTGAGGCACTCTTGGGGGAAAATAGATCTTGACATATGCGAGTTGTAGTTACTGGGATGTATAGTTCACCTAAAATCAAAGAGCATTCTGAACTCCACCAATGATGGAATTGAACCAAATATGGCACACAGAACTCCCATGACAAACAGAAAATATATATCAGTGATTGGTTGGGGGGGTGGGGGGGGCAAAATACTGTTTGCTTACCGTTGAAAATTACCTAGGGCCGCCTCTGTGTACCACTCTGCAGGCAACAAGTTTTTATTCTTTTCTTCTTCTTTTTTACAAGGTTTCAGCTATTGTGATGTTTCTATCTTGCTCTTCAAATTATGATCATTTATAGTTCTTGGGAAATTTTAGTCTTTGGAGCATTTACATCAGACTTGGCAATTGGGCAGCCCTTTAGATGTTGGACTTCAACTCCCAGCAGTCCTAGCTAGCATAGTGAATGGCAAGGAATACTGGAAACTCACTCTAGGGTTGCTCTAAGTTGGAAGTGAGCAATATCCACCCCTGGTTCTCTATTTCTGCCCATACTTTTTCAACTTGCAAAATTAGCAGAAAACAGCTTAGCGTCACACAGTTTGTGGAGAAGAGAGATAGCACGTCATCAAAATGAATGATACACACAGTAACTCTGTGCAAAAGTTCAACACCAACAATTTCCCTTTTATGTTTTCATGCAGGTGAGCACACAGAGCTGAAATAGCTGATGACAGAGCCATCTGCAAAGGGCTAGCAGTACGTTGTTAATCTGTATGAGCTGCTATCTAATCAGGCATGTGTGCAATGAATAATTCAGTGTTGATCGGCATATCTTTAATACATATGAGGAACAAGCAAAACTACACATCTGGTGCAACAAAGAGGAGAAAAAGGCACTGAGATGTTTTCCATAGCAGAGGAGCTTGATTAGACCAGGGATTAAATGTATATGTGCTGAATATACCCATGTACAAGAAAGCCTAAGTAAATGTGGCATTAAAGACAGATTTTTTTTAAAAAAAATTGCCTAACAGTATTACTGTCATTTTGAAGGAAAGGAAACTAATTGCGTGAGAAGTGCTCATTCAATGTTAAGCAAAATTTCAATAGTAGACTCTAGACACAGTTAACTAAAGCAAGCATGTGTAATCTCAATTTGGATTGAGATCCGCATGCATGAGTTTTGAGAAGTCTTGGCTCTGCCTTCTCTACTCTGCTTTAGTTTCACCTGTTTATAGGCCTCCTAATTGTGTAGAGACCTTCCTTTGTATTAGTTTTGGGATGGAGTTTAAAATCCCCCCAGAGGATTACTTGGTCTATTCCATTTCCCTGTATAGAGCTCTCTTGCTGAACTCCTCCCTTTTCTACAGTCAATAGAGGCTTGGGGCATTGTCCGGCAATCCTAAGCCCCAGCAATTCAAACAGGCTTTCTTAGCACTTGCATTGACCAGTATTGTTATACCACCAATCCAAAGGACAACAGAAGCTTTTGGCCAGCCTAAGCTTCACAAGGAAGAATACTGAGACAATTTATAACCATTACTTTGCATCAGAGGCAAAAGATTCCAGAAAGATGACTACAATCAGCAAAGTCTCCTTTTGTAATGTATTGTTTTAAGTTACCTTATGATAGTCCCGGGTGGAGTTAACCCTTTATTCATCTTGTTTCAGAAAACTCATTTGATGCTCTTTTCACCTTGCCTCCAAGTGCCTCTGTCTGCTAAGGGTCTTAATCTTAGCAGAAGGTATCAGATAGCCCCCGAGTAAAGTCAGACAATATAGTTTTCCCAAAGGCTCAGGCATGACATCACAAGTTTGAAAATCCCCCCTCTCCCATTTGTCTTTTAAATGTAATCACAGTGTAAATATAAAAAGATCTGAAAAACACATTTCCACCAATATGAGGGGGTAAGGGAGTATTCAAGCAAGGCAAGATGCTAAAACATTCCTCCTAAATTGTCTTCTCTAAAGAAGATAGAAGGAAGGACTGAATCATGCAGCTCTCCAGATGTTCATGAATTGCAATTCCCAGCAGCCCTGACCAAAACAGGGCTGCTGGGAATACCAGGAGCTTCAGACTAACAACACTTGGGGAGCCATGTGGTTCCTGCCTTTAGCTTAAAGAAAATTTTGAATACATTTCTTCCTATTCATTCAGATTCAGAAAGCTGGTTGTAGGGGGGGGGGGGGAGAAACTACTTTGTACATATCCTTTAGGTAAAGGTAAAGGTTTTCCCCTGACATTAAGTCTAGTTGTGTCCAACTCTGGGGGTTGGTGCTCATCTCTATTTCTAAGCCGAAGAGCCAGCATTGTCCGTTGACACCTCCAAGGTCATGTGGCCGGCATGACTGTGACCTTTTGGTCAACAAGTTTAGCAGCTCAGTAGTTTAACCCACTGCACCAAGATGGCAGAGACTGTCCCAAGTAATCATGTTCCATCTCACTTTTTCAACTGCTCTTAAAATGTCCCAGTTTTTCTCTCCTCCTACTTTCCCCTTTGTCTTCAACTCACTTCCTGAATTACTGTCAATTCCATTCAAAGTGCAGGTGTACTTCGCAGTTCGGTAAGGAAGGGGAGAGGAGAATATGGAAACTCATCTTTTCTGAGCACTCAGGTAAATGTAAACTGCCCATCAGTTTCTTCTAGATTGTCTATTCTTCCTGACCACACTCTGATGTTGCTTTGTACAGGTGTTCCAGTTCTGCTCTGTGAAATATTGGAAGTCCTGCTTCATCTCTTTGTCACTTTCCCACCACTGTTGCTTCACGTGGCATAGAGGGCTCAAGCTAGTTCAATAACCTCCATGATATTCAGGGTTTGCAATGAAGGCACAGTGTGCGTATGTGGAGGCCAAGGGGAAACAAATGTGTGAGGAAGAGGCAGATGGCCAGTGAGCAGATGAAGACAGAAAGTGAACAAGATTTTAATTGTACAGGCCTGTTTCAGTGCATCCACCACATGGTTGCCTCCACTCATGCAAACAAGCATAGGAGTAACCTTGGGTTTTTCCTCCATGATATAATTAAAAAGTTAGATCCTAAAAGGAATGACATTCCCCTTCATTATGTTATATTTATAATGTAATGTATCTGTGACCCTTTGTATCTGAATAGCATGTATAACTACCCTAATAAATATAGCAGTTATTAATGGAAAAAACTAAATTACAACTAAATACTTTAATTAGGACCTTCCATGTTCAGGGTTGCAAAGAGGGGAAGAGGCACACACGCGCATGCACACACACACATATAAGTAGAGGTAAAGGTTTTCCCCTGACATTAAATCCAGTTGTGTCTGACTCTAGGGATTGGTGCTTATCTCAATTTCTAAGCTGAAGAGCCGGCATTGTCCATAGACACCTCCAAGATCATGTGGCCAACATGACTGCATGGTGTGGTGTTACCTTTAAGATAGTCTGGGGAGGCCCTTCTCTCGATCCCGCCAGCTTCACAAGCAAGCCTGGCGGGGACGAGAGACAGGGCCTTCTCAGTGGTGGCCCCTCGGCTGTGGAACGCCCTTCCTACAGAAATCAGATCGGCCCCCTCCCTGTTGGCATTCTGGAGGAAAGTGAAGACCTGGCTTTTCGAACAGGCATTCGACTAGGCAGTGTAATCAATTATTGGAACACGGAATAAGGATAATGAGACTGGATTCTGATTCTATCAATGAGACGTGATTGATTTGTTATATTGATGTTTGATGTCTGATGTTTAATTAATTGTTTACTATTGCTTTAAATGTCCAATGATTTTGTACTGTGTATATTGAAACTGTTGTTGTGAACTGCTCTGAGTCGCCTAAGGGCTGAGAAGAGCGGTATACAAATAAAGTAAATAAATAAATAAATACCTTCCCACCAGAGCAGTACCTATTGATCTACTCACATTTGCATGTTTTCAAATTGCTATGTTGACAAAAGCTGGGGCTAACAATGGGAGCTCACACCGCTCCCCAGATTTGAACCTGCAACCTTTTGGTTAGCAAGTTCGGCGGCTCAGCAGTTTAACCCACTGTGCCACAGGGGCTACGCATAGACATATAACCATGGTACATCCTTCCTGGGCTTAAAAAATACAGTGCACTGCTATTGCAGTGACCAAACTATCAGATTTAGAGTTGCAGGTTTGATTTTAAAATCTGTGCTCAGCCCTGGAGCTATTCCATCTTTAGGTCCAGCTTCAAGGATATCTGATGTTATGCACGTGCTGGGGACGCTGAATGGGCAGGTGGCATGTCTTGGCTAAGTCAAGTGGGTCAGCTGAATATGCCTCTCTCTGAACCTGGCACTTGGGAGACCTTAGATAAGTTATTCTTTTTCTGGGCCTATCTTATTTCATAGGGTTGTTTGGAGAATAAAGTAAAGCAATCCCACACTAAAGAGCCAATGCAGTGTGGCAGCTATATGATTACTTGACTGTGACTCTGGATAGTCTCCAGAGTCACAGTCCAGCACTCATACCACTACGCTGCATTGGTTTTGAATCCCTCTTGTGCCGTGTAAACTCATAGGGTGGCCTTGGGCAAGTCACATTCCCTCAGCTTCACAGGAAGGCAAGTCTCTCAGAAGAAATCTTGCCAGGAATAATTCACAAAAGTTTCACCTTAGAGTCACCATAAATTGAGCACCTTAAAAGACAGAATGCAATGTGAAGTTTAAATAAAAAGTGTCAACTCTCTTTTCTCCCATGAATTTAAAATATGATGATCCCCCAAACTTTTAATTGTTTTTAAGTTTAGAAATCACAAATTACGTTCAGTTGTTTACACTTACCAAAGGCTTTCAGTTGTTTACACTTACCGAAATCTTGGAAAATAATGCAAAATACTGGCAAAAACAATCACATTCAGATCTAGTATGGAAAATATTGTATTGTATTGATCCAGTATGGAAAATATTGTATAACCCTGTAAATAAACAACACCACACTGGTTTGGGGGAAAGCCCTGAGATAGCAATTAAACTTCCAAAGCCTATTGCTGTTTTAATAAAAGGTTTTAAGGAGGCTGGATGGTAAGGAGAATGTTGACTTCCAGGTAGATGGAACTTAATTAAACTTTTAATTTTGTCAGCTCACCAATGGCCAGGGGTGTTATAACCATGTTTTTGTGAAATACAGCTAACATTAAGAAATCAGTATCACAAATCCATCTATAGCATTTTCTTCTACTGAATGTGGGGTAATTTGAAGACTGGAGTTTGGCAAAAATTGCTTATTCTGTTATCCAAACTCCCATTACTACTGCGTGCAGGTGTATGTCCGTTTACAGAAAGGGTTGGACTTTTTGTCCAAAAGACAGTTCAAGTTTGCAGAAGTAAAGTTACACATGCAGAAGTACATTTGGGTGTGCGTTCAGTGCTAATCCACCTAGTCAATGTATAACTCCACAGGTAATTTGGGCTGTAGCACAGCTGGTTAATCACCAACAGCAATAGATCACTGCTGACCAGAAGCTGGCAAGTTCGAAGCCCAAAGTCGGATTGAGTACTCGACCCCTAAGCAGTTCAAAAACAGCTGAGCTGTGAGTAGAGAAATTAGGCACCATTTTAGCAGGGAGGTATTTTATGCACCATAAAATGCTGGTGATCAAAGAGCAAGGAGGGAAATTCTACAATCAAAAAGGGCTTGCTGTCACAGTGGATGGAGCAACAGTACACCCATGTAGTGGGAATCAAGATAACCTCCAGGCACCGAAGTTGAAAAATGCCAAAATACCTCTATTTGTCTGTGTGTCATATATATCTAAAAATGGCATTGAATGTTTGTCATGTATGTGTGCATTGTGATCCACCCTGAGTCCCTTTCGGGGTGAGAAGGGCAGAAAATAAATACTGTAAATAAGTAAATAAATAAAAGTCACTATGTAGATCCAATGCAAGATTTCAGCCTTTATTTGGTCATTCTTGGACAAACTTTAAAGCAGGGATGGGTATGCTAAGCTCTGGTGAGCACCAGAGACACTGTTGCATCAAAGAAAGCTGCACTTTGCAGCTGCAGAAGTTTTAGCACCAGGACTTATTCTTGAACAGACATGTAATATTTCACCATTTTTTTATTTTTGTCCAGCTAAATATAGTAGAAAGCCAACATACTTTGAGGATTGGATTAGGATACTGGAAGGCCAGGCTTCAAATCCCTGTTTAGCCATGGAAACCCACTAGATGGCTTTGGGCAAGTCACAGGGGAAGGCAAAGCAAACTCCCTCTGAATAAACCTTGCCAAGAAAACCCTGAGATCAGTTGTCAGAAACAACCTGAAGACACACAACAGAAACAGATTAACTCTGCTGTCACCACTTTAGCCCAACTGAATCTGGATTAAGAAGGTTTCCAGATCTTACAGTACCTGGAGAGAATGAAGAGAAGCAAGGAGCCTTGGGAAAACTTTTAGACCAGGCATGGGCAAACTTTGGCCCTCCAGGTGTTTTGGACTTCAAGTTCCCACAATTCCTAACAGCTGGTAGGGCCGAAGTTTGCCCATGACTGCTTTAGACAGTCTCTGTGAATCCAAAGTCCACAAGATAATGGATTTAGATTAAGGAGCTATGAATAACCGGCACACATAGTATCTCTAAGGAGATAGGATTATTACAATACAAAAGTAAAGCAAACAATTTGGAAAAGAGTGCATCCAACAAAGACAGCAAAACATAACTAAATCCCTGTTCTAGACATCCGAATTATGGGTCTCACTTATAGCACGAGGCATAGTCCATCAGCCCATGAGTCCATTGTTAAGGTTTAAAGACAGATTTCATTGTCCAAGGTTTTACGCACAAAGCCACAGCAGCCAGTGGCAGATTTCATTGACCAGTCCAAACCTGGAGTAGCCATTGTGATTCTACACTCTGAATGTATGTGAAGTAATACACAAAACTGAAATAGAGGGTGTATCTACACTGCAGAACATCTTTCAGGCCCTTTCTGGACTGCAATATGATTCAGATATCAAAGCAAATAATCTATGTTATCTGCTTTGAAATGGATTATCTGAGTCTACACTGCCATATAATCCAGTTCCAAGAAGATAATCTGGTTTTTATATGGCAGTGTAAAAGGGGCCTTAGACTTCTCTGGCCCAATGCCATGCAATCTTGGAAACTGTCGTTTTACAAGGCTTTAGCCTTCTTTACCAAGTGGTGCTGACACTACACAAAACTGCAACTCCTGGGATTCCATAGCATTTAACCAAGAAAGTCAAAGTGGTGTTGAACTGCTTTCATTCTGCAGTGCAGATGCATCCAGTAATACACAAGGGCTTAACTCTGGCCTTGATACTTTTAACCTGCCTTGTGTCTAGATGAGGCTCACTGGGAAAAACACCAATTTCTAGATCCCTTAGAAACACATAATTTGCTATCCTAAGAAGGCTTGGATTTCTCCACACAAATCACTGAATTTCAGCTAGCTCTCCACATTTGTGGGTTTGTCTTTTCAGATTTGATTATTCATTGATTTGATTAAAATCCATGGATCTCTGGGAATGTCTAGGTCCTCCAGTGTGCTTCTATGGTCAGCTTCCAGCAGAGTCTGCTGGAGTACCTAGAAATTCCTAGAAAGATATTTTTTCAGGTTGTTTAAAAATGGCATTTTAAAAATGTATGGCTTTTCACTTTCATGGGGTTCTTGTGCCCCTAACCCCAGTGAATATGGAGGGCCAATTGTATTCCTAGCACAAGCTTCCTAACTGTATCAATATTGTCAAACCTTGAGGAGAATAAATTATGCAGGAAAACAGTAATTGAATTACTTTGTTACATTGTTACTTCATTACATTGTTGCTTTCACAGTTGATCAAAAAGTCTCAGAAACATCGGTATGATTCTCCTTATCCCTTGGTAGGATATATAGGCAGCCGGAATACCAAACAACTTATATTTACAATGCTATTAAGTCACCATCTGATAAAGCAGGTGGACAAAGTGCTGTTTGTCAGATATTGCACTGTAAATCCCAGTATTCCTTACCATTAGCTATTCAATTGGCCTTCCCTGTTTGCAGGTTTAATTTTTGCAGCTTTGATTACACTATGTAACACAATTTTATTCCTGGGTTATAAATGTCATTTCCTAATTGGTTCTATCATTAAAAAAACATGGAAAGGGTTTATTAAACCTGCAGCACATTTTGCTATAGTTTTTCAATGAATATCTCCTCCAGTCTCAACCAATTCACCATTGTTTGTGGCATATAACAACTACTTTCAAAGTAAGTACCACACAATTAAATGGGAAATAATACTTCCAAACCAGGATCAGAACATTTAAAAAAATATTGTTAAGGTAAAGGTAAAGGTTTTCCCCGACTCTGGGGTGTGGTGCTCATCTCCATTTCTAAGTCAAAGAGCCGGCGTTGTCCATAGACACCTCCAAGGTCATGTGGCCGGCATGACTGCATGGAGTGCCGTTACCTTCCCGCCAGAGCAGTACCTATTGATCTACTCACATTTGCATGTTTTTGAACTGCTAGGTGGCAGAAGCTGGGGCTGTCAGGGGACAAGCTCAGCAGCTCAGCCCTTTAACCCAATGCGCCACTGGGGGCTCCAATAAATATTGTTACGCAGTGTTATTAATATATTATCTCTAGGAATCTCTAGGTCCTCCAGTATGACTGCAATGCAGGTTCACTATAAAATTGCATTGGAGGACCTTGCAATTTCTAGAAGTGTTATCATCACACATAGGATGTCATTTTTTAAAAAATGTGTCATTCTTCCACTGTCCTGCACCCCTAACTCCCACAAAAATGTAGAATCTGCTATAATGCCTTTGCCTGTTATGAGTTGCAGACCACACTTTACCTGCCTCTGGGATAAACAGTTATCTCTTATCATTCTAAAGCTACCTACTTCACATACAGAATACAGAAGCCCCAGATTTCCCCATTTCCCCAGAAGCCCCAGATTTCCCCATGGAATGGATTACAGCAGTGGTTCTCAACCTGGGGTCCCCAGATGTTTTTGGCCTACAACTCCCAGAAATCCCAGCCAGTTTACCAGCTGTTAGGATTTCTGGGAGTTGAAGGCCAAAAACATCTGGGAACCCCAGGTTGAGAACCACTGGATTACAGGAAAGAAGCAGATCCTTCTCCAGATCCTGGAGGTTTCTGCAGCTGTTCAGTATAGCCAACATTAAGCTTGCTCTTCCATATTTTGCTGGAACACAGCTCCCATCATCCTTGGGCCTTGATGCAGTACATCTACATGTAGAATTAATGCATTTTGACACCACTTTAACTGCCATAGCTCAATGCAGATTGTAGCTTTACAAGGTCTTTACCTTCTTTACCAAAGAGTGTAAGAAGCCTTATACGCTTTGAGTCAAAACCATCTTCATGACCACATCTCCTTCTATGAGCCAATGCAGGCTCTGCGATCTGCTGAGGATGCCCTTCTCTCGGTCCCACCACCATCCCAAATACGGTTGGGTGGGACAAGAGAGAGGGCCTTCTCAGTGGTGGCTTCCTGGCTCTGGAATGCCATCCTTAGCAATATTAGGTTAGCCCCATCTCCCCAAGTTTTCCAATTGAGTCTAAAAACATGGCTTTAAAAACAAGCCTTTGATGTTGAGTAGATTTTAAGGGTTAGTCTGAGGACTTAAGTGTTTATTTCATTTTGGCACATGTCTTGTTAATGGAAAACACCAGTTTTATCTGCAGTCACAACTGCATTTTATTAATTTTAATATTTTATTATGACATATTTTAGCTGTATTTGCATTTGTAATCTCATGTTATTATTGTTTTATGTCTATGTATTGTTTATTGATGTGCAGCACTTTGGAGTGCTTTGTGAACCTCCCGAGTCCCTTTGGGGAGATGGTGGTGGGGTACAAATAATATAATTTTAATATTATCATTATTATTATCATTATTATTATTAATGGTACCACACCAGCAAGAACAGACCATGGAACAACAGACTGGTTCAAGATTGGGAAACAAGTACGGCAGGGCCATATAGTCTCACCCATCTATTCAATTTGTGTGCAGAACACATCATGAAACATGCAAATCCAAGGCTGGAGTTAAAATTGCTGAGAAAAAAACATTGGCAACCTTAGATATGCAGATGATACCACTTTGATGGCTGAAAGCGAGGAGGAGCTGAGGAGCCTTATAAGCAAGGTGAAAGAAGAAAATGCAAAAGCTGGGTTGCAGTTAATCATATAAAAAAACAAGATTATGGCAACCAACTGATTGATAACTGGCAAATAGAGGGAGAAAACTTGGAGGCAGTGACAGACTTTGTATTTCTAGGTGCAAAAATTACTGCAGACGCAGACTACAGCTGGAAAATCAGAAGACTTTACTACTTGGGAGGAAAGCAATGGCCAATCTTGATAAAATAGTGAATAGTAGAGTCATCACACTGAAGATCCACATAGTTAAAGCAATGGCATTCCCGATAGCAACCTATGGATGAGAGCTGGACCATAAGGGAGGTTGAGTGAAGAAAGATAGATGATTTTGAACTGTGGTGCTGGAGGAAAATTCTGAGAGTGCCTTGGACTGTGAGAAGATCCAACCAGTCAATACTTCAGGAAATAAAGCCTGACTGCTCACTGGAGGGAAGGATATTAGAGGCAAAGATGAGAAGACAGGAAAGCTTGGAGAAGACAATGATGCTGGGGAAAATTGAAAGAAAAAGAAAGAAGGAAGGATGGATGGATGGTATCTTTGAAGTGACTGGCTTGACTCTGAAGGAGCTGGGGGTGGTGACAGCCGACAGGGAGCTCTGGCGTGGGCTGGTCCATGAGGTCATGAAGAGTCAGAAGTGACTGAACAAATAAACAACAACACCAAGCTACCACTGCACAGCATTGGACCATGGCTGTTAAACGCTGTCAAACTGCACTAACTCTACAGAATGGATGCACCCTTGAAGACCACTTGTTTTCTCAATCCTAGGCAGTTTCATGGGTTCTTAATATTCTCTGTCCCTAACTGCAAGCATATTTTTCAGAAAACAGGAGGAACCCGCACATAGTGCTAGAGGAGATTTTTTTTTTGTTGTGTCAGGAGAGACTTGAGAATCTGCAAGTCACTTCTGGTGTGAGAGAATTGGCTGTCTGCAAGGACATTGCCCAGGGGACGCCCGGATGATTTGATGTTTTATCATCCTTGTGGGAGGCTTCTCTCATGTCCCTGCATGAGGAGCTGGAGCTGGTAGAGGGAGCTCATCCGCCTCTCCCCAGATTCGAACCTGCAACCTGTTGGTCTTCAGTCTTGCCGGCACAGGGGTTTAACCTGAGGAGAAATGACCCTGACTGACATTTCAGTGAAATGTTTGCTGTGGCCCGACATTGGCAGCCATGACACCCAGCTTAATCGCAAAACTGAGAAATTTTTGCAATGAACAGATACAGCATGCTGCACTGCTGTCAATCGAAAAGAGAATGATATTCTAAAAATAAAAATGTTTACCAGGCAAGCAGTGAGACTGAGAAAGACAGTGCCAAGAAATAAATGCAAGACTGTCTCCTTGTCTCTGTGGCATGGAGCCGTGCACGTAACTGTCTAAACAGAAAATTGATCAAGGTTTTAAAATTTCTTCCACTATTACTACGCCACGTGAGTTATCCCTCAGACAAAGGCAGTCTTATCATAATAAGATTGCAACAGTGGCAGCTTTATAAAGTCAGATAAGGGCAGACCAAGATAAGGCTGCCCAAACATCATGCTGTTAGTCGCAAAATTTGGCTCATTAAGTGCACGCTAGCAAATCGCAATCCAGAATGGGCCAGCACAGTCCAGCATTATTTTTCTTCCAGCTTCCCACATTTTTCTGGGTGCAAACCAGGAAGATAAACAAGTTGCCATGTTTTGCAGTGGCAACCCTGAGTTGGATTTTAATCTCTGTGTTTTTAAAACAAACCCCTTAAATGGTATTATATTTTGGAGAAAACCCTCCTGTGCCTGAGCTGTTTGTCTAAGAGCTTTCCCAGAATCTCCCATTTTCCATCATGCTTGTTTTTGAAACTAAATATGCAAACACACACCCTTTGCTGATGCTGTTTATCAACATTCTGCCCCAGAATCTTTCTCTTGGTGAGAAAAATAAACCAAATACGCACACATACATACAGACCTGGTATCAGCTAATATTTAAAGGAAGGTTTGTGTGTCTGTGTTGCAAAAACACATCTCTTTATGTGTCTTACCACCCTCCTAGCCAGTTTAATCCAGCTACACAAAGAAGGAGCTCAAATTTGCCAAAACAACTGTCCCTGCCAGACCCATGTCTCCTTTCTTCTGCCTTCTCTCTCCTTGTAATTAAAACATGGCAGAGAGGCAGAGGAGGAGGAGGAGGAGGGAGATGGCTTTTAACTCCTTTCTTCTTCCTCTCGCTTTTCTTTCCTCACAAAAGGGAATCCCTGAGTTTATAAAGTAGGGAAGGAAGAAAAGGAGAAGAGGAAAAGAAGAAAGCTTAAAAATAAGTCACCAATAAAAGAAGACAGCTTCAAAAAAGCCTCATGTCTCTCTCTTTCTCCCCCTTGTCTTCACTCTCCTTGTAATGAAAACATGTCAGGCAGAAGGGAAATGGCTTTTAGGACTTCTTTCCTTTCTCTCCACAAGACGAAATCCAAGATTATACATCTAGAAAAGAAGAGAAGGGGAAAAAGAGGAGAGGAAAAAGAAAGCTCCCCAAAATACACTAATAAAATAAGACGGCTTCAAAAAAGAAAAAGAAAAAAGCCCAGTTTCTCTCTCCTTTCCCCCTTTCTCTGCTCTCAGGGCACTTCCACACAGCCCTATATCTCAGAATATCAAGGCAGAAAATCCCACATTATCTGCTTTGAACTGGGTTATCAAAGGGCCCTTCCAGACAGTTCCTGTATCCCAGAATGTGATCTTGGGTTTTCTGCTTTAAACTGAATTATTTGAGTCCACACTGCCATATAATCTGCGATAAACAGAAAACCTGGGATCAGATCCTGGGATCAAGGCGCTGTCTGGAAGGGCCCTGAGTCCACACTCAGATAACGTGGGATTTTCTGCCTTGATATTCTGGGATATAGGGCTGTGTGGAAGGAAGGGCCCACCTTGGAATTAAAAACATGCCAGGGAGGGGAAGATATAGCTTTTAAACACTTCTTTCCTCTGCTTTGTCTTCAGGGGAGGAAATCCCTGATTTTATAAAGTGAGGAAGGCAATAAACGAGAGGAATAGAAGAAAAGTTCCAAAAGCCTCATTTCATTCTATGTTTTCCTGTCTTCACTCCCCTTGGGATTAAAACAGGAGGAAGAAGAGGGAAATTTAACTTCTCTATCTCCCCTCTTTTCTCAATTCCTGATTTTACAAAGAAGAGAAGGAGGACAGGGAAAAAATAGAGAAGAGAGCGAGGGAAAAGAACACTTCAAAGAAAGCTTCAGTTCTCTCTCTTTTATCCCCCTGTCTTTACTCTCTTTGGAATTAAAACGTGCCAGAGAGAGAGAGAGAGAGAGAGAGAGGAAGAGGAAGAGGAGGAGGGAAATGGCTTTTAACTCTTCTCTTCTTTCTCTCCGCAAGAGGGAATCCCCAATTTTAAAAAGGAGGGGAAGGAAGAAAGGAAGGATGGAAAGGAGGAGAGGAAAAGAAGAAAAGCCTGTAATAAAAGGCCGAGGGTGATGATGATGATGATGGCGACGGAAGGGAAGGGAGGGAGGGAGAGCAAAGAGGAAGCCTTCCCCTCCTTCGCCCCCTTCACACTCCAGTGACAAGTTTTAAATTGAATCCACAGGGGAGATCCTCTTCCACCCAGCCTTTTCCTCTGGCCCCCCACYTCCACCATCGCGGTGTGTGTTTCCCCTTCTTTCCCCTTCCTTGCCTCCCCTCCTCCTCCTCTTCCCTCCCTGCAAAGAGCCCCGCGATCTCTCCTTTTCCTTCTCCTTCTCCTCCTTCCATTGATGTGCATGCAACCATCTTTCCCAGGCCTGGCTCTTTCTCCCTCTGGCAGCAGCAGCAGCCGCAGCAGCAGCAGCAAGGGAGAGAGGCAGCAGCCCTTTAAACATGTCTGCCTGGAAATAAAGGCACCCTGGCCAGGATCAGCCCCTTCCCCGGGTTTGGCAACGAGCTGGTGCCTTGCCCAAGGCTACTACTCACTCCTGCTACTACTACCAGCAGCAGCAACAGCAGGTCTGTTTGCATGGGGGGCGAGGAGGTTGCATGCAAAGTGGGCAGAGGAAGGGGGAGAGCTCTCTTATCTATGTCTACAGATACCGACAGGCATCTAAATGTGCACACCCTTAGCAGCTGGGAATTGAGGAATCTCTTTTCTCAGTGCAATTTTCTCCTTCTTGCAGTTTCTCTCCAGGCTGGGCCAAAAAGTCACAAAGAGGGTTTCAATATTTATTTAATCGACATGGCATAATATACTATGCACACACAGGAAATAAATGTACATGTGCAACATGTGCAATCTATAAAATGTACATGTGCAACATGTGCAATCTATAAAGAAATCATTTTCTAAGCATCAGGCACCTTTGTGACTTTTGGCCCACCCTGTCCCCAAAATGCGTCTTCTTGGTGCAATACTTTCCTCTCTTTTTTGCAATTTCTGTCACTATTATACACCCTGAACAGGAGTAAACAATCCAATAGAGAAACTTGAAAAACCTCTCTTCTTCCAGGATGCCAGCAGGAACCCACCCTTTGAACCTCTGGCCTCAAATTGCCGTTTCAGATTAAATTCAATTAAAATGAGTACTATCATATTTCTTCTTCTACATTCAGGTCCTTTTTAAAGCATTTAACTAAATCACTATAGTTATTTTTAGGTAGCAAAAGGTGCATACGTCTTATATTTTTAAGGGCACTGCAGCAACCAGGCCCTATTAGAAAAGGAGAGGAAAAAGGGGGCAAATAATAGAAATATAAGGCAGAGAGGGAGGGAAAGAGAGAGAAGAAAAAAAGGAGGGGAAGGAGATATATATCTGTTGTTTCTATGTGGCTATATGTCTTATATTTCTATTATTTTCCCTCATTTCCTCCCTTCCACTCCAGTGGGGCCTGGCTGCTGCATCTCTTTGTACGCTGGAGCATAAAACACAACAGAAAAAAGAAAAGTGCTGTCCATAATCTGTCTGCAGCTCTGCCTCCCTTCCTGGCTGCTGGGCCAAAAAAAAGAGGCGAGAAGTGCAATCACGGTTTGTGCCTCTCTTTCTCTTGCTATGGGAAAGAGCTCAGCGAGGGCCTTGCTTTTCCATACAGCTAGGCCACAAGCCAGGGAATGCCTTGGGAACTCTTGCCTGGAGCGGAGAGAAGCCTGGCGGCGGCAGGAAAATCAATCCCCGCTGCTGCAAACGAAGATGTTAGGCCTCTATTAAGGCTGTCGAAGCAGCTCACAGGCCCTGGCTTGTTTTTTCCCCACCTCAGGCATAGAAGGATATTATTTTTATTCTTGCAGGGTTGTATGATTCATTTTATGTGCTTTTATGAGTAAAATTAAGGGTGTATTGGGATAACAATACAAAAGGTTTGCTAGGGTAGATCCTCAGCCCCCCCCCCCCGAATCAAACTCAGCCCCCCCCAATCAAAATCCTGGCTACGGGCCTGAGTCCAGTACTATTCTCCCCCTCCTTCCCAAAAGGAAAAAAAAAGATTGAGATTTGTTTTATTTGCTAACAATAACAACAACAACAACAACAGCAATGGATTACTGTGAGCTTTCCGGGCTGTATGGCCATGTTCCTTAGGAGAGAATGCTTCTGGAACGTGGTCATACAGCCTGGAAAACTCACAGCAACCCAGTGATTCCAGCCATGAAAGCCTTCAACAACACAACAACAATAATTTTATTTCATACCCACCTCTTGTTGTGGACTACAGCACACTCAAACCACACAAACATTGCAAAGATTCTATAAACACACATAGTAAAATGTAGTTATATAAAAGGTACAGAAAAACTCAGAGCACCCCAGTGATTCCAGCCATGAAAGCCTTTGACACAACAACAACAACAATTTTATTTCTTACCCGCCTCTTGTTGTGGCTCGAGGCAGGCCACAGCACACTCAAACCACACAAACATTGCAAAGATTCTATAAACACACATAGTAAAATGTAGTTCTATAAAAGGTACAGGAAAACTCACAGCACCCCAGTGATTCCAGCCATGAAAGCCTTCAACAACACAACAACAACAATTTTATTTCATACCCACCTCTTGTTGTGGCTCACAGTGGACCACAGCACAGTCAAACCACACAAACATTGCAAAGATTCTATAAACACACATAGTAAAATGTAATTCTATAAAAGGTACATATTAAAACATATTTTTATAAAATACATATCAAATACACAGGACAGAGATTAAAAGACAGGACACAAGTTTTAAAATTCATGCTTAAAACTGGCTGGGTGCATTATTCAGTACTGTGGGATCCATTCATTGGACCAGGAGTTTTCAACTCCAAATGTATCTCATCCATAACACTCCAAAATTGTCCATATAGATGGCTAGGATAGTGGCACTTTTTATTTTTCTGGTGATGCCATGTACACAAATGTTGTTTCATGCTAAAGAATATTGAGTACAGTGGGCCTTTGTTCTCCACCAAGGCCTGGTTCCAGGATTTGTCATAGATACCAAAATACTCAGGTCTCATTATATACAATGGTATTCATCACTTTTTTTTTCGTGTCAGGAGCGACTTGAGAAACTGCAAGTTGCTTCTGGTGTGAGAGAATTGGCCGTCTGCAAGGACGTTGCCCAGGGGATGCCTGGATGATTTGATGTTTTTATCATCCTTGTGGGAGGCTTCTCTCATGTCCTCGCATGAGGAGCTGGAGCTGATAGAGGGAGCTCATCCGCCTCTCCCCGGATTCGAACCTGCGACCTGTCGGTCTTCAGTCCTTCCGGCACAGGGGTTTAACCCACTGCGCCACCAGGGGCTCCTTCATCACTTAAAATGGTGAACTCAAACTTTGGTTTTTGGATTTGTTCTTAAAAAATCAAACAATGGATGATTGAATCTGTGGATACTAGACCTCTGCATACAGGACTTACCTTGATCCATTTTGTCAGCTTTGAGTGAGGGCCCCAATACGAATTTTTGTCTGAACCTTCCAAAATTGGAAGGTCAGATATTTGTTTTCCATTTTCATTTCATTTGCATTTTGGGGGAGGGGGGACTTCACCCATAAGCCCAAAGTGCCCAAGCATACGGGTGCAGGCTTTGGATCTATGTACACAGGCCTGGCCATTCCTGACTGTGAGAGCTGTTCAGCAATGGAACTCTCTGCCCTGGAGTGTGGTAGGTGCTCCTTCTTTGGAAGCTTTTAAACAGAGGCTGGATGGCCATCTGCCAGGGTGCTTTGGATGCAATTTTCCTGCTTCTTGGCAGGGGGTTGGACTGTATGTCCCATGAGGTCTCTTCCAACTCTATGATTCTGGCAGGGCCTACAACCAAGCGCCAAGTAAGGAGCACTCCTTACTCGGTCCTCAGCTGCATGCTCTGCCAGCACCCACAGACCTGCACGCTTTGGGCCTATGGGTTCAGGCTTCCTGGCCTACGCTCCTGGGCCTGGTAGGGCCTGCAGCTGAGCTCCAAGTAAGAAGTGCTCCTTACTCGGTGCTCAGCTGTAGGCCCTGCCAGGCATGGGCACTTAGGTTCAAGGAGCTGGGATGCCTGTAGCTGAGTGCTGAGTAAGGAGTGCTCCTTATTTGGCACTCAGCTGCAAGCCCTGCCCGGCCCTACACAATCCATTTGAAAGGCAGGCCCACCTGCCATCCATATCGATTGAATTTTAATTTCAGGAGGGGCCTTGCCGTTTCATGCCATCTGAATGGGTGATACGAAACAGAAACACGAATAAAATGAATGGGACAAAGTTTGGGCCCATAACTAGTGGATAGAGAATCCGTGGATACAGATGGCCAACTGCATATGATGCAATTCATTTCCTTTTTAAAGACTTGGGTCCCACCATCAATGTGTCCATTCCATTGTGGTCATGATAGTATTCCAGGATCTGAAAAATGGAACACCTCTAGTCCTAGGCATTTTGGATAAGGGATATTTGACTAGTACTTCATTTGTAGTTGGAAGTGGACCCTGTGGTTTTACTGGGAGGAGACTCTTTTGTGAGTTTTTTAAGATTCTTGATGGTACCTTTTCTTAGAAGCTTTGTTCCATCCTTGCAGCTACAGCAGGTTTTTGGCAGCTAAAATCTCTTTTGTCTCTTAATATGCCGTATGACTTTTCCCTTTTGTTTTGCTGTAGTAGCCTAACATGGCTACTTTCCCTGGAAATTCATCCTGGACACCTGGATGTATAGTAGCTGCATAGAATGAGTAGGGGACCTTTGGTTTTGCAGATGCATCCATGTAGGTGCCTTCAAGTTGTCTGTCTACTTATGGCAGCCCCATGGGTTTAATTGCGTTTTCTTAGATAAGGAGAACTCAAGAGTAGGTTTCACCAATTCCTTCCTCTGAAATATAGCCTATAACGCTTGGTATTCATTGTTGGTCCCCCATTGCACTAACCAGATTAGACCCCGCTTGGCTTCTAAGATTAGACAAGATCCTTAGGATTTGTGGCTGCTACTATGTATAAGGCTTACATACTTGTTACCATACTTGGCTGAGATGCTACTATGTAACTGGCACATTTGACTGTTTGGGAGGTGCCCATCAGAAATGTAACTATATTGTTGATTTCAGCTTACTATAGCTTTACCTCCTTGGATTGCTAACAGGTTGAAATGCAAGTGACCAAGCTTCTGAGCAAGTGTCGCTTTGCATGATTTGAAGCTGCTCCAGAATGTGACCCCCAGTATCAGCCATGTTGTACAATATGAATGAACTGCACCTTTGCACAGAAAATAGGAATATATGGGTCAGCGTTATACCCAGTGAGACACTGACTTGATTCTGTTAGCAAGTCAGTAATTTGTTTTAGTATCTGAAGCAGCACCCATATACAAGCCATGGTTTGTTAGCAAGCTGCAAGCCACAATATAGCACATGGCTTGTGTAAATCATTGTTTGTCATTGTGTTTGAATCTAGGGCCATGGGTGAGTTATTTTCCCAGGTCCCTTCCTGAAATCACAGTTGACAAAAGAGGAAAGAGAGAAACATTAGCAAAGAAAACTGTTATTTGTTTGTCTGTTGGACAAATCATGCCTAAAACAAACCACAATAGTATAAACCATGATATTGCCAACGCTGATTGACAGCAGCTTCCAGAGTCTCAGGCAAGAGCTTTTTCCATTTTCCCCAAACCGAAAGAAAGTACAGGCAGTCCCCAAGTTACAAACATCTGGCTTACTAATGACTCATAGTTAAGAATTGGGTGAGACAACAGGAAGTGAGAGAAATTTCCTGGAAGAGCTATCATGGGGAAAAAGAGTATCAGCTGAAGCTTTATCACCAATCCTTGTTTCCACGTCAAATGAAGTCAAATATTTCAAAATCCTATTCTCACAGAGACAGAAAGTGAGGGGAAATCCTTTGACCAGGGACATAGATAGGAAGACAAACACCACAGGACTGTTAAGCCTTCCCTATGCTATCCAAAGCTACTATATATGGCTGAAGTTACACTTGAAAAGTATACCTGTTCCAACTTACAAACGAATTCCACTTAAGAACAAACCTATATAACCTATCTTGTTCATAACTACCTCTATTGTAGAGAGGAGGCCCAATACTGTATTACCTTTGTGAAATAATTGCCTGTGCAAACCACTGCTGAGGAGCTGACCTCCATCTTGCACCAGAAGCTTTGGATATTTATATAATACAGATGAGCTGATATCAAGAGTGTACTAAAATGGGAAGAAATTACATGAGCTGGATCTTCTATACTGTGTGATTGAATTCTTTCTTTCATACTGGTGTGTATGCAAGCCAACCACTGCTCAAGAGCTTCGGATTATTATTATTATTATTATTATTATTATTATTATTATTATTATGTTTATTTATACCCTGCCTTTTCTCTCCATAGACTCAAAGCAGCTCATACAATAATTGAGCTTGTGAATCAATGGTAGAATCCATTATAATATGAGAACAGGATGGAATGAAGGAATAGGCTAATAAAGGATTTGGGGGCTGCATTAAGACAATTAATATTATGTTATTCACTAGGAGCCACGGTGGTGCAATGGCTTAAACCCTTGTGCGGACTAAACTGCAGACCTGAAGGTCGGCAGTTCAAATCTGTGAGACGAAGTGAGCTCCCCTCTGTCAGCTCCAGCTTCCCATGCAGGAACATGAGAGAAACCTCCCACAGGATAGTAAAACATCCGGGTGTCCACTGGGCAAAGTCCCTGAAGATGGCCAATTCTTCACACCAGAAGTGACTTGCCACCTTACCTAAAATACCAATGCATAAGGTTTTTTTTATGTGTGTCAGAAGTGACTTGCAGTTTCTCAAGTCATTTCTGATTCACAAAAAACCTTATGCAATGGGATCTGGCTCTATTTTAGGAAAGGTAAGATAGCAGGCTATTAATAAAATTGTGGCTTCTGTCTAGAAGACCTTACATTGAATGACCCTGAGGACTCAACCAAAATGGGTGTGGAGTTCTGGGAAATGAGTAATAATGGTTATGAAGTAACCCTCGGTGCATGGACAGGAAGGAAGGAAAGAGAGGAGTTGTTTTTAAAAGACCATTTTCAGGAGTCATCCTCGTGCCTGATAAATTCTGAGTTAAGGAAACAAACAAATGTGGGGGTAATGTACTTTGTTATCATTAAGGTAGCACAACAAAGGTTGTGGCTAGAACTTGTGAAGATCAGACATTGTATAGGGAGACGTCTAGATTGGGGGGGGGGAGAGAGATTGTGGTGAGAAAAGGATGGGAAGAAGGTTAGTTACATAGGTCAAAATGTCAGATGTTAGTGGGTAGGGAGCAGAGCTTGGTGGCTCTTGTGCTTTTAAATGATGTCGATCTCAGAAGCTTCAGCTGTGGCTTCAGACTTGAGAACAGCAATACCATCTGAGGACCCTGAATCGAGGTGAGGGGGTGTAATACTGTTTCAGGTCGTATTTGGACAAGGCCATCCGTGCAGAAAATGCACACACTCTTTTGTGGAGAAGAGGAATCGTGTCGGCAAGGGAAAGGCCTTGCTTTTACATAACCACCTCTCAGTGTGGATTGTTGCCACAAGGCCGGCGTTTTACATGTATATGGTTAATGTGGGGAGAAAGGACACTCCGTAGTAGCCACCCCAAATGCAGCACGGACCTATGTGCTTGAGCTTGTTTCGGAGTAAGGAAGGCATGCTTTTTGCAGATGACCAAATGCTGGAGGAAGTAGGGGGAAGATTTCATTCTCTTGGGGAGCAAGAGACAAGGGGAACCCTGCTTAGCAGCCACCCTCTTGCTCCTGCGGCCGAGTATCTTTGGTGCAGCAAAAAGGAGATCCTGTGAAGAGATTTTTTTTTAACTGCCGTCTCTCTCTCTCTCTCTCTCTCTCTCTTTGTTAGCTACAGACTCACACAGCTTTCCAGCCAGGTTCTGGGAGGTAAGTTGTGGATGAAAAAAGGCAAAAGAGGATGATTGGAATGCAGGCTGCTGTTATGATGGGTTGTTAGAAGGGGCTGCGACTGGGGAAAAACGAGGCGGGAGGGGGGAGAAACAGGACAGGAATTGCCCTCGCACCCGAGAAGAAAGCAGCCGAGAGCCCCTCTGATTTTCAGGATTTGTTGGCAACCCAGCGAGGGTTGCCATAGCTTTTTATGTAGGGTGACCAGGGCCGGCTGAAACTGGTTTGAGGCAGATCAGCTCCTGAACACAATGCAGTCATTGAGCTGCTACAGTGGGATAGCTTCCTCCCTCCATGGCAGCCAAAAGCAGAGGATCTAGCAGAAAGATACCACCATCCCCTAACAATATGTGAATGCACACTTTAGACACACTGCTCTGGTATGTGGCTAATGGGATAGTCATAAAGGTTTCTGTGTATCTGACTGCAATGACTTTGGCTGGTTCCTGCCTTTTTTTCTTGATGGATTTTTTTTTGGAGGGGGGCGTTCTATTTTCCCTTTATAGACAACAGCTGAGATTTGTCTCCCTGATGAAAAATGTTTCCTTTGTTTTGCCAGAAGGTACACATGGGTACCTACCTAGGTGCTTTGTTTCTTTTTTGAAAGCTGAACAAAATAATAAAAAAGAATGGTTTCTATTTCTGCTTATGCTTATGGCTGAGGATTGCTGCTTTGCATGCCGATTTTATTTACAAGATGCTGTCCTATAGGTTCGTTTTCAAGAAAAGTGTGTATGTGTGTTGTGTCTCATCTCTGTTAAAGGCCAGGAGCAAACTATTGTTATAAGAATGTGCATGAAAGCATTTACAAAAGAGGCTTATCAAGGCATACTCTTTTCTTTTTCTCCTTGTAGGCCTATTGATTGGGGCTGCCTTTAACCTTTTCAGGTTTTCAGTGGCTATGCGTCTGTGGAAGTATAGCTGACCATTGGCATTACCAAAAAAAACATCTTCCACAGGTCAAGGTATAGAAGGTGAGCTATGGCATTTTTTTTAGTATGATCACAATAGCATGGGGATAACATGTACAAAGCCTGAATGCAGTTTGTGATTCCAGAACCAGGCACAGGGTCTAAATTAGGCAAAGAAATGCTATTAAACCCATCCAGGTTTTCTCAGATTGCTTATAAAGGCTTATTCATGGCCAGGCTAGCAATGCTGTCTTTGTGAGGGATACCTTATAGGCAGACGTGTCCTCCTTATGGTAAATCAGAAGGGAACAGGCCCCCATACGGCAATCATTAATTGTGGATCTTATGACAGAAAGCACATTTGCATTACTTTGCAGTTAAACTTGTAAACATGTTTCCTATCTTATCATGAAAAATATTTTTTTTTACTCCACACATGTACACACATCCTTGTCTTTTTTTTATAAGCTACAGGAAATATGACACAAAATATATGATTTTATCCGGATGGAAGGGATATATATACATTTTATGTATTTTACATGCACAATTGCATTGTGGCCAAGCTTCTTGCAGTTCAGTGGAAGAGATGCATTTTAAAGGTTTTGTAGAACTCCAGTGGATTACTAGTAGGATAAATTACAATACACGAGCAATAATTGCATACAAATAGGAAACCGGATGGAGGGCTGCATCAGCTGGTAAGGAATGTCTCCTTCTGACTCAGTGTTTCAGAACATTAGATGATGGATAAGGTTTGTTTTTCTTCTCTAAATAAATACTTAGATTCGAGCAGACATTTTGCATCTTTCAGTGAAGCTGGAGGCTCCAGAGAAAGGGAGTGGGGGGGCAGGAGAGAATGCAGGAATGAATGTGGCAAAGGAAAGAACAAAGGCTCTTAGAGATTATGTTGGAACACTAAACATTTTTGCCTTAGGGATTCTTTTGCTATAAACTGCGACTTCCCCAAACAGGAAATCATCAGGAATTCTGGTCTTTTTAACATGCATTATGTTACTAAAATCCATCCGGCTCCTAGCTGTCTTTGGTAATATACATCTGCAGTCATGAGGAAATATAATAGAAATAAAGATGGAGGATAAACAGGAGGAAAATGGGTTCTGATCCAGTTTGAAATTCAGGTTGTCCATTGTATTCAGGCGGAATAAAGTAGACAATCTTAAAAGCCTTGGGAGTATTTTGATTGGGTAAGTTCCATGGAGGCTGGTGACAGGCAGGGTTCGCTGCATTTAGAGGGTGACACAAGCATTAAGGAACCTCTTTATTTCCTGATTGTGCAGCAGATGACACAAGGTATTTAAGGAATAAATTGTAGTGTATTGAAAGTCGCATGTGATCTCTGTTAAGCCTGGGAATATTTGATATAGAGAGTGTTAAACCAGGTATAAATGTATTGTGCTTCTCAAATTTGACAGAGCATTAAATAGCTTGCATGAAGGAGCCAAGTGTACTGTCATACCATCTTTGTGTTATGCTTAATATCAGGATGCAGTGGTTCTGTGTTTGTGTGTAGATGTCTGTTTTAGAAGCCATTGGTTCATATTACAGGAAGGAAAAAGATGGGTGGCTGCTCTGTATTGGGTCTGTTCTTTTTCTGAGGGCCAGGGTACATAAGATCGCCATTTTATATGTTTTGTAGGCTTTTCTAGAACTGTAAGTACTATTAATGCTCCAGTTTTGTGACAATATTTTTCGTGTATTCAGGTTTTAAAAATAGCAATGTGCTATGTATGCTTTTATGTGTGTCTCTGTGTTGCCTGCTGCCTTTATTTTCCCTTGCTAACTGCAAAGATTCTCTTCAACATGCGTAAACACTCACACACACACACTTTCTTTAAATATTGTGCTGGGAACAGTTTGTTGTAATATGAGAACTTGAACAGATAAATTGTTCATGATTCATTGGTCGTTTTTATAGTCAGGCACACATAGAAAAGAGATTTGGAGAGGGTACTTTTTTGGTAAAGAAAAATATGTAGGCCATCCTTTTAAACTGAAAATGCAGATTTGAGGCTGGCATTCTTAGCAAGAGCTCATGTTGCTGGGTAGCTGATTCTGCTTAGGGATACATTTTTTAGTGTTTGATGGAGTTTGGATATTTTCTGAAATGAAATAATCGGGCATCGTTTTGACTAGGGGTTTCAATCTTGCATAACAAGATTATTGATTTGGGTGACTATGTTGACCCAGACATTTCTAGGCCTGCTTTTTTGCCAGACATTGATGTGTTTCTCCCCCTTTTTGGACTTAACTCTGGCTGTCTTGAGCTAAAAAATATTCAGTGTCATCTATTGTGCTTTTAGCAAAGCAGATAAACCAATAGAAAAGGATTGTAGTGAGGCTGCTGTGCTTGCTTGCTGTTGTGTTCATTACCCTGGAGCCAAAGAATCTCACGAGTGTTCCTTTGTCAAATACTTTGTCAGATGTGCAGGAATTGTTTTCTGGTATTTACACTGTATAGCAAGATTCTTCCTGCAATGTGGAGGAGGATCTTGTGGGACCCCAGTTCTCAGGCTGGGTCTGGCTGGGGTTGGAGGGAGGGCCTTGAGAAATACAAACACTGGCTTAGTATCAGTTTTCCATCTTGGCTGTTCGGTATGACCCTCATATGTACAGGTGATATGTACCTAGACTTTGCATGGACTGTCAGAACTGTCAGTGTTAGTGAACCCTGTAGAAATGAAGGACATCTGGCCCAAGAATACCATAGAGTTGTGCTGGAGGGCCTAGAGAGAACATATTGTTTTAGACATGGATAAATGAAACCACTTCTCCAGATAAGGAGGGTCATATTGTATTTAATGACATTGTATTAGGCAGAGTTGGTAACTGAATGTGTGGAACTGTTGGCAGCAGAACTCATTGCTGTTGGCAGCAGAACTCATTGTTGCTTCAAGGAGTTGATCTGAAATTGGAAGCAGGGAATTTACCATTATCAGAACCAACCAGTAGATAACAAAATACTAAATGACCTTCAAAAAACCCATTCGTGGCTGAGTACGATTGTCTTCCAAGGGTAGAGTTTTGACGGTGGATCCATAAGTGACTGTAGAGACCTATTCTGGATCCGTATGGTCTTTCGCAGTGAGAACATACATTTCCAGATGGAAGGCGGTCCCAACAAGGGTTGGCTTGACGTGCCTTCCTCTTGGCATGTATCTATCTTCCGCCCTTTATTTGTGCCTCTTCAAAATCCACTGTTGATAACAGCTGACCTCCAGTTACAGTTCTCAAAGGCCAGGGCTACCCAGTTATTGGTGTCTATGCCACAGTTTCAAGGTTAGCTTTAAGCCCATCTTTAAATCTTTTTTCATGTCCACCAATATTCCATTTTCTGTCATTGAGTAGTGAGTATAGTAACTGCTTTGGGAGATTGTGATCAGGCATTCAGACAAAATGGCCAATCCAGAGAAGTTGATGTCAAAGAATCATTGTTTCAATGGTGGTGGTTTTTGCTTCTACCAGAACACTGATTTTTGTCCACTTGTCTTCCCAAGAGATTTGAAACTGAATCCAGACAAGACAGAGGTACTCCTGGTCAGCTGTAACCAGCTGTGATGGACTGGATGAGGGCTAATAAGTTGAAATTAAATCCAGACAAAACAGAGGTACTTTGGTCAGTCGGAAAGCGGATCAAGGTGTGGGGTTACAGCCTGTGTTGGATGGGGTTACACTCCCCCTGAAGACGTGGGTTTGCAGCTTGGGAGTGAACCTGGATTCATAGCTGAACCTGGAACCCCAGGTTTTGGTGGTAACCAGGGGAGAATTTGCACAGTTAAAGCTTGTGCACCAGCTGTGCCCGTACCTTGAAAAGTCTGACTTGGCCATGGTAGTCCACGCTCTGGATACATCCCGTATAGACTATTGCAATGTACTCTCTCGGCAGTTTCCTTTGAAGACTGTTGGGAAACTTCAAGTGGTCCAGTGGGCAAAGGCCAGGTTACTAACAGGAGTAGTGCTCAGGGAGCATACAACTCCTCTGTTGCGCTAACTCCACTGGCTGCCAGTTTGCTATCGGGCACAATTCAAAGTGCTGACTTTAGCCTATAAAGCCCTAAATAGTTCCGGCCCAGCTTACCTGTCTGATCATATCTCTCCTTATGAACCATCTAAGAACTTAAGATCATCTGGGGAGGCCCTGCTTTCGATCCCACCTTCCTCGCAGGCGCTTCTGGCGGGGATGAGAGACAGGGCCTTCTCAGTTGTGGCCCCTTGGCTGAGGAACTTGCTCCCTAGGGATATTAGATTAGCTCCCTTCCTCCTGACTTTCTGAAAAAAAGTAAACACTTGGCTCTTCAAACAAGCTTTTGGAAATGCAGCACAATAGTTAAACATGAAACTATGAAGAATGAACATGGAATGGCTAAACGATGCTATTGGGCAATGACTTTAACAGGATGACACTGGTGATTATATGTTTTTATGGTTTTTTATATGGTTTTTATATTGTTATGCTGAATGTTTTTAATTGTATTTTTATGAGTGTGTGGCATCGAATTGTTGCCAATCTCTAACTCACCTTGAGTCGCCTTAGGGCTGAGAAAGGCTGGCTAGAAATACCATAAATAAATAAATTTGCAGGATTTTTCAGAAGCTACTCTGATTGAATCTCTCCAGAAGTGAAGAGTGATGTTTGTAGACAGTCTATATTTTGCAGGCATTCAATAGAGTTGGAAGGACAATAGCTTAATAAACCAGCATCTTGGTATCCCTACAATACCAAGTTGATGGTTTATTCCAGGCTCTCATTATGGGAAGGTGGGGGCATTGGTGAATGTCAGGACAACACAAACTACCACTTGGTGATTTCAAAGCATTGCCATAGTAACTCCCCCTTGCCCCCGGACACATGCACAACTTTTGGTATCATATTGTACCCCCACATCTAAAGAGCAACTTGTTATCCACTTTTTTTTCTATTTACATGTTGTATTTCATATGATAGGTATGTAATTTTATTACAATATAAATTGAAACTAAAGTGCAATCATTTTTTTAAAAAACCAGTGGTGTTAGGTGAAACATACTGAAGTCTCAGGATTCCATGCCCAAGGACTCGAATATTCTTGACATCCTAATGGGCAGGAAATCTGGGACTTTATTGCTGCCCTCCAGGCAGTTGCTTTGTCTTGCAGACTAGCTTCTGAAGGAAACAAAACCAGAGATGAGTGCGTAGGAGTTGAGAACATTCACTGGAATGCAGCACAACTGAATGTAAATCAGTATAACATTGATGGCTATAGATCTTCTCCTCTATCTTTTAAAAACTGGTCTATGCTGATGTTTTATCTCTATATCACTCTACAGCATCCCTTATTTACAAGTCTCAGTTGTCTATTTATTCTACCCTCTGGCAATAGGAGTCCCCGGTGGTGCAGTGGGTTAAACCCCTGTGCCAGCAGGACTGAAGACCAACAGGTCGCAGGTTTGAATCCGGGGAGAGTGTGGATGAGCTCCCTCTATCAGCTCCAGGTCTTCAGGGGACATAACAGAAGCCTCCCACAAGGATGGTAAAAACATCAAAACATCCGGGCATCCCCTGGGCAATGTCCTTGCAGATGGCCAATTCTCTCACACCAGAAGTGACTTGCAGTTTCTCAAGTTGCTCCTGACACAACAACAACCCCCCCCCCCCCCCGAAACAAACAAAAAACTAATAAGCTTAGGAAGGTATACCTTGCCTCCCTCTCGGCCTAGCCACAGACCTTTTAAACTTGACTTGCAATTTTTAGGGACCATCAAATGACTTTGCAGTTTTCCTGCCCTCTTCGCTGTGGCAGATGATGATGATGATGATGATGATGATGATGATGATGATGATGATGAAACGTGGAAATCATTTTATTGCAACTTTCTCAACTTGCTAGCTAGTTTGATATATTGGATTACAATTCCAGTTGTCCCTTGGCATTGGCTCCAGATGATGAAATTGTGTTCTCTACCCATGTAGAGAGTTCAGGAATGCTACATTTGTAACCCTATGTACATTGTACTTAAGTACAGATTTTTCTTCATTAGGGTTTATATTATTTTTCTGTTATTTTGTCAGGTGGCAAAATCAGTATCTGGATTTTCTAAATGCTTGGTGGAACTTATCTGCCACTTTTGCTAGCTCTCTAACAATAAATTGCTATGCTAAAAAAGATAAACCATTAGTGGTTTTTATATAATAGAGGCATTATCTTTGCTTCAACGGCGAGTGTAGGGCATGTCATAGAATCATAGAATCAAAGAGTTGGAAGAGACCTCATGGGCCATCCAGTCCAACCCCATTCTGCCAAGAAGCAGGAATATTGCATTCAAATCACCCCTGACAGATGGCCATCCAGCCTCTGTTTAAAAGCTTCCAAAGAAGGAGCCTCCACCACACTCCGGGGCAGAGAGTTCCACTGCTGAACGGCTCTCACAGCCAGGAAGTTCTTCCTCATGTTCAGATGTAATCTCCTCTCTTGTAGTTTGAAGCCATTGTTCCGCATCCTAGTCTCCAGGGAAGCAGAAAACAAGCTTGCTCCCTCCTCCCTGTGGCTTCCTTTCACATATTTATACATGGCTATCATATCTCCTCTCAGCCTTCTCTTCTTCAGGCTAAACATGCCCAGCTCCTTAAGCCGCTCCTCATAGGGCTTGTTCTCCCTTGATCATTTTAGTCACCCTCCTCTGGACACATTCCAGCTTGTCAATATTTCTCTTGAATTGTGGTGCCCAGAATTGGACACAATATTCCAGGTGTGGTCTAACCAAAGCAGAATAGAGGGGTAGCATTACTTCCCTAGATCTAGACACTACGCTCCTATTGATGCAGGCCAAAATCCCATTGGCTTTTTTTGCCGCCACATCACATTGTTGGCTCATGTTTAACTTGTTGTCCACGAGGACTCCAAGATCTTTTTCACACGTACTGCTCTCGAGCCAGGTTCCCCATTCTGTATCTTTGCATTTCGTTTTTCCTGCCTAAGTGGAGTATCTTGCATTTGTCCAAGCCCAAACATTAATGTTCAGCAGAAAACCTTGACTTATATCTCTTCTCTGCATAATTGCTGCATCTTAAAGATCAATGGACAGCATTAGATATTGCTTCAATCCCTGCTTATTTTGTTACGAAGTTTCTTAAGCCTTGGTGATGGAACAAGAGTACTGCTTCTTAAAATGGCGTGAGTTTACTTGGAGTCCTTCAATGCATCCCTCAATCCCAGTGGTTCTCAACCTATGGGTCCCCAGATGTTTTGGCTATCAACGCCCAGAAATCCTAACAGCTAGAAACTGGCTGGGATTTTTAGGAGTTGTAGGCCAAAACACCTGGGGACCCACAGGATTAGAACCGCTGCTCAATTGATTGGTGGCTCAAGGATTTTGTTTAGCTGGAAGCTATGAACTGAATGCCATTTCCTTTTCCTCTCCTTGTCCTTCTCCTTCTTTTCTCCCACCCCCATATTTTTCTTTTTTATTCTTTTTTTAGCATAGAAATTTCTAGATGTCTCCAGCCAGTATGATCCATTGGTAGGGGAATTACAAGACTTCTACAGGTTGAGTATTCCTTATCTGAAATGCCTGGGACCAGAAATGTTTTGGATTTTGTGGGGGGTTCCCCCCCCTGGATTTTGGAATGTTTGCATTTGCATATACATACAATAAGATATCTTGGTAGTGGAATCAAAGTCTAAAAACGAAATTCATTTATGTCTACCTTGTACACATTGTCTGAAGGTAATTTTGTACAATGGTTTAAAAATATTTTTTCCCTGAAACAAAATTAGTTTAATGTGTCTTTGAAGTCTTTCATGGCTAGAATCACTGGGTTACTGTGAGTTTTCTGGGCTGTATGGTGATGTTCCAGAAGCATTCTCTCCTGACATTTTGCCCACATCTATGGCAGAGGTTGTGAGGTTTGTTGGAAACTAGGCAAGTGGGATTTATATATCTGTGAAAGCTTCAGGGTGGGAGAAAGAACTCTTGTGTGTTGGAACTGCAAGTGTATTCAAGGCTAATAAAGGTGGCCAACTGCAACATTCATATTTGCCTCCAACAGCCCAGAAAACTCATAGCAAGGTTTGTTTAACTTGAACCAACATAAAGCAATGGAACTAACCATCCCAACCACTCATATGAACAGTTTGGGATTTTGGTCTGTTTCAGATTTCCAGATAAGGGATACTCAACCTGTAGTCTAAAAGATGCAATGTTTCCATGCTGAATGCTAGGCTTGCAACTGTTGAAGTTCCATATCAATTTTAAGAGATAAGAGAGAGTATCTGGGTAGCCTAGCAACTTTGTATCAGCCCAGGGCTATTTTGGACTGTTATATAATGCCCTATGTCATGAAGTACTCTGGGAGTAAATGCCCTGAGATTTTGCTCATAGTCACTCAATAGCAAACATGAAAAAGTATTTTCTGTAACCATAGAAGTGTACTATACCTTTGGCAGCTGAGACTGTACTATTGTTTTAAGCAATGCTACTTGTACAGCTGTCTCTCTCCAAAAGTAGGTGAAGGATATATCCCTTCTTCAAGTTGTTCTTTGTCCCAAAGCCATGCAATGTGTCCAAACACACATGTATAGACTCCTAAGGGACCGCATTATGGAGCCACCAGCTATTATTCCGAATTGAATAGACTCTAATACAGTGATACTCACCTTTGGGTCCCTAGGTGCTTTGGCGTAACAGTTAGAAATCCTAATAATTCACCAGCTGTTAGGATTTCTGGGAATTGAAGGCCAAACTCTCTGGGGATCTAAAGGTTGAGAACCACTTTTCTAGAATATAGGCAACCCTCAGTTAATGAATTTGATGTGTTCATCACCATTAGTTCAAGAGAAAATTTGGAGCCAAAGGCAGAAATAACATGGAAAGAATAGGCATAGGTCTTTACTGTGCATGACAAAAATGAAGGTCAATTTGATGTATTTCTTTCACACTAAAAATATGAACAGATAAAATAAAACAACAATATCAAGTGATGCCTACGTTTTTTAAAAAGTACAATTCATAACTAGCATAATAATCACTAGGTCCTGCTGAAAATATTTTTTCTCAAATCTACTGTTTGCTTTTGGAGAGAAAGTGGCATTGTTCCAATTGATGCTTCCTTATTGATTTAAATAGCAGCTTAAAAGCTGTGGCTGCAGTTTGTCTTTGTTGCAATTATTCATTCAATATTTTTGTTTGTGTTACATGTTTCAAAAATCTTGAAACATGTAACACAAACTGTTACTGCTACTTTGGCCCTGAAGGAGCTTTATGCTGGTTGCAGAAAGACATCAGGTAGACAGGCAAGCAAAGGCATTTGTTGTTGCCAACTGCTGTCCAGTAACCTTTGACTTGTGGCAATCATAGGAATGAGAGACTTCCAAGTCACCCTGTCCTCAAGAGCCTTGCTCAGATCTTGCACACTCAGCAGCTTCCTTGATTGATTCTATCAATCAAAAATGTGCTTGGGTTGTTGTAGGTTTTTTCGGGCTATATGGCCATGTTCCAGAGGCATTCTCTCCTGACATTTCACCTGCATCTATGGCAAGCATCCTCAGAGGTATTGAGGTCTGTTGGAACTAGGAAAATGGGTTTATATATCTGTGGAATGACCAGGGTGGGACAAAGAAATACAATCGAATGCTAATCAAGGTGGTCAGTTGAAACATTCACACCTAGCTCCAGCAGACAAGAGTTCTTTGTCCCACCCTGGTCATTCCACAGATATATAAACCCATTTTCCTAGTTCCAACAGACCTCACTACCTCTGAGGATGCTTGCCATAGATGCAGGTGAAACGTCAGGAGAGAATGCCTCTAGAACATGGCTATATAGCCCAAAAAAACCTACAACAACCCAGTGATTCTGGCCATGAAAGCCTTCAACAATAAAAATGTGTTTTTCTTCTTTGCCTACTGACTTCTAACACAGTGGTTCCCAACCTTTTTTTGACCGGGGACCACTTGAACAGACACTACTTTGACCAAGGGCCACTCTCTAACATTAGTACTAAAAGGGTTACGAATTGGTTTTTGGTCAACTTCAGATTCAGTTTGGTTATTTGAGGTGCTGATTCAGAAAATTCCATTGGATAGACCACATCAGTGCTAGTTTCTGATAAAGAACATATGACATCTAGTAGTCGCCATCTGCTCACCCACTGAAAACCATATTTAATAACCTAGAGCTGATGTGATAGTAGTAATATTTCATGGGTAATCAGCCTCTCTCCTTCCAACATCCCTGTTACCTTGGCACTATAAGAGGGTTTTGCGAGACCAGTCGCTCTTGTTGCCACATGGTTTTGAGGCAACGGTGTAGTAATGATGAGGCCTTGGACCATATTTTCATTCTTGCGGACCACTGGTGGTCCATGGAGCACAAGTTGAGAACCACTGTCCTAACTTAACAAGCATTATTACCTTTTCTAGTAAATCATTTCTTGACGTGTCCAAAGTACAACAGTTCAGGTTAGTCATCTTGGTTCTAGGGAGAGTTCAAGTTTAATTTCCTCTAGAACCCATTAATGTATCTTTTTAGCAGTCCATGATATCCACAGATGGTGATGATGATATATTTTATTTTGACAACAGAGTCAAAACTTATCAACATAAAAATGCATACAATAAAATGAATATATCAAAACACACAATGATATAAACATAGATAAAGCACAGGGTACAAAGATCAACATACAGCTGTAATAGAATGCATTGATGTTTTGTTATTGCTTTTATTATTATTGTTCTATGGGCTCGGCTTCATGTAAGCTGCACCGAGTCCCTTGGGGAGATGGTAGCGGGGTATAAATAAAGTATTATTATTATTATTATTATTATTATTATTATTTTAAACTCATGATTCAAAGTTGATTGGGTAGGTCTGTCAGAAGAGATGGGTCTTCAGTTGGGTCTTAAATACTTTCAGCTCATTTAGCTGTTAGATCTCTTCCAGCAGGCCATCCCACAGTCATCTGGGTGGCAGTTGCCAGTTGGATATCATCTTTAGCTTCACATTACAAACAAGTTGATTTTCATCCCATCAACTTTCTTCAATGTCTAGTTTTCAAATATAGAAATTTCCAATACCACGTGTACATAGAAATTGAACCATCTTAACTTTTCAGTGATATATCTTTACATTTCAAGATCTTTGCCTAGATAAGGCTTGTCCAACCTCAGAGATATATTTTTATACTTCAGTATCTTTGCCTAGTTCGCATGTGGCCCAACCCAAAATTGTAAAATTACTTAAAACTTTATGAGATGTTTTGCAGATTTTTAAAAGGACTTATTTGCATGGTTCTCAAGTGCAAACATTGTAGATCATCATGGAATGGAAGGGAATAATCAGAATATGTTGCATCCCTAATTATTAACCATATATTGCCTGATAATTGCACACATTTTGCCCAGAAGAAAGGGAATACTGTTAAAATTAACTAATAAAATAAAGAGCAAGAGGACTTGTGAAATGAATTGTGAAAAAGAATTGAACCGTTTATTCTCTACTAGGCATAGCACCACTGTCAACTTTGTATATTTTCTCTCTTTGTATGCATATGTAGCTTCAGTTTTCTGGCTCTGTGTCACCCAAGATTTTTCTTCTTCTGGTGTGGCCCAGGGAAGCCTAAAGATTGGACATCCCTGGCCTAGTTCCTTCATAGCTACCATCCCAAGTCTAGCCATCTTCTGATTTCTTGACAAGTGAAAAGGTAATGTTGGAGGCAAATGAAGCAGAGAGAAAAAGAAGCTAAATAATATTTATTGTTCAGCTTCATAAAGACATACTAGTACATTGCCTTAGCAACTAGCCATTTGGGATTTTGAGAATCATAGTTTCTTCCATCTCCATTGTGCAACCCAAAATGTGCATACCTTCATGCAGGCTAGAAGTTGCTTGCTTCATTTTGGCCAGAGGTTTGCCAAGTAATGTGTTGCAGTTATGGTAGCAAAACCCTGACCGCCAACATTCCTTACTATTCAATTTCTTAAAAGATAGTTATAGTTACTTACAAAGTCTGACTGCCACAAGGTGCTGCTCTGCAGTACAAACCACACTCATTTTGTCCCCCTCAACACTCACAGCAGAGTAGGAGACACAACATAAGTCAACATTTTCCCATGTGATATTGCTCATTCAGTACTTCTGCCGCTATCATTATAAAAGTAACAAGAAAGAGTTACAGTGGCACTGCAAAAGGATCACATTTGTCCTGTGTTGAGTTACAGTTATAATGCAACGTGGTTGTAACTTAGTTAATGTACAAGTTACTTGTACAGTCAGCCCGTCACATTGTCTGTTAAAAGGGGTGCAGAATCCTTGAAAGTGGAAAACTGCAAATTAAAAAATGCCAATTTTCATGTGTTTTTTAATATATTGATATTATATAAATCTCAATAAATAAAATCTTTTAAACATTACTTCTTTTAACCTGGAACAACACCTTTCTATACATTTTTGGGTTCTCCATCATGATTCTGGTCAATATCAACTGGAAAGGAAGCATAAAATCACACTGGCAGACCTGAAAATTCCTAGAGAACATTTTAAATCAATCTTTGAATAATCAGATCTCTAAAAGTCAAAACCTCAAATGCAGAGGCCGAATTGTAAATATATAGTTGTTTGTAATTACAGTAGTTACTTCCAAGGTTTTTTTCTCTTTCTGTGATAGTCTTATTTTAGGGTTTCCTCTCTCATGCTCCGTTTCAATACAAACCAATGTGGAATGATTCAGTAACTGAGTTATGTACTCACAATGAATTACACTAATTGATTCTAGATGGAAGCAAATAGAGGTTGAAGAGGAGAGGAGAAAAATGCTGGATTGGCTGGCTTTTATCCTTTTCATAAAATATGTATTTGTTTGCTTCATCTCAAGCAATTTTGTGGGTTTGATTGGAAGCTGTAATATATGTGTGGCGGTGAAGAGGGATCTTTTGGATAGAATCTACATGGCTTCTCCTTGGGCACAAGGTTCTTCCTTGGTATTTTTGCTTTGACTTTTTGGCATATCAGGAAAGGAGAGATAAGCTAAGGGATTTTGTAGGATCTTTGAGACTGAGAGAAAGCGCTTGATAACATTAGCTTCATCTGCTGCATCTGACAATGTAGATTCATATAGTCCAGTTCAATTCAGTTAAACTGCATTATGTGTAAATCGGGATATGGAAGTGAAACAGCCTTGGTCTCCTTAGTGGATTATCTGCATAGGAAACTTGATGCGGAAGTGTATCCCTGTTGATTTTCTTAGACCTCTCAGCAGCTCTTGGTACCATAGAACTATCTATGAACGATTGCACATTTCCCAATCCCTCCGTACTCAGCACCTTATCTTCAGCCATTATACTGCTTTTAGCTATGATTGCAAATGTTTTTATGATGATGTTGTAATTTTAATTTGTTTTCATTTTATTTTATTATTTATGTTTTTACTCTGTATTTCAGGCTTGTCTGCTTGTAAGCCGCCATGAGTCCCTTTAGGGAGATGGTGGTGAGATATATAAATAAAATTGTTGTTGTTGTTATTGTTGTTGTTGTTATTTGAAACACAACAAGATGAGTCCATAGCAAATAAGATCATTCTGCTGGCTGTTGTATTGTCCCACACGTTGGATACTTCCCAAGTGTCTAGGACTGTGTGATGTATCAGCAAATAATGCATGCAGGGTATAGGGGTACAACCTAAGTTGGATGGGCTTGCACTCCCTCTGAAGATGCAGGTTCGCAGCTTGGGAGTGTTCCTGGATTCATCGTTGAGCCTGGAGCCCTAGGTTTCGGCAGTGGCCAGGGAGCTTTTGCACAATCAAAACTTGTGTGCCAATTGTACTCATAGCTTAGGAAGTCAAACTTGGCCACAGTGGTCCATGCTCTTGTTACATCCCGTATAGCCTACTGCAACACACTCTACGTGGGGTTGCCTTTGAAAATGGCCTGGAAGCTTCAGTTAGTCCAATGGGCAGCTACCAGATTTCTAACTGGGGTGTTTTAATCTGTTACTAATCTATATGTTTTATTTGCTTGACTGTTTTAATTGTTTTAGTTGACAGGATATGTTTCATGGTTCTGTTTTAAAAAGCATTGAATCTTGCTGGAGTTGTAAGCTGTCTTGAGTCCCCCCATGGGGGTGAGAAAGGTGAGGTATAAATGAAGCAATAAATAAATTCTGAAACTGCCTTATATGGCAGTGTAGGTGGGGTCTGAGTCTGCAAAAGCTTATGCTACTAACATCTTTCTTTTAGTTAGTTTCAAATGTGCTTGCAAGATACCCCTGCACAAGCCGTAGCCAGGATTCTGATTCGGGGGGGGGGGGGTGAGTTTGATTCGGGGGGGGCTGAGTCTGAGTGAAAGAGGGTCTACCCTAGCAAACCTTTTGTATCGTTACCCCAATACACCCATGCATATGAGATATATTGAGCATGGTGATCAGATCATGATATGAATAAACATAACAGTTTAAATAATGTACCAGTAAGGCCTTTTGCAGACCATCATGAGAATTTCGGGGGGGGCTGAAACCCCCAATCCCCCCCCCCCCCCGGCTACATGCCTGCCCCTGCATATCGATCCAGACTATCCCATCTGTCTTTGAATTTTGAGCTTAAGATAAATCAATAATTTTTGAGTTAGATCTAAGGTTCCTGCCTCACAGTATAAGGCAGTCATGGGCAAACTTCAGCCTTCCAGGTGTTTTAGACTTCAGCTCCCACAATTCCTAACAGACAATTCCTAACAATTCCTAACAGTAGGACCGAAGTTTGTCCATGACCGGTATAAGGTTTTTAAAATAGGAAAACAGTTATTTATGTTGCTGCTACTTCATAGGAGCTGGGGGTGGTAACGGCCGACAGGGAGCTCTGGCGTAGGCTGGTTCATGAGGTCACGAAGAGTCGGAGACGACTGAACGAATGAACAACAACACTTCATAGCACCATTAGGAGGGACAACAGATCATTTGGAACAAGCATTCAATTAGTTTGTTACTATTGAATTTATAGACTAAGGACTGGTTAACTATGGATGACGAACTCTGGACTGTGATTTTTTGTGACGAGAAGCATGGTATTATTATTGGTGGCCCAATAATTTGTATTGTTTACGTGTTGTTGTTTTAAATTGTACATTGCTTTTAATTGCTTTTAATTGCTGTAAACCGCAATGAGTCGCCGATTTAGGCTGAGATATTAGCGGTATACAAGTGTATTAAATAAATTAAATAAATAAATAAATTTGTCCAACACACTTGGTGTTGTTGGGCATATTTAGGAGATATTTACAATTTTTGGCTACTGTTTCCATATTAAATAACATGTTTCTATTGAATTTCAAATGAGGATTTCTACTTGCAATTCCTTTAGGGAATTGTTTTTGAACAACAGTGAATGACTACTTAGATAATTATCAGATACAAAGGTGTCACTGATAAATGGTAAGGTTAGTGGCCTATTTCGTTCCCTTCTGCTGGCTGGTAGCCTTCTTTTCCCCAGTCCTAACAATATGGAATTATGAGATGCTATAATCCCAGAGTAACTTTCTGCCTCATTCTTGTTTAAATATTCTGCTCCATTCTTTTCACAAAAATGTTGTGGTTTAAATTGTGCAGTTGATTTGTTCATAGACATCTTCGAATGTCTAATGGCATTATCTTTTTCTAATTATTATTTACATAGAGAACACATTCCAATTGGGAAAAACTGAAAATGATTTATTATCGTGCTGCTTTCTCCCTTGTTGAGACATTAATGAGAGTGATAAATAAGTCCAACTTAGATCTCTAGATTGCTGTTTGCCTCAAATGTGAAGCACTTTCCAATTATTTAGAAAGATGTATCATATTTTGATAAAATGGGCTTCAGCCTTATGCTGTAATATTTACTTTCATTGAAATCTGTTCAACGTACCATGAATAACTTAGCTATCAGGTGTCAGGCCCTTCTTAAAAGCTTGAAGTAAAAATTAGATCTTATTGGATGTGATAAAATGATGGCATTACTATGTACAGTAAAGTCATTATGTGGTACGATGGGGCTTTATAGCCTGTGCCTTCTTGGCTGAACGTGGAATGTAAAAGCAATGCGCATTGGATCACCATATGCTCTGTTCCTGGAGCCAAACGTCATTATTTTGAGTAAACTTTCTTCAATCTGCTCCCTCTCCTTCAGATGTATTGGCTTTCATTTCCCACCACCATTGCTAGAGCTGATGGAAAATGTGGTCCAAAAATATTTCAAGATATGTACAAGTAATCCAATTCTTTGTAGAAAATGAATGGCTTATGATGGGGAAAGGGAGTGGCGGAACATGTGGGCATCACCACCCATTGGCCCTAACCAGTTGAAGACTGATGGCCACAGATCATGGGGAATTGCTTTTTACTTATTCCTTACAGTATTCTACTCTTTGGCTGCTTAATGCAAAAGAATATAACAATTATCTTGGAATGTGAAGAGTAGCAATCTTACTATAGTCTGGATTTTAGCTTTTTGAAAACCATACCAACCTATAATGTCTGCCATGAGCCTGTTTAAAAGGATTTTATTTGACACGTTCCTTTGTCTTTTTAACATCTTATATAGCACTCATGCTTCAGCAAATGTAGTTATGATAATGTAATTTTTGCAATAATCTCTGAAGGAAAAAAAGAGATATAACCATTGCCAAAATACAGCCGCCATAGAGGCTTGAGTTTAAATCCAGGAATTTTTTGACAGGAAATGCTCCTCCCCAAAACTTGGATTGACTTATCCACAAGTCAGTGTAATCTGGGTGGGAAAACAGGAGTAGTGGTGGGTCTTTGGCATCGTTGGGAGAGTAGATGGGGTCACTGCTTCTTTTAGGTGTTTACAGAATGAACTAAGTTTTCACCTGAGTCCATCCTGTCAGAACCTATAAGAAGAACTGATCCACTGGACCTTCCTCCACTGTTGCGCTGCTTTTTAAGGGTCCCAGTGGGCCTTGGTGCTGCCACCCATTTCAGAAGACTCCTCTTGTGATGACTTGGTGGCTTCACTGTTCGGTACCAACAGTGTTTTCACAGTGGGTCAGGAGCTGGTTAACCTCAGAACCTTACTGGCCATCCACACTCTATTGCCACCACTGTTGTGTGAGCAGGACTGTTTAGCCAATGTGGCTACCTTTCCCTGTTGCCACCAGCAACAAGATGGTAGGAGTGGGGGGAAGGCGCTCCCACCTTACCTCCTTTCAACTTTTAGTTTTTATACCACCACTCTGAGTCATCCATCTTCAGCACTCCTCCCAACTCTTCAGATTAATTATCCAACCAAGAAAGTTATCTGGGCAGCTCCCTCAGCTCTGGTAACCTCAGCATGGACTTGGGTAGGTGTCCCCCTATTTTTAGCCCTCTCTGACTCTGATAACTAAGAGGGTTGGAGGAGAAACGAGAATGGAGTGAAGAATGTCAGGGAGAGAGAAAAGTGTATCCACCCCAACTAAGTCTTTGCAAGGGACCCCATTCCTTGGGGCAGCACCTCAGTTTGTATGCCTTTGTGTACATGTTGTGAGTGTGTAAGAGTATGTGTGGAGCCTCTCCCTTGTGCCATTCTTCTTTTACTCCTCCATCTTCACACCAGGAGCAGAGACTGCTAGCAAGTTTGCATCAACCCTTCAATTCAAAATCTCCCCAAAAGAATGGCCTTCACTTCACCAAAATGTCTAAATGTTTGAGAAGATGGGAATGCAACCCACACATTAAAATTTGATGCCTTCTAATTTTGAAGCATCAAATTTTGATGCCTTCTAAAACATACTTTTTTGTGAGAACAAAAAAATTGCTCAGTTTGTATGAAATATGCTCATTTACAGCCTCTCAGCTTCATATAGTTTTTGTTTGTGTGCCTTAAAGTCACTGGTTAACTTATGGTGAATTCATGAATTTCATAGGGTTTTCTTAAGCAAGGAATACTCAGATATGTTTTTACTAGTTTATTCCCCTGAAGTACAGCTTAAAGCACCTGGTATCCCATATAAATACTAACCAGAACAGACTTTACTTAGGTTATAATACCAGATGATGCCTGCACATTACCTGAGTCTAAAATTGATGTCCACATATTATCAGTGTGCATGGTACTCTTTCGATGTCGGTATACAATAAGGATAGATCACAAGTTTTATTAGAACTCTCAACACGAGTACTTCTAAAAAGCTCAGATTCTTCTCATGTGCAAATGAAAATGATCTGGAATTTTATTATTTTTAAAATATGGTTCTATTTTACTTCTACGGTAGAATAAAGACTCAAACCAAATTTTCGTTCTAATTTCTCTAAATCTTTAGACATTTCAGGGTGTTCTTCTGGGTTCATGGGTGGAATGCCAAGATTGGATCTGTGATATTGATATTTGTGTATTAAGGTTATTGCACTAGTATGAAATATTTTTGTTTGTTTTGTAGATTTACTTCTAAACAATTAACGTGACCATGGGAGATATGAAGACTCCAGATTTTGATGACCTTCTTGCAGCATTTGACATTCCAGATATGGTTGACCCCAAAGCTGCTATTGAATCTGGACATGATGATCATGAAAGCCACATAAAACAGAATGTGCATCCTGATGATGATTCTCATGCACCTTCATCATCTGATGTTGGTGTAAGTGTCATTGTAAAAAATGTACGGACTATCGATTCTTCTGAAGGAGCAGAGAAAGATGGCCACCATTCCACAGGAAATGGTTTACATAATGGTTTCTTAACTGTATCAGCTCTAGAAGGATATAATAAAGAAGAAGGCAAGTCTCTCAAAGATGAGGGTTCAGTTTCAGAGACTACACTCAAAGAGTCAACTTTCAGCCAGTTTAGCCCCATCTCAAGTGCAGAAGAATTTGATGATGATGAAAAAATTGAGGTTGATGACCCTCCAGATAAGGAAGAGATGCGTGGAAACTTCAGAGCTAATGTATTAACTGGGTCTCTCTCTCAGCATGATTTTGAAAAGTTAAAAGTGCTTGGAGGAGAGAACCTGATGAAGCCTGGAGTTGCAAGTTCGGGTAATGCTGATAAAAACAAGGTTCTTAAAAGAGACTCTGAAGCAAACTCTACATCTTTAGGTATGTATGAACCCTTTAAAGCAAGAAAACTAGATGATAAACTGCTTAAAGATAGTCCAGAAAAACCACTTGAAAATAGAGTGCTGGATGGAAAAATAGGCACTGAAAAGGGGGACACAAATCTTACCAGTGTTTCACAGTCTAAAGCAAAATCATCCTCAAAACTCTCCTCGTGTATTGCTGCAATTGCTGCGCTTAGTGCTAAAAAAGCAGCAACGGACATTGTTAGAGACCCACAGTCAAATTCGAGAGAACCGTCACCCTTACCGAAAGATATAAGTGAAAGTCCTAGGGCCATTGATAAATCACCTGAATCTCAGAGTCTCATTGACTGCACTAAAAAATCATCCATGAAGCAACCAGATAGTCCCAGAAGTATATCAAGTGAGAACAGTAGTAAAGGGTCTCCACAGTCACCTGCAGGCTCAACACCAGCAATTCCAAAAGTTCGCATAAAAACTATCAAAACATCATCTGGGGAAATCAAACGAACAGTTACAAGAGTGTTGCCAGAAATTGATTTGGATGGCAATAGAAAGCTAGAGCAAACAGCTTCCATGGTGGCTTCCGTAACATCATTGTTGTCTTCTCCAACTTCTGCTGCTGTCCTGTCTTCTCCCCCAAGAGCACCACTCCAGTCAACGGTGGTCGCCAATGCAGTTACTTCTGCAGAGCTCGCTCCAAAACAGGTCACCATTAAACCTGTGGCTACTGCTTTTCTTCCGGTATCAGCTGTTAAGACAGCAGGATCCCAGGTTATCAACCTGAAGCTTGCTAACAACACCACAGTGAAGGCCACAGTGATATCTGCAGCATCGGTGCAAAGTGCCAGCAGTGCCATTATCAAAGCGGCCAATGCTATACAGCAGCAGACTGTTGTGGTGCCAGCATCCAGCCTTGCCAGTGCAAAACTTGTGCCAAAGACTGTCCATCTTGCCAACCTTAATCTACTGCCTCAAAGTGCTCAGACCACCTCTGAACTCCGCCAAGTGCTCACCAAACCTCAGCAACAGATCAAGCAGGCAATAATTTCTGCTGCAGCTTCACAGCCATCAAAAAAAGTATCCCGAGTCCAGGTGGTCTCATCTCTACAGAGCTCTGTTGTCGAAGCTTTCAACAAGGTGCTCAGCAGTGTTAACCCTGTCCCCATTTACATCCCAAACCTTAGTCCTCCTGCAAACGCCGGCATCACTTTACCCACACGTGGTTATAAGTGTTTGGAGTGTGGGGACTCATTTGCTCTTGAGAAGAGTCTGGCACAGCATTACGATAGAAGAAGCGTGCGCATTGAAGTTACCTGCAATCACTGCACAAAGAATCTTGTTTTCTACAACAAGTGCAGCCTTCTCTCTCATGCACGGGGACACAAAGAGAAAGGGGTGGTAATGCAGTGTTCCCATTTGATTTTGAAACCAGTTCCAACAGATCAAATGATATCTTCTTCTACAGGTAATACTTCCGTTACAGCATCCATTCTTCAGAGCTCCATTATGGGCTCTCACTCTATAACAAAGATACAGTCTGGCATAACTGGGACAGTCATATCGGCTCCCCCAAGTACTCCTGTTCCTCCAGCAATGCCTCTAGATGAAGACTCATCAAAGCTATGCAGGCATAGCCTCAAGTGTTTGGAATGTAATGAAGTTTTCCAAGATGAGACAGCTCTAGCGACACACTACCAGCAGGCCGCGGATTCAAGTGGACAAGTACAGTATTCTATCTTTATATTCCAGTGTTTCTGCAAGAAATATAGATATTTTTCCATGTTTCCTTAGATTTTTTTAGTTTCCTTAAAGTAAAGTGGGGAATGGTTACAAAAATATCTTTAAAATACACAGGAGGGAATTTGGAGGTAATGTGTTATGCCTTTCGTATAATAGAATAATTTGCTCTTACATTTGAAAGAACAAAATTGCTTTTAGGAATATATACAGTCTTTTGTGCCACAGTCCTGGGACAATGAGCTGCGGAGTGCAAGAAATCATTTATTTAGATTTAAGTTCTGCTTTGTATTGAGCAGGCTCTAACAGTTCAAAAGAATCTGTTTTCTCCGTGTAGCATTTTCATTATTTCTGTACAAACTTCCTGTTTCCTTGTAAATGAGTTACAAACAGAGTTCCTCACTCCTGAACTAATCTGAATGAGTTTTAGAATATCACCCCAAACTCCTAAGCATCCAGGTATTTAAGGGACTTGTTCTGAAGTTACATTGGAGTTGGGAGAATCCCCGTTTTTGGAAACCTGATCCAGAATAGATCTGTTAGCTGTCAGTAGCCAAAATGTGATGTCAGGGCTCCAGTTTTCAGTTTCTCAATGTTAAGGTTTATGACTGAAGAGCTTTGCCTCTAGTCAGTCTAATGAGTCATGGATCAAGTGAGGTTTGATCTTAGTTTCTATCTGAACTCTTAACATGATTTTCTCAAGGGAAATAGTTTGTTCTCCAGTGTTGTCTTTATTTCCAGTTTAATGTTATACATTTTATGCCTTCTAGCATAAACACACACTGTTTTGGATTTCTGTTTGAAGGAATGTAATATGGCAGAAATTAATGTCATCAGAAGAACAGCTCACCACAACACAAACCATCCTTGTTTACTTGGTTGCTAGGGGTTTTTCAGGCTGTATGGCCATGTTCCAGAAACATTATCTCCTGATGTTTCGGCCACATCTATGGCAGGTATCCTCAGTGCTTGAGGTGCCTTTTAGAAACTAGAAAGTGAGGTTTGTATATCTGTGGAATGTCCAGGGTGGAAGAAAGAACTTTTGTCTGCTTGAGGCAAGCGTGAATGTTGCAAATGGCCACCTTGATTAAAACCCAATTGCCTAGTTTCCAACAGACCCCTCAACCTCTGTGAATGTCTGCCATAAATGTGAGCAAAAGTCAGGAGAGAATGCTTCTGGATCATGGTCATACAGCCCAGAAAACTCCCAGCAGCCCAGTGATTCCGGCCATGAAAGCCTTTGACAACACATCCTTGTTTACATTTTCTAAAGGAGAGTAAAGCTGGATTTAAATGATTAGATAAAATGAAATAATTGAGGGAAATCCAATAAAGAAGGGAGAACCTGAAAAGAAAATGAGACTAAACCCTGGGCTATTATCCAAACCTATTTCTGATACCTTGGTGATGGTTACATGCCTTCAGCAATGAGCCTATCAACAGAGACTTATTATGATTCTATCAGAGGGTTCTCTTGGCAAGATTTACTTCCAGGAATTTTGCTATTTCCTTCTTCTGAATCTCAGAGAGTGTGGCTTGCTAGTAGGTTTCCATGGCAGAGTAGGGCTTCCAGCTCTTGTCAACACTCAAAATATTCCTCCTAAATACCTTTATCAGGTCACCAAAAAGGCACAAAATTCCTTGTGCAAACCTTTGAAACATCAGGCATTTTTAAAAAATAAAACAAACAAACAAGTCGGTTGACCTAATAATAGTAATAGTCTAATATAGACTTTGGAATGTGTAGTATGAACTACAAGGCTACCCACTATATTTGTGTTGTCCTAAAGATATAAAAGCTCCCACTGGTGGTGCAGCGGGTTAAAGCACTGAGCTGCTGAACTTGCCGACTTAAAGGTTGGCAGTTAGAATCCGGGGTGCGGGGTGAGCTCCTTGTGTTAGGCCCAGCTTATGCCAACCTAGCAGTTTGAAAACATGCATATGTGAGTAGATCAATAGGTACTGCTTCTGTGGGGAAATAATGGTGTTCCATGCAGTCATGCCGGCTACATGAATTTGGAGGTGTCTATGGACAACGCCGGCTCTTTAGCTTAGAAGTGGAGATGAGCACCACCACCCAGATTCGCACACGACTAGATTTAATGTCAGGGGAAACCTTTACCTTTTCTTAAAGTTATAAAAAGGCAGTGAAAGTTATGCACTTTAGCTATAGGAACAATATTTAGTCCCTTTGAGTTGCTTCTTTGACCTTTACATTTGTCATACTTTGTTTTTGAGAACAAAAAAAAATGTCGAAAATGCTCTCTTTTTTACAAGTGCTGATAGATATTTTTGGAGATATTGTTGTATGCATCTGAAGTACAGTGGACTTTATTCATTTGGGAGTCCTTTATTTGATAGACAATGTTTCATTTGATGTTTTGTTTTCATTAATTAAGTGTTCTGTATAAAGTTTCATAATCATTCCAGGCATTTGCTTTTTAAGCTCCGTTAATGTGCGAAGTCCATGCAATGACATGCCTGTTCTGGTTTGCTGGCCTGTCAGAAACAGGTCTGAAAAGTGTTGATGAATGGCTCTTATTTCCCTCTGTATTAGTAGGTTGCATATTCGACACTGCTTCTAATATAGTTTGTGGCTATTAAACATAATATAAACAGATGAATGTTCTATCCTGTCCCATTGTGGACATTCTGTGGAAATGTCTGCTGTAGATGCAGAGATATGACTAAGGCATTAAAGCAAAATCCAGATATGTAGTTACATTGAAAGTTTTTAAAGAAGTTTCATTTCATGGAATCATAGTATGAAACATTAGATTTTAAGATTAATTTGAGAATATATTATATACAGTAGGTAAATTATCATTAATTGACTTGTTAATTTGGAACGTTAGTATTGAGCCAGGTCCTGAGATTTTCAGAAAATAGTATGGAGTTTTTGAAGGATTTCATGGCCAAAATCACTGGGTTGCTGTAAGTTTTCTGGGCTGTATGGCTATGTTCCAGAAACATTCTCTYCTGCAGTTTCGCCCACATCTATGGCAGGCATCCTCAGAGGTTGAGGGGTCTGTTGGAAACTAGGCAAGTGAGGTTTATATATCTGTGGAATAATGTCCAGGGTGGAACAAAGAATTCTTGTCTGTTTGAGGCAAGAGTGAATGTTGCAATTGGCCACCTTGTTTACTGCAAGGCTATTCAACAATGGATTCCCCCAGACAAGAAGCAGACAGGCTTTGAAGCTGCAAGGCCATTCGATGCTAATCAAGGTTGCCAATTGCAACTTTCATGCTTGCTTCAAACAGACAAGAGTTTTTTCTCCCACCCTGGACATTCCACAGATATATAAACTTCACATGCCTAGTTTCCAACAGACCTCACAATCTCTGAGAATGCCTGCCATAGATGTGGGCGAAACATCAGGAGAGAATGCTTTTGGAACATGGTCATACAGCCCAGAAAACTCACAGCAACGGAGCATAAAGTTTGTCTCTGTTGAATTTTGGGGAGCCTTGTAAGTCCTTCAAGAGGGGTTTTTTTTTTTTTGCCCTTGTAAAGTTTCCCTCCCCCAACCTGATATTTTTTCCCTACTTAAATTACAAAGTCTAAGATAGGATTGTTGTTTGGAATAGTGGAAATAGAGCATTTCTGGGAACTATCAAATTTGGGAATGCAATTCCGAAGCATAGGATTGCATTTTGCAACCTCTTTAATTATGTCTCTCTCCTGCTCCCATATATTTCATTTACTCTGCCTTGTTTGGTAGAGATTAATAAGTAGTGTTCTATTTCAGACAGAGGATAATGATCCACTCCCAGTATAAGTGGTTGACTGCAGATATGAATGAGTCAACAGTGGATATCAATGAAATAATTAATCAACAAATAAATTTATCACAAAAGACCCAAGGACAGGAAAAGATGCATAGTGGTGGATCCAGGAAACGCAGGCAAGCACCCTCTGTAAAGTATGTGGTCGTCTCCAGAGAGCATAGCAGCATTTTAATTATTTTTTAGAATGATAATATACATGTATTCTAATAGACTGAAAAAGAATAATGTAATTAAAATCCCACTTCACAAGTGTAGCTGTTCTTTAGTTGGTGGAACAGCCTGTCAGATTAATTTCACCAACACATAAGATTTGGGCATGCTGAAATTTTTTTGCAGCCTTCATATTCTACGTAGTTCTTATGTGTTCTGTGAGATTGCCATTCTGTCACTTGAGTCAAGATATAGTGACAAAAGAGAGAAATGTATTATTGTGTTAGATTTTGTTATTTCATCTTTGGAAGAGTGCTTTCTTAAGCATTCAGAGCCTGGGTTGATCAGGACCTTTAACTGTAAGAATCTCCTTTATTCCATTTGGATACATGCTTATAATCCTTTCGGGTTATTGGCATATTATATTTGCACGGTGTGTGTTTTGCTTTATGGGGGAACCTTGTCATTCCTGGAACAATATGAAAATAAGCATTGCCCTTACGGATAATTGTTTGATCTATCTCCCTTTTCTCTCCTTGGACAGTTTTCTGTGCCTTTCCCCCCTTTTTTCCTGAATTACTTGATCATTCTAGATCCTAATCTAGGGACCTTCCCCTAAAATTAATTTTTCAGAGATGGATTTTCTCACCAGGTTTTTGCTTGAACTCAGACTGCCAAATCTATTTTGGCACCAGTCACTGCCCACTGCTTAGCTCATCTTTGTAGCCATTGCTTTATCCAGAACTGAGTGTGTTTTTTCTAAGCTCTTGACCTTATTAGGCCTGTCATTGTCATCATTTATCTAGATCACTACGCTAGACTTAGCTGTTGGAATTGTGGAATCAGGGCCTTAATACTGCCACTTCTCCTTGCGAAGTCTGCCTCTAAGGCCCCTTCCACAGAGCTGAATAAAGTCCCACATTATCTGCTTTGAACTGGAATATATGGCATTGTGGACACAGATAACCCAGTTCAAAGCAGATATTGTGGGATTTTCTGCCTTGATATTCTGGGTTATTTGGCTGTGTGGAAGGGCCCTAAGAGGGAAAAGGCAGTAATAGAAATGTCGGAGAGAATCAACCAATTCTGTTTGCATCTCCTCTTGGACGCAGTATGGATTGGAGGGCAAATGTTTAGGAAAAAATCTTATTCCTGTTGTGGTCATTACTTTTTTCCTCACAAGATCAAAACCAAGAATTGTTCTCCTGCAGTTGAAGATTTCCTTTAGACCACATTTGTCTTGATCAGGGATGGGCAAACATAGGTCCAAATTTTCTGCCAGATCTCAAAATGATTTATAATAGATCAATAAAATAAAATGTCAAAAATGAAACTGTTGAACATAAGAGTTTGTGATAACTAGGAATGGATTGCTCTGTGTTGGAACCATGGGCTCAGTGAAAGCTATAAAAAAGTTAATTTTTGACTGCATGTCCCAGATTCCTTTTTGGCTGGTTCTGGGTTTGTTGTCCAGACTTTTTGAAGCTTTGGGCTCAGATAAATTTCTGGATTTGGTGTCTCCCTGGAAGTACTTTGTTCTTTGGGCTGAGCGAATATGACTTAACCTGCAAGTTCACTCATTGGGTTTCCATGACTGAGTAGGGATCAGAACCCTTGTCTCCAGAGTAGTTGTCCAATGTGCAAACCATTATGCCATGCTGGTTCTAAGTAGGACTGTTATTCTTAACCTAAGTACTGATCCTGCTCTTGAGATTTTGCTAGAGCCATCTTGAAAATTGGGAAAAGATCTGCAGTGAGTCATGGTCCCAGGCCACCTGTTTTAGATCCCTGTGTTTCCTACAGGTTGTGAAATGAAATTTGGTGGGAAAAGACTTGATTAATATACCTATGTGGGGTAAGTTTCGCAAAATAGTCCATTACTGGCATTGCATTTCCTGCTGCTACTCAGAGCGGACATGGCAGGGAACAATTTCCAGAGTGTTCCTCTTGCTCAAGGCCATCTTACCTTGTGCATGGCCATCTTACCTTGTGTAAGGACTCTTTTGCTGCAGTTTGATTTAATAGAAGAGAATATAGTCAATGTATTATTGAAGGCTTTCATAGCCGGAATCACTGGGTTGTTGTAGGTTTTTCAGGCTATAGGGCAATGTTCTAGAAGTATTTTCTCCTGATGTTTCACCCTGCATCTATGGCAGGCATCCTCAGAGGTTGTGAAGTCCTCTGAGGATGCCTGCCATAGATGCAGGCAAAACGTCAGGAGATAATGTTTCTAGAACATGGCCCTACAACCTGAAAAACCCACAACAACCCAGAGTATAGTCAGTCCTCCATGTTTGTGTGTTTCTCTTTCGTGGATTCCATTAGTTGCAAATTTCATTAATATATTCTCTCTACAAATCTCTAAGTCTTCCAGTATGACTGTTTGGTCAACCTGCACTGGAACTCGATCACAGAATTGTGCTAGAAGACCTAGACATGTGCTCTCTAGGGATTTAAACAAAGCTATATTAAAATTCACTTTGCCTTACTTTCACAGCAGTCCTGAGCCACTAGGCCAGTGGTTCCCAACATGTGGGTCCCCAGAAATCCCAGACAGTTGACCAGCAGTTAGGATTTCTGGGAGTTGCAATCTAAAACATCTGGGGACCCACAGGTTGAGAACTACTGCCCTAGACCCTGTGAAAGTGTAGGGCTCAGTGTATACAAGAAAATCAACAGCATGTTTCTGCCCTGAGTAGGATGGCATGTTGCTTTCTAAAGTGTTGGAAACCCAGTTTTCTAACCTTGCTGAAAACCCCCCAGCTAAATCCTTCTTTGACTCTGATCAAAAGTATTATCAAAGGCAGTGTTTGTTCGTTTAGCTAAGAATCTCCAAAACTAGCAAGCTAACGGCTGTTTCAATCTAGAATGGAAATTTCTCAGGTAATTAAGGGGTTGTGCAAACAAGTTGGGTCATGATTTTAACTTCCAAACTTTCTGAAACAGATATAACTGTGGTGTTTTTAAAGACTAACAAATTTATGTGGCTGGCAGTTTTTTGTTTTTTAAAATTATTTTTATTCCTAATAGACAAGGTACAGATATATGCATCCCATACTTTTAACCAATGTTGAAAGAAGATTCCACAATTTTTCTTGAACTCTTTTGCTGAACTTGTTCCTTTTTTATAGTAGTCATGGTGTAGTGCTATATTTGCCACTAGTTAGCTTTAAACCAGTTTTTAAAAAAACCAAAACTGAAGTTGATTTGCAGATCTTGATTTGTTTTTACTTCAGAGATAGCACAACACTACAAAATGTTAAGCATAAAGAGGGGAGAGAATAGATTAGATGTAAAATCCATTAAACACTCTAGTGGGAAAACATTTTAATGTTTTTTTCAAGGGACTACATAACTCATTTATGCTTATTTAACAAATTAATATATCGGTTTTATTATATGTTTACTTTACTTATAGGTTCATTTTATACTGTACATAATTTTTTAAAATTACCAGCTTTTGCAAGAATGTTTTAGTCACCCCATTACATATGTTTTATTATTTTAAATAACACAATTATAATGCTAAACATGAATGTCCAGATATCTAGTTTCATTATTTCCCCAGCAATATCTGTGGGAATGATGTTTGTATGTGTGCTGAAAGATGTTCATATTTCGTTCCACTGTCTTAGCCTTGTACCTTTTCAAATAATTTTGCAGAATTTTTTTATAAAGAAATAGTCTGAATTGTTTGGAAACTCAAATATTACTAATTATTATCATTTTACTTTTTGTTAAAGTAATTATTAAACTAACTAATGCATATAGAACTACTTGCATTTCTAAAAATAGTGAAATAAATTATATCATTTGCTCTGTGTCCTAGTCTCCAGGACAGCAGAAAACAAGCTTAGCCCCTCCTAAATATGACATCTTTTCAAATATGTAAACAGAGCTATCATGTCCTCTCTTAACCTTCTCATCTCCAATATAAATATCTCCAGTTTTTTTAACCCAATCTTTATAGGCCCTGGCTTCTCGAATATTCACTGTCTTAGCTGTCCTTCTCGAAACACATTCTACCTTGTTAATATCCTTCTTGAATTGTGATGCTTAGAAATGGACACAGTATTCCAAGTGAGATCTGACCAAAGCAGAAAAAAGTAGTACTATTACTTTCTTCAGCTTTGGCACTAAACTCCTATTAAAGCAGGCTAGAATCACATTGGCTTTTTTAGCTGTCACATCACACTGTTGAGTCATGTTCAGCTTGTGGTCTACTAAGACTCCAAAACCCCTTTCACATTTATTGTTATCAACCCAGGTGTCACGTATCTTATATCCTATATCTTATATCTGTGCCTTCTCTGTGCCTCAGGAATGCAATGGCAAATCTACTCTAGGGAAATCTTGCCAAGAAAAAAAAACCTGCGATAGATTTGCCTTGGAGTTACCAGTAGTGGAATGATTGAAAGGCATCCAACAAAAACATTTCAAAGACATCTCATGTCAACAATTTACAGGTCTTCAGAGTGTGCTTAGATTTCTTTGTGGTGCAGAAATACAAAAGAGCCATTGATTTGGGTCCAGTTATAATCCCAGGCAACTTGTTATGCAGAACAGCTGGTGGGTCCAGATGCCAGTTGCAGAAGTCTTTTCACCTCAAAAGAACACCCAGGTAGTCTGTAGCAATGAAGATGTACATAATGATGTACATAGGTATTGGCAGCACCAGTATTTGAACATCTGCCATGCTGCAATCTCATCTGATTTAAATTTTAAAGAATTCGAGTTTTTAAAAACTGGTTTCCCATGAACTAGAACAGTGTTTCTCAACCTGGGGGTCGGGACTCCTGAGGGGGTTGCAAGGGGGTTTCAGAGGGGTCACCAAAGACCATCAGAAAACATATTCCTGATGGTCTTAGGAATCCCTTTGGCAGAGAAGGCTGAAGAACTCCTTCTGTCCACCTGTCCTTCTCTTTCATTTTGGAAACAGATAGCAAATCCTCTCATCAAAATCCTCTCATCCTCCGCTGTAATTGGCTGGTCTCTCAGCCAAGGGGAGAGCTTTTACTGAGACAAGTTCTGTGTGGCAAGTTTACTAGTTTCATCACCAGTTTGGTACAGAGTGTTGGTGAACTACAACTCCCAGAAATCAAAAACAGCTCCTCCCAACTCCATATGTATGCAATGTTGGCCACGTAGGTAGTGTGCCAAGTTTGGTGCAGATCCATTGTGAGCTGAGTTTATAATGCTCTTTGGTTGTAGTTGAACTATAAACCCCAGGAACTACAACTCCCAAATGTCAAGGTCTATTTTCCCCAAACTCCATCAGTGTTCACATTTGACTATATTGAGTATTCATGCCAACTTTGGTTCAATCTATCATTATTTGAGTCCCCAGTGCTCTCTGGATGTAGGTGAACTACAACTCCAAAACTTAAGCTCAATTCCCACCAAACCCTTCCAGTATTTTCTGTTGGTCATGGGAGTTCTGTGTGCCAAGTTTGGTTCAGTGCCATATTTGGTGATGTTCAGAATGCTCTTTGATTGTAGGTGAACTATAAATCCCAGAAACTACAACTCCCCAATGACAAAATCAATGCCCCGCCAACCCCACCAGTATTCAAATTTGGTCGTATAAGGTATTTGTGCCAAATTTGGTCAAGTGAATTAATATAATCCTGCATATCAGATATTTACATTACGATACATAACAGTAGCAAAATTACAGTTATGAAGTAGCAACGAAATTAATGTTATGGTTGGGGTTCACCACAACATGAGGAACTATATTAAGGGGTTGCGGCATCAGGAAGGTTGAGACACACTGAACTAGAAGCTTGGTTTAGAAGAAGCTGGCTTCTATGACAAATTGTACTTGAGTTATATAAATGTCCTCCTTGTTGCTAGGCTACCTATGGACTTGCAGCAGAATCTTGTTTTCCTTTGATTTCCAAATTGAATGTCGATATGTACACAGAATGAAATGGTAGAATTCTAGCTTGTATTGCATAGGAATGCAAGGTGGTACTGGCATATTTTTGTCTGTTTCTTCCCTTTCTTGTATGTAATCAAGTAGAATATTGGAAATGAATGCTATATCCCTCTCTTTGATTAATTGGTTTACTGCAAACCAAGTACATTTTGCTGAAGTGCTTAAATTTTCAATCCCCCCCCCCAACCCCACCACCTCTGGAGCTCCCTCCCTAAAGAAATAAAGCTGGCCCCCTCCCTTCTCTCTTTTAAAAGACCGACTTTTGCTCACTAGCATATGGAGAGGAGGGAGATTAGATGGTCGAAAGATCATTGCCAAGATTCTGGTTGAGAACTATTCGTATTTGGGCTTTCCTGGTCTACACCAGCCCTATGACCTCATTTGTCTATATACCCACCTACACCRTTTTGTGAACCCTTGCTGGCTGTCATACACGAATGTGGATGTTTTGTTTAGATTTATGTTATTATAGAATTTGGTCTGATTACRTATAGTTTAAYTTATTGATGTCAGGTTTAATTTACTGATGTTAGGTCTTAATTTGATGTTAGGCTTTAATGTTACTTTTAAATGTGGGGATTTTCTGGGATTTTCTTGAAGATTATATACAATTTCACAGGCATTTGTTTACATGCAAGGATCAACACCAGTATTGGATATAGGCACGGATCAGGGTTGCACAGCATAAATCTGTGGATGTGGAGTTCTACAGGTGTTATTCTGCTTCCATAGCTAGTTTAAAAATTGTCAACAGATTCTCATGTATACATATACAAGTCATCCAAAGGATTCTAGCAACACTGTTGTGATGTTTTGATCATCTGTTGTTTACATTTTTATCCTGATCCTTTGTCCAAAATGACGGAATGCTGCACGTTGTACATCGAATTGTAGTGCAGTTTACCTTCCTGGTAATAGCAAACTTTGGAAAAAGGGGTGGACAACCTGTGGTTCCCTACTAAATATAGTAATTTCAACACATGCACCCAGTGTACTCAATAGGAATTTCTGATAAGGAGTTGCAGAGCAGCAATATCTAGAGGACTACAAGTTGCTTCCCCTTAATCTATATAAATAAAAACGTAATGTTCGTTTGTGGGATTAACATAACTCAAAAACCACTGGGCGAATTGACACCAAATTTGGACACAATATACCTATCAGGCCAACAAGTGACTATCACTCATAAAAACATTGGAAAACACAGCGGAAGAGACTTAAAAGCCAAAAATTAAAATAAAAATACACTACAACGCATGCGCATAACCACATATATACACATATAAACACATATACACAAATATATACACACACATATATACACACAAAACTCATATACACAGACTGGGCCACAGCCATGAATGGCAGAGGATGGCTAGTCTATAATAATTTATCTTCAGAAAGGTAAGTTTACCATTATGGAGTGGTGGCTTTTATGTTGGACATAGACTTATCAGACATGAATTCACCCATCTGCTCAGTTGCAAAATTGGCTTGCTAATCTGGGGTCATTTACAATCTTTTATTGCAACTCAGATAAGAAAGAAAGTGAAATATTAGGCTGGGTGGGCTCTTTAGAGAGAAGATGACATAAAATTATATCAGTATAATGAAGGCATTATCTGCTATAGCTTGTATGGATTCTCTGTGGTCCTGGATAGCTTCACTATTCTTTGTACCGTGTATTTTCTGCTGTTGTATAAAATAGGATCAGGGTACTTGGTTTTTAAAAATGATATCGAATTATACCGTTAAAAATACAGTTATTGAAACCAGTTAAATTAACACAATTTTTTCTCCTTAGTCCTCAAATAAAACAGAATTGCCTCCCCAAAACATGTGCATACCTTTTAAAACAGCCATAATTCTGGATTACAGTATTTTTATTCATATGTTGTTATTTTTTAAATCACACATCATAATAGCTTGATAGTAGTATTTTATTTTAAAATCTCTTTAGAATCATGACCACTTTTGTAAAATATAGTGTATGGCTAACCCAAATGGCTAATTTCCCTTATATATTCTTATATGTTTATTGCATAGAAGACCTGCAGTATATGCCAGATGTTGCTTCCAAACCCCTGCAGTTTTGCATCGCATCAGAGAATTCATCAGCATAAATCTCCATACACTTGTCCTGAATGTGGTGCAATATGTCGGTCGGTGCACTTCCAGACCCATGTCACAAAGAACTGCCTCCATTACACTCGAAGAGTTGGCTTTCGGTTAGTATAACCACAGTATAATAGCAGTAATAATAATGCTTGAAGCTGTTATAAATAGTGGTTTGTTACCAATTGAGAATACAATAATCATGTGAAATAATTGCAATTGCAAAAATGAAATTGCTGATCATGAAGGTGTTCAAGTTTTGTAAAATGATATAAGTGTAGGCCTAGAAAATATTCTCATTCTGATCTGTAACTTTCTGCTGCTTTGCATGTCTTTGTGATTTGCTATTAAAATGGGAAGAGGCTATAAGGAATTTTGGTTTGCTTCTTTCAAGGCAGTGGTTCTTAACCTGTGGGCTGCAGACCACCAGTGGGTCACAAAGACAATAATCTGGTCTGCAAGCCTCCTTCCTCTTAATTTATTTTATTTTATTTCTGCTCCTTTTGCATATTTTGCCATTCCTTCCTTCTCACTGACCATGGCATTTGTTCTGTATCAGAAACTAGAGTTGATGTGGTCTATCCAGTGCAATTTTCTGAATCAGCACCCCAAACCGAATCTAAAGTTGACCAAAAACTGATTTGTAACCCTTTTGGTACTAATGTTGGAGAGTGGTCCCTGGTCAAAGTGGTCCCTGGTCAAAAAAAAAAGTTGGGACCCACTGTTTTATTGGGACCAATTGTTTAGGTATATGTTTTCTCCTGCATAGTTTTTTTACCCATTTATTGTGGATCACCTTCTGTTTCTTTAAAAAGAAACAAAAGTGTATTTTTTTAAAAAAAAATGCTTAGGGGAATGTACTACATGTTGTTGTTGAAAGTCCCTTTATTTCCCCATAAGCATCCTGCTGTGATGTCATCCCCTAGGGATGCATTATGGTAAGAATAGTTCAGAGCTTTAGCTTCCAACATCTGGCAGATGCTCAGCTTTACAGTTTTCATTGCCCAAGCAGCTTCTTATTGTGTATCTTCAATGGGGAAAAAGATACTTATGTCAACTTTAATGCACAACATGATACACTCTATTTTCAACCTATCCAAAGTGCAGCTGGAATTCAAGAAGGGATTATGGGAAGGCTTTTAGTGCCACAGAAGCATTCCCCTTCCATCTTTTGCTTTTGATTCTTCTAAGACTGCCTAAGAAATCAATCAGGTTTCTTTTTGTTATTTTTTTAAAAAATACATGGTTAAATATTGCCAACATTTCTCTTTCTCCTTTCATTCCTTTCTTGTTGTGCTCATTTATAATCCCTTCTCCAATAAAACATAAGATGAAAAATAGCAGGCTGTCTTTGCATGGAATGTAATGAGCATCATCCATTTTTAAGTTGCCTTCAGAAACATCTACATTTGGTTAGTTTTTGTTTGTCACTTGCTAACCCCCCTTGTTTCTAAATTCCAGTCTTGTGAAACATTTTGGAGTATATTTGATGAAGCTGCTTGAGTGGTAAAATATCTTGGGTCATATTTGTCCTTTTTGGGATGCTGAAAATGAATTTGAGAATAATTTCTCTTAGTTATCACAAATTAATTTGAAGATAATTTCCTGTATACTAGGCATTCTCTACCAGTCTTCTATAGAAGATCAAACTCCTTTGCTTTTCCTGCAACTGCACTAAAACATTTTGATGTTGCTTTCTTGGAAATTTGAGCATTATTGAGCCAGGAGCCATTTGGCATCCTTTCTAGACCCTATTCTGGAAAACTGTTGTGTTTGCTAGTGATTTTATCCTTCCTCCGAAGTAACCTTTACTGAATATGTCCATAAGATGGAGAGGGAAATGCTCTTTTTAGCCTTCTACTCCCTGTAACAGGTGGAGGAGTAAAGAGGGCACCACCCATAGCCAAGCAAAGTAGCTCCTGAAGTAAAGGAGAGCTGTGGGAGCTTGCGAAGTGTTGAGGCATTGAACAATGTGATAAGGAGCAACTGGGAGGAATGTCTGATGAGATGATGGGGCTGGGGGGAAACTATGGAAAAGGAAGAAAGGAGGGAGTGGCAAGATGGATGAAATGGAGGAATTGGAGATGTCTGGAGAGGTTTGGAATTGGAGACGTTTGGAATGAGTAGTACAGCCTGCTGGATATTGTTTATGGAGAATCTGCCAGAGAATAGTTATCACTACCTTCACTTAGTGTTTGCATTAAATTGAGTGCTTATTTTTGTTAGAGCTGCTAAGGAATAAGTAGCTAATTGTTTTCAAAGTCTTTACCGGGAGTTTTAAAAATGCAAGCCAAGCCTTTCCAGATTCCTCTCCCCAATGAGGGTGGTCAATCTGCGACACACCCATAATTCTGGCTGGAGCACCTCATAATTGTAATCCAAAAATGTTGCTCTTTGTACTGTGAAGCCACTGGCATGTATACAAACATTTAAATTTAAAACAGAAAATACTGAAATCATTCTCTGCCTCTTTCATAGCTGTGTCCATTGTAATGTAGTCTACTCGGATGTGGCTGCTCTCAAATCTCACATTCAAGGTTCTCACTGTGAAGTCTTCTACAAGTGTCCAATTTGTCCCATGGCGTTCAAGTCAGCACCGAGTACACATTCCCACGCCTATACGCAACACCCTGGGATCAAGATCGGGGAACCCAAGTAAGCAATACAGATCTTTGCTTTCTACTTGATCATTCAATAAAAATAAAAGGTCACGAGAATTACCGTGTACTACTTCATATACCAAGAAATGTTAACTTTCTGTTATGACGGTGGGGCATTTTCCTATGTCACTGAAGAAGCAAAAAAAAAAAAAAGACAACATAGAGGGCAATTTACATTTCTAGACATGTCATACTTTTTGGTGTTGAGCTTTGTGGTATAAATCCCTAGATTTATGTAAAACTAATAAAAAAATTAAAATATATTTTCTGGGAAAAATTGCTGACATAGAGGTGTTGCTGAGGCTCATCATTACCTGACTATGAGTATTGTCCACCCTCAAGATTTGTGGGAGATAGGAATGCAGAACCTGCATTTAAAAAATCACATTTTTTTTAAAAAAACACCTCTCTAGAAATCTCTAGGTCCACTAGTGAGACTCAAGAGAGATGTTATCTCTAGGAATGTTTAGATCCTCCAGCACAATTCTAGGGTCAAGCTGGAAGACCTTGATACTTCCAGAGATACCATATTAATCTAATCTGTGAATAATCAAATCTGCAAAAGTTAAGTTCACAAATGTGGGAGAACTAGCTAAATAAATGTGTATAGTTATATATTGCCTTTGTGCTGTCACGCGCTGGGCCAGTGAAAGAGTCTGTAGATAGGATGTGTTTTCTGAATGTCCAACAGGACGCTGGGGGTGCCTCGGCTGAGAGGCCTTTCGGATTTCCCCACACAAAGTTCTTTTAAAAACTTAGAAAGTTCAACAAAGTTTTTATTGTTGCTTAAATCTTCAATAAATCAAACAAATACTTCAAGGCTTTGAATCAACTGGTGGCTTGCTTAAATCTTGTCCACAAGGGACAGGCAACTTTCTTCATAAACTGTTTCTTCCTTCTACAAGGAAAATCCTTGACCCCTCCCTGGGCAATCTGACTTAAGTTCTGCTGGCGTGGGCCCCCACACCCGGTCCAAATTGTGTTATGGCTGCCGCGAGTGGTCCTTACCAAACAGAGTACTTTAGTAGATTTCCAAGAGGAAAGAAGACTTTCAATTCCCAGCAAAGGCTGGCTATAAAACTGCCAAGCTGGCTGTAGAGTTGTGGAGCTAAATTCCCCAACAAAGGCTATGCTGTAGTTATCTGTAGAGCTGTGGGACTGAATCCCCCCAGCAAAGCTGTAAAAGACGAAGCTTTCTACAGGTGGAACTGATTCACATCCTGTACGAAAGGCTTCTCTGTGTGAACTGAACTAGAGGTCCCATTTTTCCCTCCTTAACCCAGAAAAAGGGGCGGAACTAAAGAACATAATGATAATTGATGGGTCATTGGCCCTATGATTGCAAACCAAAGAAAGCCACCTTATTGCAAAATGCATGGAACTTTGGAATACATGCAGACACTCAATAGAAAGGAAAAGAAGTTGGAGCTCCTGGTACAACCGTACCAGCACAACCTTGCTGTAGGGGCCATTTTGTCGTAAGGCAGTCGCTTCAGGCAGGAGACATTAGAGACTCAGAATAGCCACTTTACAGTTCCCCATCTATTCCAGCACTTCTGTTCTTATGTAAGTTAGAGATAGATATACCATAAAGCATTTCTGTCTTTTCTACCTCCACTGCAAGGATGACGTTATCCCATTGCTCATGCTGAAGCAAGAATAAATGGACAGTCTGGTCAGTTAATGCTCATCTTCCAGGGAAGGATGCCATCTTATCATGCATTTCAGGCACTCTTTTTCCCACTTGCATTTTGTCTCTTTAGTTTTGTTTGTCTTTATTAACATCAGTGTAGCCCAAAAAAGCAAATGCCTTTACTCATTTTTTAAAAATATGAATGTATATATTTAGCATTTTAGAATAATAAAAATGCTGGCTACTATGGTGAGACCAGATGAAGCAGTTTGTTATGGTTGTGAAATATTGTGACACTGTAAAGATTTTGATTCCCAATCCCTTCCTCCCCCCGAAAAATAGAAGTTGCTTAAATATGCTAAATTATCTGCAACAGCTTTGATTTTTCCCCGTGGGCAGATGTTATTGCTAATGAGCACTATGCTCCTGCGTAAAAACCGAAACAAATATATGCAGGAGCTCATTTATTTTTAGTGTAGTTGAAAGGTCTTGGAGTCAGAGTAAGTTTTAACCAAAAATTTCCTTAGGGATTTGTAACCATTTCCGAGATTTTCAAAGTTGAACTCGGGGATTCATGGCTGGAGGTACATGGCAGCTTTTTTCCAATTCGGTGCCTTCTGGATTTGTTGAATCACAGCCACCACCATTGCCTAGCAGCAGTTTTATTCCAACTCCATCTAGAGCAGTTTGATGTGGGGAGCTGGAAATTATTATATTTTCCCAGTGTGTTGGGGACTGGCACTAACTAATTTTGTACATTGACTACAATGGTTATTTATTCCTTTTTGGGAAACTTTCCAAAGCACATTTCAGGTGCCAACACTGGTCCAGGGACCCTCATTTTGGGTAACGTTAATCTAGAACAGTGGTTCTCAACCAGATGTTTTTGGCCTTCAACTCCCAGAAATCCTAATAGCTGGTATACTGGCTGGGATTTCTGGGAGTTGTAGGCCAAAAACATCTGGGGACCCCAGGTTGAGAACCACTGATCTAGAAGATGAAGGTAACTTTGAGAAGGCTGATTCAGAAGCATCTGCAGTTCCTCTAAGTGTGAACTGGCTTTACTGCCATCCCATCTCACAAGGGAATACTGGCAATTATAGTTTGGCAGGGGAGGAATATGGCTCTTTGAGCCATCTGTCTAACTACAAATCCCATAATGTCTTGGGGAAAGTCAGACTACTTTACCTAATGTATAGCTGTGAATGCAAATGTGAGTAGATCAATAGGTACCGCTCTGGCAGGAAGGTAACAGTGCTCCATGCAGTCATGCCAGCCACATGACCTTGGAGGTGTCTATGGACAACGCCGGCTTTTTGGCTCAGAAATGGAGAAGAACACCAACCTCCAGAGTCGGACACGACTGGACTTAATGTCAGGGGAAAACCTTTACCTTTTACTACAGCTGTGAATATGCTTTACAGATTTTCATAATCTATCATCATTATTGGAGTGTTGTGTAGTTTCTGGTTGTATGGCCATGTTATAGTAGCATTTTCTCCTGATGTTTCACCTGCATCTGTGGCTGGCATCCTCTGAAGATACCAGCCACAGATGCAACCAAAATATCAGGAGAAAATGCTGCTAGAACACAGCCGTACAGCCTGGAAACCACACAACACTGAACGCTTTTGACAAAATATCATCATCAGTAGAGATGCATAAAACTCCCTTGAGAAATGCTGTTGGTTATTTTATCATTCTTTTGGCTACGCTGGATATTCCTTGGTTGCTTTACTTGAAGAAGACTGCTTGCTCCAAACCTCGCTTTATGCAAAATGTCAGCATCAGCTCTAATGAAAAATGGCTGATATTTTTTCTTTATTAGCAGCAAGGGTCTCCTGTTTGCTTTTATCGTAACCTGCTGGAACTGTTAAAGTGATTCACAGCTTCAAAATGTCATTTGAAAGCCCATTCCACATCAGTACTACTTAACACTATTTAATCCTCCGAAAGGTGCTCCTGGAGCTTTAGAGTTTAAATACCATGTTGATCTACACTAGGGAGTATGAGACTGTTTCCACATATAGTAACTGGTTTTGGGGTGGGGATGGAGGACTGAGGCCACTCTTTGTTATTCCTGCCCCAATAACATTGTGCCTCATTGAATGAACCTCAAGCTCTGTGCATTAGCTGAAAGGTCTGAAAGAGACAGTTCAATGATATAATCATGGCACACCTTTTGGCTGATGTGGAAGGGGCAGCTCACTCAAGGAAAGATATAGAGGTTCTGGGATGTGGTTTTTAGACTGTGGTTTTTAGAACTAATGTTAGGAAGATGCAAAATGTTTCTGATTAAATCATACACTTGAAAGGGAATTTCAGATTGAATGGGAATCTACAAAACAGTCTGCCAAGGCTTACTGAAGCTTTCATCAATACCTAACTGTTTTTTGTGAAAAAAAATGTTTGCACCATAGAACACAGCAATGGACTGACATTCGTTCTTTTTCCTTTTTAGAATCATATACAAGTGTTCTATGTGTGACACAGTGTTTACCCTGCAACCTTTGCTATATCGCCACTTTGATCAGCACATTGAAAACCAGAAGGTGTCTGTCTTCAAGTGTCCAGATTGCTCTCTTTTATATGCACAGAAACAACTTATGATGGACCATATCAAGGTAACCACTAGTCAAGGAAAGACATGACCTTGTTAGAAGTCAACCTTTTGAAAAAGTGATGGGTCTTAGTAGATTGGTCCCTATGTGCTTAATTTTTTCAGTTTGTATAACAGTCACAATTGTTTTCCAAAGTCTTAGCCAATGAGAAGGAACAAAGTCTACTTTCCAAAATAACTGCTTTCGAGAGGTCCAAAATGCAAAGCCTGGCTTCTTGGATGGATTTCCTATCACCTATATTGTTTTTCTCTTGGAGTCGTTTATATTGCCCATTTTTTTCCTTTCACAGAGGCAAAGCATGCTGGATTTTACTATGTACTCCAGTTGTGCAGCTGGTTGCCTCCTATCTTTTGTATGTGTTGGCTGGCTCTAAGCCCAGTCACAACTTTATTTCTGTCACTTATGCAGACAATGCCTTTCTAATTCTTGATTTCTATCATGCAACAGCTGAGCATGCAACATTAGTCATATTATCAGCAAATTGTAACCAATTGCTCATTACAATAGTGTGGTTTTGTTCTCTCTTTTTTTTTTGCTTGTTTTTAAATAGTCTATGCATGGGACATTGAAAAGTGTTGAAGGGCCACCAAACCTGGGTATCAATTTGCCACTGAGCACGAAGCCCACCACACAGAACTCAGTCAGCCACAACAAAGAGGACTCCAAGTCTGTTAATGGAACAGAAAAAACAGAGAAGAAGTCTCCCTCTCCTGTGAAGAAGGCAGATCCCAAAAAAGTACCCAACCCTGGCTGGACGTGCTGGGAATGTGATCGGCTGTTTACCCAGAGAGATGTTTACATATCGCACATGAGGAAAGAACACGGAAAGGTAAATTGTTCATAACTTTACCCTGTATCAGTAGAGTATATGAAGTTCAGAATCAGGCTGCACTTAAATTGTTTTTGCACTATTTTTCAGTGCATGTGATACTTGGCCATATTTATCATATTTATTTATTGTATCTGCATGTTGCTAAAAATGTCATTAGTCTGTTTCTGAGACACCAAATAAGCTTTAGCAATATAGTTAAATAAATAACTGGTAACAGTCATTAACACATTTTGCATTCCATATAACATCAGTGCACAAGTATTAAAATAACTTTCACCCAATTGGAATTGGATTCTGATCCATTAACATCTTTATTAATTTACATTAGTATAATAAATAAATAAATAAATAAATAATAAAAAAAACTTTATATATATATATATATATTAGGGCTGTCCAACCACGGGAAAATTTGTTTCTAAACTCGATTCGTTTTTAGGGGTTTTTTGCGTTTCATTATTTAAAAGAATTCCGACATTTTTCTTTAAAAAAGTTCGATCATTAATGTCGGACGCGATTGCGCAATATGCTAAAAAATCCTCCAAATGGGACAGGGGGAACTTCTGAAGCTTCCCTCTCCCTCTGTTGTTGACTGTTGGTGTGATAATTTTTTTTTTATCACTGATAAAACAAACAACGACTATAAAACTTGCACCAGACATATGGAAATAATAACGAAACAATTACGAAACAATTTCGAAACAATTACGAAACAATTTCAAACCAATAACGAAACGAATTGGAAAAATTCGTTTCGTTTTTTAGTTGCTCCTGAATGGTTCAATATCGCTTCGTTATCAAAAAAATAACGAATTAATAACGAATTACGCAATTAACGAACGAAACCGCCCAGCCCTAATATATATATATATATGTGTGTGTGTGTGTGTGTGTGTGTGTATATATCAGCATAATGCATCTTCTAGTTTAAATAAAAATACTCAATAAAACACAGCAATAGCTGCGGATTAAAATACAGCCCTATCAGTGTCAGTCACATAAAGTACACAAGTCAAGTATTGACTGTTGTTCTCATCATACTCAAAAATCATGCCCAGGGCAAAAATCATGCCCAGGCCAATAACACAGCCCAACAGCAACAACAACAACTTCTTGGTGTCTTGGTTTTTAGGCCTGTTCCTATGGTTATTTGGGCCACTGATTCAGAAAATGGCATTGGATAGACAGCATCCATTCTAGTTTCTTAGATGTGGTTATTATGGTTTTCGATGGATGCACAGATAGCAACTGGTAAATGGCATATGTTCTGCATCTCAAAAACTAGAGCTAATAGGGGGACATTGTTTTTCAAATCAGCAGATCAAATATACCCAGACCGAGACACCAAAATGTGTGTTAGGCAGATAATTAACTTGAGGTGTACAATATGTACACTGTATTGTGATCAATTGACTAATACATTTTCATGGAGGTGGTGGTGGTGGTGGTGATGATGACGACGACAACGAAAACTTCCCTCAGGAGGGATTTCTGTAGTTAGGTTGTTGCTACAGAGAAAGCCCTGTCATTATCCTAGCCTTTCATGGGTTGTAGCCACTTCTTCTCCATCTACCAGGGAAACAGACAATACTAGCTTCCTCTCCCCTACTTGTGCATCTCCCCACCCTGCATCCTGATAAATATTTTGTGTCAGCTTGGACTTCACCAGAAGCAGAATTTCAACACATCTGCATGGGATGGCCTGGACACAGATGTGATTTGAACAGGGACACTCTATACGGCAACATTTTGCTGGAGGTGTCTAAATAAATATTGGTCTGTTACCTTAAGCCTGCTTTTGATTTCCTCTCCACCACCATCCTGCCAAGAGGGGTTTCCGAAGCAGCAAAATTAAAAAGAGAGGAAAGGCTTATAATTGTCCAAGGCTGATACTCAGCGCAAACCTCTAGGCGTGAGTAAGCCTAATAAACATCACGTCAGTTTTCCTATCTGAGGTAGCTAGAGAATGAGGGGGAAAAGAGCGCAGTGGGTGCCATGTGGGAAATATTGTGAGAAATGCAATAAGCTCAAAGGTGTCAGCAGAGACAGAAGATGCTTCAGAAAAAAAAAACAGGGCCTTGTAAGCATGGGATGCTTTATTGAAATACCCATACAGTAGGTTTCAAAGGCAGAAGAGGTGGTGAATTGGACCAGATGAGAATAAACCAGATGAAACTGTTCTAACTGTGCATTGTGGCCTCTTGGATGACATAAGTCTTTGCACACCCAATGCTGTTCTTGTCCTCCCGCTGCTGTTTAGTTATTTGATCAACCAAGCCGGGCCCCCGGTGGCGCAGTGGGTTAAATCCCTGTGCCGGCAGGACTGAAGACCGATAGGTCGCAGGTTCGAATCCGGGGAGAGGCGGATGAGCTCCCTCTATCAGCTCCAGCTCCTCATGCGGGGACATGAGAGAAGCCTTCCACAAGGATGATAAAAACATCAAAAATCATCCGGGCGTCTCCTGGGCAACGTCCTTGCAGACGGCCAATTCTCTCACAACAGGAGCGACTTGCAGTTTCTCAGGTCGCTCCTGACACGACAAAAAAAAAATCAACCAAGCCAGTCTTTCAGAGATGGTTTAAGCATAGTTACTTAGCAACTTCCAGTAAACCTGAGTCCAAGGAAGGTCCCTAGCTGGAGGCAAATAACAGACAAGATTCTACCTAGCAGCTTGATGCAAGAGTTGTCTCACCAATTCAGAACTGTCCACGACTTTGAGAAGTTCCTCTTTTGGTCTCAAACTCCCATTGCTGGGTGATTCTGGGAGCTTTACTTTTTAAAAATAATGTTGTCAAGCTGCGTGCTTGTCTGTCAACTGTCCCCAGATTTGGCGTTGAACTGGTACGAGCATGTTGGTATTAGTTCAACACCACTTTCAACGGGAGCAGGTTAGATGCTTTCAGAAGCTCATAATGCAGTGAAGCTCATAATTCAGTGCAGAAAGGCGATGGCCTCTTGTGTTATCAATTCCAGAACCATGTGCCCCTGTGTATGGAAATTCTCTGTTGCTGATTTTTTTTTGGGGGGGGGGGTGTAAAAATGCATTTTTTTTTCAAGTTCTGACCCAACTATATCCTATATATAACACATACCTTCATGCACGATACTGCATTTCTGTTAACTGTTTCCTGGGCAAGTGAATTTTCAGAACTCCATTTGCTCCTCAGGGCCTAAGAAACTGGGAAAGTTCATAAGGAGGTTCTCTTCTCCGGCCACACATCTCTTTTCTGTTTGTACCCATCTGGTACCTATGAGAATAAGTGCTGTAGCAGGATGGGTAAAAAAAATCTTATACCCACATTGCTTTCCAGAAATAGTTGGACACAGTTTCACTCCCTCTAGTGGACACATTGGGTTGGCTCCCAGTCAGTCTTGGAGCTAAGCCATTGAAAGCAGTGAGACCGAACTAATTAAAGTCCCACTGATTTTAATGACTGTGTATTAAGTATGATATTGTGTCTGTCCAACTCAATGCTTTCCAAACAATGCGTTCAGCAGAGGCAGTGGATATCACAGTATCCTAATTATTGGTAGGAATGAATTCCATGTTTGCTTGTTTTCTACTGTCAATGTAAACATACCTGCTCCTCTTTTAAGTGCTTTCTTTCTTTCTGTTAAAGCAAATGAAGAAACATCCTTGTCGACAGTGTGACAAATCTTTCAGTTCATCACACAGCCTTTGCCGCCACAATCGAATCAAGCACAAAGGCATTCGGAAAGTTTACACCTGCTCGTGAGTCCGCCTTTTGAATTTCTTTTCAAAAAGAGCAAACTGTACTGAATGACCTGCTTATGCTTATTACAGTCAGGATTCCATTTCTAAAACCTCCCCGTCTCCTACTGAGATCAGGTGGCAAGTACAATGCTAACTTACCTAAAGCTGTAAGGGAAAGGATTTCCCAAGCTGACCCACTTGTGTAGGATTTTTTAAAATCTTACTGTTTACCCAAAATATCAATTGTATCTATTTATAGTTTTCTATGTTTTTGATTTTGTACTTTGGCCAAGTAATGAGAACACAGGGAAGCTTGGAGAAGATAATAATGCTGGGGAAAAGGGAAGGAAAAGGGAAGAGGGGCCAACCAAGGGCAAGATGGGTGGATGGTATCCTTTAAGTGACTGGCTTGACCTTGAAGGAGCTGAGGGTGGCCATGGCCGACAGTGAGCTTTGGTGTGGGATGGTCCATGAGTCATGAAGAGTTGAGAGCAGCTGAACAAATAAACAACAAATGTTTTTAATTACAGGCATTGTCCAGATTCAAAACGTACTTTTAGCAAGCGATTGATGTTGGAAAAACACATACAGTTGATGCATGGCATTAAGGAGCCTGATGTGAAAGAGATGGCAGAATCAGCCAACATAGGAGAAAGTGCAGTGAAAGAAGATGCCAAGGTGAGATACATGTGTTTCTAAACTTGCCAATCTCTTTTTTAAAAAGTTCCAGACTTCCACACTGAAATTCTGTGTCCTAGCCATAAATGATGAAACATCAGCAATTTGTGGCCTTTTTAAGGAACTGGTGTGCATGAAATTCCCAGGCTGTGCCTCCTCTTGTAGAGGGGAATGGGTTGAGTGAAAAACTCATGCCATGTTTCATAAGGCTTCCTTTCTTGTTTTGATTTTTTGTCCCAAACCTAACTGCCAGTCAGTTTGGTTGCTTCCTGGTAGGCAGTTTGGTTCATTTCAAACTGTAGACATTCCTGAGAATCACTGCATGATTGTGACAGGGTCCTTTTCTTTCCCCTTCTTAATGGACGTATTCTCAACTTCAGGTTCCCAGTCCAAAGCGTAAACTGGAGGAGCCTGTGCTGGAATTCAGGCCCCCTCGAGGTGCCATCACTCAACCGCTAAAGAAATTGAAGATCAACGTTTTCAAAGTTCACAAATGTGCGGTGTGCGGCTTTACAACAGAGAACCTTCTTCAGTTCCACGAACATATTCCCCAGCACAAGTCTGATGGCTCGTCTTACCAATGTCGGGAATGTGGTCTCTGTTATACCTCCCATGTATCTCTCTCCAGGCACCTCTTCATTGTGCATAAGCTGAAGGAGCCACAGCCGGTCTCGAAACAGAACGGATCTGGGGAAAACAGTCAGCAAGAGAACAAGCTCAGCCATGAAGAGGCGTCCCTAGACAATGCCGTATCTGACAGGAAGTGCAAAGTTTGTGCAAAGACCTTTGAAACTGAAGCTGCCTTAAACACCCACATGAGGACACATGGGATGGCCTTTATTAAATCCAAACGAATGAGTTCAGCTGAAAAATGACTCTTCCATCCCATACGTGTTTTCCAAAAGCAAAAAAGCCTCACTACAGTTGGTCCTCCACATTTGCGGGTTTAAATTTTCCAAATTTGATTATTTGCAGATTTGGTTAATATGTTCTCTCTAGAGATCTCTAGATCCTCCAGCGTGCCTATAGAATTGCACTGGAGAACCTAGATATTGCTAGAGAGAACACTTCTTTAGGCATTTGTACGTCCTCCATCATGATTCTGTGGTCGACTTCCAGGAGGACCTAGAGATTCCTAAAGTGGTGTTCTCTCAGGTTTTAAAAGTAGGGTTTTTAGGAACAGTTTTCCCACTTTCACAGGGGTCTTGTGCCCCTAACCCCAGCGAATGTCCAGAACAGAATTTACCCTTCTTCTCTTTTTCTCATTTTTTTGGTACAGAATATTTCCCACCCAACAGAATTAACAGTTTTTCTTTAAACTGTTGCAATATATACTCATAGGATTTTTCCTGACCTCATCACTATAAAGATACACACATGTAGATATACACTCAGAGACATATATTTTTTAAAAATACTCAAAACAGCATAAAGTGAAGCAGTATTTGAGTTGAAACAGAGTTTGTATATATTTAAATGGATAGTTTTTATACCCTTTGTTATGTGTTTGTTTTGGTACTTAATGGGAATTTCTAGTTGGTTTATTTTTGTCAGTCTTTTTTGTTGTTGTCTTTTTTAACTGCAGTTTTGTTTTCCTACAAATTTGTTATATTGTTTCATGGGTCATTTTGTTCTGATGTTATGTAAAGGAGCATGGAAGCATACTGTCTTCCTGTTTGTCCTTTCCCTAGCATTATGACTGTGTCAGGAACTTGAGCTACACAATTCCTTCATTTGCCAGTGCCACCCTTCTTGGAAACAGGATGATGCTGAATTGCATATTTCACAAGCCTTTCTGGTGAAATCTAAAGTGAAATTACCAGTCATGTGGCCTGTTGTACCCCATGCTGGCTCATACATCTCTAAACCAGAAAGAGCACTGAAATGTCAAGAGATACTTGTATCTGATGAAACAGTAAGGCAAAGGATTTATCTTCATAAATAAGGAGCATGTATTTGGGGGTATTGTTGAATGATCATGCAGACTTGTGTCCTCACCTAGAACATTTGTAGATTCTTATGACCAGAAGGATTGGGATCATTTGATTCTAATGCTTTGAATAAAAATCACAGGTGCTTTTTTCTCCATGTTAATATTAAGGAAGGAGGGTTCTCTTGTGCACACAGATTGCAGTGGCCACACCAGCCACAAAGATAATCCCCTGAACAAAAGTTCCACTGAATTAGTGGGAGCTGCAGAAAAGCACAAGTCTTCTTTTCTGCAGTGGTTGTGCAAGATACATGTCTTGTTGTTTGTGTGTAAGCATCATGTTCCTTAGTTTCCCTCCATTGTACTTTTGAAATTGGTCATTCGACACTCCGGCACCTCTTCGAGCTTAATGCAAAGAGATATTTCAGTATTTTCTGTCAAATGAGATTCAGGATGAATTTTAATGCATACTATATGGTGCATAATTTTAGTGTTACAGAGAGAAAATCCACATTGAAATATTCCTGCACACTTCATTGGTTGCATTAGATAGTGGGAGGCTACCAGACGATGTTAAATTAGATTTTCTTAGACACAAGACCATGTCAAAAATCATAGGAAGCTGCCTTAAACTCCCTGCTGAGATGATTTGTCCATCTAACCCACTGTTGGTTGTCTCCTTTGACTGACAGCAATGTTATAGAGGCAGCATTTCTCAACCTGAGGGGGGGGGACCCCTGGGGGAGTCACAAGGGGGTGTCAGAGAGGTCACCAAAAACCATCAGAAAACCCAGTATTTTCTGTTGGTCATAGCGGTTCTGTGTGGGAAGTTTGGGCCAATTCTATCACTGACATGGTCAGAATGCTCTTTGATTGTAGGTGAACTATAAATCCCAACAACTAAAACTCTCAAATGTCAAGGTCTGTTTTCTCCAAACCAGTGCATATTGAGTATTCATGCCAAGTTTGGTCCAGATCCAACATTGTTTGAGTCCACAGCGCTCTCTGGATGTAGGTGAACTGTCACTCCAAAACTCAAGGTCGCTGCCCACCAAACTCTTCCAGTATTTTCTGTTTGTCATGGGAATTCTGTGTGCCAAGTTTGGTTCAATTCCATCACTGGTAAAGTTCAGAATACTCTTTGATTGTAGGTGAACTATAAATCCTAGCAACTACAACTCCCAAATGACAAAGTCAATCCTCCCCCCAACCTCACCAGTATTCAAATTTGGGCGTATTGGGTATGTGTGCCAAATTTGGTCCAGTGTATGAAAATGCTTCCTGCATATCAGATATTTATATTACAATTCAAAGCAGTAGCAAAATTACAGTGATGAAGTAGCAACAAAAATAATTTTATGGTTGGGGGTCACCACAACATAAGGAACTGTATTAAGGGGTTGTGGTGTTAGGAAGGTTGAGAGCCACTGCTCTAAGGATTTGAAACTGGAACTTTTTGCATGCAATTCATCTGCTCTCCCATGCACAGTTAGCTTGGAGCATGTGTTCAAAAGGACACTATTGTACAAAGCACAAGCAGTATTTTGGGAAGCGTGTAAAACAGGGATGGAGAACGTTTGGGTTGTACACATCCCACCAAACCTATTTTGATGGCTTCAGAGGCCCAGTAGCCTGCTCAAAAAAAAGTAGACAGAATAAAAAACATAATCTTTTCTTCAAATGACCCCATACATTCCGTTGGTAGAAGGTCGGGATAAATCTTTGCCCTATATTTATAAAAAATGAATTATTTCCATATGATAACAGAAATAGAATTGTATACAGTAAGTGGGATACAGATAGAATTGAAATGAATTGTTTAAGCAGTAGAGTCTGTGACTCTATGCTATAAGAATTCACTTATCCCAACTAAGGATAAGACACCTATTTTGGTGGGAAGCCCTGTAACAGGTGTTTGTATGCTTTCCAGCTCTGCAGTTGCATGGATTTTTTTATTTGTCCTTAAAGCCATTTAAGGTTTGCAGTGGCTTCTGTGGATATTTATGGACAATTGTGAATTGGTTCAAAAAGATACCCCTAAATTTGCCATCCGATGTGTTTCAACCACCTGTTACTCTCACAGTCTTTTAGTGACTCACTTCCGTTACTGTCTTTCTGCTTTGAATTCAGTGCTGTATTCTGACACTAGTTTGATTTCCTTCCTGCATAGTGGCTTCAATTAAGCAAAGAGCCTCCAAACTGGGCATGGGCAAACTTCGATCCTTTAGGCATTTTGGACTTCAGCTTCCACCATTCCTAACAGCCTCAGGCCCTTTCCTTTTCCCCCTCAGCTGCTTAAGCGGCTGAGGGGGAAAAGGAAGGGGCCTGAGGCTGTTAGGAATTGTGGGAGTTGGAGTCCAAAACACCTAAAAGGTCAAAGTTTGCTCATGGCTGCTCTAAGGCTACTGATTGTCATGTTCATCTTGTTTTAGCCTCCCAGATTCTATAGATGAGGAGGATTCATGCGCGTTTAAGTGGTTCTTGATACCAGAATTGAATTATATGTTGCCGAAGTAATGTAAAGAAAGATTTCTACTTCAGAAGGGTGAGCATTTTTTTGAAAAAGGAAAAGACAAACTGACGTAGTTAGACGTATATGTCAGGCATGTATCACAGATGGATCATTGAGATAAGGACAATTGCACTTTAAATACAAAAAGGGTTCAATAAATGAATAATATTTGTCTTTGCAAGGGAAAAAAAATGTAATTTCTGTTTTGTTTTGTTTTGAATCTAGTGTAAAACTCAAACATTCCATAGAATGTGTTGTCGAAGGCTTTCATGGCCGGAATCACTGGGTTGCTGTGAGTTTTTTGGGCTGTATGGCCATGTCCCAGAAGCATCCTCTCCTGACGTTTTGCCCACATCTATGGCAGGCATCCTCAGAGGTTGTGAGGTCTGTTGGACACAGCATATTATTTGAGAACACAGAAATGCTGGACCACTCTAAAAACTGCCATGTCAGACTACACAGAGAAGACATTGAAATCCACAAACGTGTGGACAATTTTAACAAAAAAGAAGAAACCATGAAAATAATAAAAAAAATCTAGCTACCAGTATTTTTAAAAAACTCTAAAATCAGGACAATAAATAAAGAGCAAAACTCAAAAAACAGGGGAATTCCAGACATGAAACAATTAGGGCCAGCTAACACCTTCCAACAAAGGATTCCCCCGGGCTGGAAGCAGCCAGGCTTTCAATCTGCAAGGCCATTCAGTGCTTATCAGGATGGTCAGTTGCAACATTCACACTTGCCTCCAACAGTTAAAGAGTTCTTTCTCCCACCCTGGACATTCCACAGATATATAAACCTCACTTGCCTAGTTTCCAACAGTCCTCACAAACTCTGAGGATGCCTGCCATAGATGTGGGCAAAATGTCAGGAAAGAATGCTTCTGAAACTTGGCCATACAGCCCGGAAAACTCACAGCATTCCATAGAATGCTGAAAATTTCTGAGTGATTCTGTTGGGAGTGTTTTGACTGTATGTTTCTGTATGGCATCGGGTTGAACTGGGTGGCGCTTGTGGTCTCTTACCAGGTCTGTGACTCTATGCTAGTAACAGCTTGAGGACAGGAAGTGGCTGGCAACTTTGAGTGCAAGGAATTGTCAAAAAGACCAATTTTGTCAATTGAAAAAGCTGCAATGACAAGATAAATCAAATCAATGTGTGAAGGCAGCATGCACTTTGTTTTCAAGTTTACTAATGCTCCATGATGAATCCCTTTGAAAGCACCGTTAAGATTGAAAACTGGGCACACACTCCCAAAACCTTTGTGTTGAAAGGGAATTGTCACTTTTTACCACAACTACATACCTGGCAAATTTCAGATCTGTCTTGTTTGGCAGTGAGTTGTTTCTGGTGTGTCTCTTCCATTCATTTCTGACTAACGGCAGAGCTTTGTCAGCATGCTTTGTTCAGAGGTGATTTACCATGGCCTTCCTCTGAGAAAGTATCACTTGCCAAAGGTCACCCTGTGAGTTTCCATGACTGGGAAGGTATACAAACCCTGGTCTCAAGTTTTAAAATAATCTATTAAACAAACAAACAAACAAACAAATAAACAAATCCTGGTCTTCCAGGGTCATAATCCAGAACTCAAACCATTCCTCTAGCAGTGAGATGCTGCTATAAAAAACAAGGGATGTGCATGCAGGCCACAAGCCATGTGGCCCACTCGTGCTTTAAACTATACATAGTGTTTCAAATACATATTTTCAGTTATCCTTAAAACGTTTCCACAAATTAGATCAGTATTGTTATATTTGTATTATAAATGAGGGTTAGGGTACAATCCTGAGGCCACAGAATGAGTTCAGAGCTCAAAGAAAAGTAGAAGCTAGGATTTCCAGTTCATGGTCTTGACCAGGCATGGGCAAACCTTGGTCTTCCAGGTGTTTTGGACTTCAACTCCCTACTGGCTGTTAGGAATTGTGGGAGTTGAAGTCCAAAATACCTGGAGGGCCAAAGTTTGCCCATGCCTGCACTTGACTCACAGCAGTGCATCAGCTCATACCTGTCTTGGATTATACTCACAGTATCTTGGGACAAATAGTATTATCTTAGTCCTTTTGAATGTAATGCAGTACCCGGAATTCTAAATAAAAATACAGTATTTGGGTTTTTAATCATTGCTAGGCTTACTAAGAAAAACTTGTTTTTTACTGGCATTTTTTTAAAAAAATAAGACTTACTAGATCTTATGGTTATGATTGTTGGTGTAGTGAAGAGCTAAAGAACATCCAGGCCAATTTTCCATAGTAAAGCAATGTACGCAGATTTGCCTTCCTGATACATAAGTTTCCTATATGAGTTTAGCAGATGGCCTGTAAACTGCTTCTTCTTAAAGCTGTCTGATGTGGGGGAGCAACAGTTTCCTCCCAAATCTTCCAGGGATCAGAACCTTCTTTATGTTCATTGGTTGCCATTGTTTTTTTCTTTCTGGGACACTGACTGGCAGATGATGGCTCAAGAGGTCAGTGGTGGTTCTTGGACCACCAATTTGAGTAGCATTGATCTGTCATCTTCCTTTTATGGGAATCATCCCTGAATGTGCTCCTCATTACCAAATAACAGTTGAGGAAGTTGGGCAGTAGCCATGATCTCGAGTCTCTCTAATTATAAGTTACTTTATTATATCTTGCCTTTCTCTCAAGAATGGGACTCAACACAGCTTTTTCAGGATAAAATAAATGCAAGTAAAACCATGTATAGCTAAGAAGCTGAGTGTTGTTTATGTTGGGCATTGTTTATGTTTCTATAGAGCAGTGGTTCTCAACCTGTGGGTCCCCAGATGTTTTGGCCTTCAACTCCCAGAAATCCTAACAGCTGGTAAACTGGCTGGGATTTCTGGGAGTTGTAGTCCAAAACACCACTGCTATAGAGGGAAAGGCTCCAAAGGGAATTTTTATTTGATTCAAAATATCTTTCCTTGATTTGTTAAGGGAAACATGGTGCTTGTATAAACACAGCAGTATAACAGTTTACACCAAAACTCATGAATTAGGCTGAATGTTGTCAAAAGACATCCTTATTGGGTGCCTTGCTTATAATGTTCTTCCTCTCCAAACATAAATATAGGCTGAGTATCTCTTATATGAAATGTTTGGGACCAGAAGTGTTTTGGATTTTGGATTTTTTAAAGGATTTTGGAATACCTGTATTGCACACACATGCGTGATGATATATCTTGAAGATGGGATCCAGTTGTAAACATGAAATCCATTTATGTTTTGTATACACCTTTACACATAGCCTGAAGGTGATTTTATACATGTTTTTAACAATTTTGTGCATGAGACAAAGTTTGTGTACATTGAAGCATTAGAAAGCAAAGGAGTCTCCATCTCAGCCACCCATGAGGACAATTTTGCAGTCTTTCAAAATTTTGAAATTCCAGATAAGGAAGTCTCAACCTGTTTATTGCTTTTGATACACATTTTCAAAATACTACAAAATACTACCAGTTTCCTCAGTGTGATATTTGGTGCTTTTTGGTGGTGATGGTAGGAAACATCTCCAAATGTACCTGCTCTCACTAGTTAATAATTAATTTAGGGAGTCTAAAAAAGGTACCATATGCTGCCCTTTTAACATTAAATCCTTTCAACTTTTGGAGGTGATGTTGTTATTTTGCTTTTGTGTCATATATGTGTTCCCTAAACCAATTTTGTACTTTTTTAGAAATGGAAAAAAATCTTGTGTATTTATGTATGTATGTAAATATGTATAGGGAGACAAACAGATGCCTGCATGTTTATACCTCTAGTAAACGTTCCGTTCTTAAAAACCAAGGGGAGATGTTGCTGCTCTCAGATGTTACACATTTTGTCCATAGTTATTGTATTAAACACATTTTACATGTAAATAAATGTGGGGCAATGTATTTTGCTTTTATTGCCCTGAAAGAATTATAAAATTCTGTATTTATTGACAAATTATTCATCACCCATTTTAAAGAGAGGAGATACTGATCTTGTAGATACTCTGTCAGAAACAAGATGTTCTTACTGTCTTCGGACATTTTTGGCTCTTTGTTTCACAGATGGTGACCAGTGAACACTTGTGGTTCTTCCCATTCCTACCCCTACTATTTGTACTCATCAAATATTGGATGATTAATGGAAAATTTCTAGATTCTTGCAGCTGAATATTTGGGTTTCTGTTACACTTCTGTCAGTGATGTATACTAGCTTATCACTGCCTTTAAAACAAAAAGAAAACTGTGTACCTCTGAAAGCCTCATGCTCATTGATGTGCACTTTTTGACTTGTATAGCCAAATGGGCCATCACTATGCGGGGATGGTAGTTTTGGGTTTCTTTTGTACAGAATGAATGAAATAATAAAAGTTACCTTTTTATTACAGATATCTTTTAATGGTTGTTGATTTATGTATTTCTGCATTTCCTTCCCATTGCTGTCTTCAAGAGAAAAACACCTTAAACCATAGAGGGGAAATATGTGGCCCTCCACGTAGCCTTCGACTTCTATTATCCCACCCTGCTGGCTGTTCTGGCTAGGGCTCATGGGAGTTTAAGCCCACCACTCCTGGAAGGCTATACACAAACTTTGTGTCAACATCAGTTTCTTTGAAACAAAGTACCTATCTCACCTTGAAGGATCTTGATGGGGCTGTGGGTGGCAACGGTCGACAGGGAGCTCTTGTGTGGGCTGGTCCATGAGGTCACAATGAGTCAGAAACGACTGAACAAATAAACAACAACAAAAATCTATCTCAGTAGTTTTCTTAAGTACCTATTGTCAGGGAAAAACCTTTACCTTTACCTTTACCTGGAAGTATAATATAAAACATGTGGCCCAAATTTGGTCTTTGTCTATCATCTGTTCCTCTTTCAAAAGGTTTCAGTGGTATGAGAAACCAGGGGTGCCTTTTCATAGGCTTTTTTTTTCCATCTTGGGAAAAATAATTTTACCATAGTTCTCCCTGGATTACAAATTAACTGGAACTTATTGTTGAAACAGATTGTTCTATTTAAAAGATACTTTCTAGGGCCCAATTTTGTTTTTGGACATTGTAAAAAGTGCTACTTTTAATTTTTGAACCTACATTTCGGCTAGGATTGGGATATCCATGGAATTTTGCAGCAGATGGCACCTTGCCTCCAAAATTGAAGTACACACTACTCCAGGCCAGCCAATTTATTTTTGTATCTGCAATAGAAAACCACAAAGTATCTGTGCATCTCCTGGCAGTAAATACAATAATAGCAAAATAATAACATTATTAATGAGATGTTACTTCCTACTACTAATAGCATCTTGAGGGACCATAATGGGAGAGGAAAAGGCCAAGCTCTTCTCCTTACCCACCATCCTGATCCCCAACCATCCCAAGTTTTTATGGAACTTCTTAGGTCACCTTTGGGTCATGTGTAGTTGGGTTTTTGGTTGCACAAAGTTCTCAAGATCTCAAGTTGAGCCAAGCTCAAAACTTGGGAAAGTCATGTATTTGAATAACCATTTGTACAGTTTCCTAGCTGTAGGGTTGAGGGAGAGATGTCAGCCAGAAAACTCCTTTTTTCCAAGCCGTGCAGATATACTGTAGATTATTCTGGATGAGTAACACTTCTTATAATCGTGTGTCTAAGTACGGAAGTGTACAAATGCAGGATAATTCTGATGTCATGATGAGAATGCTGCCAAAAGGTAATGTATGCCTTAATCTCTGGAACAAATTGTAGCTGTTGGATAAAAGGACACAGGAAATTGGGGAACATATCCAGGAAACATTGGTACTTTTCAAATGACTTTTCACGCTTTATGCTCTTTCCATTGCGCTGCCACTATTTTTCAGTGTATGATGAGGGGCTGGAAGTCCTTAAATATTGCATGAGACATAACAGAATAAATCTAAAGAAAATTAGGAGAGAGAGAGAAATGGTGCCTTCTATACTGAAGCTTGTCATGCTGTCTTTGTTGCCTTGTGTTTCTTTTTCCATCAATGTTACACTTGGATGTTGGGAAGATGTCACTGAATTCCTTTCTGACCTGAATGCTGACAAACCTAAAGATTATGCCATAAAGAGTAAGTAGAAGTCTTAAAGAGTGTACTTGTCTCAGTTGCTTGGAAAGTGAATTTATTTCAAATATGTATAACCTACGTACTATCTGATGTTCCTTACAAGATATCAAAATGCAACACAGCAGTCAAGTGGCTGGACTCTCTTATGGGATAAGGTTTCCCTCCCATGCTGCTAATGATACATTTCTTAATTCATGCTACTTAGTAACAACCCCTGGCAAAAGTACTAATCAACTAGAAATTCCATTGTCTGAAGCGGAATATTTTCTGTGAAACAGACCTTGGAAAATAGCCCGGCTTTGGAAATGGTTTCCAAAACACTAGTTCAAAAAGTGATGTTTCAGATCTGCAAATTCCAGAATTCCTTAACCAATGGCTACGAGTTTATTTTCCTATGAACAGACTAGTCCCAAAAAAGAATACCTGGTGTTTTAAGAAACATTTTCTTTGTTACATGGAGAACAAAAAAGGTCAAACCAATCTAAATGCTATGCCAGGAAGGCTAGGGTCTCCTTGACCTGAAAAATTTCCTACTACTCAAAAGTCCATTATGGGTCAAACATGTCTACCACAGGCTTCATGAAACCTAGGACTAAAGTATTAACCACTACTATTTACTTAGCAGTTATAATTCTTGTGGAACAGGCCTAGCAACTATTATGTTGCTACCACTACCATGCTGTCTAGAGCTTTCTCCTTACTTGGTGCTTGATAATGGCCAATCTCTCTCTGCTGCCCCCAGGCATGTAGCCGGGGGGGGGGGGCTTGAGGGGCTTCATGGTGGTTCGCGAAAAGGCCTTACTGGTGCATTATTTAAACTGTTATATTTATTCATATCATTATCTGATCACCATACTCAATATATCCCATATGTATGGGGGTATTGGGGTAATGATACAAAAGGTTTGCTAGGGTAAACCCTCTTTCACTCAAGACTCAGCCCCCCCCCCCCAATTGAAATCCTGGCTACGGGCCTGGCTGCCCCATAGCTCCAATCCCCGGTTGCTGCATGGAGAATGAAGAGGCCCCTTGCATAGGGAATCTGGCCTTCCTAGAATTATTGGACTCCAACTCCCATTAGACCCAATCAGTAAGGCCAACTGTCAGATATGATGAGAATTGATGTCTAATGTCTCGAGAACCACAAGTTCCTTACACCAGTGCAGAATTTGACCATGTTTTCCAGATGTGCAAAGTGTTTTTGTTTAGCTTCTGTTCTTCAATATTACAGTGTATGATTCTATTGGAAAACCTGGCAGCAATGTTCTTGGTGGAAATACAGACAGACTAGGATCATATACTGAATGCATTTCTGCTGAAGCTCCTTCTGGAAAATTCCAAGGGCAGTATTGCAAACTCCAAGTACAACAGGTGTGTTACTCTTTAGGGATGTTGATTGTAGTATTAAAGATGTGGTTGTTTCAATGCTTTTGCCTCAGATGGCATATATTGAGATGGAGACAACAGTTTAAAGTAAAGTTATAAAGACCATTCTAAAATCTGATGTGATCTTACTTTTTAAGCTTTATTTGCTCTAAGATCCAGTTTGTTGTTGTTGTTTTGCAGTCTAAGTTATCCATAAAATTCTCCTCCAGCACCTTTTTCATAAATTTGTGAAGGAAAGCTTTTAACATGTGCTGTATCTTCTCTTTCTACCAACTCAGACTATTGATCAATTAAACTTTGTCTTTATTACACAACCCATGATGTTCTCTAGGGATTCAAATAGTAATCTTTCCTATGAGTCCTATGTTCTAGTATGTCTACTGCTTCACTGGTGTCCATAAGCCCAAGATTTGTCAAGTTGATATAGAAATCAATGCATTTTGGGGTTATCTGCTTCACTTGTTTCTTTTGCCAATATCAGCTCTTAAATCTTTTCTTTCTCCAAAATCTATTTAACGATGGCACTAAAAACATTATACTTCTAGGATGGAATTGATTACTACAATGGAATATGTGTCCCCAATTCCTGCCGTGAAGAGGAAATTACAGCACTAGCCATGTTAGGTAAATAAACCATGCCTGGGTTGTATAACATATTGTTGATGATGTCACTTTATCTAAAGATCTAAAATATATCAGTCTACTATGTGCTGTATACATTTTTGCAAGGGTAGATTGGTCTTTTAAAACACAGTTGAGTTAGACCTTTGGACTTTTTCATGTCCCTGTGTATGTTCCAAATGAATAAAATAGTTGGTTCACACACATAAGGAACCTATTCCACTTGCACATCACCAAAAATTTTGGTAATGTATAAGTGGTCATTCCCCTCAGTCAAATTAGCATAAAGTTGGCTCATGTTAAAATAGGTATGATAATAGAAGAATGGCTGTAATTTAGGCTAAGACAGATATACCTTCGCTCATGGAGCAGTTGTGCTCCTGGGTATTACTTCATTAACAGAAAATTTACTAGCAAGAGCATAAATAACACAAAAGAATGGAGATAGGTCCCTATGCCAAAAATTTGACTTTTTGTTTATTGTTGTTGTTGTTGTTGTTTGTACCCCACTTTATCTCTCCCATGGGAGACTCAAAGCAGCTTAACAAAAAATAGCATACAATTTAAATTATACAAATATGCAAACAATAAAACAGGATGAAATATATGTAAACAGTATTTAAAAATTCCAAGTTAAAAACCATCAAACCATGACATTTATAACCCAGGAACAAAAATGGTGTTACATAGCATTATAGGCACATGTGAATGAAACAACAAGAACAGTTAAGCCTTGCAATAAATAGACAAAACATATTGAACTTCTAGAGTTAAATACACATTAAAACATATAAACATTATAATCAATATTAAAATCATTCCACTCGCAGTCATAATCTGGGGCTGACTCTAACCTAGGTTTTTCTTGGCAAAATTTATCCAGATTTATCTGCAACTGAGAGAATGTGACTTGCTTCTGGATTTAAACCCTGGTCTCCTCAAGTCTTAACCCAAGATAGATTCACAGAATCATAGGGTTGGAAGAGACCTCATGGGCTATCCAGTCCAACTCCCTGCCAAGAAGCAGGAAAACCGCATTCAAACACTTGGACAGCTTAACCATGCTAGCTGTATCTCTTCTTAGGCGTATTCATCTTTCAAAAGATGACGGCTTCAGAGGACTGTCTCCTATACAGTAGGACACATGACCAACCCTGTGTAGATTATAATTAAAGAATTGTCATTATTTGGAGAGGGTGAGGAAGGTTTCCAGCTGGGAAACAAGTGGGAGGAGAATATTTAATCCTTTGAGGCATTTCCCTTCTATGCTCAAGGCATATTGCCTAGTCAGGCTCTGAAAGGGGAAACCAGATTGATGGGTTGGGGAGCACCTAGAAGAAGAGTTCAGATCCCTTCCTGTGATGCCACTTTACTTCTTGAAATTCTTCCTTACTCGTGTTTATTCTAAAACATAGGTCATTGTTGATAGCATGTAATTAGACTTTGCATCTGGCGCTTGTCTAACTACTCATTTGATTTATAACAGCTCCGTGTCTTCCATCTCTCTGTAAAAAAAGATGAAACTCATAGAGGAAGATGTGAGCGAGACCAGAGCGCTAACCATTTACAACTTTTCAAAAAGAAAATTTGCAATAAAAATTCTGTGCGCCGAATACAAACACTTCCTAGAATTTTAAAAAGGGCAGATGTTTCCATTTACTCCCTTGAAGATGCTGCTAAGATCTGTGACGGCAAAGTGATGTTTTATCCCGACTCTGGAATATTAACGTTATTCTTTCTTGACAGATGTATTTAAATTCAAGACCATCTCTTTTCTATTGCCTTTCCCATCTCCATTTGCTCTGAATTCAACAGTCTCATTCACACAGGTGGCTAGATGCACAACGGGCCTTTTCTCCATTGATGCATTTGTAGGAGTTTGTTTGTAAGTACAGAGATTGGGGGGGGGGGGTGTGTGTGCAGGGACGGGGGGCATTTGGAGGCTTAAACTGGTCACTGTCTTGAAACATCGTGCCTTTCAGGTCTGATTGCTACTCTATAGTAATAAGCTTCTATTTTCTCTAGGTTTGTTAGCATTTTCTTCATCATCTTGCCACTCACTGGGACTATTTACGTTGCTGATGGATGGAAGAAAGTTAGGCACAATGAATTGCCATCAGAGAGTTTGCTCTCTGCAAATCACGAAAGCCCATCTTCAATTGAAAAAGATATAAGAAAACTAAAAGCAGGAGGAAAATATAATCATGAAAATGCATCAACATTGCTGGCTGCATCTGATGATTCAAAACAAAGTAGGAAGGATTATTATTATTATTATTATTATTATTATTATTATTATTATTATTCTACTGACACAAAAACACAGTATGACACAGCAAGCGAGATATATATGCTGGATTTTGTATCACAAAATCACAAGTCGAACACTTCCCAAGCATTTAGGACTGTGTGATGTATTTTCGAATGATGTGCACAGATCCAAGTAAGGTGGCCTTTTGCAGTTAACAGATCATGATTTTGTCAGTGTTTATTGTTTCCAAATGCCGGCTGACATCTTTTGGCATGGCACCCAGTGTGCCAATTACCACTGGGACCACTTGTACCGATTTATGCCAGAGCCTTTGCAGTTTGATTTTGAGGTCCTGATAATGGCTTTTTTTCCTGTTGTTTTTCGTCAATGTGACTGTCACATCAATAATCCAAACTTTTTTCTTTTCCACAATCATGATGTCTGGTGTATTGTGTTCCAAAACCTTGTCAGTCTGGATTCAAAAGTCCCACAGTATTTTTGCATGTTCATTTTCCACTACCTTTGCAGGCTTATGATCCCACCAGTTCTTTACTACTGGCAGGTGGTACTTGTGGCATAGGTTCCAATGAACCATTTGGGCCACAGAGTTGTGCCTCTATTTGTAGTCTGTCTGTGTGATTTTCTTGCAGCATCTGAGGATATGATCAATGGTTTCATCAGCTTCTTTGCATAGTCTGCATTTTGGGTCATCATCAGCTGCTGCTGCTGCTGCTGATAATGATGATGATGATGATTATTATTATGAGCTACAAACACCACCATAATTACCATCCCACTTTTCTTCTTGTTCCACCACCTCTTTTTCTTCCTTCTCAAATCACAGAAAGAAATCTACCAGGCCAGCCACCCTAATAGAGGGCCATCAAACTCTAGTAAATATCTCCATGTTTTTATTTAAAATATTTATATTCCTCTCTTCTCAACCTGAAGGGAACTCAAGGCAGTGTGTGTGTGTGTGCGTATGGCAAACATTCAGTGGTGGAACATAAAATAAACTATAAATGTACATAAACACTAAAACCAATCATCTCCACATTAAAATCAATTTTACCAACTCACATAATTTGTTCCACTGTTGAACTATCCATACTATGATTAAAATCTTTGTAATGTGTAGTTATATACTTCACTTGTAATTTGAACCCATCAGCCTGTTAAGATACATTGGCCAAAATTCAGTTACTAATCGCAGCTTGGGTGACTCCATGGAATCAATTGCTGCATGGTGTGTAGTTCTGTTACTTCCATTTAGGCTGCTTATTTAAACCAGTGGTTCCAACCCTTTTTTGACCAGGGACATTAGTACCAAAAGGATTACAAATCAGTTTTTGGTCAACTTTAGATTTGGTTTGGTTATTTTGGGATGCTGATTCAGAAATTGTATTGGATAGACCACATCAGCTCTAGTTTCTGATACAGAACATATGTCATCCAGTAGTCGCCATCTGCTCACCCACAGAAAACCATATTTAATAAGCCTCAGCAGTATAAGAGGGTTTCGTGAGAACAACCACTCTCGTTGTAATGGTGTAGTAATGGTGAGGCTGTGGACCATATTTTAGTTCTTGCGGACCATTGGTCCACAGGTTGGGAACCACTGATTTATAGATTTATAGACCCAAGTTTAATGTCACATCCTACCACATTCTTACTTAGTAATGCAACAAGTGGTGATAGAGGCCATCTTTCCTCTCTTCCAAGTGTATAGTAAAGGTAAAGGTTCTCTCCTGACATTAAGTCCTGCCGTGTCTGACTCTGGGAGATCGGTGCTCATCTCCATTTCTAAGCTGAAGAGCTGGCATTGTCCATAGACACCTACAAGGTTATGTGGCCAGCATGACTGCATGGAGCGCCTTTACCTTCCTGCTGGACTGGTACCTATTGATCTACTCACATTTGCATGTTTTCGAACTGCTAGGTTGGCAGAAGCTGGGGCTAACACTGGGAACTCATGCTGCTCCCTGGATTTGAACCTGTGATCCTTCGGTCAGCTAGTTCAGCAGCTCAATGCTTTAACCCACTGTGCCACCAGGAGCTCCCTAGTGTATAGTTATCTAAGAACATCTTCCTCTTAAATAAAGACAGTCTTTTGCTGGTAATCCTCAATATTGCTTTTCCAGACAATATAGGATAACATTCAGTGCCTCTTCTTTCTTTTATTAATGCTGTATTATGTTTGCATAGACATGATTAATGTTAAACCAACATTTTATATATTATCTTAAAAATCAATTTGGATTATGGGAAGTGTAGAAAAAAACTATACTGGATTACTCATGAATAGACAGGCACCTGTGATATTATATTTTCTACTAGGTTAAAGCAAGAACCTTTCTTCACTTTGTTTGTCATAACATGTGTAATATATGTTAGAACATGTGATAATGTATCAGAATGAATGTTTGGTTTTTAAAACTTTTCAGGGACCTTGGATTTCATCCTGAAATGCTTTTCCTTGCAAAAAAATCTGCCAGCCCTTTGGGTGGTAAAACCTTCTCAAGACATTTCCTTGGCTCTAAATGGCATCAGAACTCTGAGTCTTTTGTGGATAATTTCTGGACATACGAGTCAGATGACAGCATGGCAGAACTTAGGTATGAGCTCAAGGTACTAATGCAGCTATATTTATGATTAAAAAGAAACTCAGGACTGCTTTCATATACTCATTTATCACCCCCTCGATGGACTGTCACCTTGTCGTGGTGAGGGGGCTTGCGCGTTCCAATGAACCTGTAGGCACAACAACTGGAGTCGTGCACTCCCAGGAGTGGCCGCGGGGGGTTCCAGACCAAGCACAGTCCGAAGACCCAAAGACCTCAACGGCGGAGCAGGCGGAGGATAACATGGCACATGTTACAACGGCTGCGAAGGCGGAAGAAGGCTGCAACAGACTGAGAAGCCACGGTCATTGTGTTAAACTACATCACCAGTGGAACCTCACTCTGTGAAGTCTGTGTGTTGATCAGTTGTGCACTGACCTCCACACATTAAAAAACCCACGCACAGGCATCTTCCAAAGAAAATAAAAACCAAGCAACCAAAGTCCCATGGCGATCAGCGAATGGCGACGGGGGCAGGACTGTGAAATCTGGAAGCCCCTAGTCACAGACTGGCACATGGGCGGTGGGTACGGACTCAGTCGTTCTACCTCAAGGTCCGAGGCAGTTGAGTAGTTCGGCAGCTGTATCCACGACTGAGCAGCCCTTTTTAGGACCCACTCTGCTCACCCCACATGGGGAGGGGGCTAGAAAAGGTGCCCTAAACATAGTCTGCCTCTCTTATCCCTGACTGGACTGCCGCGTCCAGTGGGGTCACCACCCTGCGGCCAAAAAAGGAAAATGAACTTCGGTACGTGGAACGTACGGACTCTGATGGACAACAGTGGCAGTGAACGCCCCGAACGCAGAACTGCCATCATTGCAAGGGAGCTGGGACGCTTCAACATCGACATAGCAGCCCTTCAGGAGACCCGGAGAGCAGGAGAGGGACAGCTGAAAGAAGAAAAAGGAGGCTACACCTTCTTCTGGAAGGGACTGCCCGAAAAAGACCAAAGAATGCACGGAGTTGGCTTTGCCATCAGGAATGATCTGGTGAAACATCTGTCCGAAGCACCCACTGGCATCAACGAACGACTCTCAACCCTCCGAATCGATCTTGCCAAAAACCAACGGGCAACCATCATAAGTGCCTATGCACCAACACTAGATGCTGACGAAGACATCAAGGAGAAATTCTACTGTCAGCTGGACACCGTCCTATCGGGGATACCTAAGGAGGACAAAATCATCCTCCTGGGGGACTTCAATGCAAGAGTCGGGCGAGACTTCGACCTGTGGCCAGGGACCATCGGAAAAGACGGGGTTGGAAACAGCAACTCAAATGGCATCCTGCTTCTCACCAAATGTGCGGAGCACAACCTTGTCAACACCAACACGCTCTTCCGCCAGAAAAACAAGTTCAAGACATCATGGAAGCACCCCCGGTCAAAGCATTGGCACCTCTTAGACTATGTAATCACACGTGCCAGAGACCGCCGTGATGTGCTCCTCACAAGAGCCATGACAGGTGCTGACGACTGCTGGACTGACCACAGGCTAATTCGATCCTCGATGGCTCTCAAGATCGCTCCCAAGCGCAGACTCCAAGGAAGGAAGACAAGGCGCAAAATGAACACCCAAGCCCTTCAGGAGCCCTCCAGACGAGCCCATCTCCAAACAGCACTCAAGGACCATCTACCCACAGTACACCCCGAAAGTGTCGAGGAACATTGGAACAAACTGAAGACCTCCATCATCCAAGCCTGCGAAGAAACTATTGGATACCAAGCCAAGAAACATCAAGACTGGTTTGATGAAAATGACATCGAGATCCAACAGCTAATTGACAAGAAAAGGAAAGCCTTCCAAGCATGGCAGAGAGACATCAACTGTGCTGCTAAGAAAAAGATCTATGCCAGTGCAAAAGCTGAGGTCCAAAGAAGGACCAGGGAACTCAAGAACATCTGGTGAAAAAAGAAGGCTGAAGAAATCCAACACTTGGCAGATACCCATAATGCTCAGGAATATTTTAAAGCCACAAAGGTCATCTATGGACCAAGAAACCATGGCATACAGCCTCTACGCTCATCAGATGGAACCAAACTCCTGAAGGACCAAAACTCAATTGCACTACGTTGGAAAGAACACTACCAAAGCCTCCTGAACCGCAGCTCCAATGTGGCCGAAGAGGTCCTCTCACAAATCCCGCAACAACAAACCAGGGACGAGCTTGCAGCACTGCCTAGTTTGGAAGAAGTCAGCAATGCCATCAGCCAACAGAAGAATAACAAAGCCAGTGGACCAGATGGGATCCCTGCTGAAATCTTTAAAGAGGGAGGACCTGAGCTGACACACCAACTCCACCAGCTCATAGAAAAAGTGTGGGTGACCGAGAAAATCCCAGCAGATTTCAAGGATGCCACCATCATCACCCTCTTCAAAAAAGGGGAAAGAACAGACTGCGGAAACTATCGAGGTATCTCCCTTCTAACCTCCGCTGGGAAAATCCTCGCAAGAATCCTTGCAAACCGCCTTCTGCCCCTCTCAGAAGACACCCTTCCAGAATCCCAGAACGGCTTCCGCCCCTCCAGAGGAACCGTGGACATGATCTTCACTGCACGACAGCTCCAAGAAAAATGCAGAGAACAAAACCAACCTCTGTACATGGCATTCATCGACCTTGCAAAGGCATTCGACACAGTGAATCGCAGCGCTCTCTGGACCATCCTCCAAAAAATCGGGTGCCCAAACAAATTTGTGAACATCCTGCGGCTCCTCCATGATGACATGATGGACAACAGTCTTGGACAGCAGTGGCTCCCAAAGTGACCCATTTAAGGTGGAATCAGGTGTCAAACAGGGATGTGTTATTGCCCCAACTCTATTCTCCATCTTCATCGCTATGATACTTCACCTTGTTGATGGGAAGCTTCCCACCGGAGTGGAAATAATCTATCGGACAGATGGCAAGCTATTCAACCTCAGCAGACTGAAAGCCAAAACCAAGGTTACAACAACAGCTGTTATAGAACTCCAGTATGCTGATGACAATGTCGTCTGTGCGCATTCAGAAGAAGATCTACAAGCCACTCTAAACACCTTCGCAGAAGCATATGAGAAGCTCGGCCTGTCACTGAACATCGAGAAAACCAAGGTGCTGTTCCAGCAGTCACCAGCCAATCCCTCTCCAATGCCAGAAATACAGCTTAATGGTATCACATTAGAAAATGTGGACTGTTTCCGCTCGCTTGGCATCCACCTCTCCACAAAAGTCAACACTGAGACCAAAATACAACACCTGAGCTCTGCGAGTGCAGCATTTTCCCAAATGAAGCAGAGAGTGTTTGAGGACTGAGACATCCGTAGGGATACCAAGGTGCTTGTTTATAAAGCTATTGTCCTCCCAACCCTGCTATATGCCTGTGAGACGTGGACTGTCTACAGACGTCACATGCAGCTCCTGGAACGTTTCCATCAGCGCTGCCTCCGGAAAATCCTGCAAATCTCCTGGGAAGACAAGCGGACAAACGTCAGTGTGCTGGAAGAAGCAAAGACCACCAGCATTGAAGCGATGGTCCTCCAACATCAACTCCGATGGGCCGGCCACGTTGTCCGGATGCCTGACCACCGTCTCCCAAAGCAGTTGCTCTACTCCGAACTTAAGAACGGAAAACGGAACGTTGGTGGACAGGAAAAGAGATTTAAAGATGGGCTCAAAGCCAACCTTAAAAACTCTGGCATAGACACTGAGAACTGGGAAGCGCTGGCCCTTGAGCGCTCCAGCTGGAGGACAGCTGTGACTAGCAGTGCTGCAGAATTTGAGGAGGCACGAGTGGAGGGTGAAAGAGAGAAACGTGCCAGGAGGAAGGCGCGTCAAGCCAACCCCGACCGGGACCGCCTTCCACCTGGAAACCAATGCCCTCACTGCGGAAGAAGATGCAGAGCGAGAATAGGGCTCCACAGCCACATACGGACCCACAAGGAAATCCATAATGGAAGACCATCTTACTCGTCCAACGAGGGATCGCCTAAGTAAGTAAGTAAGTAAGTAAGTACTCATTTATCAAGCCAACCACTGTTTTATTCCATAGTTGATAATAAGGGTTATGATTTGTGGGCTGTACCTTTCTATCAAATATGCCTGGCTCTATTTTTTGTGGGCCATAACCAAATGGGAAGAAGTGGCTCATTAAGCCAGGATGACAAGTTTTTAAGCAGTCATAAAGTTGAAAGCAGCAATGTTCCAGAGGCTTTGGTTCATGTCTCCCATCATTATTATAAATGTATTTTTCTGTTGTTCTTAATCCTTTGAAATAAGTGGTGGAAATGAAGCTGCTACGTAGACTTGAGAGACAGGGACTTTTTAATGGTTTCTCCCAGACTTTAGAATTCCAAAAAGAATTCTTCTTTGATTGAAGTCTTTTTGTGCTAGTGAATTTAATCAATGTCTGATTATTTGTTTTCCTGCCACAGTTACAGTTTCTTCTTTTTAATAATAATAATAATAATCATCATCATCATCATCATCATCATCATCATCATCATCATCTTTATTTGCTACCCCGCCACCATCTCCCCAATGGGGACTCGGAGCGGCTTACATGAGGCCAAGCCCAGACAACAATTACATAAAATAAAACCGAAAACACACACAATAAACAACAATAACAATAAACATAAACATGCCAAAGGCTTTCAGGTTGGAATCACTGGGTTGTTGTAGGTTTTTTGGGCTGTATGGCCATGGTCTAGAGGCATTCTCTCCTGACGTTTCGCCTGCATCTATGGCAAGCATCCTCAGAGGTAGTGAGGTCTGTTGGAACTAGGAAAAAGGGTTTATATATCTGTGGAATGACCAGGGTGGACAAAGGACTCTTGTCTGCTGGAGCTAGGTGTGAATGTTTCAACTGACCACCTTGATTAGCATATAATGACTTGACAGTGCCTGGAGCAAACCTTTTGTTGAGAGGTGATTAGATGTCCTTGTTTGTTTCCTCTCTGTTGTTGTGCTGTTGTAATTTTAATACTGGTAGCCAGATTTTGTTCATTTTCATGGTTTCCTCCTTTCTGTTGAAATTGTCCACATGCTTGTGGATTTCAATGGCTTCTCTGTGTAGTCTGACATGGTGGTTGTGAGAGTGGTCCAGCACTTCTGTGTTCTCAAATAATATGCTGTGTCCAGGTTGGTTCATCAGGTGCTCTGCTATGGCTGATTTCTCTGGTTGAAGTAGTCTGCAGTGCCTTTCATGTTCCTTGATTCGTGTCTGGGCGCTGCGTTTGGTGGTCCCTATGTAGACTTGTCCACAGCTGCATGGTACGGTAGACTCCTGCAGAGGTGAGAGGATCCCTCTTGTCCTTTGCTGAATGTAGCATTTGTTGGATTTTCTTGGTGGGTCTGTAGATAGTTTGTATGTTGTGTTTCCTCATCAGCTTCCCTATGCACTCAGTGGTTCCCTTGATGTATGGCAAGAACACTTTTCCTCTGGGTGGATCTTCATCTTGACTCTCGTGGCTTGTTCTTGGTCTTGCAGCTCTTCTGATGTCTGAGGTGGAGTATCCATTGGCCTGGAGAGCCCAGTTGAGGTGGTTCAGTTCATCTTGGAGGAGGTAGGGTTCGCAGATTCTTTTTGCACGGTCTGCCAAGGCTTTAATGGTGCTTCTTTTTTGACTTGGGTGATGGTTGGAGTTTTTATGTAGATATCTATCTGTGTGTGTGGGTTTTCTGTAGACTGTGTGACCCAATTGGTGATCTGGTTTGCGGATGACTAGAACATCTAGAAAAGGCAGTCTTTCTTTGGGGCACTCCGTTTACAAAAAACCCACGTATACTCCAATGACAGAACTTTGAGGCAGGTTTTCTTTTAATTTCTTCCTTTAAGTATCATCATCATCGTTTATTTATATGGAGCCATCAGTGTACATAGTGCTTTACGAATAAATTCACTACAGAAAGGAGCGCTGTAAATGGCATACAATCTAAAACACACACATACAGATAGGAAGAAAGGAGTGATACAAATATAAAACAATGACATACAATCATACGAATGCAATATAATATAAAATAACCTGACCACTACATATAACTCAAGTATGTGTGGTTATATGCCATCAAGGCTAAATTACCTCACCCAAATTAGGATGCACATTAGATTTGTGTCATATGGTAATCTTGGTGCTGAGCCAAAGTAAAAGGGGAAGCTACTTCAGGGGCACCTCTGGGGCTCCTGTTTGCGGGACGTCATTTCTAATTTAATTGCCATGGTTTAATGCTATGCAGTCCTGGAATTTGTAGTTTGATGAGGCATCCACATTCTTTGCCAGAGAAGGCTCAAGACCCTGTAAAACTACAGCCCCCTGATTCCATAGCATTGAACCAAGGCAATTAAAGTAGATTCATTCTACAGCATGGATTCAACCCAAGGTTTTCTTTTCTATTACTGGAAGCTTTTATGCTCTAACACTTTTGTTTTTAAAGCAGGACTTCTAAGCACACAGCAACTGTAATGCACACCTTTTTTGGCCAAATTACAAAGCATGCACTTTTTGCTATTGAACATGGCATTTGGCAGCAAATACTTTTTTGGTTTCAGGGTTTTGAAAATTGAGGTGCACATTAGATGTGATGCAACATTAGACTCAAGTTAATATGGTAGTCTATTAAGGATGAAAAGGAAAGCCTTTCAATCCATTTCACTGGGTACTTGGGCAGAGTAGAATATTAAAGCTATGGGTATTAAAGCATAGTCACATTGTTATGGCAATAGAATCACAGTGTGATACGAGACAGAAACATGTACATTTTGATTCAAATTAAACATATATCCCAAAATCTCTTGACTCTGTTTGGCTTTAATATCTATTTCTTATATGTTGTTGCTGCAGATAATGAGTTGGAGTGGGAAGCAAAAGTCCTAAAAAATCCTGTCTACATATATTCTCTCAGTGGACCATTTTATTTAGGTGTGGACACATTTTTCCTCATTAGGTAAGTCACAAAATTATTAGACACTAGCCGTCCCCTGCCATGTGTTGCTGTGGCCCAGTCTGTGTATATGTGTTTTGTTTGTATATATGTGTATATATTTGTGTATATGTGTATATATGTGGTTTTGCATATTGTTGTAATGTATTTTATTTTTATTTTTTTGGCTTTTAAAGTCTCTTCTGTTGTGCTTTTCTGTGTTTTATGAGTGATGGTCACTCATTGGCCTGATAGGTGTATTGTGTCCAAATTTGGTGTCAATTCATCCAGTGTTTTTTGAGTTACATTAGTCCCACAAATGAATATCATATTTTTATTTATATAGATTGGCACAACCACTGCTCCATGGTTTTGAAACTGTAATTGTTTGTTGTTGCGGAATTAACAGAGGGCTCCCCCAGATGGTCAAATTTGCAGAGAGTTTGCTAGAAATTGTGGCATTTGTTGATGTAGTTCTATAATAGACAGATAGAAATGCATTGATGTAGTTCTATTACAGAAAGATATAATAGTGCTCCCCATCCCAAGAATGGAACAACTGGTATTGTTAATTGTGAAAACGTATACTTCCTCAGATTGCTCTGGAAGAGCCCACTCGCTTCGGCAACATAGTGCTCTCTGGATGTGTTGGACTACCGTTCCCATCATCACCCAGTCTAACACATCTAGAGGTCACTGGGTTTGAATGCTAATTTAGCATCTCATGGCAGCGTAAAGAGAACTAAAAGCAATAACCAGTGACAGTTCTTAGCAGATAAGTATTCGTGGCTTCGTATAAATATTGTCATTCAGGATCTGTGGTTCCATTTTGCTCACCATCCATTGTCTCAAGGAGTACACAAGCTTATGAGCTCAAACCTCAGGAGCAACTAAATGGATACAGGAAAGGATGACAAAGAGGAAAGCTTTGGAAAAGTGGAATTGTGCATTAATACCAATTTCTTTCCCTATAGTGGCTTACTGAGCTCATGGTCTTTCATAAATCTGTTGAATCGCTCAGGAAAAGAGATGGGTTTCCATGTTGTGTTGAAATACCTTTGGAGCCGACTTTTCCGGTACAGTTTCTGAGCATTTCCTCTCTCAGTTGTTCAAGGAATTGATTTGTTCATAATAATGTAGAAAACATTTCTATATCTTTTCTCACATGCACTCCTCCCAACATGGTTTATAGACCCCATCAAAAAAATGTCACAATTCAAGAAAATGGGGAAAAAAAATACAAAATTTGGATTTGTTCACAACAGAGAAAGCCTTAAATGCTGAAAATATGCTAGCCATGATATCTGGCATGTTGAAGAAACGATGTTTCTTGGCAGGATAAATTTCACCAAAATGGGATATCTTGGCGTCACTGCCAAATGGCAATTTGTGATCTGTGGCACAGAGAACAGAAACTGAAGATCACAGGTGATATTCCTTGAGTTCCCTATATTTACCAAAATGGAGGTAAAGAGTTGTGTGTGCTTGTGGAATAACTTCTCTCAGAGACCTGATTGGCTCCATCATTTGTGCCATTCCAGTGCTAAGTAGAACTTTTCATTAAGGCTTTTGGGTCCTACTAAGTAAATCTAAGTAAATGTGGACAAGACTATGGAATTAATTTGTCCCACCACAAATAAGCCCTTGTTAATCTTTGCTTGTAAAATCTAGCTGACAGAGTGATTGGGTGAGTCTAGGGGGTAACAAATACCTCAGTATATCAGGGAACTGCTTACTGCCTTGAATCAATCTGCAATGTGGTCTTCCTCTTTTCATACTACCTCCCACCATACCAAGCATTATTTTCTTTTCTTTTCTAGTGAGTCATATCTTCTCATCATATGGCACCCTCAGTTTATTCATCTTGGCTTTTAGGGAGAGATCAGACTTGATTTGCCCATCTCTAATATCCCACTTTTTGGACAACATATTTGGATGTGTGGCTAGTCAACTTCAGGCATTCTTGGAGGAAATGAATTATCTGGACTCTGAATGCCTTCCTCAAAGTTGCTTTGGGTTCATCACAAATTACTTGTGTGAAGCCAAAATTGCTGGAAAAGGAATTACATATTTCCTGTCCTTCCAGTCCAGATGGAAATATTTTGTGACTCTGGATTGCAGGAGCTATCAGTTGTAAGCTGTGTGGTGACTATCAAGATGGTGAAAAATATGTGCCTCTATGTAACCTAACATTTTTCTGCTGTTGCATTTTCAGGCTTCAGCCACTCCATATGTATTCTGTGTGTCTTTTAGTTGGATTGTATTCCATTGTTCCTTGGGGACCATTATGGGAATACTCAAAGCTTGAGGTGGATAACTGTAAAAATATGTGGTGGAGTAACTTATTTCTGATCAACAATTTCATCACTGGACCTGAATCCGTAAGTCTATAAATGGAATTATAGGAGCAAAAAGAATTACCCATGCAGTGACCCATTCCATTACTTTGTTCCCTAGTTCTTCTGAATGAAGAGATATAGGATGAACCACATAAGTCAGGTCGTTCTGTGAAGAGCCATTTTGAGTGATACCCTCATACTCCACATTATGTAAAATAAGTGGCAGAGGAAAGGACTGCCACCCTGGCAAATTGTGTTGAAGCTGTTTTTAGACTACATCTTTCAGAATCCTCAGGCAATGCAGTAGCCAGGTTGGCTGATTTGGTAGTTGCAGTCCAAAAGTAGTTGCAGTCCAAAAGTATGTTTTCCACCTTCTGCACCAAATAACTTTTCAAAAAAGGAATTTTCTTCAATTTTGTGAGGAATTTTGTACTCGGATCATGTATCTGCCAAGATTAAGTTGCACATATGGTATTGGGTGATGTGTCCATATTCATATTCCCATTATGGGTAGGGAACTTCTTTAGCCGTTTTAAAGAAAGTATGGAGGAAGCTTTTTTCAACTAGGGATATTCCACCTAGGAGAATAAACCGAATGGATAATGTCTTCCTTTATGCTTGGATGAATGGTTTGACAGTGTATCACAAGGCAACTGAGCAACATTTTATTGAGAGAATCATTAAAACACTTATGTGCATGCACATCAAAGCTGCCTTGTGATGAGCCAGTCAGATGTAGCTCAAAGTTGGTTACCTTGACTACCAAGTCAGACAAATTTTCAATCATGCTCAATATTGCCTGCTCTGGATTAGCACTGGCTTTCCAAGATTTCATACTGCTCAATAGTGGAGTTTAGCAGCTCTCTGAGTGCTGCTAAATGACAACTCTCATTATTTTTTAGCCTTATGGGCTAGGCCTACTGAGATTTGCAGTCCAGTAATACCTGGAGGACCACATCATTTCCAACACTACTTGGGGAGGTCAGGTATTGAACTTGGGAGCTGTTGCACGAAGAACGTCTGCTCTGCCTTGAGCTATGGCCATTCTGTTTTAGCTCTGTACAATTGCTGGTTGCCATTCGAGTAGCCCACTTGAATCAGTAATTTAATAACGAATCCATAAATTTCAGTAATTCAGTGGGCATTTTTGCATTGAGACTAACTATTGGATTTAGATCATGGGATGGCACCAGTATGAGAGTTTCATCAAGAATTATGATCTGGATCTGATGGCGCATGCACAGAATTTTCTTTAATACTTTAAACTTCTGAGGAAATGGTGCTTGATTCATATTATGAGCTGGATGTGTTTGTATCCCAAATCATGTAATGAAGAAGGCTGGTGATATGACTTAGGAAGGATAACTGTTTTCTTATAAACAGTTATATCCATCCATACATTGGGAGAAAGGCTTTCAAATCAGAGGATCTTCTTTTCATTCATACATACACACATATGCAGGTTGAATATCCTTTATGCAGAATTCCAAAATCCATAATACCCCAGAAACAAAATTGTTCATGTGGGTGACTGAGATATCTTTGCTTTCTGGTGCTTCAATGTACACATATCTTGTTTCATGCACAACATTTAAAAATTATTGTATTAAAATTACCCTCAGATTATGTGTATAAGATATAAATAAATTTCGTGTTTAGACTTGGACCCCATTTCCAAGTTATCTCATTATGTATATACAGTAGATCAGGGGTCTTCAGACTTTTTAAACAGAGGTCCAGATAACAGTCCCTCAAACTGTTGTAGAGCTGGATTATCATTTGAAAAAAACATGAATGAATTCCTATGCGCACTGCACATATCTTATTTGTAGTGCAAAAAAAACCCCACTTGAAAACAGTACAATAATTAAAATGAAGAACAATTTTAAGAAATATAAACTTATTAGTATTTCAATGGGAAGTGTAGGCCTGCTTTTGGCTGATGAGTTAGGATTGTTGTTGTGTGCTTTCAAGTCATTTCAGACTTTGGTTGAGCCTGAGTGAGGGCCGGGTAAATGACCTTGGAGGTATCAGGCCCTCGGGTCTTATTTGGAGACCCCTGCAGTAGAGTCTCGCTTACCCAATCTTCACTCATCCAACGTTGTGTATTGTCCAATGCAGTCTGCCTTCAGCCCAGATCCACAGCTGTTTCAATACATTGCGATGTTTTTGTGTTAAATTCATAAATACAGTAATTACTACATAACGTTACAGTATATTGAACTGCTTTTTCTGTTGATTTGTTGTAAAACATTATATTTTTTGGTGCTTAATTTGTAAAATCATAATATTTTGATGTTTAATAGGCTTTTCTTTAATCCCTCCTTATTATCCAACATATTCGCTTATCTGTTTTGCTGTTTACATTGGATAAGCGAGACTCTACTGTATTCTGGTCCCAAGATTTTGGATAACGGATGTTAAACCTATATATATATATATATATATATATATATATATATATATGTCTCTCTCTCGGTGTGTGTTTTCATTTCTTTTCCCATCCTGCCTTGTTTTCAGTGTAATGGATGGACCTGGTACCTTGCAAATGATTTCCAGTTCCATTTCACAACGCCTCTGCTGGTCTTTTTCTCCACCCAGTGAGTATCCTTTTTATTAAGGAAATGAGTGTCTGCTATATGTTTAGCCATAATTCCCTGTGGAAATAGTGGTATTCTGAGAAATTGTGAGGAGAGGTATGTGTGGAGCAGCCTCCAGAAACAGCTACTGATGCGGCTGCTTCTGCTGTTGTTGCTGGATGGGACTATTTTGGACCATTGTTCTTATTTTTACACATCTTTAAAGTTTAGATTGAAATTGTTTTAATATTGACTACTTTAATTTCATTCTAATTCTCACTTTTTGCATATGTTAGCTGACATTTTCTATTTTAATTGGAAGCTGCTTCAAGTCTCACTTTTTGGGAGAAAGACAGGATATAAATAAATGTAATGATCTGCATTGTTACTGGCATCTTTTGCAAAAGACTATCCCATGGACTTTTCTGCAATTATCCACCTTGATGTGCAAGGGAAAAGTCCCATCTGTTACTGACATTTCTATTGTTTTAGCAGAAGGAAACGCTGGCTGATCATCTCAGTAATCTTCCTGTTTCTGGCAACTTTCACAGTTACAGCCCTCCTTTCATCACTTTATAGACTTCCTGTTGCAAATCCACATGATATGAGGTGAGATATTGAGATATTTGTTCAAGTCTAATGCACCATCATAGAATCATAGAGATGGAAGAGACCTCATGGGCCATCCAGTCCAACCCCCTGTCAAGAAGCAGGAATATTGCATTCAAATCATCCCTGACAGATGGTCATCCGGCCTCTGTTTAAAAGCTTCCAAAGAAGGAGCCTCCACCACACTTTAACTGGCCTAGCTTAATACTATGGGGTCATGGGAAATGCAGTTTGGGATCATGCTGATACCTCACCAAACTACAAATCCCAATATTGCATATCATTGAGCCATGGCCATTAAATTAGAGATGACATCCCTCAAATAGGAGCTTCCAGTGCCCCTGAAGCAACCTCTCCTTTTGCTTTGACTCAGCTCTAATCTAATGTGCACCCTAATTTTGGTAAGTTAATTTAGCCAAAAAAAGGAGAGCATTAGATTTGAATAAATATAGTAATTTCCATCAATAGTAGGGCATCTCATGATAGTTTGAGGAGGTGGATTCAAAACCGAACTGTGAGCCTGCTTAAAGTGAGTCTGCCTGGAGAAATTGTTGCCCTTTTCTTTTGTCAATTTTAAATGAGAAAGTGCCTGTTTGGGGGGTGGGGAGATTGGGAAACAAACTTATACTGGATGCGAGAGAAGAAGAGGAAGGGAACTACAGCAAAGGAGATTCTACCTGAACATCAGGAAGAACTTCTTAACTGTGAGAGCTGCTCAGTAGTGGAACTCTCTGCCCCAAAGTGTGGTGGAGGCTCCTTCTTTGGAGGCTTTTAAACAGAGGCTGAATGGCCATCTGTCGGGGGTGCTTTGAATACGATTTCCGTGCTTCTTGGCAGGGGCTTGGACTGGATGGCCCATGAGGTCTCTTCTAACTCTAGGATTCTATGATTCTATGAAGGAGAGGAAGAGAAGTTGGAAGAAAAAGTAATAGTAGAGAGAGGTGAAGGAAAAGAAGAAGAGGAGGAAGAGGAAGAAGTGGAGACAGTAAAACAACAAAAGTGATTCCGATTTTGCAATGCATGGTTCCTCCATTTGCTTCCCCATGGACTTTCAAATGTCGCTGAATAGCTGATTAGCCAGAAACCTAAAGTATAATCTCACTTTGCTGAACATGTTTAAGTCTTGTATGTTTTGGTGGGAGAGTTAGGGTTTGAATCCTATCATTTCTGTCCATATATAAAGCTGAGAAACACAGCATTCAACCCTACATTTGCCTTTGGTCCAATCATAGAGTATGCAAAGGCTATTTCATCCTGCAGTGCAGTTTGGTTGTGTAATCTGTTTTTCAAGTTATGGGGATATTATACCCTGGAGGATCACGGTTTTCACATAAAAAGAACTAGTTTCTATTTTTGTGGTCCTGGAGAAACATCAAAAAAGGAGGAAGCGGTGAGCAAAATTCAGCTCATTTGTGCACAGCAATCACATGGAACTCCTCCAGACATGACAAATGTGTCAGGCAGTATTCACTGGGTACATATGTGTTGCCATGGGTTTTTGGGTTTGTTTTCTTTTTTAAAAAAAAAATCAAAATGGTGTTTTTGTTCCCATGGACTATTTTCTGGTAATTCTTAGCACCAGCATGGCAACATTTTATTCCCATTCTTGAATGAGTTTCTTTTTGATTCAGAGAGATATGTAAGGAAACTAGAGGTGTTCTCTTTTCCCCATTTCCCAATGGTTAAAACTTGACAATGGGCCCTTGGTGTCCACTGCAGTTTGGTTCCAGGATACATGCTGTAGATACCAAAACCCATGGATGCTCAAGTCCATATATATATATATATATATATATATATATATATATATATATATATATATAATGGTGTAGTAAAACGGAGTCCCTTATATAAAATGATAAAATCAATATTTGCCTTTTGGATTTTTTTTGGCAGGGTGGGGGCAGATATTATAAAGCCATGGATGGCTTTTTCCACTCCATGGAAACAGAATCCGTGGAATCAGAGGGCTGACTGTATTTATTTATTTAATCATTTCTGTCCTGGTTTCCCACCAGAGTTAGGACTGAAAGTAGATTACAAAACATAACACAGATAAAAACATATAGGTTAAAAAATACAAGATCTTTTTGTTAAAATAGAATTATTGGTAAAGTGTAAAATCAATAGAACAGCATGCTTTCAAAAGCTTTTGCAGTCAGTTCAAAAACTTCTGTTGATACAAAAACACTCAGCTGCTGGGGAAAGGACAGCATGGTCGGAGCAATCCTAGCCTCTCTGCCTTGGAGTCATTTCCAATTTATGGCAACCCTAAGGCAATCCCCTTACAGGATTTTCTGTAGAGAAGAGGTTTGCTATTGCCTTTCTCTGAAGCTTAGAGAATGTGACTTCCCAAGGTCACCCAATGGATTTCATGGCTGAGCAGGTATTCGAACTCTGGTCTCCAGAATCATAGTCCAGTGCTCAGTCCACTACACTACGGAAGTTAAAAGCCTAGGAACAATCACTGACAAAAATCTGGGGTTCGGGACCCCTGCGGGAGTCTCAAGGGGGTGTCAAAAGGGTCACCAAAGACTATCAGAAAACACAGCATTTTCTGTTGGTCAGGGGTTTTGTTTGGGAAGTTTGGCCCAATTCTATCATTGGTGGGGTTCAGAATGCGCTTTGATTGTAGGTGAACTATAAATCTCAGCAACTACAACTCCCAAATGTCAAGGTCTATTTTCCCCAAACTCCACCAGTGTTCACATTTGGGCATATTGAGGATTGTTTTGTCCAGATCCATCATTGTTTGAGCCCACAGTGCTCTCTGGATGTAGGTGAACTACAACTCCAAAACTCAAGGTCAATGCCCACCAAAACCTTCCAGTATTTTTGGTTGGTCATGTGAGTTCTGTGTGCCAAGATTGGTTCAATTCCATCATTGATAGAGTTCAGAAGGCTCTTTGATTGTAGGTGAACTATAAATCCCAGCAACTACAACTCCCAAATGACAAAACCAATCTTCCAACCCCACTAGTATTCAAATTTGGATGTATTGGGTATCTGTGCCAAATTTGGTCCAGTGAATAAAAATACATCCTGCATATCATATGTTTACATTACAATTCATAAGAGTAGCAACAAAAATAGTTATATGGTTGGTGGTCACTGCAACATGAGGAACTGTCTTAAGGGGTCGTGGCATTAGGAAGGTTGAGAACCACTGTCCTGAAGGATCTGAGTTAAAACAAAAACAGAAGTTGACAACTCAAGAGCCTTGTTGGGCATTAGACTACTTCAGAAGAGAAAGGATCCGGTTATACTGTATTTTATTTTGCTTCTTCTGACCAGGAGATAAAAGATTTGTGAACAAAAGCAATTACGCAGTTCCTGGAAATAAGTCTTGGGGCTTGCTGCTATTCCTTCTTAGGAAACCCAATTTCCAGTCCCCAATCAGCCATGAAACTCAGTGGGTGACTCTGGAGCAGTCATACTCTAAGCCTGACCTAGATATAGGGAAAAAAGAGACAGGGGGAGGAAAGAGAACTGGGGAGCTTTCATATGAATGACTCATATCTTATTTGTTTACTTCTTAAAAGACCAAATCTGTGAATTTTATGAAGTACATAAACAGCTGGTGCTATTATACAGTACTTTTTTTTTCAGAGGAGAATCCTTGGCTTACGCCATTTCCATTTACAGTCCTGTTTTTGCCCTAGTTTCTTAATGGAAGTAATATTCATATTTATCTACATAAGAAGAATCATTTTCCAAGTGGGAAAAGTTATTTGTTTATGTTCTTTCAGCTCATTCAAACCTTTAGTATAAACATTTCCAATCTTCTTGCAGGAAAACATCTACTGTGATTTATTTCATGGAGTACTATTCAAAACCTTATTGCCGATATGGTCCATTTCTAGTTGGCATCATTTTAGGGCTCTTTATCTACCATCAGCAAACGCCAGTCTTAAGAACAAAGGTAACTTAAAAGGGTGCTTAACACCACAAAAATACCATTTCTCTACACTGCAGTTAGTCGTTGGTTATAAACCATTTGTATTTCCAACAAAGCAATGATAAGATCAAGAGTTGGCAATGTCAATGGGTTTGGGAGCCAGTCTTACAACGGCCACCTCCTGGGCACATACCACAGAATTTTAGGTGGCAAACTAGAAATACTGCTTTTCAAAGAAGCTGGAAGTGTCCGTTTTTATTTTTATGTGTTGTCTCTGCTATTCATCAGCAAACTACATTTCTTTCGGTTCAAATGGAAACTCCAAGTTTACTGCTGATATTTAGCAATGCAGTTTTGGCCAGAGTCTGGGCCGTCAGAATTCCCAAGTTGCTGTATCTGAATTGGCCACGTGGTTGAGCCAATGAGCATTCCCTTGCATTATTCAATATTTATTTATTTACGATATTTATAGCCTGCCTTTCTCAGCCATACAGCGACTCAAGGCGGGTTATAGACTGGCACACATTTTTTTTTGTCGTGTCAGGAGCAACCGCTCCTGTTGTGAGAGAATTGGCCGTCTGCAAGGACGCTGCCCAGGGGACGCCCGGATGATTTCTGATGTTTTGTCATCCTTGTGGGAGGCTTCTCTCTTGTCCCCGCATGAGGAGCTGGAGCCGATAGAGGGAGCTCATCCGCCTCTCCCGGGATTCGAACCTGACTGGCACAATTAAATGCCAGGCATTCGTAAAAGTGCCATTAAAACAATCAGCATTACAATATAAAATATCAGTAAAAACTGTTAAAACATATAATCATCGGTATCATCCTGATAAAAATGTTATCCAGTAACATCGTCTGGCCATTCCATATTCATCATTCATAGTTACGTGTTATCTATTCCGCTGCATTCTCAAAAGCTTGCTCAAAGAGCTAGGCCTTTACTTTTTTTCAGGAGGGAGGGGGCTGATCCAATATCCCTGGGGATGGAGTTCCATAGCCTGGGGACCACCACTGAGAAGGCCCTGTCCTTCATCTCTGCCAATTGCACTTGCGAGGTAGGCGGGATCGAGAGCTGGGCCTTCCCAGATGATCTTGAGCTCCTAGATGGTTCATAGGAGGAGATACATTTTAATACTGATTAACAAACCATTAATAGTACATTCCTCTTGTCTTGTGTCTCTACAGATTCAGGCTTTCATAGGTTGGTTTTGTGCAGTGTTTTCTATGTTCATAGTAGTTCTGTTGGCCTATGCACTAGATGATTCCTCCAAGTATTATTCACCTGCCCATGCTTTATACCAAGCCATTCACAGGACGGTTTGGGCAGCTGCTGTGGGATGGATCATTTTTGCATGCAAAGAAGGCTATGGAGGTACTGTATGGTGAAATAATGGGACTCCTTCTTTAAATGGTGATTGCTAGTAGATCTTCAGATCCATTCATTATGGTGATGCACTACTCAAAAGAAAGTGCACCTGACAATATGCTCACTTGTCTATTACTTTTCTATGACTCTTAAATGTGTCAGCATAGTATTGACTGCGGTTTGGGAAAGTTATCTCTCTGAACTACAACTATCAAGCAACATTGCTTTAGAAAAGGCTTATTCTGGACCTAAAATAGTTCACAAAGTTCATAAAACATGGTGGTATTTACCCCCATACTGCCTTGGGTTAGCATTCTGCAGGGGAGGAAGTCAATTTGGGGTGGCGGTAGGATGCAGCAGAAGTGGTGTAGTTCTCAAAAATCCCCTGTGGGACCAACCTAACACCCAACACTTCCCCATTTTTCCCTAGATGGGTTGAGTAGTTATATTTCACATCTTTGTATACTGCAAATCAGATAAGATATTTCATTTCTTCGCATGGGATAGATAGATGAACCTTCTCGCTTAATGTTCTGTGATGTTTTCCCCCTACAGGCTTCATTAATGGCATGCTTTCATGGGGCATTTGGACTGTAGCTGCAAAGATAAGCTATGCCTGCTATTTGGTGCATCCAATGTTAATTCTATTGTATAATGGGCTTCAAGAAACATTTATACACTATTCAGACATCAATATGGTGAGTGCTATATCCAAAAGGAATGCATGGGGACCCTCACTGGGATTTAAGGGATTACCCTTGCAAAGGGTTGGTAGTGTTTGGTTTGGTAGGTGTGTCCGTGTGTATGTGTATGCATGTGTGTGGGGGACCCTCAGTGCTTGAGGTTTCAGGGGTTAAGCTTGCAAAGGGTTGGTAGTGTTTGGTTTGGTAAGTGTGTTTGTGTGTGTGTATGTCTGTGTGTGTGGAGAGAGAGAGAGAGAGAGAGAATAATTCAAATGCTCACAAAAGGTCAGTGAATGCTTGCAAAGAGTCCCCTCAATTGGTTTTGTCTTTAAAGAACTGTACCATATTCTATTTCTGTACTTCTTTCACTAGTCCTTTCCCCCTTATTCCAGTTCAACACAGTCATGGTAATATTAACCTGCATTGAATAAGATTACAGTTTGTTTTCCATCTCTATCAATTTTATGTCCAAACTTAACTCTACATATCTCAAATCATTTGTTTCATGAGCACTTTTCTTTTTTTAGTTCTACCTTTTCCTTGGACATTGCCTGCTAACCTTTGTGGTTGGATTGGCATTGACTGTGATGGTTGAGATGCCCCTTCGAGAATTCAAGTGGACTTTGGCTTGCAAGCACCAAGAGGTTCCGTTATGAAGGACCAAATGTAACAGCTTTTTAAAACCTGTTGTAGTGTCATGATTCCAGAGCCCAGATCTACTCAGTTCCCATCCAAGATTCAAGGATCTCTCAAAAATGGAACAATATGATAGCTACACCAAAATAACAGCTGATTGATTACATGAAGCAGGATGCAGGGATAAAATGCAAGGCAAAGGCACAGTTTGTGAACATCCAGTTCTTCATCACAGCTGCTGTTCACCATGAAGACTTAAATGACTCCTGCGGAATAATGGCTTCATGCAATAAATTCCTTCCACTGTCTTGGTTAAGAAGGACTGTGTAATAACAAAGGTCCAAACTGTGCTCCTCACTTCTTCTTCATTTTGCCTGATCTTCCCATTTACAGTTTTCATTGGCTTTGGAAATGTATACGGCAGAGAAAGGCAGCTATGCAAGAACCAAGGTCCAACTTCTGGCCACAGGCCCTCCAWCTTTCACTATACAGAAATGTTCTGGGCAAACAAAAAGTGATAATTAATTTGTGGTTCCTATTTGGTCCGGTCACCAGCTGCTATTTCAGTAGTTTCAAGTGACCAAGTGTTTTGAAGGGAGAAACGGGGGGGGGGGGGCAGCAGTGGGTGGTTTTCAGGTGTCTGGGTGCATATGGGCCTTAGGAGAAGAGAGATCCAAGGGCTTTGGAAAATGAAAATAATTGTTCCTGTATTTCCTATACCAATACTAARTATTCACTTTTCCCTTCCCTTGTGCAAAGGTGTTTTCCAAAACAACCCTCCATATGTTCAACTTGCATTGACTAAGGCCAGAGACTCCAGGCAATGAGCTGTCAAAGATATAGAGTCTTATCTGTTATTCTCTGACTCTGGGGGGGAGTTTATACTGAGTATCAATAACATTCAGTTCTATTTACACTGAAAGACAATGGTTTAGGGATTATTCCCCTCTGCTATATCTGACTTGATCAATAAATTATATGCTCAGTGCATTATGTATATGGATGGTTATGCAATGTGGTTTAGTTTTAAGAGCAAGCAGCAATAAACCTTGGTTTCATGTGCTCCCTGGTGTTCCAGGTACATGGAAGGAACTGGAAATGTAAGTATTATGATTGCCCGAAAATAAGACACTGTCTTATATTTATTTTTCCTCAAAAAGACACACTATGGCTTATTTTCAGGGGATGTCTTTGTTTTTATTTAGTATTGTACAACAATCTGCATTATTCAAATATAGCCAAGTTGTCTTCTTCTGAAACATTGTCATAACTTTCCAAATTTAGAATTCCATCCTGAAAATCTTGAGACTTGATTTCCTTTAGAACAGTGGTTCTCAATCTGTGGGTCCCCAGATGTTTTAGCCTTCAACTCCCAAAAATCTTAGCCTCAGAGAAAGGCAAAGGTTGGTTCTCTCTGAACAAATCTTACCAATAAAATTTGCGATACGTTTGCCTTAGGTACACAGCAGCAGCTTCAACAATATTTCTTTCTTCCACTGACTTCAAGCTGGGATATATTAATTGCAACATAGTTTTGCTTCCTCTTCACGTTAAGTGCATTCAACCTAGGCCTCCAGTCAACAGAGGGAGAGGGCTGTTGCAGAGCAAGCGGATCTTACCCATGTCCCATGCACAAGACACACAGACAAGAGGAAAAGTGAACAGAAAAACCTTTACTCTTAATAGCAGAGATGAAACACAAGCTTGAAATGTTGCATACAAAAAACAAACAGTGCAAGAAACTTAGTCTTTGTAACTACACAAAATAAGGCGTCTTCATAAGTCAAATGAGAGAGCAAAAGCATAAACTTTGAGTAAACAGCTATTCCACCATAGCCTCCTTTAGAGCCGTCGCAAACTCTGTTCCTGCGAGAGCAAACCTTGCTAGCACGTCCCTGACTCGGGGGGCTTCAGCCCCCCCCCCGAAATTTCTCATGGTGGTTCGCGAAAAGGCCTTACTGGTGCATTATTTAAACTGTTATGTTTATTCATATCATGATCTGATCACCATACTCAATATATCCCATATGCATGGGGGTATTGGGGTAATGATACAAAAGGTTTGCTAGGGTAGACCCTCTTTCACTCAGACTCAGCCCCCCCCCCGCCAAAACTCAGCCCCCCCGAACCCCCCCCCCTGAAAATTTTAGGCCTCCCCAGATGATCTTAGACCCGTCGCAAACTAGGTTCCTGCGGGAGAAAACCTTGCTAGCACGTCCCTGACGTCATGAGCCTGCGCCTCTCTCCCCGCCCCTTTCTCCGCCCCTTTCTCTTTGCCAGCGTGGTTTTTCCTTTGCTAGGGCAGCATTGCCCGCATTTTCTCTCAGTTGAATTCTGCCAACTGAGAGAGTACGCTGGCAATGCTGCCCTAGCAAAGGAAAAACCACTCTGGCACGGAGAAAGGGGCGGAGAAAAGGGCGGGGCGAGAGGCGGAGTCTCATGACGTCAGGGACGTGCTGGCAAGGTTTGCTCTCGCAGGAACAGAGTTTGCGACGGGTCTTAGAGCAGCACAACAGCTTCTCTTCAACCTGCTCCTCAGAGCAAAGCCTTTGAGCATAGACCTCCTCAGAGAAAAAAGCTCTCCAGAACTGTATTCTAAAAACCCATACAGTTATACCCTATCGGGTGTGGTCCAAGATTGCTGGTTGACCTACATTACCAGCTGCACATAATAATTACCATCATAAGGTTTTTCTTCAACACACACACACACGGTCCTACTACAACTTACTGTAACAAAGGTGACTGGCTCAAAGTCAGCTAACCAATTTTATGAATAATTGAGGACTAAAAGCTTAATCTCCCAAGTGCTTGTTCAACACTCAAACTGCAACATAGCACCAAATTTGTGGTTTACTCACTAGAGTCAACAACAACAAAACTTTATTACAGATACTGGCCAACACAAAGCGGGAAACTAAGCAGAGTTTCACCTTATGCCCGGGCGTTGTGATGATAGGAACTCCAGTTAATTTAAATGTTTGTATATTTAAACAAGCTTGGATCAAATATGGTTTATGAACTCTACTTATGAATAGCTGAAAGTTGCAACTAAGAAGGGGCCTACCACTTTTGAAGTGTAATTAGTAATAAGAAGCAGAAATCTGGTTAGTCTAATTAATAATGGGAGGCAGCTACATGAGACTGAAAGAAGAAGTGCACGAGTTCAAAATTCAGTCACATAGAATTGGCCTATGTCACATAGAATTGGCCTTCTCCAGCAGAGAAGAGCTCTTTGCCCCACCCCAGCCATTCCACAGATATAGAAACCCATTGTCCTAATTCCAACAGACCTCACTACCTCTGAGGATGCTTGCCATAGATGCAGGCGAAACGTCAGGAGAAATGCCTCTAGAACATGGCCCTATAGCCCGAAAAAACCCACAAGAACCTAGTGATTCCAGCCATGAAAGCCTTCGACAATAAATTGGCCTATGGTTTAACAACTTGAGCTCTCATTAGAACTAGCATCAATCATTACTTTATCATTACTTCAGTGGTTCACCGGTGGCGCAGTGGGTTAAACCCCTGTGCTGGCAGGACTGAAGACCGACAGGTCGCAGGCTCGAATCCGGGGAGAGGCGGATGAGCTCCCTCTATCAGCTCCAGCTCCTCATGCGGGGACATGAGAGAAGCCTCCCACAAGGATGATAAAAATATCAAAAATCATCCAGGCGTCCCCTGGGCAACGTCCTTGCAGATTGCCAATTCTCTCACACCAGAAGCGACTTGCAGTTTCTCAAGTCGCTCCTGACATGACAAAAAAACAAAATTACTTCAGTGCCTTTTTTTTTTTTAGGTAGGCACAACTATGACAGATTCTCATTTTGTTGCTGCTTTAAAAGTGTTCTATTTTCATCTGTAATGTAGAAATATTTTAAATCAGTGGTTCTCAACCTGTGGGTCCCCAGGTGTTTTGGCCTACAACTCCCAGAAATCCCAGCCAGTTTACCAACTGTTAGGATTTCTGGGAGTTGAAGGCCAAAAACATCTGGGGACCCCAGGTTGAGAACTACTGTTTTAAATGGTCCTAGAAAAAAATCATTCTTTTCTTAGTTAGCAACTATTTGCCCATCTCTAATGAGAAGGCAATTTGGTTCCATCAACGGTTTTGTTCCTTGCCTCTCTGAAGTTCAAGCCTCTCAAAATATGCTTGTTCATCTTTTGAAATTTCAATGAGAGAGAAGAAGAATACAAATTAAGTTCACAAACTACTGAAATTTGGCTTAATCCAGTGGTGAAAGAAGTTTGCATTGTTTCATGTGGATTTCCATAATAACTGTGAATGTGTCCAGAAGATGTGTGTATTTTGAGCCATGAATTAAGTGCATTAATTTACCACACTGTGGAAGTTAACCTCCCTCCTTTTTTCCTTGGGAACATGGTTGGGGGACTTCCAAAAATCACGACCACATCACTGGAGTTCAGTACAGTGGGCCCTTGTTATCGGCTGGATTTGTTTCCAGGTCGCCTCCATGGTTTCCCAAACCTGTGGATGTTCAAGTCCCATTGGATAAAAGAGTGTGCTAAAATGGTAACCCTTATATAAAATAGAAAAATCAAGGTTTGTTTCTTGGAATTGAAAAAAAATCCTGCTGTGGTTAGTTGAATTTGAGGATGCAGAACCCATCACTATGGAGGGCCAACTGTATAATGTTCGCCTTCCAAAACTAGCTCTTCCCTGTGCTTTTTCAACCCTCTATCCACCGCATTCCTCCTGTATTCTTTGGAGCCCAACTCAGCATCTGAAAGCTACAGCTCTTAATTAAGACTCAGGAGGCTTGTTCGACATGGGTAGAGATCAGGTCAACTCTCCATCTAACATTGATGAGAATAATCGGTATAAATATCCCCTTTGGATGAAGGAATGAGTAGACCTGCGGGTTTTGTTTCAAGCATCAAAGAGCTGAAGGATATAAAAGAGGCCTTCTGGGGTCACATTCTTATTTGCAATGCAATGCTGGCATCAGTTAACCTCTTTGTTTCACGGCCTGGATACTTTCATATTACCTGATCAGTTTTACTAAATGCTGTAAACAAAACAAGATGCTATTATTGTTCACAAGTAATTAAACAAGTCAACTATATATACATATATTACATTCCAGAGGTGTGAAGAAGCCAACCTAGGCCGTTTTGTGAGGAAGAGCAAGAAATAAACACTTTTTAAAAAGACATTGTAACTAGTAAACACATCTAATAGAGTGTGGATCATACTTTAAAGTGGGATGGGGAAAATGGGATAGGACAGGGAAATGTAAATGCATGCAGGGATGGCAAGAATAAATCCTGTCCCCTATCTATCCCAGGCCTTTTCTCTTGGAAATCTATTTCTTATCCATTCTGTACTTTCCTATAGATCAATGTTCTCAACTTTCCTAATGCTGCAACCCCTTAATACAGGTCCTCCTGTTATGGTGACCCCCAACCATAAAATTCTTTTCATTGCTACTTCATAGCTGTAATTTTGCTACTGTTATAAATCATAAAGTAAATATCTGATGTGCAGGATGTGTTTCCATTCACTGGGCCAAATGTGGCACAATTACCCAATACAACCAAATTTGAATACTGGTGGGGTTGGGGAGGGGTGGATTTTGTCATTTGGGAGTTGCTGAGATTTATAGTTCACCTATAATCAAAGAGCATTCTGAACTCCACCAATGATGGAATTGAACCAAACTTGGCACACAGAACTCCCATGACCAACAGAAAATACAGGAAGGGTTTGGTGGGTATTGACCTTGAATTTTGGAGTTCTAGTTCACCTAAATCCAGAGAGCATTGTGGACTCAAACAATGATAGATCTGGACCAAACTTGAAATGAATACTCAATATGCCCAAATGTGAACACTGGTGGAGTTTGGGGGAAACAGACTTTGGCATTTGGGAATTGTAGCTGCTGTGATTTATACTTCACCTGCAATCAAAGAGCATTATGAACCACACCAATGATAGAATTGGGCCAAAATTCCCACACAGAAACAGACACCCCTCGTGACCCCCCCAGGAGTCCCGATCCGCAGGTTGAGAAACGCTGCTATAGATCACAGATCCCTGTTGGAACAGAAAGGGACTGAGAAGAAAAGAATTTCCAGGAGAAAGTGGTATCAGGAGAGATACAGACTTCTTAATCCATGCTAAATGCCAAAATTGCCCAAGACCTATTTTAGTGACCCCTGAAATATCAGTAGGTCAAATCTACTCTGGTTGATGTTTTTTTTATGCACATGGATGTATGTATTTGGCATGCATAATTTAGTATGCTGACATAATTAATTATTTTATTACAACCGTCAGAATGTATGGCCATGCTCGCTGGGGGATTCTGGAAGTTTTTATATTGAAAAGTAACATTTCCAAGATCTCACACAGATTTTAATATGTATCAGGATTAATTAGTAGGCACAAGATGGCAGCATAAGCAGTTACCAATCATACAACTCCTGGATCAAAAGGATAACAAACAGCTCTACAAAACCAACCATGCTTCTGTCATCTCCTTCCTAAGGCAGTACTCTATGTCAACAAAGAATACATTTGCAAGCCTTTGGAGTATTTTGTACACAGTCGCAGGACAAGATTTTAATGCAAAAAAGAAGTAGAAGCCTCGATAGACATTGGACTGGCTCCTGCTATTAATCTCAACTAGAGTAGATCCACTGAATTGGTAGGATCTGCTCTAGCTGGGACTAAATGACAGGATTCAGGCCAGTGTCTCTGAGAGATGCTGTATCAGGGACATTGCAAGAAATGCAAAAGTTAGCTGGTTAGCCCTACCATTAGAATGAAAAAGTTGCTTTCAAAAAAGCTATCAGAAGGTAGAAGCAAGATGTGGAAGAAGATTGCCAAGTATCATTCACCCTGCTCTGTGCCCCTAAGCACCTCTGCTTTTCTCAGACAATGGAGGAGTTTGAGTCATCAGCATTGAAAAAAGATTCAACTGTTGAGTCAACTTTTCCACTTGGAATGGGAGATGGCACCATTTTGTTTTTTTGCCTAAATCTATCCCATCCATCAGTTTCAATGACGAGATCACCAATGGAAAATGACACCCAACATATAGCATACCAAAGTACTCCAGGGAGCAGCTACATTGTATAATTAAGGTAGTTTGACAACTCTTTAACTGTCATGGCTTAATACTATGGAACAATGGGAGTTGTAACTTTGTAAGATCTTGATTGTAGGTGCCTAACCAAACTTCGGAGCCCCCGGTGGCGCAGTGGGTTAAAGCTGCTGAGCTTGTTGAGCGAAAGGTCGCAGGTTCGATTCCGGGGAGCGGCATGAGCTTCCGCTGTCAGCCCTAGCTTCTGCCGAACTAGCAGTTCGAAAACATGCAAATGTGAGTAGATCAATAGGTACCGCTCCGACGGGAAGGTAATGGCGCTCCATGCAGTCATGCCGGCCACATGACCTTGGAGGTGTCTATGGACAACGCTGGCTCTTCGGCTTAGAAACGGAGATGAGCACCACACCCCAGAGTCAGACATGACTGGACTTAATGTCAGGGGACTACCTTTACCTTTAACCAAACTTCATAACATTGAACCATGGCAGTTAAAGTGAGGTAAAACTGTATTCATCCTTAGAGCTATATCAGGCCCTGGTCCTTTGGGTTAATTAATTGTCCTTGGCTTTGTCAATCACCTTCTGCAAGTTTTGAGCTGCTCCTACAGCAATCCTGAACTCTGGGCTGCTCATCAGAGAATTGGACATGAGGTCATGAGTGGGAGAAAACGTGTTAAATGGCAAAAACTACAATATCCGGTGCTGCTTATAGTTCACAGCATGAACTCAGTGAAAGATAACAGAACTGCCAATTTGGAAGACACAATTTTTAGAGCAGTACAGAGAAATGAATGGAAGTGGGGCATGAGACAGAAGAGAACGATCCCTCCTCATGCAGATGGCCACTTAGCACAACAGGCCGTTAAGGCTGTGATTGTTCGTGCACATGCTTCCCTGGAGGGAAGACCCATTGTACTAAGGGATGGCAGGGCTTGTGAAGCATATGCAGAAGAAAAACAACCATGTCAAAGTAGGTGATCTGCCTTAGAGATGAACTTGGAGCTGAGTATTAGCAAGGAATTGGGTTTAAAGCTCCCTGTACATAAAAACAGGCCAGCTGAGAACAGAGGTGGGAAGACTGCAACTCTTTCCACTGGCTGTGTTGACGAGGGCGGATGGAAATTGCAATCCAACCACAATTGGAAGTTGTACAATTCTGAGTTCAAACAATGTGGGCAATTTGTACATTGCCAGATATTATCAAACTAGTTCCCATGAACCTATTCCAGTTTAGGTAATGTTAAGGGGTCAAGGAAGCTATAGTTAACAGCACTTGGAAGGGGATCTCTGCTCTAGAGATTACCATTGACTTGCCATATCCAGGGATTCTGCATCCAGGGATTCAACCAACCGTAGCTCAGTAATATATATTTTAAAAAAAATCAAAAACAAACCTTGTCTTTGCTGCATGTTGAACCCTCTCCTGATGTGTAGTTATACTCTACTGTAGCCTCCTGCTCTTTCACATATTCTCAGATATTTGTTTGAGTTGTTCATCATTTTATATAAGGAGCACCATTTTACTATGCCACTGTATATAATAGGACTTGAGCATACATCGATTTTGACATCTGTGGGGATCCTAGAACCAAATCCCATTAGACACTGAGAGCCCACTAAAATATCTGTAAACTGCTCTGTGCCAAAAAAAAAAATCTTAAGGTGGCATATAATAAAAATCTATTTGAACTATTTATTTATTGAACTGTTAAAAGAGAATTAGTCCAAAATATCTGGAAGGCTGAAGGTTGAAAACCACTGGACACAGTCTTCACTTGGTTTTCTTTACCCTTCAGGGAAGAACTGACTATAATTCTTAAAGGACCTGCAGCATATTTGGTAGCCAAATCAAAAGAAATTCTACATCAAAGTTGAGAGATGATGAAAGAGGCATGTTTTGATGGTGTTTCTGACCGGAGAATTTTGTGACTCATTGAAATCAAGAATTTTAGATCAGACACATCCCTCCTGATCTGGTCTACCAGTATCTCCTACTCCATGGATGTAATAGAAGGCCTTTATATTGACCGGTACTATCTGTCTCTATCTGTCTGACTATCTATTTATCCTATTACGGGTGTATATAAAGGCCTTCTAGCACATCCATGGAGCAGGAGATACTTTTTATTATCTGGAGCATCTGAGGCAGCACTGAAAGTGAATAGAAAGAAAATATTATTTGAGGCTCAAAATGAAAGGCTGCATAAAAAAGTTTAAAAAGGAAATTCCCTAAAGGTCATGCAAAAGTTTTAGCCTTTGTACCAATTTGTGCTCAGTAATTTAAGTCATTTTTCAACTTATTTGCGTCATAGAAAGTTCAGAGTCTGTTACTTTGCCCCAGTTCACAGAATTGCTAATGAGACTGGCTGATGGAATATGGTGTTAATTATTCTAAGTCCCAATCCATGGAAATCTTTGTACCATCAGATATTTTAGGAGAGCCTTTACTAGCACAGTTTAACCTCTCAAGAGAGCTCAGCGTTTCCTGTTTTTTAAAGCTGCTGCAGACATCCAATGCAATGTCTGCTGAGAATTTGGTATACCACACATATTTAGTTTTTTTAAAAAGAAGCTCCTATAATTTTCTGACCTTTTCATTCTGTTAATATTACTTCCCTTTGAGCACTCAAGAGTACACACTCCAATGCCAGACCAATAATGGGGCTTAAAAGCTACTTTGTTTAAAACCTTTCACAAATATTAGGACATGCTTGGAGTGGATTTTTCTTTATTTGAATTTCAGATGACTACTAAAAGGTTATCTGTCTAATCTCCCACAAGGAAAGGGGGGAAAGTGAGCGGAGCAAGGGGAAAAGGAAGAAAATATACATTGTAGAATGCCAGTCAGAGCCTTCTGTTTGCCCACAGATGTATCGTATGCATGTTGTGGTTAAAAGCACATCAAATATGACTTTCACAGGAAATATGGAGTCAATTCCCTGTTATACAGGAGTGTAGTAATAGGAGAACATAAAAGCTTTTGCTCTCTCATATAACAACTCTGCCTCCCCCAATAAACTTTTCCTTCAAACTACACCTTTCTAGCATTGTTGGGACTGAGAACGCAACAAAAATAAGAAATAATTTTCAGTGTTTCTGCAAGGATAGTAATTTGACGACTAGAGGAAAATTTCTCTGAAGAATGATAATTCTTATTTTGAGAGGACAGTGTAGCAATGGGGACAACATCCCACATACCTATCAATCTGTAACATGAAGCGCATTGGGCAATCCTGATCCACTTACTCTATCATAACCTGATTTAGGTTACAGGGTTGTCGTGAAAGTAAATTGGGGGTAAGGGCTGCCTTGAGTACATGGAATGAAAGGTGGGAATTATTAAAGAATAATTCAAAATGTAACTAAATGAAGTAATTGATTCTTTCCCCCTTGGTTTTAATTTCTTCTTTATTCTCACTCAAAAAGAAATGGACATGGCACTGCTTTATCCTCAGTACATGCATGGGGCTGTGCAAAATGCAGAAGGAGCACAGGCGTCTACAAGTGTAACATTGGCTACAGACGGGAGCAATAACTATTTGTTTTGTGTTTTATATCAATAGGATGTGTTATTAATTGTTATTCCATTTTATGTATTTTATTGTATTGCACGTATTGTATTATTTATGTTGTAAGCTGCTCCGAGTCCCCTGGGAGAGGGGGTGGGATATAAATAAACATTAATAATAATAATAATAATAATAATAATAATAATAATAATCCTTCTTCCTTTTCACCTGGAACCAAACGCAGCCCACTACAGAGAAAAGAAACAAACAGCTAGAAACTAATGGTTATGATTGTAAAGATGTTTTAAACACAAATAAACTACCCTATATAAACAATACCAATGGAAAACAATATAAATGCAAATGAATAAGTAGATAGTTGCCAGAGGAAATGGGAATTTTCTGAGTATAATTTTGATTAACGCACAACACAATCTTGTCCATTTCTACTCAGAAAAAAATGCAAGTACAGTACTATACACTGAAAATTTAATTTTTGAATGGTGATATATATATCTTGTCATATAAAAGTCAAGGAATATATGTGTGTGTGTATATATATATATATATATATATATATATATATATATATATATTCCTTGACTTTTATATGACAAGATGCAGTACTATAGAGAGCACCTTTGCTCCTATAAGGTGGCAATACATGCAGCAAAGAAATCTTTATCCTCTGCACACATTGCATCTGAAGATTTACGTCCAATTGAACTGTTCATTGTGGTGAGAGGCTTACCCCAGGTGCCCTCCCCTCTGAATCCATTATTAAAATCTCCAGTAGCTCACTGTGGCGCCTTCAATAACCATTTCGCAGATAAAATCTCTCACATAAGAGCTGACTTAAACGAGGTCATTGGAGCAGAAGCCAACAATAAAGTGTCCAGCAATTCTGTGAGTGGGATTACACTGGATCAGCTTCAACTAGTACTGTTGGTGTGGACAAGTTGCTGGGGCAAGAAAGGGGGACAACCTGATTTCTTGATCCCTGTCCATCTAGGCTGGTTGACCAGGGAGGGTGCAATTCGATTTCAAATACAGTGAATTATTAATGTATCTCTCAGGGATGGGAATTTTTCAGCCTGTTTAAAAGAAGCAGTAGTTAGACTGCTGCTGAAGAAGTCCTCCCTGGATCCCCTGGATATTAATAATTACAGACCAGTGTCTAACCTCCATTTCTGAGGCAAGGTGATTGAGAAGGCAGTTGCCTTTTAACTCCAGGCAGTCTTGCATGACACACATTTCCTTGACCTATTTCAAACCAGCTTCAGAGCAGGACACAGAGTTGAGACTGCCATGGTCGCCTTAGTGGATGATCTCCGCCTCAACACTGACAGAGGGTGCTTGTCCCTGTTGATGCTTCCAGACCTCTCAGCAGCTTTTGATACCATCAGCCATGGTATCCTTCTGGAATGCCTGGGATGGGGTGGGGGTGTTATATGGCATCCCACAGTGTGCTATTCTATCCCCAATGCTTTTAAACATTTATGGTGTCATGTGACTAAGGATGTATCAACACAATAGAATGAATACAGTGTGACACCACTTTAATTGCCATGTCACAATGCTATGGAATCCTGAGACTTGTAGTTTGGTATTTATTTGTTTGTTTATTTATCATGTCAGAAATGAATTGAGGGTATCACCATTAATCTTTGGCCAAAAAAAGACTAAAGAATTTGTAAAACTACAACTTGTACACATGCAGCAAATCATACAAAGCAAACTATTTTAAGCTGGGTGTCATAAGGAAAAGGAAGCAGACTTGGTTTCTGCTGCCCTTTAAACTTGGACTAGGAGTAATGGGTTCAAATTACAGGAAAGGAGATTTCACTTGAACATTAGGAAGAATTTCCTGACCATACAATCTGTTCAGCAGTGGAACTCTCTGCCTCGGAGTGTGGTGGAAGCTCCTTCCTTGGAAACTTTAAACAGAGCCTGGATGGATATCTGTTGTGCTTCTTCTGTATGGCTGGAAGTTGGACTAAATGCCTTGTGTGGCCTCTTTCAACATTAATATTTTAAGATTCTAATAACAAATTCCACTAAAAACTGGTGTTACAATCTTCTTGCTTCCTGAAAGGAGCATAATGGGATTGACATAGTTCAGCATGACCTTGTTCTTAGTAGGCTTCTGCATAGATTTCACATACTTCTTTCACACAACTATGCACAATGGAACCATAATTTATAAAGTACAATTTTTTTCACTAAACATGTTTAAAATTAACCACGGGTTAAACTTTAACTAATACACTAAATGTTGGTTGATATAACATAGGAGCAAAAGCTATCAAAAGTACAGTTGCAATCACTGAGGGAGGAATATGGGGAGACAGTGTATTCAAACAAATAACGTAGTAATTCTTTAACTGCTAGCCTATGGTTTGATGCGACTTCCAAGTTCATCCATTTCGTCCACTATTTCAAATGAAGCATCTAGAAAGATCGAGGCAACCAAGACACTGTGGATGACCCAATTTCATTAACTTCTTTAAGTATTATTTATTATTTGGAGTTAAAAAAAAGATTTTTTGAAATAAGTCACTAATTATATTAAACTGGATTTAGTAGCCATTAATGTGTTCCCTTAATATAATTTTGTAGTCATTTTCATCCAGTTTTCTAATATTATTTCTCCCAGCCTATTTTGTATTCACAGATTCCAATATTGTTAGATTTAATGCATTAGGTAGATTTCTGCTTGAGACTCTGCAGAATGCCTTGTAAGCCAGACAGAGCCATATTAGTATTCAGCATCAATAGTAAAGCAATATCAAAGCACCCTTTTTGCTTTAAGTCATTGCCACTTTCCCTCCAAGTTAAAATGCAGAGTAGTTACTGAAGAAGACAACTCACCATAATTGGAGGGCATATCTGTATCAGTATGTGCCGCTTGGTCATTTTATTTCTACCCCATTGTTCTTTTGAGGAATGAATGTTACTCTTGTTTGCATGCAAATAAAGACATGGGGCCAAGCAATTTCCAGAAAGTATCAAGTCCATATTTTGTTGCAAACTTCCCAAGATTTTTGCAGGTTCAGTGGAAACCAGAATCCTATGCTCTAACATGGGTGGAATACATTGGGTCTATGCTAGGCTTCAGCTCAGCATGTGCCAACGGTTGCAGCTGTGGAGGGCACCAAGACAATTGTGATGGTGTCTTAGCACCATCATTTTCAGAGCAAAACGAGATGAAAACAATGACTCCTAAATGTGCTGCTCACRGGCAGATGGTTTTTGTGGCACAAGTTCCAATGAATCATCTGAGCAATGGTGTTATGCCTCTGCTTGTAGTCTGTCTGCGCAATCTTCTTGCAGCAGCTGAGGATGTGATCTATTGTTTCATCTGCTTCYTTGCAGAGTCTACATTTGGGATCTGTTATCGACTTTTCAATTCTGGCTTTGATGGCATTTGTTCTAATGGCTTGTTCTTGGGCTGCCAGAATCAGGCCCTCTGTCTCCTTTTCAAAGTTCCATTTGTGAGCCACAGCCATGTTTTCTTCTTCTTCTTGATTTTCCTCCTCCTCCTCMTCCTCATTATTATTATTATTATTGATTGTAGAAAAGAAAAAAGTTTGGATTATTATTATTATTTTACTGTAACAAAAACACAGTATGTCACAACAAATGAGATCTCTATGCTGACTTTTGTATTAGATCACAAACCAGACACTTCCCAAGTGTCTAGGAATATGTGATGTATTGGCGACTTATTATTATTATTTGTTCTCTTAAAGACTATCATAATCTAGGCCTGCTTCCTACAGTTTAGTTGCCATCTCTGTTTTTCATTCAGGAAATATGAAACTTTTCAAAGATTTTAGCACTGAGGTGCTGATTTGACTTTTACGGAAAGTTCTGAGCCTCTGAAGTAAACAAACTATCAGCGTCACAACATACTAAGAAGAACTTCTTAGTGGACAATCATAACAAGATCAGTTTCCTTTGATAGAGAGACTACCAAACCCTTCCAGGCTCTTTCAAGTGGGAACAAAACGTCTTTACTCTGTGACATAATGGCTTTTGAGGACAGCATGAGCTCAATAGCATTTTGGCAAAAATTACTTTTGGAAAAGAAGGAGATGTGTCACATACCTGCCAACATTTCATGGATGAAAACTGCGAGATATGTCCAAGCAACATGAGAGTGTGATTAAGTTGTCCAAAATTACTGGGAAAGGACAAGCTACTCCTATTTGACATGAACCTATTGGGAAAAGCAAGATCCCATCCCACTTTTCCCTGTTAAGCGAGTTCAGTTTTGCAAAAACAGCAGATTCAGAAGCCTGCGTGTCAAGCTCCCAAAAGACCGAATAAGACACGGATGAGAAGAAGAGAAAGAACAGAGGCATCCACCTAGGCCAAGTGTGGATGCCTCCAGAGTTTGTGCTCCGAAAATTGACATACTTGTAATTGTCAACATGCAGATTTATCTATAGTGCTTTGACAAAGAGACTTTGCCATATTGGTCATTGATTTGTCCAGGTTGGTGCTGGCTAGGATCCACTCTTTGATAAGTGGAGGAGTGTTGTCCATCATTGTTGCTTATTGGTTCTGGGTGTGGTGGGAAATGTACTAAACTATCATTGCATGATGTGAAGTCTAATGGTTGTTCTTGAACTACCCAGGGAAGGGGTGTGGGAGGAAAGGAACGTGTTTTATGGGATTTAATGGCTCTTTTCCTACCTGGCTGGAACAGGACAATGGGTTTCAACTGGCCATACAATGGGTGCCAAGAGCTGTTGGTATAGCCTCAACAGGGACCCCAGGAAGGGTCTGGCGATTGGGATGAGGAAATGTTCCCAGGAATAAAATGAGATAAAATCTGGAAAATAACCCTGGCTCTTCCTGATACCATTATGATTCTCCCAAGGTAATTGTGAGGGGATTAGAGCTTTTCCTTAAACTAAATGGTGAGAAATTCCCTGAGGTGTGGGGTGTGTATGTCGTGGTTATGCAATTTTTGTGAGTTAATTTGGAAGTTACAGGAAATTTAGGAAAAGGTAATTGTGGACTTCCTTGCAAAGCCCCTATGGAGCCGTAGGTTTAGGACTACTTTTTGGGGGTCCTGATTTTCATCAACATCCCTGCTGGGTAAATTCAATGCAAACTACCTCTGCATTTTGAATTTATTATGAAGCAGCTGAAGGAACCCAAGTACAAAGGAGGAAGCTCAGACTTCTGGATGTCCTGGACTATAGTGCCCAACAGAAGTAGTTGTAGCCTTACACACTTGTAGTCCAATGCTTTGGAAATTCAAACACAAGTATTTTCACAACAACTCCACCAACGTGCTGTAACTATGTAGTGTGAACAGACCCTTAGTTATGCATGGTAGTTGAAAACTGAAATGCCCCTTTTCTTTCATATGAGCTTGAGGGGGAAAGATGGACTATCTTGCTTTTTTTTTCTTTGAAAGTTTCTCCCCAAATTAATTTGAATTTTTTAAAGACACCATGGACATCCACAAATTATATGCATTCATATTATATACATTCACCTCCACAAATTATATACATTCATAAACATTCATATATACACTCACCTTGCTGACTGAAAGGTTGGCAGTTTGAATCCAGGAGCGGGATGAGTCCCCACTGTTAGGCCCAGCTTCTGCCAAGCTAGCAGTTCGAAAACATGCAAATGTGTGTAGATCAATAGGTACCGCTTCTGTGGGAAGGTAACAGAGCTCCATGCAGTCATTCTGGCCACATGACCTTGGAGGTCTCTATGGACAATGCCAGCTCTTCGGCTTAGAAATGGAGATGAGCACCACTCCCCAGAGTCCGGCACAACTAGACTTAATATCAGGAGAAAACCTTAGCCTTTACTTATATGCTTGAAAGAGGTTGTTGGGTTATTGGAAGGTCTGAGGAAAACAAAATTGAGGAGGAAAGCTACCTGCTGGTTTTGTAGGTCACAGGTAGTTTTATTTTGGACAGCTTGAATAGTTTCCATGGATTAGACTGCACAGTTTAGCAGAGTTTTTATTAAGAATCCTTCTAATAGCAAGCAGTAGGAAATTTTTGCATTCTGGATTGCGATTTATGATTTTCTACAAACAGCTGGAAGGATGGGCGAAAAAAGAGTTTGCTCAGGATGTTCCTTCAGGGAAGCTTTTCAGGACAAGTATCAATCTTGTTTCTTCTTCTGCAGAGGTGCCAAAATGTAATAAACATTGTTTGTATAGCTCTGTCTGTTAACCAGCATTCTTCAGCTCTGACTGAAGCTCCGAGCTATTCCAAAGTGAATGGCTCTCAGGAAGGCAAACAGCCTTGAGACAAAACAGGGCTTGTTTCATTTGATATATGGGTAGCAATAACATCTAGAAGTCTACAAGGACTGGAGCGAAGCAAGACGGCTGCAGGCTCTATATCCGTATACACATCTATTCCTCTCTTCTGGTTCGAGCCCCTGATGATGAATCTACAATTGGGGAAAACAACAACTAATTAAATTCAGAGCTAACAAACGCTAAGAATGTTATTTACACAAAGGGGTTTCTCTAATACAGATATAGGCATCCAGGTACCCAGATGTTCAGCCTATCTTATTCATGTTTTTCTCTTTATATTTCATTTTTCTGGTCTTATATTCAGTTCATCTGATATGTTAAGATTTGTTTCCAGTTACATGAATTAAACTTTTGACAAACTTTGAGAATGTTTTAAAAAATCTTCCATGAACATTCCATATTTCATTCATTTTTCATGTTAAAACTATCAAGGACTTAGAGTCGTTGGCCCATCCTATCAGTGAATTTACAAAACATTTTTCAGAATTGTCATAGTACACTATAGTACCTGCTGCTGCTCAAAATGTGGGCTAAAATTGTTCTGGAACAGCTGTTCCAGGAGCTCCAAATTCATTTGCTTTGAATTAAATGTTGGTTTGCAATCCCAGGCTTGGGATTTTGCAGCAGGGTGGCTTCCTGTTATAGTTTGCAATCGTAGGGCAAACCACCTGTCTATTATAGTTAGGATCCCTGGTCCCGCCCCTCTCTTGGTTTTTTGGAGGGAAGGGGCCATCTTTCAGTTAGTCTCAGCAAAGGAAGTCAATGCAGAGGATGTATTCAGACGTCCTCCTGTGCAAAGGCTTCGTCCCTTAAGACTTTCCGGGGAGAACAGTCTTGAGAGCCTCTAAAGATTCCCAAAGGTTCCGGGGAAACAGCCTTACAGCCCTGAGGAATTCCGGAGGGAATAACAGCTCTAACCATCAAAGCAGCTAAGTGACTACAGGCCTGTTGGTACGTCTACTCGGTTCTGAGATGCAGTTCAGCTGGCAGTGGATTCAAATCAGTCAGGTTTAGGTTCACAGCAGCCTGGGAGGAGCTAGAAAGGGGAATTTTCCTTTGAACAAGGTTTTTGAAGATAGTGCCTGTTCCCTGTGAACAAGATTGCAAGAGCTAAGAAACTGTTAAGAAAACTTTACAATTCCTGTTTGTTCATCAATAAAAGACTGTTATATTTAAGCTCTAGCCTCATAAAGACTGTTTAATAAGGAAAATTTCTCTAAAGGCTTCTTTTCGGGCCCTCTGGCTTCCCGCTGGATCCAAGCCATACATCCTCTCTTAAAGGCACTTCATTTCAGGTCCAGCAGCGACAAAACAAAAATGCATTTTAGAAGCTGGGAATGTCTAACATCTAGAAGAAAGCAAATGTGATGAGAGAGTTAGAGCACTAATCCTCTTTATTATATGCTCTCTTATTTAAATTTGTATAATTGCTGTTATTGTGTGCTATCAAGTTGTTTCCAACGTATGGTGATTGTCATGCCTCCGTAAAGACTCTCACTGTTTACCCCTATTTCAGCCCTTTTTAGTTAGAGGGGATTAGCATTTCATGTACAGTTTTGTGTGTGTTGTGTGTGTGTGTGGGGGGGGTGTGTGGGGGGGGGGGGGGGGGGGGGGGGGTGTCAGTCTAGACCTGGGAGGAGAAAGGGGTTAAATTCTTGTTGACTGTTTATCTAAGTGTCCTCCAATTGTTCCCTGTGCAACTAGTTCACCTTCCAAGCAGTTAGATAGCAGGGGGCAGAACAGTGATTCTAAGGCAAATGTATGACAGGGATTTCTTGGCAAGATTTGTTCAGAGGAGCTTTGCCTTTGCATTCCTCTGAGGCTGAGAAATCATAACTTGTTCGGGTTCACACAGTGGGTTTACATGGCTGATTAGAACCCTGCTCTCCATAGTCCTGATCCAACACTCAAACCATTACACCGCATTGGCTCATTTGTATATTGCCTCTCCCACAAATGGCACTCAAGGCAGCTAACAGCAGTAGCACAAGTACAACAATATGACATGAAAGACAACAAAATAAATGCTACAAAAGCAGAGCACCTGATGAACCAACCTGGGCACAGCATATTATTTGAGAACACAGAAATTCTGGACCACTCTAACAACCATGCCAGACTACACAGAGAAGCCACTGAAATCCACAAGCATGTGGACAATTTCAACAGAAAGGAGGAAACCATGAAAATGAACAAAATCTGGCTACCAGTATTAAAAAAACTCTAAAATTACAACAGCAAAACAACAGAGGGAAAACAATCAGGCACATCTAATCACCTCTCAACAAAAGATTGCCCCAGGCACTAAACAAGCCACACCAAACAACTACCAGGCCATCAAATGCTAATCAAGGTGGTCAGTTGAAACATTCACACCTAGCTCCAACAGACAAGAGTTCTTTGCCCCACCCTGGTCATTCCACAGATATATAAACCTCACTTTCCTAGTTCCAACAGACTTCACTACCTCTGAGGATGCTTGCCATAGATGCACGCGAAACGTCAGGAGAAAATGCCTCTAGAACATGACCATATAGCCTGAAAAAACCTACAACAACCTGCTCTTTGATTGTAGGTGAATTACAATTCCCAGCAAGTACAAGTGTTGGGGTTCAGCCTGAGTTTGAACTTGAACCTGATTCTCTGTTTGTTCCTCCTGATGCTAATGAAAATATATTTACTGATACTAATGGTAATGTACCTCTTGATGCCATTGCTCCTGAAATTAGTGAGGAAGGAACTTCTGTAGATTTGGAAAATGAAAGTACCAGTGTTCATGAGAATGTTTTGGAGGGAAGCCTTGACCTTTCCCTCCCTTCTGCACCTGTTAAGTGTAATGACAACAGAAGGGGCCAGATTTGGCAAGACAGAAGTAAATCACTCAGCTTGCGTAGATCTTCCCGAATTAAAGAATTACAAACATTGGCTTCAAAGCAGAAGGGCAGTTCACGGAACCAATTCTTTGGCTTTAATTGCTTTCCGCCGGGCTGACTTTCTCAGTTCAGGCATCGTTTCAGAATTGATGAAGACCTTGGCAGTTCTCCCGGTTTCCCTGGCCATTGTCTTGAAAGATTTCTAGGATATCAAGTACGGTTAGTGGATTGCTAACAGGTTCCAGTATTTTAGTGTGGCTTTGGGTTTTGCTTTGTCCATTTTAATTCATGTTTGCTGATTTTGCTGTGGCTTTTGACTTGCATTTTTCCTTTATTTTGTAACCATTTTTCTTCAATAAAAAAGGATTGTTTTTCACAGTCAAGTGTGGTGGATAGTTATCTTAGGGCCTCGTTCCCTGCTCTGGATTGCAACAACAACTCCCAAATTACCTGCAACCCCACCAGTATTCAAATTTGGGCCTATTTGTGCCAAATTTGGTGCAGTGAATGAAAATGCATTCTGCATATCAGATATTTACATTACAATTCATTACAATAGCAAGATTACAGTTATGAAGTAGCAACAAAAATGATTTAATGGTTGGGGGTCACCACAACATAAGGAACTGTATTAAGGTGATGCAGCACCACTGCATTAGGAAGGTTGAGAAGCATTCACACATCACAACCCCGCCAAATCCCTCTTCCTTCTGCTCTGGCCCCGCCCCCTTGTTTGGCCCCGCCCCCTTCGAGTCTCCTTGCCACGCCCCCTCGCCGCCGTGCCAATCTCGACTAAGCCCCGCCCCTTCTCGCCGCATCGCCAATGAAGAAGGTACACGGCTTGGCTGAGCCACTCAAACTCTTAGCTGCCCCGCGAAATGCCAGCCTCACGTATCTGAATGTATTTCCCATGAACCCATATCTACCTTTTTGTCCTAGTTCTGTCATAATTCTTTTTATTTATTTATTTTTAAACGCGCCTCTCTTCCTTATCGGTATCGATTTCCTTCATTGAGAAAGAGAAATGCTTCAGGCAGTGCGAAGACACCCAAGCGCAAAACGGCAATGGGCCAACGGTTCTGCGAAAGGCATTGTGGGTAATGTAGTTTCCTGAGACTTGAGCGCAATGCTTGGCTTATTACGCGAGGGGAGTATCAGGACTACATTTCCCAGAGGCCTAGGTTAAGATGCGTGTCTTTCTCTGTCCCACCTGGGCAGGCAGCCCTGGGGAGTGTGGATGGTGTTTGGGAGCAGGAAGGGAGGCACTGCGGTGGAGGCCAGAGGCTTTTAGTAGCCCACTGGCTAGTGGCTGGCGACTGGGGGAGGCCTGTAGCCATAAATGCCCCTCATCCTTGATTGCTGGTAGAAAGAAAGGTATCAATTCTTCAATTCTGGTGGATAATGGGTGCTGCAGTTGCTCAGTCTCACTGGTTTAGGGTTAGGATGGGATTTGCAGGGTTTTCAATAATTCAATGTTTAATTATTGTTGTTCATTCGTTCAGTCGTCTCCGACTCTTCGTGACCTCATGGACCAGCCCACGCCAGAGCTGCCCTGTCGGCCGTTACCACCCCCAGCTCCCTCAAGGTCAGTCCAGTCACTTCAAGGATGCCATCCATCCATCTTGCCCTTGGTCGGCCCCTCTTCCTTTTGCCTTCCACTTTCCCCAGCATAATTGTCTTCTCTAGGCTTTCCTGTCTCCTCATGATGTGGCCAAAGTACTTCAACTTTGTCTCTAGTATCTTTCCCTCCAGTGAGCAGTCGGGCTTTATTTCCTGGAGGATTGACTGGTTGGATCTTCTCGCAGTCCAAGGCACTCTCAGAACTTTCCTCCAACACCACAGCTCAAAAGCATCGATCTTCCTTCGCTCAGCCTTCCCTATGGTCCAGCTCTCACATCTGTAGGTTACTACAGGGAATACCATGGCTTTGACTAGGCGGATCTTTGTTGCCAGTCTGATGTCTCTACTCTTTACTATTTTATCGAGATTGGACATTGCTCTCCTCCCAAGAAGTAAGCGTCTTCTGATTTCCTGGCTACAGTCTGCATCTGCAGTAATCTTTGCACCTAGAAATACAAAGTCTGTCACGGCCTCCACGGTTTCTCCCTCTATTTGCCAGTTGTCAATCATTCTTGTTGCCATAATCTTGGTTTTTTTGACGTTTAGCTGCAACCCGGCTTTTGCGCTTTCTTCTTTCACCTTGATTAGAAGGCTCCTCATCTCCTCCTCGCTTTCGGCCATCAGAGTGGTGTCATCTGCATATCTGAGGTTGTTAATGTTTCTTCCAGCAATTTTCACCCCATCTTTGCATTCATCCAGCCCCGCACATCGCATGATGTGTTCTGCATACAAGTTAAAAAGGTTGGGTGAGAGGATGCAGCCTTGCCGTACGCCTTTCCCAATCTTGAACCATTCTGTTGTTCCGTGGTCAGTTCTTACTGTTGCTACTTGGTCCTTGTACAGATTCCTCAGAGAGAGACAAGGTGGCTTGGGATGCCCATCCCACCAAGAACTTGCCACAATTTATTATGATCCACACAGTCAAAGGCTTTAGAATAGTCAATGAAGCAGAAGTAGATGTTTTTCTGAAACTCCCTGCCTTTCTCCATTATCCAGCGGATATTGGCAATTTGGTCTCTCGTTCCTCTACCTTTCTAAACCCAGCTTGAACATCTGGCAACTCTTGCTCCATGTATTGCTGGAGTCTTCCTTGCAGGATCTTGAGCATTACCTTACTGGCATGAGAAATAAGGGCCACTGTACGGAAGTTTGAGCAGTCTTTCGCATTTCCCTTTTTTGGTATGGGGATATAAGTTGATTTTTTCCAGTCTGATGGCCATTCTTGTGTTTTCCATATTTGCTGGCAAATGGCATGCATCACCTTGACATCATCATCTTTTAAGATTTTAAACAGTTCAGCTGGGATCCCGTCATCTCCTGCTGCCTTGTTGTTAGCAATGCTTCTTAAGGCCCATTCAACCTCACTCCTCAGGATGTCTGGTTCTAATTCATTCACCACACCGTCAAAACTATCCTCGATATTATTATCCTTCCTATACAGATCTTCTGTATAGTCTCGCCACATTCTCTTGATCTCTTCAGCTTCTGTTAGGTCCCTGCCATCTTTGTTTCTTATCATACCAATTTTTGCCTGAAATTTACCTCCAATGTTTCTAATTTTCTGGAGGAGGTCTCTTGTCCTTCCTATTCTGTTGTCTTCTTCCACTTCCATGCATTGCTTATTTAAAAATAGTTCCTTATCTCTTCTGGCTAACCTCTGGAATTGCGCATTTAACTGGGCATATCTCCCCTTATCCCTGTTTCCTTTTGCTTTTTCCTCCTTTCTTGGGCTACTTCCAGTGTCTCAGCAGACAACCATTTTGCCTTCTTGGTTTTCTTTTTCTTTGGGACGTACTTTGTTGCCGCCTCCTGAACAATATCGCAGACTTCTGTCCATAGTTCTTCTGGGACTCTGTTTACTAAATCTAGTCCTTCAAAATCTGTTCTTCACTTCCACTGAATATTTGCTAGGAATGTTAGTGAGATCATATCTAACTGGTCTGTGTATTTTCCCTGATCTCTTTAGTTTTATTCTAAATTGAGCAATAAGAAGTTCGTGATCTGAGCTACAGTCAGCCCCAGGTCTTGTTTTCACCGACTGGATGGATGTCCGCCACCTTTGGCTGCAATATTTAATTATGTTGTATTAAGACAGAAATCATGGTATAATGATGATAATAATAATAAATATGTGTACTAATTGCTCTCTTTCCTATCCTAGATATTTTAATCCTGGAACTCCTTATTACTGTATGTACTACTGTTTATTTATGTATTTATTTACAACATTTATATCTCACCCTGAAGGGGACTCAGCAGCTTACAAGCAATATATTATATTATTGGCATAGCACAATATTAATATTATATATTAGTGTATTGTACTATACCAGTGTACTGCAATATGATTAGTAATAGTACATGCAATATATTATTTATTTATTTACTAGCTGTGCCCTGCCACGCGTTGCTGTGGCCTACATTTATATCCTGCTCTTCTCACCCGGAAGGGGACTCAGCGGCTTCTAAGTTATATGTACATACAATATATTATATTATTAGCATAGCACAATATCAGTATTATATATTAGTATATTGTACTATACCAGTGTACTCCGATATGATTAGTAATAGTACATTCAATATATTATTTATTTATGTATTTATTTACAACATTTATATCCTGCTCTTCTCACCCGGAAGGGGTCTCAGCGGCTTATAAGTTATATGTACATACAATATATTATATTATTATATTATTAGCATCCCATAAGCACTTTATCAGAACCAATGATTGTTGCATACCGCACTTGCCCTAGAAGCCCTTTATACACCTCCTGTCACATCAGCACTTTTAATCCTTGTACCCACCTTTTGGCCCGGCCCAGTTTTATTGTGTTTTAGTGTATTGTGCCTGTTGTTTACTTTGCTTTATTCTGTTTTTAATTGTTTGATTTGCTTAGATTGTATTGTTATGTTGTGTTGTTGAGGCCTCGGCCTGTGTAAGCCGCATCAAATCCTTCGGGAGATGCTAGCGGGGTACAAATGAAGTTTAATAATAATAATAATAATAATAATAGCACAATATCAGTATTATAAATTAGTATATTGTACTATACCTGTGTACTGCAATATGATTAGTAATAGTACATGCAATATATTATTTATTTATGTATTTATTTATAACATTTATATCCTGCCCTTCTCACCCTAAAGGGGATTCAGTGGCTTATAAGTTATATGTACATACAATATATTATTAGCATAGCACAATATCAGTATTATATATTAGTATATTGTACTATACCTGTACTCCAATATGATTAGTAATAGTACATGTAATATATATGTATTTACGACATTTATATGCTGCCCTTCTCACACCGAAGGGGACTCAGAGCGGCTTACAAGTAATATGTAAATACAATACATTATATTATTCCCATAGCACAATATTAGTATTATATATTACTATATTGTACTATACCATTATACTGTAATATTCTTAGTAATATTACATGTAATATAAAATAGATAATTATAATATTGTACTATTACTATATTTTGGTCTCTCGTTCCTCTCGCAGAGGAACGAGAGACCAGATTGCCAATAGAACGAGAGAGGTCTCTTGTTCCTCTCGCAGAGGAACGAGAGACCAGATTGCCAATATCCGCTGGATAATGGAGAAAGGCAGGGAGTTTCAGAAAAACATCTACTTCTGCTTCATTGACTATTCTAAAGCCTTTGACTGTGTGGATCATAATAAATTGTGGCGAGTTCTAAGCCACCTTGTCTCTCTCCTGAGAAATCTGTACAAGGACCAAGTAGCAACAGTAAGAACTGACCATGGAACAACAGACTGGTTCAAGATTGGGAAAGGCGTACGGCAAGGCTGCATACTCTCACCCAACCTTTTTAACTTGTATGCAGAACACATCATGCGATGTGCGGGGCTGGATGAATGCAAAACTGGGGTGAAAATTGCTGGAAGAAACATTAACAACCTCAGATTTGCAGATGACACCATTCGGATGGCTGAAAGCGAGGAGGAGCTGAGGAGCCTTCTAATCAAGGTGAAAGAAGAAAGCGCAAAAGCTGGGCTGCAGCTAAACATCAAAAAAACCAAGATTATGGCAACAAGAATGATCAACTGGAAAATAGAGGGAGAAAATGTGGAGGCCGTGACAGACTTTGTATTTCTAGGTGCAAAGATTACTGCAGATGCAGACTGCGGCCAGGAAATCAGAAGACGCTTACTTCTTGGGAGGAGAGCAATGTCCCATCTCGATAAAATAGTAAAGAGTAGAGACATCAGACTGGCAACAAAGATCCGCCTAGTCAAAGCCATGGTATTCCCTGTAGTAACCTACGGATGTGAGAGCTGGACCTTAGGGAAGGCTGAGCGAAGGAAGATGGATGCTTTTGAGCTGTGGTGTTGGAGGAAAGTTCTGAGAGTGCCTTGGACTGCGAGAAGATCCAACCAGTCCATCCTCCAGGAAATAAAGCCCGACTGCTCACTGGAGGGAAGGATACTAGAGACAAAGTTGAAGTACTTTGGCCACATCATGAGGAGACAGCAAAGCCTAGGGAAGACAATTATGCTGGGGAAAGTGGAAGGCAAAAGGAAGAGGGGCCGACCAAGGGCAAGATGGATGGATGGCATCCTTGAAGTGACTGGACTGACCTTGAAGGAGCTGGGGGTGGTGACGGCCGACAGGGAGCTCTGGCGTGGGCTGGTCCATGAGGTCCATGAAGAGTCGGAGACGACTGAACGAATGAACAACAATGTACTCTGCTGCTGAGTACGCATGCCCAGTGTGGAACACATCTCACCACACTAAAACAGTGGATGTGGCTCTTAATGAGACATGCCGCATTATCACGGGGTGTCTGCGCCCTACACCACTGGAGAAATTACACTGCTTAGCCGGTGTTGCACCACCTGACATCCGCCGGGAAGTAGCAGCCAATAGTGAAAGGACCAAGGCAGTGACATCTCCAGCTCATCCCCTGTTTGGGTATCAGCCAGCACGTCAACGACTTAAATCAAGAAATAGTTTTCTAAGATCTACAGAGACACTCGCTGGAACACCTCAGCAAGCGAGAGTCCAAAAGTGGCAGGCTCAAACCCAGAATCTCAATCGGTGGCTGATACCAAATGAGAGACTCCCCCCTGGGCACACAGAAGACTGGGCGACTTGGAAGGCGCTGAACAGACTGCGCTCTGGCACCACGAGATACAGAGCCAATCTTAAGAAATGGGGCTACAAAGTTGAATCCACAACATGCGAGTTTGGAGAAGAGCAAACCACAGACCACCTGCTGCAATGCAACCTGAGCCCTGCTACATGCACGATGAAGGACCTTCTTGCAGCAACGCCAGAGGCACTCCAAGTGGCCAGATACTGGTCAAAGGACATTTAATCAACTACCAAGTTTGCAAAATTTGTGGGTTTTTATCTGTTTGTTTGTTTTGTTCTGTTAGAAATGTAATACAATGGTCTGGTTGCTGATGACACGATAAATAAAGCATAGCACAATATCAGTATTATATATTAGTATATTGTACTATACCTGTACTCCAATATGATTAGTAATAGTACATGTAATATATTATATATGTATTTACGACATTTATATGCCACCCTTCTCACCCCAAGGGGACTCAGAGCAGCTTACAAGTAATATGTAAATACAATATATTATATTATTACCATAGCACAATATTAGTATTATATATTACTATATTGTACTATACCATTATACTGTAATATTATTAGTAATATTACATGTAATATAAAATATATAATTATAATATTGTATTATTATTATATTGTATTACATTATAATATTATCAATATTATATGTATATACAATATATTATATTATTAGCACAGTGCAGGAGACAAGGTGGAACTGTCATCCTGGCCCCTCTCTTCACTCTGGTCCCAGAGCAGCAGTTGGTGCTGGGGGGAGGGCTCCCAACTGATGGCACAGTTTGTATTATTACTGTTATATTGTATTACATAATATTATCTACTATTATCTAATATTAATTATCTACTATTATTATTTTATAATAATAATAATTCTTTTTTCTGTCTTTTCTAGCTTTGATATTTTAATCCTGGAACTACTATTACTCTGTGTACTACTACTACTACTACTACTAATAATAATAATATTTTTCTGTCTTTCCTAGTCTATAAATATTTTAATCCTGGAACTCCTATTCCTCTGAATACTACTATTACTACTAATAATATTCTGTCCCCCTTTTTTCTAGATAAATTTAATCCTGGAACTCCTTTACACTTTAAATATAATTATAATAATTGTAACAATACTAATGATTTCTCTTTTTTTGTCATTTTCAGCCTCGGAAAGCTCCAGCCATGGATATATTTGGAGACCTGCGGCGAATGAACAAGCGCCAGGTAAAAGAAAAGCATGCATCTTGGCTTCACTGCCTGTTTGTAGCCCCTTCCACACTGCCATATAATCCAGATTATCAAAGATGTTAATCCACATTATCTACTTTGAACTGGATTATATGTGTTTACACTGCCATATAATCCAGTTCAAAGCAAATAATCTGGCAGTGTAGAAGGGGCCTGTGTTGCTTGCAGTGAGATGTCTGGGTTGGTTCATGTATTTAATATATTTATAAGCAGCTCAGTGTTTAAGAAAATTACTCTGAGCAATGCACAAACGTTAACGATATCAACATAATATATATCTCAAAACAAGTTGTTAGTTGTTCAGTCAGGGAAATCTTTGAATAAAAAATCTTATAATGCAGTGTTGGTTTATACTTAAACCAACACTTTGATAAAGGTTGGGAGTTGGAGCCTAAAGTCATTTGTTAGTCCCAGCCAGAGAAGACCATTATATCCATGGTAATATGGGTGATGTAGCCGCAATTCAATTACACTGGCCAACACACAGTTTGGTGCCTTAAATGTTAGATTGTTTATGGGTGTATTTGACCTGCTGGTTCAAAAAATGGTACCAGTTTTTTTCTATCAGCTCTAGGTTTTGAGAAGCAGAACATATGCCATATATCAGTCGCCATCCGTTAATCCATAAAGAATCATGATAACCGTATCTACGAAGCTATAACTGATGTGGTCTATCCAATGCAGTTTTCCAAATCAGCGCCTCAGATAACCTCAGGAACAGGCCTACAATACCATGAAAACATTTTTCTGTGTGGTTCAGCTGTGTTATTGGTCTTGGGTAGAATACACCAAATAAATTAATGGGAGCTTGTTAAATCACTATTTATATGCATATGCTTCACAACCTCAAACATTGATGTAAGAATTGGCCTGTCCACGAAGCTGATGATAAAGTCTGTCACTTCTTTGGAGGGAGACGGTAGATAATTTCATTGCTTGGAAGCTGTAACAACATAAATGCTTATGAAAATGACAGGGGTTTTGATTTAACATCTTTTGTGTAAAATCTCTTTCCCTTCAATGGGTTGCAAGACTTGGCAGAAAGTTGCCAGTTGTAGTAAAGTAGTTTCTCTCTCATTATCTTTAATAATACTCCACCTTTCTCCAAAAAAGCAATCCGGGTGGTGTTCAAATTATGTAGTTTAATATATGCTGTAGTTTAAAAGTACAAAAGATGAATGTTAAAAATAGAATAGACAATTAAGAACATCAAAAACAATTAAAAACATGCAATTGCAATATTCTGTTTAAAAATGATGCTATTAAAATAATCCAGCATACTCTTAAAGCCTTTCCATTCAAAATCTTCAGGTATCATAGGCATAACAATTTTTTTGTACTCTCCAACTGTCCCAATTTGGCAGAGACAGTCCCGATTAATTATCTGCCATTCCGTTTTTTTTCAATTGCTTTTGAAGTGTCCCAGTTTTTTTCTCCTCTCACTATTATGTCATCTTTTTATAAGGTTTTAGCTATTTTTCTTAGATGTTTTTTATCTAGTTGTAAATTTATATGAAGCATTCTGTTAAGCATTACGCAGGACACACCACATCAAGCTTAATTTATATTAGGCTTGATGTGGTGTGTCCTGATGTAATTTGTTTATATGTCTTCCCTTTTGGCATTGGAAGTTTGCCATACATATGGGAAACTGCCCTGAGTCCCTTTAGGGAGATAGGGCGGTCTACATTTTTATACTATTGTTGTTGTTGCTTTTGTTCTCGGTTTACTTCAGTTGCTGCAAGCAGATTTCAAAGTATAAGAGCAGATTACATTCAGTTAACTCAGCAAGGGAAGAGGAGAAGTGGTAGTTAAGTTTTGCTCTTCTTATAGATTTAGATATCAAAAGCAAATTGCTGCTTCAGCCTCTTGTAGCTTGTGTGCTCTTCTCCATGAATCACTGACCAGCTTGGCCATGCAGGAGATGGTTGATTGGTGAAATATTGAAGGGTGTAGTTGTTGGTAGTTGTCGGTTTCATAGGAAGGATGTAGAAAAAGGATAGGGGGAGTCACGGAAAATACTTGATCACTATATAGATCACCAAGTCCTAGAAGCACTTTAGTAGAATTGAGATCGCTGCACACCGCACTTATTTTATAATCCTACATTCCTCCTGCCACTTCAGCACTTTTAATTCCTGTACCCACTGCTCTGGCCGGCCCAGTTTTAAAGTGTCCTGATGTACTATTACTGTTGTTGTTTATTTTGCTTAACTGTTTTGATTTGCTTCTGGTATTGCTGTTGTATTATGTTCTGTTGTACTGTGTTTTGAGGCTTCGGCCTGTGTGAACCGCATCGAGTCCTACGGGAGATGCTAGCGGGGTACAAATAAAGTAATAATAATAATAATAATAATAGTTCATTTATATATTGATACCATCCATATTTATGGTGCTTAACACCTGTTAATTTAATAATACCCTGCCCTCTGGCTTATGATAATAAAAAAACATGACACACACAAGCGAAAGAAAATAGTAATAAATCTTATTATCTGGAGATGAAAAACGTTGCTTCAGAGGTCCCACTTTCTTTTCTTCTATCTTATTTAAAATCTGAGTGCTAGAGGCTTTTTCCATTTACATAGACATTGCTGCCTCTACTCTCCAGAAGATGCCCAAGACTGTCTTCAGGGGGAAAAAAGGCTCATGTGACAAAAGAAATGCTGAGAAATACAAGAAAAGGGCTCATAGAGAACATTGAGAGAAGAATCCTTTGCCAGAAGTGGGGCAGGAGAAGTGTAGATAAGGACATAGAGAATGTTTCATTATGTTAAGGTTTCAGTATAGTTAAGGGAAGGAAGCCTCACTCAACCAAATTGATGTCTTAAGAACATGTTCATGATTTTGAAACAACAACCTCTGAGGACGCTTGCCATAGATGCAGGTGAAACGTCAGTAGTAGGGCTGTCCAAACACGGAAAAATTTGTTTCTAAACTCGATTTGTTTTTAGGGGTTTTTTTGCGTTTCGTTATTTAAAAGAATTCCGAAATTTTCCTTAAAAAAAGTTCGATATTTACGAAATTTCGGAAATCATAAAACAATTACGAAACAATTACGAATCGCTTACGAATCGATTCGTTAATGGCGGCCGCCATCGCGCAATACGCTAAAAAAACTTCTGAAGCTTCCCTCTCCCTCTGTTGTTGACTGTTGCTGTGATAATATTTTTTTTCACTGAGAAAACAAACAGCAACCCTAAAACTTGCACCAGACATGCGGAAATAATAACGAAACAATAACAAATCAATAATGAATCAATAACGAAACAATTACGAAACGAATTGGAAAAATTCATTTCGTTTTTTAGTTGCTCCTGAATGGTTCAATATCGCTTCGTTATAAAAAAAAATAACGAATTTTTAACGAATTACGAAATTACGAAACGAAACCGCCCAGCCCTAGTCAGTAGATAATGCTTCTAGAACATGGCCATATAGTCCGAAAAGCCTACAAGAACCCAGAAATTGATTACTGTTTATACTTGCAACTATTGCCATATTTTATTGATTTTACCATTGATTTTACTTCATTTTATGAAGTGAGATATTTATGTTGGCTGTTATTATTATGTTATTGTTTCTGTGATTTTTGTATTTTGCATATTTGCACCTTTGAGTGCTTTGTGAGCTGCCCCGAGTCCCTCCAGGAGATAGTGGCAAAGTTTAAATAAAGTTTATCATTATTACTATTAATACTGTCTAGTTCTTCAGCTGTTGTAAGCCAGCTGGCTTACAGTCACTTTCACCCTTCCCCAAATATTGCTTCTTCTGGATATATTCGACTACAGCTCCTGTGAGTTTCAGCCCTCAAAACCAGTGGTCATGGATGATGGGAATTATGGTCCAGAGATCTGCCTGTGCCCAAATCATGTTGCTTTCATATTGAGAAGTCAGGGGAATAACTTGTTTTTATTTGTTTCCCCTTTTAACTATTTGCCTGCTCAAAAAAAAAAAATAAAGCTGAGAAACTGGGCCATCGTTGGTTTTAGATGCTGTACTGTCAGTCCTTGCAGGTAGAAGAAGCTGAATGCCCTCCTTTTCCCACCTGCTGATCTACTTTGTGCCTTTTTTGTGGTAGTTTGGCTAGTCCCCCCTTCCTGGTAATCTGTTTTTGATTGTCCTACTTTGCACATCTCCGCCATGCTGTTGGCCGCATTGTAAAGACACGACACCCTGGGAAGATGCGTGATGCTGCGAAAACTCCCTGTTTTCTCAGAAGATAAAGCATCTATCACAGTTACATCTTAGAATTCAGGAACCCCTTTCTGCCCCTTTTTCTGCTTGCTCAAAAGAAACAGCCAAACAATAAATAGGCTTCCCTATAGGTGCAAATAGTAAACAATGTCCCTGGTATTTTTTCGAGTGAGACTGGGAGCTTCAATGACGAGGCAGACGAAATTGTTCTGGGGCTGAGTCATTTCATGTCCTGGAACCCCCTGGAACTCCAATGCTTTTGGGTTGCTGTAAGTTTTTCGGGCTGTTTGGCCATGTTCCAGAACATGACCATACAACCCAAAAAACTTACAGCAACCCAAAGATCCCAGCCATGAAAGCTTTCGACAACATTCCAGTGCTTTTGTTTCTTAAGATTAGGAATCTCCAATACATATACAAGCTCAGTATCCAAGTACTTCATGCTGGAGCAAGCATGGCTGAACTTTGGCCCTCCAGATGTTTTGAACTTCAAGTTCCACAATTCCTAGCAGCCTCAGACCCCTTCCTTTCCCCCCTCAGCCGCTTAAGCGGCTGCGGGGGGAAAGGAAGGGGTCTGAGGCTGTTAGGAATTGTGGGAGTTGAAATCCAAAACATCTGGAGGGCCAAAGTTTGCCTATGCCTGCGCTAGAGCAAACTCACTGGGAATGCAGCTGTTCCTGTGTGTGTTGTGTTTCCGGATTCATACCTTCAGGGCATACAGTTAGAACATTGGTTCTCAATCTTCCTAATGCTGCAACCCTTTAATACAGTTCCTCATGCTGTGGTGACCTCCAACCATAACATTATTTTTATTGCTACTTTATAACTGTAATTTTGCTACTGTTATGAATCGTAATGTAAATATCTGATATGCAGGATGTATTTTCATTCACTGGACCAAATTTGGCACAAATACCTAATATGCCCAAAATTTGAATAGTGATGGGGTTGATTTTGTCATTTGGGATTTGTAGTTGCTGGGATTTATAGTTCACCTACAATCAAAGAGCATTCTGAACTCCACCGATGGAATTGAACCAAACTTGGCACACAGAACTCCCATGACAACAGAAAATACTGGAAGGGTTTGGTGGGCATTGACCTTGAGTTTTGGAGTTGTATTTCACCTACATCCAGAGAGCACTGTGGACTCAAACAATGATGGATCTGGACCAAACTTGGCACAAATACTCAATATGCCCAAATGTGAACACTGGGAGAGTTTGGGGAAACAGACCTTGACATATGGGAGTTGTAGTTCTGGGATTTATAGTTCACCTACAATCAAAGAGCATTCTGAACCCCACCAATGATAGAATTGGGCCAACTTCCCACATATGGAGTTTTGGGTACAAATAGGAGGAGAGGAAAAACAACGGGGGGGATAAAAGAGGAGCTAGGGTAGAAGGCAGAACCCCACCAACGATAGAATTGGGCCAAACTTCCCACATAGAACTCCCATGACCAGCAGAAAATACTATGTTTTTGATGGTCTTTGATGACCCCCTTTGACACCTCCTCATGACCCTCCCCCCTGGGGTCCTGACCCCCAGGTTGAGAAACATTGAGTTAGAACATCACAAAACACGACTCCTCTCTTTATGCCATGTTTTAAATCTACTGTTTCTCCTAACTGCAACTTTTCACTTCCTTGCAGCTCTATTACCAAGTTTTAAATTTTGCTATGATTGTGTCTTCGGCATTAATGATTTGGAAAGGCCTCATCGTTATCACCGGAAGTGAGAGCCCCATTGTAGTAGTACTCAGGTATGTCTCTCGATGCGAGAAATTCTGTTCTTGGATTCTACCCTTATACTGCTGCTCCTGATAATTGATCTAACACAATTTTAGATTGTGTTGATTACACATGTATGCTACTTTTCCTTCTGAAAGATGGGGCCAACGCACATGGGAGTTGATTCCTCACAACAGTCTTATGAAAGAAGTTAGCTTGAGGGAGGAAGATTTCCCAAGACTGCAGTGTACGTTGACGTAGATTGAGAAAAACAAAATCCAAAGGAAATGCGCTACTATGCCGCAAGATTTTTGTAATGTCTGTTGTTGCAATTAATATAAGACAAACTCACAAACGGATAAGAATCCAAAGGCAGCAAAGGCAACTATTATTTCTTCACAAACTCCAGCATGGGTTTGTATACAAGAACTGCCAAGCATGGGGTCCTCTGCCCATTTAATACTATTCACCTGGAGTAAAAGGAGATTTGGTTTAAAGAGGCAGTACATCATAATTTTGCTTTTCCAAAACAAAACAAAAAAAAGGCTTGAACCTGGCTTGGACTCATTGATGTCATGTACACAGCTTGCCAGTTCTTGAGAGGGTTATTCCCCTCTATCTTAACCCACCCCAGATAGTGGATTTGAATTGTGTCTGAGACACAACAGAGCGGTTCCTGTGCCAGTGTCTCTTTATATTTTGTGGGTTTTGATAGTAAGGTTAATGGGGGGCACATCTGGGCAAAGAATACAAGATGGAACTGGCTGGGTTGGTGATCCACAGTATAATTGGGTTGCTTTGAGTGTTCTGGACTGTGTGGCCATGTTCCAGAAGCATTCTCTCCTGACATTTTGCCCACATCTGTGGCAGGCATCCTCAGAGGTTGTGTGGTCTGTTGGAACTATGCAAGTGAGGTTTATATATCTGGCATATCCAGGGTGGGAGAAAGAACTCAGATTTGTTGGAGATACGTGTGAATGTTGCAGTTGACCACCTTGGTAAGTATTGAGTGGCCTTCCAGCTTCAAAGCCTGGCTGCTTCCAGCCTGAGGGAATCCTTTGTTGGAAGGTGTTAAATGGCCCTGAGTGTTTCCAAACACAGCACCCAAACATGAATCAAGGACAATGTAAGGCATGCAGACTACTTCAACCAGCGAAGTCAGCCATAGCAGAACACCTGATTAACCAACCTGGACACAGCATATTATTTGAGAACAGAAATGCTGGACCACTCTAATAACCACTATGTCAGACTACACAGAGAAGCCGTTGAAATCCACAAGCATGTGGACAATTTCAACAGAAAGGAGGAAACCATGAACACGAATAAAACATTGCTACAGTATTAAAATCAGAACAGTAAATAAAGAGGAACACTCAAAAGAGGAATTCCAGGCAAGAAACAATCAGGGCCAGCTAACACCTTCCAACAAGGGATTCCCCAGGCAGGAAGCAGTCAGTCTTTGAAGCTGCAAGGCCATTCAATGCTAATCAAGCTGGTCAGTTGCAACATACACACTTGCCTCAAGCATACAAGAGTTCTTTCTCCCACCCTGGACATTCCACAGATATGTAAACCTCACTTGCTTAGTTTGCAACAGACCTCACAACCTCTAAGGATGTTTGCTATAGATGTGGGCAAAATGCCAGGAGAGAATGCTTGTGGATCATGGCCCTACAGCCCAGAAAACTCACAGCAACCCAGTGATTCCAGCCATGAAAGCCTTCGACAACACACAATATAATTATTTTCCTCCGTGAGTTATTTCTTAAACCCTGGTTTTGTGTATAAAACCCTATTCAACTCTTTACTATTGACATTCATGCTATTAATTTAAATGGATTTATCAATAATTTATTGAAGACTGCTGTATCTTGGAATGCAAAATATGGTTCTTGTCAAGTATTAGATTAATGTTGTATCTTGCATTGAGCCTACTTGCTTGCGGCATCCTATTCTTTGTTTTTAGCCAATGTAACTATGGAGTCATTTAATTTGTAAACCTTTCTGATAAATGTTCATTCAGTGTATGGAGTATCAGAATATCAACCCTTTGATGCATTTTTTCCTTTGACTTCTAGTGGCAGCATGGAGCCAGCCTTTCACAGAGGAGACCTGCTGTTCTTGACAAACTTCAGAGACGACCCCATCAGGGCCGGGGAGATCGTGGTTTTTAAAGTTGAAGGAAGAGATATTCCAATTGTGCACAGAGTAATCAAGGTTCATGAAAAGTAATGACAAATGATGATAATTATAACAACAAAAATAACTGTATTTTCACCTGCTGTGATCTTATAGAATCATAGAATCAAAGAGTTGGAAGAGACCACATGGGCCATCCAGTCCAACCCCCTACCAAGAAGCAGGAATATTGCATTCAAATCACCCCTGACAGATGGCCATCCAGCCTCTGTTTAAATCTTGCTTGTTTATTAGCTGTAGAATGGTTTAAAACAGGCTAGGCAAGTTTGATCCTCCAAATGTTGGTGGACTGCATCTCCCACCAGCCCTTGCCAACAGCAAGTTTTGAAAGAAAATAGGAGGTGTAGCCCTAACAGGCTGAAAGTTGTCCATGCTTCATCTAGATGGGGTAAAAACCTTAGAGCAGGAACTTCTTAGTAATTATTTAAACTACTAAATTTATTGACTATTCTAAAGCTTTTGTGTGGATCATAATAAATTGTGGCAAGTTCTTAGTGGTATGGGGATACCAAGTCACCTTTTCTGTCTTCTGAGGAATCTGTATAACGACCAAGTAAGAACAGGCCACAGAACAACAGACTAGTTCAAGATTGGGAAAGGAGTATGGCAGGGCTGTGTCCTCTCACCCAACCTATTCAACGTGTATGAAAAACACATCATTCAACATGTGGGGCTTGATGAATCCAAGGCTGGAGTTAAAATGGCTGAATTAAACATGAACAACCTTAGATATGCAGATTTATTTATTTATCGTATCAGGAGCAAACCAAACAGTTGTATTGCATTTTTTAACAAACAAACAGACAAAACACAAAGTTTGCAAGCTTGGTAGTTGATTAGATGTCCTTTGATCAGTAGCTGGCCACTTGGAGTGCTTCTGGTGTTACTATAAGAAGGTCCTCCATTGTGCATGTAGCAGGGCTCAGGTTGCATTGCAGCAGGTGGTCAGTGGTTTGCTCTTCTCCACACTCGCATGTCGTGGATTCTACTTTGTAGCCCCATTTCCTAAGGTTGGCTCTGCATCTCGTGGTGCCAGAGCGCAGTCTGTTCAGTGCCTTCCAAGTCGCCCAGTTTTCTGTGTGCCCAGGAGGTAGTCTCTCATTTGGTATCAGCCACTGATTGAGGTTCTGGGTTTGAGCCTGCCACTTTTGGACTCTTGCTTGCTAAGGTGTTTCAGCGAGATATGCAGATGATACCGCTCTGATGGCTGAAAGTGGGGAGGAGTTGAGGAGCCTTCTAACCAAGGTGAAAGAAGAAAGTGCAAAAGTTGAGTTGAGTTAAGCATTAAAAAACCAAGATGGTGACAACCAGACTGATTGATAACGGGCAAATAGAGGAAGAAAAAGTGGAGGCAGTGACAGACTTTGTATTTCTAGGAGCTAAGATTACTGCAGATGCAGACTAGCCAGGAAATCAGAAGATAACTTCTTGGGAGGAGAGCAATTACCAATGTTGATAAAATAGTGTAGAGACGTCACACTGGCAGTGAAGATCTGCATAGTTAAAGCAATGGCATTCTCTGTAGCTACCTATGGATGTGAGAGCTGGATCATAAGGAAGGCTGAGCAAAGGAAGAGAGACGCTTTTGAACTGTGGTGTTGGAGGAAAATTCTGAGGATGCTTTGGACCGAAAAAAGGTCAAACCTGTCCATACTCCAGGAAATAATGCCCAACTGCTCATTTGAGAGAAGGATATTAGGGTCATAGATGAAGTACTTTGGCCACATAATGAGAAGACAGAAAAGCTTGGAGAAGATAATGATACTGGGGAAAATGGAAAGAAAAAAGAAGAGGGGCTAACCAATGGCAAGATGGATAGATGTTATCCTTGAAGTGACTGCCATGACCTTGAAAGAGCTGGGGGTGGCAACGGCCAACAGGGAGCTCTAGTGTGGGCTGGTCCAGGAGGTCACGAAGAGCCGGAAGCGACTGAACAAATAAACAACAACACAAATTTATCCCTTTGACAATAATAGAGGGGTGATTAGTTGTAGTCTGGGAGTATCTAATCCTGGTCTCCCTCCTTGGGTTTGTAAATAATCTGCAATTCTGTACTGTGGATGTGTTTTTCTGCTTTTTTTTCTTGTGGACCTGTTAGTATTGTTCTCCTAGTATTGTTCTCCTAGATAGATTTGCTGTTTTTGTGTTCATGCAAACCATGAGGTTAGCAAAGGTAGAAACTGCATCAAGACCAGGCTTCCCAGCCTGCAGCCCTCCGTCTGTTTTGGTCTCCAACTAGCAGAATTCATAGAATCAAAGAGTTGGAAGAGACCTCATGGGCCATCCAGTCCAACCCCCTTTCAAGAAGCAGGAATATTGCATTCAAATCACCCCTGACAGATGGCCATCCAGCCTCTGTTTAAAAGCTTCCAAAGAAGGAGCCTCCACCACACTCCGGGGCAGAGAGTTCCACTGCTGAATTCCTTGCCATTGGACAAGCTGGCTCGGACCAAAAAATCCCCTTTTTACCATACAGTTATCAAGATCTTCTCTTGTCACTCTCCTTAGAAATGGTCACACAAAATGGTAGAAGGGAAAATGAAATGTAATACAAGTAGAAATCTGTTTGCAGCTTCTGTACCTCCCAAATCTCCAAATGTTGGGGATTAGTGTGTGGATATCAACTGCTTCCCATTCTACTGATGAAAGCAGATCTGTCATTGAGGGAAGTGATTGGATATCCAATGGAGTCCAGATTGCAGAGAGATACTCATCAAATCCTTTAGAGTGCTGCAGATGGTGCTGAGCATTGTGTCCAAGTTTGAGCACGGGCACATAGATAGGTAGGCAGGCAAATAGATATGCAGTCTGACACTTTGGAAGACAGAGGTCATATGAGTGGAGATTTTGTGTCTGCTGATGTCACCCCTCTTGGGAGACGCAGCCTGAGGACAGGGGAACGAAGAGAAGATAACTGAGTTAGCTTATGATTTACATATTTAATATCCAAAGGCAAAGTTTGGGGAAAAGATGGTGCTGACTATGGCAGAATTTCTGGGATTTTTAAAGTCTGGCCTCTAAGAATATAAGAAATTGGTTTGCTTTGGCTGTCATTTGATTAAAGGAAACACTGGAAGGGACTTTGAGATTGCAGCCATGTATTTGAGTCGTTAGTATAGACCACATGCGCCTGGGTCTATAATACTTGTCAAAGTGACATAGTGTTGCTGGATCAGGCTGAACTCTCTGCCTTTTTTAGACAGAGGCTGAATGGCTATCTTTCATGGATACTTTGAATGTGCTTTTCCTGCATGGCAGGGGGCTGGATTAAATGGCCCATGCAGTTTCATCCAACTCTGATTCTATGAACATCTGTGTAATCTACTGTTGTCTTTCCATCACTGGCCATCTGATTGCCCCAGGAATCTCAACAGTGGCTCTCCTGTTGCTTTCTAGATCATACTGCCTTCTTCTACACCTGAAGGAATGTAAGAATTTAGTGTAAGAAGTCACACTGTTTGGCCATCTGGCACAGTGCTTTTCACTTTGGAAGCATTTCTCTAAGGCCTATGGTGGTGTCTTATGCTCTCCCTGCATCCATGACCAGTCCTGGAGAAGCTGAAATATAGTATAACCAGGATCATTCATATGCAAATGTACTTGGCAATGGTTCTTCCAGAAATTTTAGAGCTGTTAACTGTTAGCCATTGCGCATTAACGAATGGGTTCAGTCCCATCTTCTGCATTTTGCCCAAAGCACTCGTGATTTTAGACATCTGTCAAATTTTGAGAGTTTTTTATTTCATCAGTCAATTGAGAAGAAAAATGCTCCCTTTTTCTAGACAGCAGAATGCTTGCTGTTCTTTGGCTTATTTCTTTATCATATATGCCTATTTATCAAGCTGACAAATACACTAATTTCTAGGTTGCTGTGAGTTTTCTGGGCTGTATGGACATGTTCCAGAAGCATTCTCTCCTGATTTTTGCCCACATCTATGCCAGGCTTCCTCAGAAGTTATGAGGTCTTTTGGAAACTTACTTACTTACTTACTTACTTACTTAGGCAATCCCTCATAGTCTGAGGATGATGGTTCTCCAAGAGTGGTAACCTGTGGGTGAATCCGTAGGTGGCTGTGGAGCCCTATTCTTGATCTGCATCTTCTCCCACAGTGAGGGCATCGTTTTCCAGGTGGGAGGCGGTCCTGGTCGGGGTTGGCTTGACGCGCCTTCCTTTTGGCACGTTTCTCTCTTGCCCTCCATTCGTGCCTCTTCAAATTCTGCAGCACTGCTGGTCACAGCTGACTGCTTTTGGAAACTAGGCAAGTGAGGTTTCTATACCTGTGGAATAATGTCCAGGGAGGGAGAAAGAACTCTTGTGTGCCTGAGGCAAGTGTGAATGTTTCAGTTGGCCAGCTTGATTAGCATTCAATAGCCTTGCAGTTTCAAAGCCTGGCTGCTTCCTGCCCAGTGAAATCCTTTGTTGGGAGATGTTAACTGACCCTAATAGTTTCCTGTCTGGAATTCCCCTGTCTTCTGAGAGTTGTTCTGTATTTACTGGGTTTTTTTAAAATACTGATAGCCAGATTTTGTGGATTTTCATTGTATCCTTTTTGTTGAAATTGTCCACATGCTTGTGGATTTCAATGGCTTCTCTGTGTAGTCTTCTGACAAGGTCGTTGTTATTAATTGATTGCTCTTACAGGTCTCATCTACTCCATAAATATAATCTTAAATAGATACTGTTATGCCTGCTTGGCTGAAGTCAATTATTAACGTAGCAAGGGAGAATATAGTTGTCTAGATCTGTCAATAAGAGTAAAATTAGTTTTTTAAAAAGCCCAAATGCTATGATACTTGTCATAAACACAGAAAGGGCAGCTTGTACATGTTGATACCTTATCTCCTAGACCTGCCTATTCTTATTTTGCAAACATTTTGCTTCATGACTTTAAAATGAGGTGCTGATGGTCTTGCTGTGCTGTTTGTTTGCAGAGAAAATGGCAACATCAAATTTCTGACCAAGGGGGATAATAATGACGTTGATGACAGAGGCTTGTACAAAGAAGGACAGAACTGGCTGGAAAAGAAGGACGTCGTAGGCAGGGCACGGGGGTAAGTAACAGCACAATGTGTGCTTTTCCCTCTCTCTAATGAAGGTCAGCATGTAGTTGACTCCGAAGCAGGAAAATGAGAAATCGCACAAAGGGTTTGGTATATAACACCTGCTTTCCACAGCGGAAAGTACTGATCTAGACAGAAAACACAGCTAAACATATTTTGGCTAGTCTTTTACTTCCAGGTTTCCTTTTTTAATACTCTTTTTAGTGCTAGGGCCTCAGTGCTTTTATACATGAGAATTTAATTCTCATCTTGATCTATGTGATTGCTGCATAGGTAAGGGTAAAGCTTTCCCCTGGCATTAAGTCTGATTGTGTCCGACTCTCGGGGGAGCTGCTCATCTCCATTTCTAAACCAAGACACCTCCAAAGTCATGCGTGGAGCGCCGTTACTTTCCCACAGAAGCGGTACCTATTGATCTACTCACATTTGCATGTTTTCGAACTGCTAGGTTGGCAGAAGCTGGGGCTAACGGGAACTCACGCCACTCCCCGGATTCGAACTGCCAACCTTTCAGTCAGCAAGTTCAGCAGCTCAGAAGTTTGACACGCTAGGCCACCGGGGGGGGGGGGGGGGGGGCGGCTAGTTGCTGCATAAACAATTCCATTTTTGTGTATGTTTATTTTTGCTCAGACTTTCATTCAGTGGGTGAAAATTATTGGCCTGAAAGTCCACTCCAAGCCATGGAGTGCCAAGATCCCTCTCCAAATGTTGCCTATCTCTCCTTTAGGAGAGATAAAGTGAAATATAAATAAATATAATCATCATCATCATCATCATCAAAGTATGGATTGTCAATGTTGCAATCCCAGGTGGCAGCAGGATTGAAGAGAAACAACTGGAAAAGCTGACACAATATAAGGATTTAAAGATCGAACTGCAAAAACTCTGGCACCAACCAGTAAAGGTGGTCCCAGTGGTGATCAGCACACTGGGTGCAGTGCCTAAAGACCTTGGCCTGCACTTAAACACAATCAGCGCTGACAAGATTACCATCTGCCAGCTGCAAAAGGCCACCTTACTGGGATCTGAACACATTATTTGCCGATACACCACACAGTCCTAGGCACTTGGGAAGTGTCCGATGTGTGATCCAATACAACAGCCAGTAGAGTGTCTGCTGTGGACTCATCTTGTTGTGTTTCAAATAATAATAGTAATAATAATAATAATAATATCCTGAGTCCCCATCCCCCCTTCTAGTCAGGATAGTCTGTCCTTTCTAATTTTTGTCACTTTATGGAAATAATAGCGTTCCCATTTTCAGGCTAATTTGGGGAAATTTCTAGGAAATGATATGAAAATGTGACAAAGCCTCGGGATGTTGAAAAAGAAATGATTTTATGCTTGAAGACTGCCCAAAGCATTTCAACCTGGAAATGTATTTATGGCTTTCTTGAGGGAATTAGAACTTTAAAATCAATATGTGGGGATTTTTTAAAAAGTGTCTCCAAAGCATATGCCTGGCAACTGCCAGTCAGGCTGAAGCGCATAGGGCTGTTTTTCAGAAAACAATCATCTTGTTTTTTAGCAGCCTGAAATTTTGTCTCTTTCCACATATCTATTGGTTGTTACTTTTTGTTTCTAGCTACTGGGAAATGCCAACTAAGAGCTTATTGTTTCTCCAAGTCTTTTCCTGTTTGGTGGAAAGGAGTAAAATTTGGTATAATTATTGGTATAATTATGCAGTATAATAATAATTATAAAGAAATACAATGTGTATAAGTGAATAAAAGGTGTGTGATAGAGTTGTATGTAGTGTAAGTTGTAATGGAAATTTAAAAATAATGATAAGAAATGTGCTTAAATATGTTTTTGATATTTTTTTCTTTTACTATTAGGTTGTATATAATATAATATTTTGTCTAAGATATTGCAAAAAGAGAGAAGAATGCATGCTTATACATTTTGTTTGACAAATTTATAAATAAAACCAAAAAAAAAAAAGAAAGAAAGAAAAAAGGAGTAAAATTTAGAACATGCCACCTCTCTCTGGACCCTTCTACAAATCCCAGATTATCTTCTTATTCTAGATTATATGGCAGTGGAGACTTATGTAATCCTGGGATATAAGGTCAGTATAGAAGGGGCCTCAGGACTGCGGTGGCAGAGCAGGTTAAACAGCTAAGCTGCAAAACTTGCTGACCAGAGGATCAGCAGTTCAAATCTGCTGGATGGGCTGAGCTCCCACTGTTAACCCCATCTTCTGCCAACCGAATAGTCTGAAAACATGCAAATGTGAGTAGATCAATAAGTACCACTTTGGTAAGAAGGTAGCAGCGCTCCATGCAGGCATGCTGGCCACATGACCTAGGAGGCGTTTACGGACAACGCCAGCTCTTCAGCTTAGAAATAGAGATGAGCACCTCCCCGCAGAGTTGAACTCGACTAGACTTAATGTCAAGGGGAAACCTTTACCTTTAAAGGGGGCCTCAGATGCTTCTGCTGGAAACACAATGACTTGAGGAGTGGTTGGCCTTTCCTTTGATATCATTCTGCCAACAGAGAGCCATTGCTCGTTAATGTTTTGGAGAGCTGTGGCTGAGTGGGATCTTGTTGTCTGCCCCATTTTATTTTCTTACCCTGAATCTATAAAACGTAATTTTAAAAGAACAGTAAAACACTGTTACAGCTTAGAAATGCTAAGGCCCTAGGAACATTTTGGAAAACATTTTCTTTATATCCGCGTTAGCTTACTCCAGCCATTCCTCCACATTTGTAGCTCAAGCATTTGGCAATTTGATTACACTATGTAACAAATTTTAATTTTTTTTGTTCCTGGCTTGAAATTGAAATTTCCTGTTTAATTGTGTAGAAGGTACTTTGAAAATAGTTATTGTACTCCAGAAACTTTGTTTTTGTGGCTGCCACAAACTATATTGAATTGGTTGAGGCTCAGTGAGATACTCATTGAAAAACTGTAACAAAATGTGCTGCAGGATGTCCCGCAAAAAACAAAGTTTTTGCAGTTTAACAAATCTTTTGCATGTTTTTATGATAGAACCCATTAGGGAATGACATTTATAATCCAGAAACAAAAATTGTGTTATTTGAGGTTTATTTACTGCTGATTTTGCTGCTGTTGTATACATATCTGAAAACATATGTTCCCGCTAGGCCAGTGGTTCTCAATCTGGGGTCCCTAGATGTTTTTGACCTTCAACTCCCAGAAATCCTAACAGCTGGTTAACAGGCTGGGATTTCTGGTAGTTGTAGGCCACAAACATCTGGGGACCCCAGGTTGAGAACCATTGCGCTAGGCATTTCTAGGTCCTCCAGCACGATTGTCCAGTGGGGATCGATCATAATATTGTGCTGGAGGACCTAGAAATGCCTAGAGAATTGTTCTGACAAGTAAAGAAAACTTGTTTGTTTTTTATTAATATTTGTGGCTTTCCACTTATGCAGAGAGACCCTGTTGCTCTAATCCTTGCAATAGTGGAAAAACAGAAGTGACATTTTATGCTGAGATATAGTGATCTTACGTTTTTGTGTTCTTGTTTTCATTCAGGTTTTTGCCATATGTTGGAATGGTGACTATAATAATGAATGACTATCCAAAATTTAAGGTAAGTGAACTATCGTTAAAGAGCCATCATTAAGGTGTCTGGTAGTACATTGGCATTAGTGAATTCATCTAGATAAGGTAGTCTTGGTACCAACTGTAAACTGCCCCGAGTCGCCTGCAGGCTGAGAGGGATGGTATATAAATATAGTAAATTATAATAGTAATAGTAAAAAGGTTTTGGAATTTGGAATTTCAGATAAGGGATGCTCGACCTGCATTGTAAAATGAATGTTGCTCTCGTGCAAACTTTGTCTCTGATTCCTATTTCTGAGTTTATTAAATGAAGAGGGAACACCTAGTTTAGCCTTAGAGATTAAACTGGGGAACTTCTACTGTGTGGTCCAGGTTTAGAGCTGGTCTTGACCTATAAAACCCTATACGGCTCCGGTCCAGCGTACCTGTCCAAACGTATTTCCTTCTACGTCCCACCTCGGAGCTTAAAATCTTCTGGGGAGGCCCTGCTCTTGGCCCCGCCTTTGTCTCAAACACATTTGGCGGGGACGAGGGACAGGGCCTTCTCGGTGGTAGCCCCCCACCTGTGGAATTCGCTTCCCGGGGAAATTAGGTTACGTCATCCCTCCTCACCTTTAGAAAGAAGGTAAAAACATGGTTGTGGGACCAGGCCTTCGGGCAATTAGGTTAAAGGACAATTGATAATGTTTGACTATGGCTTGGAAGTGGATTTGGATAAGTTAAGCAGAGTAATCATCAATATATGGCTAGATAAATAGCCACCAGACTGGCAATAGCTAAATGGATTGTAAGTATACTGTTTAATCTTTATTTCTTAATGTTCATGTTTTTAATTGTTATATTTGCTATTTTGTATCTTATGATGCGGCATTGAATTATTGCCAATTGGAAGTCTCCCTGAGTTGAGAAGGGCGGGGTAAAAATGTTCGAAATAAATAAATAAATAAATAAATAAATAAATAAATAAATAAAATATTAGAGAAGGCTAGTGCAGGCCTGTTGCCTGTTGAGTAGGATACAGCCTGCATCAGGTTCCATTGACTGGATTTCTCTAGGCCAATGGTCCTCAACCTGTGGGTCCCCAGATGTTTTGGCCTTCAACTCTCAGAAATCCTAACAGCTGGTACACTGGCTAGGATTTCTAGGCCAAAACACTTGGGGACCCCAAGTTGAGGACCACTGCTCTGGAGGTTGTCTGTAACTCCCATCATCCTGGTAAGCAGAGTCTATATTGAGGGATGATGGGAGCTGTCGTCATGTCATTCCCCCACCACTAAAGCCCTTGAGGAAAGGTTGTGGGAATGGTCCATCCCTGAGTTATATAGACAAATGGTCTTGCTCAAGTAAAAAGGTAACTTCTAATAGCTGATACGCTGTGGGAGCCAGAATCTGACCTAGAATTCTCCACAAAATGCCACAAAATTTCATGGTCAATATTCCTCAGCAGGGCATCATAGAATCATAGAGACCTCATGGGCCATCCAGTCCAACCCCCTGCCAAGAAGCAGGAATATTGCCTTCAAATCACCCCTGACAGATGGCCATCCAGCCTCTGTTTAAAAGCTTCCAAAGAAGGAGCCTCCACCACACTCCGGGGCAGAGAGTTCCACTGCTGAACGGCTCTCACAGTCAGGAAGTTCTTCCTCATGTTCAGATGTAATCTCCTCTCTTGTAGTTTGAAGCCATTGTTCTGCGTCCTAGTCTCCAAGGAAGCAGAAAACAAGCTTGCTCCCTCCTCCCTGTGGCTTCCTCTCACATATTTATACATGGCTATCATATCTCCTCTCAGCCTTCTCTTCTTCAGGCTAAACATGGCCGGCTCCTTAAGCCACTCCTCATAAGGCTTGTTCTCCAGACCCTTGATCATTTTAGTCGCCCTCCTCTGGACACATTCCAGCTTGTCAATATCTCTCTTGAATTGTGGTGCCCAGAATTGGACACAATATTCCAGGTGTGGTCTAACCAAAGCGGAATAGAGGGGTAGCATGACTTCCCTAGATCTAGACACTATGCTCCTATTGATGCAGGCCAAAATCCCATTGGCTTTTTTTGCCGCCACATCACATTGTTGGCTCATGTTTAACTTGTTGTCCATGAGGACTCCAAGATCTTTTTCACACGTACGGCTCTCAAGCCAGTCGTCCTCCAACGGAGAAAGAAACATTTTTGAGAGTTTGCCCTTTGTGGGGTTGGGGGGGAATATATAAATGTATAGTTCATGGAAAGTCTTGAGCTTTCATTTTGCCTAGGACAGATTTTGCATATCAAGTATGTTTGCTACGGGCAACATTCAGATATCCCTGCTGTATAGATCACCTGTAGGCGTAATTTCCATATGCAAATAACCATGCAGTAACAGCACACATCCTGTGAGCGTTCTGAGGTTTGCTTTAGTAACTATTGGATGCAAAATGAGGATGAAATATTTAGAGCTCTGATCAAGTGGGGATGTATTTCCATGGATGAATATACACTCTCTTGTCCTGAGCCCTGCATGTTCTTCCCATAATGCAAGCACCTGGAAGTACCGCTCCATTGACTTACTCTATTGACGTCTTGTTCCGCATACACGCACACACAAAGGATAAATATAACAAGTGTAGCAAAGAAAAAGAACACCTGCACTAGTTGTTGTTGTTTTCCAGAAACAGCAATCCTGCAGGATGCTTCTGCAATAAACTTCTGCTGGAAGCTGCCCATAGATTTGAACAGAACTTTGGGATTCCTAAAGATGTGTTATCTCTAGGGATCTTTAGGCCCTCCATTGTGATTCTAGGGCAGGCATGGGCGAACTTCGGCCCTCCAGGTGTTTTGGACTTCAACTCCCACAATTCCTAACAGCCTACCGGCTGTTAGGAATTATGGGAGTTGAAGTCCAAAACACCTGGAGGGCCGAAGTTCGCCCATGCCTGCCCTAGAGTCAATTTCTGGTGGAAATTGCCCTGGAGAAACTAGAACAATGTTTCTCAACCCGGGGGTTTCATGGGAGTTTCAGAGGGGTCACCAAAGACAATCAGAAAACATGTTTGTGATAGTCTTAGGAACCCCTTTGGCAGAGAAGGCTGAAGATCTCTCTACCTGTTCTTTTTGGAAACAGCCGGTGAATCCTTCCACCAAAAGCCCTTCTCTGCTGCGACTAGCCTGCCTCTCGTCCAAGGGAAGGGCTGTTTCTGAGACCCAAGTGGGGAGGGGAGAGCAGGCATGCTCGGCACACGGCTGTGTGGTGCACATGCGTGGGCGAATGAGCATGTGAGGCTGGAGCTCCAGCGAGTCCATTCAAAGCATGGGAGTTGTGTGGGAAACTTGGCCCAGTTCTATCTTCAGTGGGATTCAGAATACTCTTTGATTGTAGATGAACTATAAATCCCAGAAATTACAAGTCCCAAAGGTCAAGGGTTATTTCCCCCCAACTCCACCAGTGTTCACATTTGGACCTATTGAGTATTCATTCCAAGTTTGGTCCAGATCTATCATTGTTTCTGTCCACAGTGCTCTCCAGATGTAGGTGAACTATTACTTTACTTAGGCGATCCCTCGTTGGACGAATAGGATAGTCTTCCATGATCTGTATTCTTGTGGATCCGTAGGTGGCTGTGGAGCCCTATTCTTGACCTGCATCTTCTCACACAGTGAGCACATTGGTTTCCAGGTGGAAGGCAGTCTCAGTCGGGGTTGGCTTGACGCGCCTTCCTCTTGGCACATTTCTCTCTTTCACCCTCCATTCATGCCTCTTCAAATCCTGCAGCACTGCTGGTCACAGCTGACCTCCAGCTGGAGCACTCAAGAGCCAGGGCTTCCCAGTTCTCAATGTCTATGCCAGAGATTTTAAGGTTGGCTTTGAGCCCATCTTTAAATCTCTCTTCCTGTCTTCCAAAATTCTGTTTTCTGTTCTATAACTCCAAAACGCAAGGTCAATGCCCACCAAACCCTTCCGGTATTTTACGATGCTCGTGGGAGTTCTGTTTGTCAAGTTTGGTTCAATTCCATCGTTGGTGGAGTTCAGAATGCTCTTTGATTGTAGGTGAACTATAAATCGGAGCAACTACAACTCCCAAATGACAAAATCAGTCCCCCCTCCCAACCTCACCAGTATTCCATTTTGGATGTATTGGGTGTTTCTGCCAAATTTGATCCAGCGAATAAAAATACACCCTGCGTATCAGATACTTACATTACAATTCGTAACTGTAGCAAGATTACAATTATGAATTAGCAATGAAAATAACTTTATGGTTATAACAACATGAGGAACTGTATTCAGGTGTCGCGTCATTAGGAAGGTTGAGAAACACTGACCTAGAGTTCTTTAGACAGAATGTTTTGATCAAATCCCATAAAAGTCAAATCCCTACAAATGAGGAGGGCAGACTGTATACAGTTTAATAGTACCCAATGCATGGAAAGCTGTCTCTGTGTGTGTCTATGAAGACAACAGCATATATCTGCACAGTAGTAACCAGCTTGCTTCCTTTACAGTACGCTCTCCTGGCAGTAATGGGCGCCTACGTACTACTGAAACGAGAATCGTAAAAGAAGATGGGATTGCCTTGCACAACTCAAGCGCAGAGATCTATGAAGAGATACTAATATATTTGAAACATCCCTGTGTCTGTATATAGCATTATGTGATGTGCAAACAACATTGTGTTGCCAACATGAATTTTCTCCATTCTAAAAAAAATAGTCCTTATGTGTAAACTTTCATTGGGACGAGCTTTCTAAGTGTTCTTACAACTGCAGCCTCTATGGATTATAGCACTCTCCATTGCTGTTTGGGTCACGTTATTGCTTTGGTTTTCTCCATGTCCACACAATTGCGGTTAACCGAGAACTGTGGTGCAGAATTACTAGGAGGGAAGTGTTTGGGAACGGTTACTGTATGCAGTTATCATATGTATGTGTTGGTCTGATAAAAGATTCCTAAATTTTCCCCATTAGCATGTTGCAATGAGTTTTCTGGGCTGTATGGCATTCTCTCCTGACATTTTGCCCACATCTATGGCAGGCATCCTCAGAGTTTGTGAGATATATTGGAAACTAAGCAAGAGAGGTTTATATATCTGTGGCATGCCCAGGGTGGGAGAGAGAACTCATGTTTGCTGGGAGGTGAGTGTGAATGTTGCAATTAATCACCTTGATTATAGAGTCATAGAATCAAAGAGTTGGAAGAGACCTCATGGACCATCCAGTCCAACCCCCTGCCAAGAAGCAGTAATATTGCATTCAAATCACCCCTGACAGATGGCCATCCAGCCTCTGTTTAAAAGCTTCCAAAGAAGGAGCCTCCATCATACTCCGGGGCAGAGAGTTCCACTGCTGAACGGCTCTCACAGTCAGGAAGTTCTTCCTCATGTTCAGTCACAGTCAGGAAATTCTTCCTCATGTTCAGTAGCATTGCAAAGCCTTGCAGGCTCAAGGTCTGGCTGAATCCTGCCTGGGAGAAAAGCTGGCCCTGATTGTTTTATGTCTGGAATTCCCCTGTTTTCAGAGTGTTGTTCTTTATTTACTGTCTGAATTTTAGAGTTTTTTAAATACTGGTAGCTAGATTTTGTTCATTTTAATGGTTTGCTTTTTCTGTTTTCTAAAATTAGAACAGTAAATAAAGAACAACACACTGAAAACAGGGGCATTCCAGACATGAAACAATCAGGGCCAGCGAACACCTACCAACAAAGGATTCCCTCAGGCAGAAAGCAGCCAAACCTTGAAGCTGCAAGGCTTTGCAATTCTAATCAAGGTGATTAATTGCAACATTCACACTTGCCTCCAACAGACAATAGTTCTCTCTCCCACCCTGGACCTTCCACAGATATATAAGTCTTCCTTGCTTAGTTTCCAATATACCATTTCAATGGCTTCTCAGTGTAGTCTGACATGGCAGTTGTTAGAGTGGTCCAGCATTTCTGTGTTCTCAAATAATATGCTGTATCCAACAGACCTCACAACCTCTGAGAATGCCTGCCATAGATGTGGGTGAAACATCAGGAGAGAATGCTTCTGGAACATGGCCATACAGCCTGGAAAATTCACAGTGACCCAGTGATTCCGGCCATGAAAGCCTTTGACAACACATTTTTCCTTATTAGCCCAAAACAGCTAATAGTGAAATGCACTAGCCAGATCATGCTCCAAATATTTCCTTCCTTCATTGATTCATGAATGAAAGCGAAAGGTTCCTAGTCACTATTTCTTAAGAAGTAGCCTACCACCAGTTCAAGAGATCTCTATCTTTCCTCGAGCATTTCTTGCCCATTCTTCTGAATGAGTTCACCAGATATCCCAGTGTCTCATCCCTGTTCGCAGAACAACCTTTCAAAAGTAAACAGCAGGTTGTTAAACAAAGGTTTTTGCAAGCGTGCTGCTATTAAAACAAGCTCCCGAGGAAGGTCCACAGAAGTGCTCTGTGAAATGGCATCCCTGGGTTATATAATACTAGAGCTTGTTGTAGATGAAATATAATTTTGTAAAGCTGCTCACAGTCCTCCACTCAATTGTTAATTGTCTTGAGAGCACTCTTGCCCTTTGAGGCCCGTTCTTGGCATTTCACAACCCTTTTGTGGCCTTAGAAAAGTCCCTTTAATCTTGTGGATAATTTTATTTTTCAGGACTATTTCTCGCGTTTTGCATAATCACGGATACAAACCTGTCAATTCCACATTCCATCTGCCTTTTGAATAAAAGGGGGGAAAAGGAAACTATCAATTGCTAAATCGATCTGATAATGTTAAATGGGGTAGGTTCTTTTGTTATGAAATGCGATGCCCCAAAATATCTCTTCCTTTGTCTTATCATGCTATGCAAAAATATCTTGAAAAGATCGATGTCTTGTTTATATGACTTGATTGATTTTATTACGGTCTTTTGCAGTATCATTTTCATGCTTGGCTGCTTAGAAATAATGTTGGCCTTCTATCTTTTGGTTTTTCCATTATATCTCATTCCTGTGAGGCACAGTTAGGTTCACTTACAGCGGAGCTTCTACATTCACTGTGGTTAAGGCTTAGGAACACTGCAGAAAAATAGGAAAAGTGCTATTTTTTCACCCGAGAGAGAAAAAAGGTCCTCCAGAACAACTCTGTGATCTAATTCCTCCAAGTGTGTAGTTGAAATGGTGGAGAACATGCTATAGGACTCAGAGTTCAACTTCTTGCTAGTTTCAGCTGTCTTTAGAAGACTGCAAACATATCATAGAATCATTGAGTTGGAAGAGACTTTGTGGGCCATCCAGTCCAACCCCCTGCCAAGAAGCAGGAAAATTCACATTCAAAGCACCCCGATAGATCCTCTGGTTAAAAGCCTCAAAGGAAGGAGCCTCCACCACACTCCGGGCAGAGAGTTCCACTGCTGAACAGCTCTCACAGTCAGAGTTCTTCCTCATGTTCAGATGGAATCTCCTCTCTTGTAGTTTGAAGCCATTGTTCCGCGTCCTAGTCTCCAAGGAAGCAGAAAACAAGCTTGCTCCCTCCTCCCTGTGGCTTCCTCTCACATATGTATACATGGCTATCATGTCTCCTCTCATCCTTCTCTTCTTCAGGCTAAACATGCCCAGCTCCTTAAGCCGCTCCTCATAGGGCTTGTTCTCCAGACCCTTGATCATTTTAGTCGCCCTCCTCTGGACACATTCCAGCTTGTCAATATCTCTCTTGAATTGTGGTGCCCAGAATTGGACACAATATTCCAGGTGTGGTCTAACCAGAGCAGAACAGAATAGAGGAGTAGCATGACTTTGCTGGATCTAGACACTAGACTCCTATTTATGCATTAAGTAGGCCATAAAGAAGGCCAGATGCTGAAAAGTATGCGACAGATTGGAATCTGTTAGTTTGGGACATTTAAAATGTGTCACGTTTTGTCTGGTAAACTTGGAAAGAAATTTGTTGTGTGTTGGTAAACGGAACAAAAACAAACTGACTAGAATTTTCAATCATTTGGAACTGGATACATTCAAAAGGATACAGCTATTATCAGCATCTAGAAGATCATGTACTTGTCTGCTGTGCAGATGCTAAAGGTGAGGAGACAGTGAGAAAAGGCAGGATGAACCTTGATTTAGTATCACAAACATGACCAAATAGATAAGGATCAAAAGATTGAAGAGCTATGCATGCAACTATTATGGCTGCCTGGGTGATTCTGTTTGCTCTTACATTTAAATTCTTTTACTCTCTCGAGTTCTTAATTGTATGCTTATGAAGCTTTTAGAAAGCCATGCTGGTTAAACTCCTTATCCACTCCTAGAAGACAAAGCACATTTACCTTTCAAAAGTGGTTTTGAGAAATTATGTTCTTAGTGCAGTGGGTTAAACCATTGAGCTGCTGAACTTGCTGACCAAAAGGTTGATGGTTCAAATCCGGGAAGCAGGGTAAGCTCCTGCTGTTAGCCCCAGCTTCTGCCAACCTAGCAGTTTGAAAACATGCAAATGTGAGTAGATCAATAAGTACCACTTAGGTGGGAAGGTAATGGAACTCCATGCAGTCATGCCGGCCATGTGACCTTGGAGGCATCTATGGACAATGGCAGCACTTCGGCTTAGAAATGGAGATGACCAACCCCCCCCCCCCCCCCCCCCCCCCCCGAGTCAGGACCGACTAGATTTAATGTCAGGGGAAACCTTTATATGTTCTTAGAGTCATACTCTTTTCCAAACCTAGTCTCTTGCTTAGTGTTTCAGAAAACCAAAAATCAATGCAGTAAAATAATAAAAGCTGAAAAATAATACTACAAAATAAGGGAGGCTTGTTGAGAAATGTGCACTGATTTGATAACTCAAGAGCATGTACAGAGTGTTTTCTAAGTGACTAAGCAAGTACATGCAATCACGCAATGTTCAGCAATAGAGAAAACCCCCAAATAAGTTAACCATAGAATCACACTGGAAGATGGATATTCTTTCTAGGAATCTCAAAGTCTTCCAGCGTGGCTCTGTACATTTTCTGGTGAAAATTGACTGCAAGTTGCACTGGAGGACCTAGTGACTCCTAGAGAACATATTAATCAAATCTGTAGATGTCAAACCTGCAAATATGGAGGACTTAATGTACATATCTGATAGTTTTTCAATGCCAGTCATTTCCAGAAAAGTTCATGAATGAAAGAGGCATGCCCAAATAAACAGCAAAAGGCACATCCCAATTATTATTGAAAGAACCGCTTGACAATCTACTTCCAAATGAACTTTATTCAGGGTTATGGATCCAGTGCATCCAGTAGCATTTAACTGGCAATTCCAAAAGATTGAAGTATTGCTAAATTTTGCATTGCATGATTGAACCCATTTGGATGACCTTTCCAGCCTCACCCCTCCATTCACCTTTTGATATGTGGCTTTTAAATCCATAGCATAAGCAACCAATCATTTTAGGTTTAGTGGTCTGCAGTAACCATTCTTGCAATCCATTGTATTCCTACAAATGTATGGAAGAGAAGTGCATTTCAAAGGCCATTTCCTAGCATTTGTTTTCCTGTATCTCTAAATGATAAGCCTACATGTGGCCTGACTACGCTATGAGAACCATCTTATCAATAAACAGTATCTTTTTGACTTTCTAGAAAATGTGACAAAATGAGTGCAAGCTGATTGGCTATGACTGGAAATACATGTATGGTTGCAACACAAGATCTCCGGAGGAGCCATATGTAGATTTATATTTCCCAGGTTGTTTTAGGCAAAAGCATTCTGCCATCCCAAGAAACCATCTGCTTCACATTGCGTGCTTGCTCAGATGAATTAAAGCATAATCGTAGTTGCAGTCAGGGGAAGCCAAACATGACACAAGAGATAAGGTACGGTATATGCACCACAGCCCATACAATTCATCACCTCATATTTATTAGCAAGTAACCTTATTAAAATTTGTGCTGAGAAAAGGTTGTCATCACCTAGACTGCAATAACGTCTAGTGTTCCACAGCAATGCCTGCAGGCTCCCTAATCCTAGATTAGCAATACTATATTTCATTTTGGCATCTTTGTGATAGGCAATTGTTTTCATATGTGCTAATCGCATTTACATGTTCAGTATACACTATCACCATGCTCACCATCTGTTTCAAAGTTTATGTACAGGTCACAACAAAGATACTGGTGTAAGATCTCAATGATGAAGACAAGTCCTGCTGAAGAAGACCAAATAAGCCCATTTGGACTAGCATCTTCTTACAGTGGCCCATTAGATGGCTCTGGGAAGCCCATAAGCAAAGCTTGGAAGAAACATTCCATTTTCTACTGTTTCACAAACTACTGAAAACAAAGTGTTAGCCATAGGCAGATGTAGAGTAAGGACAGGCAAAGTATCCCTTCCCAAAAGTTGTTGGACTGCAAGTCCTAGCTGCCCCTGTCAGTGGTGAGATTGTTGGGAGTTGCAATCCAACAACATCTGGAGGGCTGTACTTTCCCCACTGACAGATTTTGTACACCAGGGGCATTTTCATTGAGGGCCACATCAGCCTTATGGTTGTCTTCAGAGTGCCGTTGAATCCATGGATGGAAAATCTGTGGATGCAGATGGTTATAATTTTTTTTTCATAGTGGTTGGTGCTCTTTATTTTTTACTCACTTTGGGTCCCCAGATGTTATTGAATGACAACTCCCATCATTTTTGATTATCTGCCATGCAGCCTGGGGAAATTGGGAATTACAACCGAGCAGCACTTGTGGCTCTGAGGCTGGGGAGAAGTTAACTTCGGAGATCATATCCACCTTGTATCTAAACTCAAACTCCACTATCCTGACTAAACAGAACAAGCTTCAGCCTTCCAGATGTTACTGTATCACAACTCCCATCAGTTCTAGTCATGATATCTAATGATGAGGAACACAGGAGTTGAAGTCCAGTTTCTGGAGAGCCACATAACATGACATGGAAGGCCAGATTTGGCCCACAGGGCTGGAGATTGACATGTGATCAACACAATTGTAGCAGTTGGTGGGATAGATTCAACACTCGGGATGGGTCCTTTAAAGTTCAGACTGAAACACTGAACAGATTCATCATTCCCACTAAAGCAGAAAATAGCACTTGCTTCCAATCCCAACAAGAAATGTTGCCAAAATCTTCAGGTGACTGGATGAAGCTATCAAATGGCTTCTTCTACTCCTCTTGGCCTTTAATCTATGGACTTTTCTCAGCACTTCATCTCAATAATCCTCCCAAGAGTCTGCTGTGTCTCTCTCCCATTCACCATAGTATCAACTTGTGATCCAACAGGCATCATTTTGTTTGAGACAGAATCATGGTGGAGAACAACTTGATCCCAAATGACATCTGTTTTTATTAGCTTGCGTTGCCAGCATCATCAGTTCCTCTTTTCTTTCAACTGAAGACCTCTTGCACTATTTATTTCTTTAGGTTTCATGCTTTTTTGTTGTTTCAAGTATATATGCATCATCACCACCAATCCACAAACCTAAGAGGTAACTCTTGAGGTTTGTCAGCTGAAGAAGGAACAAAATCAACCATTTCTGGAACATCTTCAGTCAACCAATCCATCAGTGCATCACTCACCCTTGACTTCTTTCATGCCTTGGTAAGTTGGCATGCAATGATCAAAAAGGAAAGCAGGAGGATCTCTCAATGTTCACCCTGAATTCAGGGTGGGGAATCTATGAACGTAACTCAGGGTTATAGCTCCATTTAGTACCCTAAAGTCAATTCAATTTGCAATGCCCAGATTACCTGTCCTAATGTATCTCCTGCTATGAACCATCACGAAGCTTAAGATCATCAGGAGAGGCCCTGCTCACAATCCCACCACCTTCGCAAATGCGGTTGGTGGGGATGAGAGACAGGGCCTTTTCAACAGTGGCCCCCCGTCTGTGGAACTCCCTCCCTAAGGACATCAAGTTGGCCACCTCCCTCTTGTCCTTTAGAAGACAACTGAAGACCTGGCTCTGGAATCAGGCATTTGACTAGAGGGGAACAGCAATATGAAAGGAAAACTTTTAGACATCCCGGCTTGGTCTTGATGTATTGGCACACTCATTTATTTCTTGTTGATGAATTTACTGTGGAAACTGGATAATGTTTTAAATGGATTTTTATATGTATTTATTGGTATATGTGGATTGCATCATTGGATGCTTATGTAAGGCCATCCCGAGTCCCCTTGTGGGGTGAAGGGCAGGATAGAAATATATGTAATAAATAAATAAATGTCTATATTTAAGCTAATTTTAATATATTTAATTAAGTTTTTATACTCTTTGCAAAAGAGCATCTGTGGGAGTGGGAGTGGGCTAATGCAAATCATATACATTGACCCTCTTCCTTTGAGAAAGTTGCTTTCTTTGTATGGAAAGTGACTGATTCAGTAATGAACGAAATGGCTTCCCTGCAACCTCTCCTCATCTGCACAATATTGAAATGCCTGAAGAGAACGTTTTAGGCATTGTAATGACTGGACACATATTCTTTCTGTTTTAAAAATCATTTGTGAGATAAAGTAACAACACACAGCCGGTAGGGTATGTCCCTCTATTGAATTCCCCAGTTCTGGGCAGTTTGGCCTTCTAGTAATACAGCTTTAGGATGAAATGTGTCAAATCCAGAGTGGCATATCATAACACCAAACACAGAGAGATCGTATTGTTTTAACAGTTAAGTGTAGGTTTGAAAAATGCCTATAATATAGTGACCATTATAAACCCTTTCTTGAAAATCTATTTCATTTTTCAGATTGAACACAACAGAGAGAAAAAAATAACATTTTTCAAATAGGCTGTTGCTCTTTAAAAGACTGTGTGCTCTTTACATGAACCTTTTTTATCCATTCCATATGCCCTTTTAGTTATATATTTTTGAAAGTGAAGGAAGGAGCGGTTAAGGCTAGTTCGAGGAGAGCATTCACAGACACGTTTGGTCCGTAATAACCTTTCCATTTGTGCCCGTAATTCTTACATTATGAAAAATCCATTAAAGTGACAACTATGTAGCTAAGAAGCACGAGGAAAAACCTCACCTGATCTCTCCAAATGTGATATAATGGAACCATCAGGTCTCATCAGGTCAAAATCCTAAGACTTTTTGCTTCGCAGGAGCAAGGATATCATCTGCCACCTCCCTATGGTGTCTCTCTTTCCTCAGAGTTTAATGGCAATATACACTAGGATTGTTTTATTTTTGTTTGTTGTGTGTGTGTGTGTGTGTGTTTGTTTGAGGAGCGACTTGAGAAACTGTAAGTCGATTCTGTTGTGAGAGAATTGGCCATCTGCAAGGATGTTGCACAGGGGCACCCGAATGTTTTACCATCCCTTGGGAAGGCTTCTCTTATGTTCCTGTATGAGAAGCTGGAGCTGACAAATGGGAACTCACCCTGTTCCCCGGATTCAAACCACTGACCTTTCTGTCAGCAGTCCTGCCGGCACAAGGGTTTAGCCCATTGTGCCAATGAGGGCTCCTTTGAAATGGTCTTTCTCACCAAAAGATTGTTGGTAATTGGTACATTCCAAAGTATTTTGGTGCAGCTTTGTTTTGAATGGGAAATTAAGACACATCAACTTTACAAGGCATTTCAAGGCATGAGGCTTATTTCAAAGACTACCTACCTGAATTCAAAGAGACCGAAACATTCACACCTTGCTCCAGCAGACAAGAGTCCTTTTTCCCACCCTGGTCATTCCACAGATATATAAACCCTTTTCCCTAATTCCAACAAACCTCACTACCTCTGGGGATGCTTGCCATAGATGCAGGCAAAACGTCAGGAGAGAATGCCTCTAGACCATGGCCATATAGCCCGAAATAACCTACAACAACCCAGACTGATGTATATATTGTTTGAACTAAAGTAAAGATACTGTTACTTGTTTCACAAGCCTGAGTAACATTTTATTATATTGCAGGATATACCTTGGTTTAAATACTGTAGTAAAGCTTCTGCTTATTCTGCTTATTCACATTTACCAACCCGCACACAGAGTAGGAAAATGCCATCTCTTATAGAAAATGGTCAAATCACTGTTTGCTTTGTGGGGGAGATAGATAGATCGATAGATAGATAGATACTAGATAGATAGATAGATAGATAGATAGATAGATAGATACATACATACTTACATACATACATACATACATACATACATACATACATACATATATTTTCAAGCTGTAAAAAGTTGAATCTGTGGGTGCAGAATCCATGGATATGGAGAGTTGACTTGTAATAAGATCACTACAAACCATGGCTTTGAACTAAGAAGCTATAGTTGGTTTATGGGAATGGTTTTAAGCAGCACAACAAACCACATTTCAACAAAAGAAAAAGATGGAAAGGTTTTAAGCAACGGTTCTCAACCTGTGTGTCTCCAAGTGGGAGTTGGCCTACAACTCCCAGAAACCCCAGCCAGTTTACTAGCTGTTAGGATTTCAAGGAGTTAAAGGCCAAAACATCTGGGCACCCACAGGTTGAGAACCACTGTTTTAAGGGGAAGGGTATCTTTGGCCTACAATTGGCTAGACACAAACCTGACTTATCATTACATTCAAACTCAGATATTGGCAATGTGTTTCGCAACCTCTGAACATTCAGATCTGACTTCTGGGAAACACAATTTCTTATTTTAATAAAATTTTCCCAAATAAAGAAGGAATGGTTTTGGTAGGAATGGAAATAAGTAAAAATATACTAATTGGAATGTGAATACAACAATCAAGCCCTATTTAATGCCTTCCCAATAAACACATTTTGATTGGCCCTTGCCTAAAGCTAGTCAGCCAAATGTCTGAACACTGGCAGAACGATCAACTGAATTTGTGCACAGATGTTTCTGTAAAGCTATGTATAGGAAGGAAACCCCAATTCAAAGGAAAATGGATGAATCACTTTAAGAGGATTCATATTCTTGTTGCACTTGGAGCTCTTCTTTGTTTATATAGCCTTAGTAACTCAGAATAAATGAAAATGAAGATAAATGCAGAGTTATGATAGCACATCTATCTATATGAAATGATTTTGAAGGTTACAATGATAGCATAGGAAAGGAGTGATATTGATTCATATTCTGATTCTAGTCTATTTCTTAAAGGTTTCATGAAGAAAGTGTCTTCTGCTTCAGCTGGAAGACATTCATCAACAGAAAAAGCCAGCTTCCTTAGACAAGCAGATGTTCTCTTATGTGCACAAAATCTCCTCTTTTCCAGAAAATAGATGATAATTATTTATTTATCTATTTCTTTATTGGATTTATACCCCACTTCTCTCCCAAGATGGGGTTCAAAGTGTCTTACAATACACACACACACACACACACACACACACACACACACACAATAAAACAATCATCTTACAAAAGTTTGAAAAAGAACTAAACAACATATTAAAAACAATAAAAACCTAAAACATGTCTAAAATATAATTGACAGTAAAAAAAATTAAAACTAGAGCACCCATTTTACACACACACACATCAAGTAATGCTCAAGATCCTGCAAGGTAGACTCCAGCAATACATGGGGCAAGAGTTGCCAGATGTATAAGCTGGGTTTAGAAAAGGCAGAGGAATAAGAGACCAAATGGCCAATATCCACTGAATAATGGAGGAATATCCGGCAACGAAGATCCATAAAGTCAAAGCAATGGTATTCCCCATAGTAACCTATGGATGTGAGAGCTGGACCATAAAGAAGGCTGAGCGAAGGAAGATAGACCCTTTCGAACTGTGGTGCTGGAGGAAAAGTGCCTTGGACCATGAGAAGATCCAGCCAGTCCATACTTCAGAAAATAAAACCTGACTGCTCACTGGAGGGAAGGATATTAGAGGCAAAGATGAAGTACTTTGGCCACATCATGAGAATACAGGAAAGCTTAGAGAAGACAATGATGCTGGGGAAAATGGAAGGAAAAAGGAAGAGAGGCCAACCAAGGGAAAGATGGATAGATGGTATCCTTGAAGTGAGTGACTTGACTCTGAAGGAGCTGGGGGTGATGGCAGCCAACAGGGAGCTCTGGCACGGGCTGGTCCATGAGTTCACGAAGAGTCGGAAAGCAACTGAACGAACAATCAGGCATTTGGGTAGCAGGCCAACAAGTAATTGCAATGATTCGTGAGAATTGATAAAGGACAGGCTATGGACTGGAACTATGGATGCTGAAGTGGACTTGGATGTGATTATATTGCTGTTGTTGTTGTTCATTCGTTCAGTCGTTTCCGACTCTTCGTGACCTCATGGACCAGCCCACGCCAGAGCTCCCTGTCGGCCGTTACCACCCCCAGCTCCCTCAAGGTCAGTCCAGTCACTTCAAGGATGCCCTCCATCCATCTTGCCCTTGGTCGGCCCCTCTTCCTTTTGCCTTCCACTTTCCCCAGCATAATTGTCTTCTCTAGGCTTTGCTGTCTCCTCATGATGTGGCCAAAGTACTTCAACTTTGTCTCTAGTATCTTTCCCTCCAGTGAGCAGCCGGGCTTTATTTCCTGGAGGATGGACTGGTTGGATCTTCTCGCAGTCCAAGGCACTCTCAGAACTTTCCTCCAACACCACAGCTCAAAAGCATCGATCTTCCTTCGCTCAGCCTTCCCTAAGGTCCAGCTCTCACATCCGTAGGTTACTACAGGGAATACCATGGCTTTGACTAGGCGGATCTTTGTTGCCAGTCTGATGTCTCTACTCTTTACTATTTTATCGAGACTGGACATTGCTCTCCTCCCAAGAAGTAAGCGTCTTCTGATTTCCTGGCTACAGTCTGCATCTGCAGTAATCTTTGCACCTAGAAATACAAAGTCTGTCACGGCTTCCACGGTTTCTCCCTCTATTTTCCAGTTGTCAATCATTCTTGTTGCCATAATCTTGGTTTTTTTGACGTTTAGCTGCAACCCGGCTTTTGCGCTTTCTTCTTTCCCCTTGATTAGAAGGCTCCTCAGCTCCTCCTCGCTTTCGGCCATCAGAGTGGTGTCATCTGCATATCTGAGGTTGTTAATGTTTCTTCCAGCAATTTTCACCCCAGCTTTGCATTCATCCAGCCCCGCACATCGCATGATGTGTTCTGCATACAAGTTAAAAAGGTTGGGTAAGAGTATGCAGCCTTGCCGTACGCCTTTCCCAATCTTGAACCAGTCTGTTGTTCCATGGTCAGTTCTGACTGTTGCTACTTGGTCCTTGTACAGATTCCTCAGGAGAGAGACAAGGTGGCTTGGGATGCCCATCCCACTAAACTTGCCACAATTTATTATGATCCACACAGTCAAAGGCTTTAGAATAGTCAATGAAGCAGAAGTAGATGTTTTTCTGAAACTCCCTGCCTTTCTCCATTATCCAGCGGATATTGGCAATTTGGTCTCTCGTTCCTCTACCTTTTCTACACCCAGCTTGAACATCTGGCAACTCTCGCTCCATGTATTGCTGGAGTCTTCCTTGCAGGATCTTGAGCATTACCTTACTGGCATGAGAAATAAGGGCCACTGTACGGAAGTTTGAGCAGTCTTTCGCATTTCCCTTTTTTGGTATGGGGTTATAAGTTGATTTTTTCCAGTCTGATGGCCATTCTTGTGTTTTCCATATTTGCTGGCAAATGGCATGCATCACCTTGACAGCATCATCTTTTAAGATTTTAAACAGTTCAGCTGGGATCCCGTCATCTCCTGCTGCCTTGTTGTTAGCAATGCTTCTTAAGGCCCATTCAACCTCACTCCTCAGGATGTCTGGTCTAATTCATTCACCACACCGTCAAAACTATCCTCAATATTATTATCCTTCCTATACAGATCTTCTGTATAGTCTCGCCACCTTCTCTTGATCTCTGTTGATCTCTATATTGCTGTTAGAAATGTTTTAAATTGGATATTTTATAACTTATTGTTTTACTTAATGTCAAATTTGTGTTATATTGTTTTGTTGTATGTATTGGCATCAAATTGCTGCCAGATGTAAGCAGGGGCGGCTCAACCCATTACGCAAAGTAAGCATTTGCAGTATAGTTGATTTTGCCCAGGAGCGCTCTTGAGGCACTCTTGGGGAAAAATAGGCCTTGACATATGCGAGTTGTAGTTACTGGGATGTTCACCTACAATCAAAGAGCATCCTGAACTCCACCAATGATGGAATTGAACCAAATATGGCACACAGAACTCCCATGATGAACAGAAAATATATATCAATGATTGGTTGGGGGGGGGGGGGTGTGCCAAAATACTGTTTGCTTACCGTTGAAAATTACCTAGGGCCGCCTCTGGATGTAAGCCACCCTGAATCCCCCCTCAGGGGTTAAGAAGGACGGGATACAAATGTTTGAAATAAAAATAAATAATACCTTCAGACTGGCCAGGAGAACCTGTATCTGTGGATGACTGAATCTATGGGTGCAAAATCCATGGATATGGCTAGCCAGCTGCATTGTTTTAACATTGTGTTTTTAACTGAACTGATTAATTGTGTTTTTGAAAAACTTTTGTTCAAATATTTTTATCTGTCCTTAATTTTTAATTGTTTAATTGTATAGGACCTTGGGTCCTATACGAGGAGAAAAGTGTGGTATTAACTAACTGAATAAATAAATAAATATAATACATGCATCACTGGAAGAAAGACAGACACACAACCCATCTGCATTCAAATGGATCTGATGTGTACCCACATTACGGAACTTTGAGATCAAAAGCTTCACACAGATTAGAAACCGATGTTGCAGATTTCATAAGGAAAGTAAGGTGCTTGCAAAGATACTATCAGAACAACATGGTTTGTCTTCAAGCAGGAAAAGGCAGGAGCCAGAGGAAGAGTGGGAGCACAGAAATGAAAGATATGTTTGGAAATAACGGATGACACCAGTCACCCACAGTCTGGTGAAAGTGGTGGGTGTTTGCAGAGGTGTTCCCCAGTATCTCTGAAAGACCGCAGGCATAATGTACTGTGCAGGACACAATAACCCAGGATGCGAGGGAGGCTCCATCAATCAAAAGCAAGAGCATCCCTGTATGAAACCCTTGCTGTTATCAGTGGCAGTAACTCCACAAACGCAGAGCCCCTTCCCCTTGTTTTGATAATAGGACAGCAACTCAAAGCCTTATCAAGCCTCACCATCCACAGACGTATACAAAGACCCTCCCTTCATTTATGGATGGGGGAGTTTCCCCAAATGGGGAGGGGGATGATGGAGGTTGCTTTAGACAAGGAAATCCAACCTTCTTTCCTCATCGATAGCTCAGCTTTAGAGGGGGCTTGTTTAATGCATAGGAGAGATAGGAATGAATGGCCTGCCATAAGAGAGGTGGGAATGAAGGACTGCATATTCATCAGAAAATATCAGGGGCTTGCAACTGCATGGGTGAGAATAAAGGAAAAGAAGAACTTACAGAGAAATCTGGCTCTGACTTGCAGCTTGTGGCAGTTTATAATAAATTATAAATTGCATTGATAGAGTCTTGGTCAAATCAGTTATGAACCTTAAGCTTACCATGGAAAAAGCGAGATTATTTTTTTTTTATGAATGGATCAATTGGACTACTCAGTAAGACCATTGGCCCATCTACTCAGCATTACTTATCCTGCATGATAGGAGCCCCTGGTGATGCAACAGGTTAAACTCTTGTGCCAGCAGAACTGAAAACCGACAAGCCGCAGGTTCAAATCCAGGGAGAGCGTGGATGAGCTCCTTCTGTCAGCTCCGGCTCCCCATGCAGGGACATGAGAGAAGCCTCCCACAAGGATGGTAAAACATCAAAATATCCGGGCATCTCCTGGACAATGTCTTCGCAGATGGTCAATTCTCTCACACCAGAAGTGACTTGCAGTTTCTCAAGTCACTCCTGACACACACACACACACACACTCACACAAATAATCCTGGATGATCTCTTTTATCAAATATCTTAGCAGGCAAGGCCTTTCCTAGATCTCAAGCAATGGGAGCCAGCATGGTGTGGTGGTTTGAGCACTGGATGACAACTGTCACACCCAAGCTCTGCAAGTGTTTATAGGTCAAAACCAGCACTTTTAGTGCTGCCTGGAAATGGACCAGTGACCAGGTTACATTATCCTGGAACCAGACCCAGCTGTAGGATTTTGAATCAGTTGATGTTTTCGAATCGTTTCCCAGGGCAGTCCCATATAGAATGCATTTCAGTAGGCAGGATGCAATCAAAGCATGTGTCACCACAGCACGATTTGATTTCTCAAGGGACAGCTTGCACACTAGTTTTAGCTGTGCAAATGCACTTCTGGCAACCAGGGATTAGGGTTTGAATCCTCTGCTTGGGCATGGAAACCCAATGAGTAACCTTGAGCAAGTCACATTCTCTCAGGCTCAGAACCTGCAGAGGCAATCCCCCTTTAGGCAAACATTGAAAAGAAAACCCCATGATAAGAGTTAGAGTTGTCTACTTGGCATATTACTTGTAGGCATACAAAAACATTCCGTAAAAGAAGCCACAGTCCTGACTTTGCAAGACATGAGTTGGTAGTTTGGGCTCACGGAGGCGTCCCATTCATAGGCTTGCCATATGTTAAAGCTGATTTGATGACAAAGCAAGCAAGGCACCTCATCCTTTCCATGGTTTCCCTTTCCTCTCCAAGGCATCAGCTAACATCCCAAGACTAATGGTCAGACCAGTATTAGTAAGAGGAAAAGCAATAGATCAAAGAGAAATTGGTAAGTCAGTACTTAAGGTTCTACTGGTTCAATAGGTCTAACTTTAATTGGGACCACCAATCAGATGAAAATCAATGGATCTATTTTAGCTGACAATATCGTAATTGGATTTAGTGTGAGTTTCCATTCTCAGGGTACATTCACACTGAAGAATGAATGGGGTTTGACACCGCTTCAACTGCCATGGCACAATGCTATGGGGTTGTGAGAGTTGTAGTTTTACAAGGTGCTGGTTCATCTCTACTAAAGAGTATTAGTTTCTCTGTAAACTACAAACCCTGGGATTCCATAGCATTGAGCAGTTAGTGGAGACAAACCAAATCAATTCTACAATTAGATGCACCTTCAGAAATTCCATTTCCTTTAGCACTCACTACTCAGTTAGGACTGACAAAGCATATTTTGTAAGATGTAGAAGATTGTGTGGTGTCTTGGAGGAATCTGACACATGCTCAGAAGGAACTCCTGCTCCCCAATCTGTAAGAGCTCTTCTCTTGTGGAAGCTTCATACTGATGTTGTGGTTTTGCTTGGATTTAATTCTCTGTGTCGTTCCACACTACCCACCCTCTTCCCTCTCCAGCCATATCCCTTCCAGTCATGTCTCATATGAAAAGGGAACTTGTTAGTGCCCATTCTGAGTGGGAATTCTGCACTTGCTTAGGGGACATCTTTACCTTGCCCTTTTAGTGCTAACATTTGCTGTTGAAAATGGATCCGGTCAGAGGATCCCTCCCACAATCATTGTTATAGATACTTTCTCTTCTGTTCACTTGGTTTGGACACAAGGGACATCAAAGCTTACCACACTGATTTTAAAGTGTGTATTACTTACTTTCAGCAAGACTCCTTAAAACAGTGGTTCCCAACCTGTGGTCCATGGACTACCAGTGGTCTGCAAGAACAAAAAAATATTCTGTGGCCTCACCATTACACACTGTTGCCTCAAAACGATGTGGCAATGAGAGTGAGTGGTCTCACAAAACCCTCTTATATTGCCGAAGCAACAGGGATGTCAGGAGGGGAGAGGCTGACTACTCACAAAAGATTACTACTACCACATCAGCTCTAGATTATTAAATGTGGCTCTCTGTGGGCGAGCAATTGGCAACTACTGGATGGCATATACTCTGTATCAGAAACGAGAACTGATGTGGTCTATCCAATGCAATTTTCTGAATCAGCACCCCAAATAACCAAACTGAATCTAAAGTTGACCAAAAACTGATTCATAACCCTTTTGGTACTAATGTTGGAGAGTGGTCCTTGGTCAAGTGGTCACTGATCAAAAAAAGGTTGGGAAACACTGCCTTAAAAAGAAACCAAGATCTGAGTTGATGGCTGCCATAAGTCAAAGCTGACCTGCAGGGACTTATAGGAGAAGAGTAAATTACTGTCTCCATTCAATCCATTTAAATCATTGCCTGAAATAGGAAGACTCTGATGTAAGTGCACTCAGTGTAGCTTTGTGTATCTTCATATCTTTTCCCTAAGGAAAACCTATCACAAGATTGTCTTGGAATAATTTGTTCAGAGGCTGTTTGCCTTCACTTAAATGTATTAGTGTTGTTGTTGTTGTTGTTGTTGTTGTTATTATTATTATTATTATTATTATTACATCTCTTGACTGAGAGCCAAACCTATGCCTTGTCGAAGGCTTTCATGTCTGGAATCAGTGGGTTGTTGTAGATTTTTTTTTGGGTTGTATGGCCATGTTCTACAAGCATTCTCTCCTGGCATTTTGCCTGTATTTGTGGCACGCATCCTCAGAGGTTGTGAGGTTTCACAACCTCAGAAATGCAGGTGAAACACCAGGAGAGAATACTTCCAGAACATGGCCATACAGCTCAAAAAACCTGCGACGACCCAAAACTATGCCTCTCTTTCCCTTTCAGGGGACTTTCTTGGCACCATCGGTTCAAAGGGTGGTTGCCTTCACCTTTGTGAAATGTAAACTCCTTCATGATGCCCCCCCCCTCCCATTCTCCTTCCCTCTCAAGGTGCTTTATGGCAAGATTTTCCCAGGAAAATGCCACTCCCTCCCCCTCAAGGGGCTTTCTTGGCAGGAGTCCTTCACTTCCATGCAATTTAAACCAATTAATTAATTAAGCCATGCCTCTCCCTCCCTCTCAAGCGGCTTTTTGTTGGTAAGATGTCTTTGGGAAAGGGGTTTACCCTCACCTACATGAAATCTACATTAATGAATGATGCTTCTCAATCTATCTTTTGAGGCTTTCGTGTTCAGAGAAAGCTTGCCTTTGCCGGAATGAAATAATAACACTATGTAAAACAATTGGAAACATTTTCTGTTCCTAATTTGAAAGTGTTACTTCCTGTTTAATTTTGCGGTACTTACTTTGAAAGTAGTTGTTTTACTCCAGAAACTTCCTTTTTATGAGATTCTTGTGGGTTTTTTCGGGCTATAGGGCCATGTTCTAGAGGCATTTCTCCTGACGTTTCGCCTGCATCTATGGCAAGCATCCTCAGAGGTAGTGAGGTCTGTTGGAATTAGGACAATGGGTTTATATATCTGTGGAATGGCTGGGGTGGGGCAAAGAGCTCTTCTCTGCTGGAGCTAGGTGTGAATGTTTTAACTGACCACCTTCATTAGCATTTGAAGGCCTGGCTGAGCCTGGGAAAATCTTTTGTTGAGAGGTGTTAAGATGTGCCTGGTTGTTTCCTTTCTGCTGTTTTGCTGTTGTAATTTTAGAGTTTTTTTAATACTGGTAGCCATATTTTGTTCATTTTCATGGTCTTTTCCTTTCTGTTGAAATTGTCCACATGCTTGTGGATTTCAATTTCCTTTTTATGGCTGCCATAAACTCTGTTGACTTGGTTGCTGTGAGTTTTCCGAGCTGTATGGCCATGTTCCAGAAGCATTCTCTCCTGACGTTTTGCCCACATCTATGGCAGGCCTCCTCAGGGGTTGTGAGGTCTGTTGGAAACTAGGCAAGTGAGGCTTAGAGCCTCTGGTGGCACTGCGGGATAAACCGCTGAGCTGCTGAACTTGCTGACCGAAAGGTGAGTGGTTCGAATCCGGGGAGCAGGGTGAGCTCCCACTGTAAGCCCCAGCTTCTGCTAACCTAGCAGTTCGAAAACATGCAAATGTGAGTAGATCAATAGGTACCGCTCCAGCAGGAAGTTTATGGCACTCCATGCAGTCATGCTGGCCACATGACCTTGGAGGTGTCTCTGGATCTTCGATGAGCACCACCCCCAGAATTGGACACAACTAGACTTAATGTCAAGGGGAAACCTTTACCTTTAGTATGGCCATGTTCCAGAAGCATTTTCTCCTGACATTTTGCTCACATCTATGGCTGGCATCCTCAGAGATTGTGAGGTGTATTGGAAACTAGGCAAGCAAGGATTATATATCTATGGAATGTTCAGGGTCGGAAAAAGAACTCTTGTCTGTTGAGGCAAGTATGAATGTTGCAATTGCCCACTTTTATTAGTATTGAATAGCCTTGCAGCTTCAAAGCCTGGCTGTTGTTGCCTGAGGGAATCTGTTGTTGGGAGGTGTTAGCTTGCCCTGATTGTTTCCTGTCTGGAATTCCCCTGTTTTTGGAGTGTTGTTCTTTATTTAGTGTCCTGGTTCTGGATTTTTTTAATACTGGTAGATAGATCTTGTTCATTTTAATAGTTTCCTCCTTTCTGTTGCAATTTTCCCCATGCTTGTGGATTTCAATGGCTTCTTTGTGTAGTTTGACATGTCTGTTGACTTGATTGAGACTCAGTGCGATATTCATTAAAAACTATAGCAAAATGCACTGCAGGATGTCCCGCAAAAACAATGTGTTTGCAGTTTAATAAGAAATAAAGCCACGTTTTTATAATAGAAACAATTAGGAAATGGCATTTATAACCCAGGAACAAAAATCGTGTTAAAAGGTAAAGTTTTCCCCTTGACATTCAGTGTAGTCGTGCCCAGCTCATTTCCATTTCTAAGCCAAAGAGCTGGTGTCGTCCATAGTCGCCTCCTAGGTCATGTGGCCGGCATGACTGCACGGAGCACTGTTACCTTCCCACAGAAGTGATACCTATTGATCTACTCACATTTATGTGTTTTCCAGCCTCTAGGGTGGCAGAAGCTGGGGCTAACAGTGAGAGCTCACTCCACTCCCTGAATCGAATTGTCAACCTTTTGGTCAGCAAGTTCAGCAGCTCAGTGGTTTAACCCACTGCTCCACGGGAGGCATCTAATATGCCATGGACTTCATCACACTAGAGAATGAATCCACTTTAAATCTGGTTTCTGCCTCTTGCAGAATTCTGGAGTTTGTGGTTTAGGGAGGTGCCTTTAACAGTCTCACCAAACTAGAAACCCCAGAATTCTGCAGGAGGCAGAAACTGGATTTAAATACTCTCATGAAGCTGGAAGGTTAAATAGCCTCTGCGTGTCTATCTATATATGTTGTGTGTCTATGGCATTGAATGTTTGCCATGTATATGTACATTGTAATCCGCCCTGAGCCCCCTGTGGGGTGTAAATAAATAAATTGCTTAATCAAGTCACTTCCCTCCCTCCCTCCCTCTAACGGGGTTTTCTGAGGCTGAGACAGCGCGACCCACCGAAACCACCGAGTCAGGATTCGAACCCGAGTCTCCACTTTCGGAGGGTCAAACCCCGACTTTGGGTCTTCCAGTTCTGGGGGCTGAGAAGGAGGCAGCCAGTCGGAGGCGCTCCCAAAGGGATGGGAAGGCTCTCTGCCCGCTTCCAGCCCTCGAACGGATATCTCCCGAACTGGAGGGGAGGCGCCCGGAGGCCGGCCTTTCCTCCCACCGCGCCCACACCGCTTATAAGAGCGACTTGAGCCGGCAGAGCCAGCAGCAGAGACGCCCGAGTCTCGCCTTCCTTGCTCCTATCTCTCTGGCTCCTCTCCGCCCCGTCGAGGCTCTCTCCGTCCATGGCTCTGCCCCGCAAGCCGCGCTGGCTCTTCTCCTGCCTGGCCCTCTTCGCCGCCGGCCTTTTGCTGGAGGGGCGCGGAGGGGGCGCGGTCCCGCTCCCGGGCAACGACGGGGCCGCCCCCATGGCCAAGGTCTACCCGCGGGGGAGCCACTGGGCCGTCGGTGAGTCGGGCAGGACTTGTGGGACCCCAAAGACTGCCCTTCCCCCGGGAGGGAGCTGGGAAAAAGGTCCTTCTGATGCGCCTTCCCCATTTAGGGCCGCCCTCAGGGTCCCCTGGGCAAGTGGGTTCGGAAGAGGGTCGCCCTCGCCTTCCTCTAAAGCCCAGAGTGCGTGAACTGCCTTCCTCTGAGATGGAGAGCCTTGACGTGGCTTTTCCCGAGGCTGAGAGAGTGCGACTTGCTTTCCCCTGAGGCTGAGAGCACGCGGGTGCATCTCTGCTGGAGCACAGCCAGGCATGGGCAAACTTTGGTCCTCCTCCAGGTGTTTTGGAACTGTTAGGAATTGTGGGAGTTGAAGTCCAAAACACCTGGAGGGAGGACCGAAGTTTGCCCATGATTTCTGTAGAATGAGCACAGCCGGATGCCACTTGAACTGCCTTGGTTCAGTGCTTACCTTTAAGTAATGCAATCACCAGAGTTGTCGTTTTGATAAGATCTTGGGCTTTCTCTGCCAAAGAGTGCTGGAGCCTCACCAAGCTACAAAGCCCAGGATCTCATATCATTGATCCAGGGCAGGGAAAGGGGTGCCGATGCTTTAAAAGCACCTGTAATCTCAGTAAGAAGCAGTCTGTGAGTGAGGTGGGGGTCTTAGGTTTCAGTGCTTGCAGTCTCCTGAAAAAAGGGTCTTTGTGCCAAAATTCCTGGGGAAGGGAGGGAACAGGGGTATGTCTATCTATCTATCTATCTCTCTCTCTCTCTCTCTCTCTCTCTCTCTCTCTCTCTCTCTCTATCTATCTATCTATCTATCTATCTTCAGCTCTTTCATACTTAGGGTGACCCTATGGTCATCTTGGTAAGATTTGCCCAGCAAAGAGGTTTGCACTCCTTGGAGTTCTGGAGCCCCACCAAGCTACAAAGCCCTGGTTCTCATACCATTGATCCAGGGCAGTGAAAGGGGTGTCACTGTATTGATGCTGCAAATGCACCTGTAATCTCTGTGGGGAGCAGTCTGTGAGATTCTTACAGGTGGGGGTCCAAGGTTTCAGTGCTTGCAATCTCCTGAGAAAAGAGTCTTTGCCCCTAAGTTCCTGGGGAAGGGAAGGAAAAGATGTGTGTCTGTCTGTCTGTCTGTCTGTCTGTCTATCTATCTATCTACCTACCTATCTATCTATCTATCTATCTATCTATCTATCTATCTATCTATCTATCTATCTATCTATCTATCTATCTATCTTCAAGCCCTTTCACACTTAGGGCAACCCTAAGGTCCTCTTGGTAAGATTTGCCCAGGAAAGAGGTTTTCCCTTGCCTTCCTTGGAGTACTGGAGCCTCACCAAGCTACAAAGCCCAGGATCCTATAGTATTGAGCCAAGGCAATGGAAGGGCTAAAGATTCTACAAAAGCACCTGTAATCTCAGTAAGAACCAGTCTGTGAGCAAGGTGGGGGTCTGAGATTTCTGTGCTTGCAGTCTCGTGGAAAAGGGTCTTTGTCCCTAAGTTCCTGGGGAAGGGAACAAATAGCGGATATGTGTGTGTGTGTGTGTGTGTGTGTGTATGTGTGTGTCTATCGATCTACCTATATCTTCAAGCCCTTTCCTAGTTAGGGCAACCCTAAGGTCCTCTTGGTAAGATTTGCCCAGCAAAGAGGTTTGCCCTTGCCTTTCTCAGAGTGCTGGAGCCTCACCAATCTACAAAGCCCAGGATCCCATAGCATTGAGCCAAGGCAATGAAAGGGGCGTTGATGCTTCAAAGGTAAAGGTAAAGGTAGTCCCCTGACATTAAGTCCAGTCATGTCTGACTCTGGGGTGTGGTGCTCATCTCCATTTCTAAGCCGAAGAGCCAGCGTTGTCCGTAGACACCTCCAAGGTCATGTGGCCGGCATGACTGCATGGAGCGCCGTTACCTTCCCGCCGGAGCGGTACCTATTGATCTACTCACATTTGCATGTTTTCGAACTGCTAGGTTGGCAGAAGCTAGGGATGACAGCGGAAGCTCACTCCGCTCCCCGGAATCGAACCTGCGACCTTTCTATCAACAAGCTCAGCAGCTCAGTGCTTTAACCCACTGCACCACCGGGGCCCCCATGAGGCTTCAAATGCACCTGTAATCTCAGTAGGAAGCAGTCTGTGAGTGAAGTGGGGGTCTTAGGTTTCAGTGCTTGCAATCTCCTGAGAAAAGGGACTTTACCCCAAAATTCCCGGGGAAGGGAAGGAACACGGGTATGTGTGTGTCTATCTGTCTATCTGTCTATCTGTCTATCTATCTATCTGTCTATCTATCTATCTATCTATCTATCTATCTATCTATCTATCTATCTATCATCTATCTATCTATTTATCTATCTATCTATCCTATTTATACCCCACCTTTCTCTACCCCAAGAGGGACTCAAGGTGGCATTCATGATTACTCAGTGCCTTAAACACATACAACATTAAACTCTACATCCATTGCATTAAAATTAATACATAATTAGTACAGAAAGTTAAATAAAAGTATGATCTATCTATCATCTATCTATCTATCTATCTATCTATCTATCTATCTATCTATCTATCTATCTATCTATCTATCTATCTATCCATCCATCTCTTCATGCCCTTTCCTAGTTAGGGCAACCCTAAGGTACTCTTGGTAAGATTTGCCTAGTTAAGATGTTTGTCCTTCCCTTCCTCAAAGTGCTAGAGCCTCACCAAGCTACAAAGCCCAGATTCCCATAGCTTTGAGCCAGGGCAATGAAAGAGGTGTTGATGCTACAAATGCACCTGTAATCTCAGTAAGAAGCAGTCTGTGAGTGTGGTGGGGATCTGAGGTTTCAGTGCTTGCAGTCTCCTGAGGAAAGGGTCTTTGCCCCAAAGCTCCTGGGGAAGGGAAGGAAAAGGTGTGTGTCTTTCTTCAAGTCCTTTCCTACATAGGGCAACCCTAATGCACTCCTGGTAACATTTGCCCAGCAAAGAGGTTTGCCTTTGCCCTTGCCTTCCTTGGAGTGCTGAAGCCTAACCAAGCTACAAAGCCCAGGATCCCATAGTATTGAGTCAGGGCAATGAAAGGGGTGTTGATACTACAAATGCACCTGCAATTTCACTAAGAACCAATCTGTGAGCAAGGTGGAGGTCTGAAGTTTCAGTGCTTGCAATCTCCTGGAAAAAGAGTCTTTGCCCCAAAGTTCATGGGGAAGGGAAGGAAAAGGTATATATAGAGAGTGGGGGGAGGTCACTCCTGACATGAAAAAAATTGCTAAGTAAAGAGATTGGGATAGTCCAAAATGTATGCAGGCAGTCCTCAAGTTACAAACAGGATTGGTTCTGTATGTTTGTGCTCATGTTGAATTTGTATGTAATTTGGAACAGGCACATTTTTAAAGTGTAGCTCCAGCCATATATATGCATGTATGCATATGTGTATGTATATATATATGTGCGTGCGTGCACGCGCACATGCTTTGAATAGCATAGGGAAGAGTTAACAGCCCCGTGGTGTTTGTTTTGCTGTCTGTACCCCTGTTCAGAAAATTTCACCTCATTTTCTGTCCCTGTGATAATTGGATTTTGAAAAATGTGGCTTATTGTGGAAAGAAGGATTTGTGAACTGGACATCTTTTTGCCATGATAACTCTTCCGAAGTGAATTTCCCATCCGAGGGATTGATTTCTCACTTCCTGTTGTCTCACCCCATTCTTAATTATGAATTGTATGTAAGTCAGATGTTTGTAACTTGAGGACTGCCTGTACTTCCCAAGTTTTGAGGAAGTACATCTCTTATGTCTACTGTGGTGTCCAGATTTTTGCAATGCTGACAATATCCCTTGTAGTTTAGTAAGATTCAGTGACTTTCTCTTCATCCAGATAAATAGAAAGCACAAACAGTCTGGTTCACTGGGTTGCTGTGAGTTTTCCGGGCTGTTTGACCATGTTCCAGAAGCATTCTCTCCTGACGTTTCACCCACATCTATGGCAGGCATCCTCAGAGGTTATGAAGTCTGTTGGAAACTAGTCAAGTGAGGTTTATATATCTGTGGAATAATGTCCAGGGTGGGAGAAAGAACTCTTGTCTGCCTAAGGCAAGTGTGAATGTTGCAATTGACCACTTTGGTTAGCATTGAATAGCCTTGTAGCTTCAAAGCCTGGCTGTTTCCTGCCTGAGGGAATCCTTTGTTGGGAGGTGTTGGATATCTAAAACCAACTTGCCTAGTTTTGAACAGACCTCACAAACCTTGAGGGTGCCTGCCATAGATGCATGTGAAACATTAGAAGATAATGCTTCTGGAACATGGCCATACAGCAACCTCACAACAGAAAACTCACAGCAACCCAGTGATGCCAGCCATGAAAGCCTTCGAAAACACAGTTTGGTTCATGTTTATGATCTTGTCTATAAGTCTAGTTGGCAGCAATTATTTAAACATGATAATACTTTGATTTCCCACAAGTCCACCACTTCAATTTCCGCAGACGATAGTGACCAGTTGGAGACAGATGATAGTTTATTACAAAAAGTAGGAAAGTGATGAATAGAAATATTGCTTGTTGTCTGCATCCACAGACCTATTTTGCCATGGCATAGCTTACTTTAGTTAGTTTTCCAAACTTCAACTCCCAAAATGCCTAAACTGGTTTGGATGCTGGAAAGGGGGTGTTTGGGAAATGTAGTGCAAATACCTTTCCAAGCTCTGCTTGTCTTGGGTGGTGGTCAAGTAATTGCTTGAGTAAGCAAGACTTTACACTCGGATTGCATGTAGCTTTGGTTTAAGCCAAGGAAGCCTCAAGTGGCTGTGGTTCTGAACGGAAGTTCTGTAGTTAATCCAGCCAATTTTTCCTTGCTCAAAACCTGGTGTCCCCAAATTCCTTTTCACCCCTGCTGAGACTCCAGACATACTGTTCCCATTAAATGTGTCTGGGAAAGTGATGGGACTGAAAGAAACTGTCTCCCAAATATCTTCAGGCTCAAACAGGTGCTTATAACGTGACACATCCCTTCAAATAGGCAGGACTTGAGCCATATACACCTCAGTTTAGTGCTGAAGTAATCAATTTCAAGAACAGCTTCTGTACATAGAATGCAGCACTGTTCTTTACCTCAGGTAACCAAATATCTTGGGTGAGCTCTGCTTCCTACTCCTTCATACTCTTGGAGTGCCAGAGACTGCTGGGTTTGTCTTCATAAGCACTTACCTAAAAGTCAGAATTGCCTCTCATTGGAAGAATATTTGGCACACAAAAAAAACCCCACTTTTATTTGTGCTCCTCTTTCACCATCATTCAGTCTGATTAAACTGAAGCAGAGTTTGCCTGGAAGTCATTGCCTAACATCACTACTCCATCAGCTAGCCGACAAAGAAGAGTTAAACTAATGAACCAGAAAGCAAATGGATTCTTGTGGCGGTTTAAAATCTTGGGACTTTATCACACGAGAAAGACAAACTGGCATTGAAGCAGGATTGTCAACTTTGATGATAGTCTCTATTGCAGTGTTTCCCAACCACCCTAATGCTGCGACCATTTAATACAGTTCCTCATGTAGTGGAGACCCCCAACCATAACATCATTTTCATTGCTACTTCATAAATGTAATTTTGCTACTGTTACAAATTGTAATGTATATATCTGATATGCAGGATGTTTTTTTCTTTCACTGGACCAAATTTGGCACAAATACCTGATACTCCCCAAATTTGGAGGGGAGGGGTTGATTTTGCCATTTGGGAGTTATAGTTGCTGGGATTTATAGTTCACCGACAATTAAAGAGCATTCTGAACTCCACCAATGATGGACTTGAACCAAACTTGGCACACAGAAGTGCCATGACCAACAGGAAATATGGGAACGGTTTGGTGGGCATTGACGTTGGTTTTGGGAATTGCAGTTCATCTACATCCAGAGAGCACTGTGGACTCAAACAATGATGGATCTGGACCAAACTAGGCACAAATCCCCAATATGCCCAAATGTATACACTGGTGAAGTTTGGGGAAAATAGACTTTGATATTTGGGAGTTGTGGCTGCTGGGATTTATAGTTCACCTACAATCAAAGAGTATTCTGAACTCCACCAATAAAAGAATTGGGCCAAACTTCTCACATAGCAACCCCGTGACCAACAGAAAGGACTGTGTTTTCCGATAGTCTTTGGTGACCCCTTTGACACCCCCTTGCGACTCCCCCAGTGGTCCTGACCCCCAGGTTGGGAAATGCTGCTTCAGGACATATATGGAAGAACCTAACCTATTTTTGTCAGTGATTGTTCCCAGGCTTTTAACTTCCATAGTGTAGTGGATTGAGCACTGGACTATGATTCTGGGGACCAGAGTTCGAATCCCTGCTCATCCATTAAATCTATTGGGTGACCTTGGGAAGTTACATTCTCTAAGCTTCAGAGAAAGGTAATAGTGATTTCTTCTCTACAGAAAATCATGTATGGCCTTAGGGTTGCCATAAATTGGAAATGACTCCAAGGCAGAGAGGCTAGGATTGCTCCAACCATGCTGTCCTTTCCCCAGCAGCTGAAAATGTTTTAATCAAAGAGCATTCTGAACCCCACCAATAGAATTGGGCCAAATTTCCCACATAGAATGCCCATGACCAACAGAAAATACTGTATTTGGTGATGGTCTTTGGCAACCCTTCTGACACCCCCTCATGACCACCCAGGGGTCCCAACCCCTAGGTGGAGAAATGCTGGTCTGTTGTTTAACATCTCCCTCTTCCTGCCGTTAACCTGTTTCCCATATTCAATGGGCAAAACTAATCAATAACTGCCAGTTGTGCCATATTGCCTTCACCTATGGGCTATTCCACTTCTCTCCTGGTATGCCAGCACTGGTTCTGATGTCAGAGAGAGATGGATGGTACGAGCTGGAGTTGAAGAGGGGTTTGGAGCCACTGAATCTGATGGAAGCAAGTTTAAAAGGTGGCTAGGTGTCTTCAAAGTAAGGTGGCAGTTTTGGCTGCATGGGAGACAGAGGGGATAAGCTGGATAAGGGAAGAGATTGGAACCATTGGATTTGATGGGAGTAAGTTTATATTACAAACCCATGGAAGTGCAGGAGGGCAGAGTTCTGAGGTTATTTGGAGAATGTGGGATCATGACTCAGTTCTGCAAATGTGCAATAGTGAAGGTACTCATGCCGATATGCAGCCACTATCAGCAATAGCGTGACTGCTTTGGAATAGTGGCTTCAAGTAATAAAATCTTTAAGTAAATTGGAAATCCTAAACTGCTTTAGCCAACTTAGAATCCTAGAGTTGGACGAAACTTCGCAGGCCATCCAGTCCAACCCCCCATCAAGAAACAGGAAAATCACATTCAAAGCACCCCTGACAGATGGCCATCCAGCCTCTGTTTAAACACCTTTAAAGAAGAAACTCCCACCACACTCCAGGGCAGAGAGTTCCACTGCTGAACTGCTCTCATAGTTAGGAAGTTCTTCCTAATGTTCAGGTGGAATCTCCTTTCCTGTAGTTTGAAGCCACTGTTCCGCATCCTAATCTCCAGGGCAGCAGAAAACAAGCTTGATCCCTCCTCACATATTTATACATAGCCCTCATCATGTCTCCTCTCAACCTTCTCTTCTGCAGGCTAACCATGCCATCTCTTTAAGCCACTCCTCATAGGGCTTGTTTTCAAAACCAGTAGATCACGTGGCTAAAGAGGCAAGAGTATAATATTTCTTGTATTCCAGTTTTGAGAAAGTTGAAGAAATGCTTTTATGATTTCACTGAATATAGGATATGAACAGGTTCGAAGGCAAGTGGGTTGTTGTAGGTTTTTTCAGGCTATATGGCTATGTTCTAGAGGCATCTATAACATGTCCATATAGCCTGAAAAAACCTACAATAACCCAGTGATTCCGGCCATGAAAGCTTTCAACAATACAACAAGGCAAGTTTCAGATAATATGCAATCCACACTTTTTTTAGACGTGGGACTTCATTCCACGTAGTCTTCTCTCCATCTTAACACATTGGCAAAATGGATTCCCATGGAGGCCACCCCACGATGTATGGCTACTTCTGGTGGCTGCCCATGGGAATCTGTGTTGCAAGGATGTTAAAATGGAGAGAAGACTCCATTTCAGGAGTTGGATGCTGCCTGATTCAGTAAAACAAGGAGCAAGTGGGGAAAGCACAGAAAAGTGTGTGGCATTGCCAGCCATCCCAGTAGAATGGGAAAGATGGTAGGGAACAAATTAAGACAATTCCCTCTGCTTTTCCACGCCTTCAAATTGTCATTGTGATGAGGTACATAGTCCTTTCTTTTCCCAAACCACAACAAAGTGTAAAAAAGTAGAAGAAAGTGAAAGAGAGTCCCACCTACTGCAGGAAAAGATTAAGTCTTTCTGATTGCTAACTTTGATTTTTGATCACTCCCATAAGTTTGGAGTGGGGAGAGAGATTCAGGTTATTTTAGGAAGGGGGTGATAGGTTTGAACAGAGATAAGGAGAAAGAAGAAGGTAAAGAATAATGGAAGAGAAGCTATGGAGAAAGATAAACTGTCCCAAAATACCAACCTATCTATCCCTTTCTCTGTACATGAGATCTCAAATCCTGGCTTGCCAACTGGGATTTTCCTTATTGTTAAAAATTATTACAAAAGGAACAATGTTTCAGGTCATTGGTATTCAGCACCCAAGAAAAATTCCAATATTCCCTGCAGTCCAAATTGTCCATCAAGAAAAGGTATATTCTCTGGCACGTATACTTCATAGTGCATTTTGCTTTTTGCTTTTTTTAAAATCAAAGCCCTGTCCTGGGTCAGATAAATCTTATTCAACCACTTCTTGGACTTTTGAGATTCAATACAGCACAGAGTGTTTTACCTCCACCCAAAAAAACTAGTTTTCCAAGTGCACACTTGCTCTCTTCTGACACATTAAGTGTGTCATAGAATCATAGAATCAAAGAGTTGGAAGAGACCTCATGGGCCATCCAGTCCAACCCCCTGTCAAGAAGCAGGAATATTGTATTCAAATCACCCCTGACAGATGGCCATCCAGCCTCTGTTTAAAAGCTTCCAAAGAAGGAGCCTCCACCACACTCCGGGGCAGAGAGTTCCACTGCTGAATGGCTCTCACAGTCAGGAAGTTCTTCCTCATGTTCAGATGGAATCTCCTCTCTTAACATGCTTTGCTTAAACATCATCAGTGAATTCCAGTGTGCATTGACCCTGGAATCACGCTAGAGGATCTAAAGATTCTTAGGCTGGATCTACACTGCCATATCATCCAGATTATCAAAGCAGATAATTCACATTGTCTGTTTTTAACTGGATTACACTGCTATACAATCCAGTTCAAAATAGATATTCAGGATTTTATTTGGTAGTGTGGATCCTGCCTAAGAGAAGTGTGTGGTGTAATGTAAAATCACATGTAGTTCACATTTGACCAGTCCACACACTGTCTTGCCAGCTGAAGAAAATATGTCACGCAGATGATCAATAAAGAAAAATCATGTGTTCAGTTGCATCGACTCACATAATGTCCTTTTAGAGAGATTTAAAATGGTCTTTCTTTGTCCATGTGGAGAAACTCCTTCCAGCAGCTCATAGAGCACGAGCACACTCCAAACTCTCTCTGTGTGTGTCTTTCTGCAATCACCAACATAGCTCAAGCCTGAGAATGTAACAGTATCCAAAAGTCCCAGGCTCAGCCAGCTCCCCAGGCATAGCCTGGCCAATCAGCTTTGTGCATCTTATTCTACAGTTGACACACACACACTCTAACTGATTTCTTACATGCTCCATAAGGTGTTCTCTCAGATTTAAAAGTAGCATTTAAAAAAAATCCAGTTTCTCACTTCTGCAAGGATCTTGCACCTCTCGTCCCAGAAATGTCTTGGACTTCTTGTCCCTGATAGATTTTTATTGACACCTACTTCAACTCCACCCAAAAGTGCTTCTGACTCCACAATGCTGTGTCCCACTCCTGCTCATCTGAAGATGAGGTAGTAGCTTTTGACAGTAATTTAAATGACATTTCCTGTTCCTTTTTCAGGCCACTTCATGGGGAAAAAGAGCACAGGGGATTTTCCTTACATATACGAAGAACGGAATGAGTCCCCCTTCTCTTCACTGTCCGATAACATCAAGCAGCTGGGAGACTATTTGCAATGGGAGGAGACATTCAAGCAGTTCCTCAAGCTCCTAGATGGGAATGAAAATCGAAGCTCTCAGGTCCTCAGGGAAGAATTGCCATTTTCTGCCAAAAACGCTTGGGAGGCAGAGGACAACAGCAGTCTCAAAGACGTAAGTGCCGTGTTTGCAATAACCTCTAATTATGAATACATAAAGGTGCCAGGTGCCGTTCAATTCAGCTCAATTACTTGTTGGGAAAACATTATATTTGATACAAAGCGTGGTTCAATAGAGCTGAAAACACACCTGAAAAACTCAACAAGCAAGAGACGGAATTACTCATTTTCAAGTATCATACAGAATTGTTCAAAGTCTCCAGTTCAAGCACTCTATACACCAAATTGATTCATTGATTTCTAGCATGCTCAGAGTCCTTAACATGCAGTAACTTGTTATGTCTACAACAGTCCTTTTTGGGTAGGTCAGCATTATCAAGTCTGTGTTCTACATTTAGAGAATGGAGGATTAGGTGAAAAAGGAAAACCAACTACTAAGTCCATGGTAGAGTTGAGATCAAAATATGGATCTCTGTAATGAAAAGAATAATAAAATCATAGAGTTGGAAGAGACCTTGTGAGCCATCCAGTCCAACCCCATTCTGCCAAGAAGCAGGAAAACTGCATTCAAAGCACCCTTGACAGATGGCCATCCAGCCTCTGCTTAAAGCATCTAAAGGAGGAGCCTCCATCACACCCTAGGGCAGAGAGTTCCACTACTTAACAGGTCTCACAGTTAGGAAGTTCTTCCTCATGTTCAGGTGGAATCTCCTTTCATGTAGTTTGAAGCCATTGCATCCTAGTCTCCAGGGCAGCAGAAAACAAGCTTGTTCCCTCCTCCCTATGACTTCTCCTCACATATGTATACATGGCCCATATCATGTTTCCTCCCAGCCTTCTCTTCTGCAGGTTAAACATGCCCAGCTCTTGAATCCACTCCTCATAGGGCTTGTTTTCCAGACCCTTGATCATTTCAGTTGCCCTTCTCTGGACACATTCCAGCTTGTCAACATCTCCCTTAAGTTGTGGTGTCTAGAACTGGACACAGTATTCCAGATGTGGTCTGACCAAGGCAAAATAGAGGGGTAGCATGACCTCTCTGGATCTAGACACTATAATCCTATTGATGCAGGCACAGTTATAGTAGTTTGACACCACTTTAATTATCATAACCCTATGCTCTCAAATTCTGGAATTTGTAGTTCAGTGAGGTCCTTAGAATTTTCTGCTAGGTAGCTCTGAAGTGGATATTTATCACACCGTCTCAGGAAGTAAACTGTGTAGGAGATAAACAGCTCTGCCAAGAAGCAAACACCTTGTGGTTACTTTTGCCTTATTTTCTGCAAGGTAAGCCTGATCTATACTTTTTGTGCAGGGCCAGTGGTGACCAGTGATGCCAGTGTTCATGGGATGGTGAGTCTACTCTGGGTTTTAGTCCTAACTGTAAAGGAGGAGTCAGAGATGTTGGTCCCTTTTTCTAAATTAGTTCAGGACTTTGGATGAGGCTTGTAACTTGGCACTGATATGAAGTCATTCTTGCCACCAGTCAGACTTCCAAGGCATTTAGCGTTCCACTGCATAGGAGACGTCTTCCGGCTCTCTCACATAATTTACTGCTTCCACTGGTGAGACACAGACTAATCCTGCTTCTCTCTTCCTAAAGTTTCCACCCATTGTGTTTTGATCTTTCTTTTTGAAGCAACTACGGTACGACCATCATATCCACACAACCAATACCCATGGTTTCACATTTGAAAAAAAAATTCACATCCATTTTATAGGCCTTCCAACACAATTCCATGGCATGCATCCACCAAAAGTGGTTCATTTCAGTAGGGCTTCTATTTATCTATGAGTTCGTGTGTTTTTGGGAAGTGTAGCAACATACTCCATGTGGATATGGGGATTATATGATAATGGCAACTAACTACTTTTGGGGAATTTGGGACTAAAACTGTTATTTTTAAAATAGCAATTTCTACAGTTTTGTGCATTCTCTTTTCTTATCATCTTTTGTATCATCCCTAATTTTACATGTTCTAGCATAATCCAAAGTTACTCCTCATACATGCCACCAGCAGAAACCTAAGCTTCTACATTTCAGTTGTGTAGTGTAAACATTGTCAGTTTTGCTATATGGTAAATAAGTTACCTTATGTCAGAGGTCATCAAACTTTGTCAACAGAGGGCCAGGTCACAGACCCTCAAACTGTTGGAGGGCCGGATTATAATTTGGAAAAAAAAAACCACGAATGAATTCCTATGCACACCGCACATATCTTATTTGTAGTGCAAAAAACACTTAAAAACAACAATAATAAAAATGAAGAACAATTTTAACAAATATAAACTTAGTATTACAATGGGAAGTGTGGGCCTGCTTTTGGCTGATGAGATAGGATTGCTGTTGTTGTTGTGTGCTTTCAAGTCATTTCAGACTTAGGTTGACCCTGAGCGAGGGCCGGGTAAATGACCTTGGAGGGCCATATTCGGCCACCGGGCCTTAGTTTGAGGACCCCTGCCTTATGTAGTAAATGCCAGCATTGCGCAACTGAAAAGGAGTACCAAAAGTACAACTTAGTGCACAAAAAATGTTCATAGCCCCCTGTGCACAGTATCTAATGCATGGGTGTATATATGTACAAATCTGCTTCTGCTATCTTGAAACGAATGTCAGCATTCCTTGTTGGACAAAAACATTAAACTGTTTTAAGTACAGATAAGGTACCAACAGAATTCTATTAAGTGTGGGTCAGATGAGTTTAACCATTCAAAATGATTTTTATCCTTTTCAACGTATGCTCCTGCACCTTTAAATATTTTTCGTTTACTTACTTAGGCTAAATGATATCACAACATCAGTGAACACTAAATGTCTCATGCTTTTTGTCACTTTACTTGGTCATTAACTGACAAGTGACAATGAATCCATGTGAAATCGGCAAGTACACCCACCTGAAATATGCATTCGTGTCTATGTGCATGTATACCTCCACTTCTGGAGCCTTGAATGAAGAACCGATGCTTTGTGTCGGACTGAAGTATCCAAGCCTTTCTAAAAAGGAATGTAGGAGTCTAATGGAAGTTCAGCCCAAGACAGCAAATTGTACTATTTTACTACGTTGCCATGGGGTTTTTAGTGTCAGAAAGATAGAGAGAGCAGCTCATGTAATTTTCTATCTCATATACTATATATAGTCTAGGCTTCCTTTAAATATATTAATATGTGGATGGGGGCAGGCGAACACTATTTGTCTCAGACAATAAAGTACCTTGGACTGTGCTTATAATTAACACATAATGGGTAGGGTTGCTATGAGTTTTTCAGAGTGTATGGCCATGTTCCAGAAGCATTCTATCCTGATGTTTCACCCACATCTATGGCAGGCATCCTCAAAGGTTTCCAACAGATCCCTCACCCTTTGAGGATGCCTGCCATAGATGTGGGCGAAACGTCAGGGGAGAATGCTTCTGGAACATGGCTATACACCCCGAAAAACTCACAGAAACCCAGCGGTTCCAGCCATGAAAGCCTTCAACAACACATAATGCTCACTATTTATTTATTTACTTATTTATTTATTTATTTATTTATTTCATATATTTATATCCCGCCCTTCTACCCACAAGGGGGACTCAGTGCGGCCTCACATGAGCATCAGAGGATGCTAACAGCATAAATACCATAAAATTACAATTCACAATAAAATCATTTTAAAACATTGTACAGCATCATCAGTAAAATTTAACAATCAATTAATAAATTAACGTGCCAGTAAAACTAAGCCAAGCTGGGAGAATCCATGTCGCAAAATCCAATTTTTTTTTCCTATTGCCGCTGGCCTCTAATCGAACGCCTGGCCCCAGAGCCAGGTCTTCAGTTGTCTTCTAAAGCACAGGAGGGAGGTGGCCAACCTGATGTCCTTAGGGAGAGAGTTCCATAGATGGGGGGCCACTGCTGAGAAGGCCCTGTCTCTCATCCCCACCAACCGTGTTTGCGAGAGTGGTGGGATCGAGAGTAGGGCCTCTCCTGATGATCTCAAGCTACGTGATGGTTCATAGCAGGAGATACATTCGGACAGGTAAATTAGTGGCTTCTAGATCAGTGAGATGATTGAATTCACTCCAGGTCTTGTTCTGAACCCTAAAGTTGCTATCTAAGGCTGCTTAACTTATTTTGGGAACAGGGTTCATCACTTGGGATGGCTCCTTTAAAGTTTGGGACAAAAACTAGAGTAGATCCACCACCTCACTGACAAGGAATCTTCTAGCCACCTCTGCATACATGTCAAAGGACACCGGATGTTTTTATGAGAAGGTTTTCAAATTCTTTCTTCTCTTTTTTCTTTCATCAGATGATGGATTATCTTCTGCAAGCACTGGATAGAAAAGAAACTTCTCCTAGTTGAAGCTGCTGTCACCTGGAACTGAAGGCATAGACTAATATCCTTAAGAGACTATGTTTTCATTAGCATTTTGTTGTATATGATAACGGATGAATTTCCTTTTGTGTTAAGCGAGATTTACTTTCCGTGTAAAATATCCTGTTCCCTTGTATTTCTAACACCGATGATTTACACTCCCCAGCGGCTTCCTCCCTTGCAAGCAGCATTTGATTCTTTTTAACTGCTTTGTTGTACATAATTGTCGATGAAGGGTCTTCCAATTCTATGATGGTACTTTGCGCTCTCTCTTTCTCTCTCTCTCCATCCAGTCACTTCATCTTTTATGTTACACAATCAAGCAAGATTCACAATAAATAACTCTCTCTCTCTCTCTAAGATTGTGAGTGAGTATTTTTTTTACTGAGCCAAAGGTGCCGTATCCTGGGTGCTGAATGTATTTTGGAAATAGGATTCTACCTCTTAGATAGTTGAAGCCCTTTTCCTGAAAGTAAAAGAACAAAACTCAAACACAGGGGAACTCCAGACAAGAAACAATCAGGACAGCTAATCACCTCTCAACAAAGGATTYCCCCAGGYACTAACAAGMMACACCTAAAAACTGCCAGGCCRTCAAATGCTAATCAAGGYGGCYRATTGAAACATTCACACCTGGCTCCAACAGACAAGAGTTCTTTCTCCCACCCTGGACTTTCCACAGAARTATAAACCCAATTTTCCTAGTTTCCAACAGACYTCACAACCTCTGAGGATGCCTGCCATAGTGGGTAGGGTTGCTGTGAGTTTTTCGGGGTGTATGGCCRTGTTCCAGAAGCATTCTATCCTGACRTTYCACCCACATCTATGGCAGGCATCCTCAGAAGTTTCCAACAGATCCCTCACCCTTTGAGGATGCCTGYCATAGATGTGGGYGAAACRTCAGGAGAGAATGCTTCTAGAACATGRMCMTAYAACCTGAAAAMCCTACAACAATCCAGTGATTCCAGCCATGAAAGACWTYRACAATTAAAATCTGAAKCATGWTTTATTTWTTTATTTACCATACTTRTWTCSTRCCTTTCTCAACCCCAAAGGGGACTCAAGGCAGCCTTACAAAGGCAASAATTCAATGCCACATGTACACATACATCAATGATTTTTTTTAAAAAAACATTAAAACCAACCAATTAAAACATAAGATTAAAACAAYAATTAAAATCACATAATCCAGRTCATATTCCAGGGTCAGTCCGGGTCATCATTAAGTTAAWTTATAKTMTCTWATTGCACTGCTCCCATTATTGACCAAAAGCYTGATCCCAGAACCATGTTTTTAWTTTTTTTCCTGAATGCCAGGRGGGAGGGGACAAATCTAATTTCACTGGGGAGGGAGTTCCATAGACGAGGGGCCACCACTGAGAAGGCCCTGTCTCTCATCCCCACCAGTCATGCTTCGAGGAAGGTGGGACCAAAGGCAGGGCCTCCCCTGATGACCTTAGTGTCTGAGGTGAATCATAGAGGGAGATGCATTTAGACAGAACAATTTAGGGCTTTATAGGCCAAAGCCAGCACTTTGAATTGTGCTCGGTAGCAGACTGGCAGCCAGTGTATGCTCCCCTGTGATGAATATACTGTTGTATGCTGGATATTCATCACAGTTCAGCCATGCAGGCCATCAGAGCCCCCTTGGATACCAGCTCCACTGGCTGCCAATTAGCTTCCGAGCACAATTCAAAGTGCTGGTGTTAACCTATAAATCCCTAAACAACTCCGGCCCAGTTTACCTGTCGAACGGATTCTCCCCTATGAACCATCAAGATTGTTAAGATCTTCTGGAGGGGCCCTGCTCTCAGTCCCACCATCCTCGCAATCGCGTCTGGTGGGGACGAGGGACAGGGCCTTCTCGGTGGTGGCCCCTTGGCTCTGGAACTCTCTCCCACTGGAGATTAGAACTGCCCCTTCTCTCCTGACCTTTAGAAAACAGGTGAAAACCTGGCTCTGGAAACTGGCATTTGACGAGTGAGTCAATAACCCGCGACTACATGGACGGATGGTGATGAACTACGATTTTATTGTGACGACTTGGCCAATGTAATTATATGACTGTATTTTAGTATTTTAATGTTTTAGTGTATTATAGGATGTGATGTTTTTAAATGATTGTTTGTGATACTGTTGTTGTGAACCGGCCTGAGTCCCTCTATGGAGGTGAGAAGACCGGTATATAAAAGTTCTAAATAAATAAATAAATAGGTAAACTAATAAGGGCCAAGATCCTGCATCACAGATATAGCTTTCCAGTTATGAATACATAACTAGAATGCACTCTGATACAAGCCCTTCCCAAGCCTATCTTAATGGACTGCAGCTGCACCAAGTGACAGTGATCTGTTGCATTGTCTTATCAGGATGCAGCAGGATGATGCTGGTGATGTTTCCTGCTTCCTTATGTCAGCAAATCCTGATGCAACAATCAGAAGCAGGACCACATCTCATTGGAGATAATTAGTGCAAAGTCTGATAATGTTATCTTTTTGCATCCTGACTGCTCGCAGAACAGACTTCAGTCACTTGATGCAACTGCTGGCTAATAAGGTAGGTTTGGGGAGAGGCAATACTTACATGATTGCAAACATGAATACCAAATAGTGACAAAAGTGTAAGTTTAGCTTACCAATTGGTATTCCCTGTTATTTTTCTTGACCAGCATCTTAATTAACACATTCATAACTGCTCAACGGGATACCAGCCAAGAAAAATAATGTAAAACATTCATTAGTACATAATGGCTTCTTTGAAATTCATTGTAGAAACACGTTTGGATTTTGTAGATCAAAGATAAACAATGGATGGCTGTCCAGATGTTTGGCTGTGGCTCCAGTCAGCTCTGCTGAAATTTAATTTGCCCACACCTGCATTAATATAGGTCACCGTCATTTGCATACCTCTTTTTAAACTTTCGAAGGAATCCAGCTCATGACTCTGGGGAAAAGGGAGAGCTGGAGGCAGAGTGTTGAGCTAGAAGCAACCCATTCCTTATATTTTAAAATCATGCTCTTAGAAAACAAACTCAGGTAGTTTCTTCTGATGGCCAAAAAATTTGGTAGCCTTGAAAAAAACAGAGATACACACAATTCTGAGATTTGCAGAATTGTGTGTGTTTTAACATAACTGCTTATGTAGGCAATCCCTCCATGCCCAAGGACAGCGTAATAAGGACTGAGCATGCTCAGCAGCCACAAAAAGGAAATGGGCTAACTGAGAGGGAAGAACATAGTATGTGAGGACTATCTTGGAGAAAGACGTAGCTGATTGGCTTGAATGGGAGCAGTGCTGTTGGAAGATGAAAATCCACTGCAATATTGTGTTGTGGCTCCCAATAGCAACAAGCAAATAGTAGCTAATGGCTGAAATATTGGCCAACACCAATGAGTTTAAGCATACCTAAGCCCCCGGTGGCACAGTGGGTTAAAGTGGGTGAGCTGCTGAGTTTGTTGACTGAAAGGTTGCAGGTTCGAATCCAGGGAGCGGCGTGAGCTTCCACTGTCAGCCCCAGCTTCTGCCAACCTAGCTGTTCAAAAACATGCAAATGTGAATAGATCAATAGGTACCGCGCCAGTGGGAAGGTAACGGCGCTCCATGCAGTCATGCCAGCCACATGACCTTGGAGGTGTCTACGGACAATGCTGGCTCTTTGGCTTAGAAATGGAGATGACCACCACACCCCAGAGTCTGACACAACTGGACTTCATGTCAGGGGAAAACCTTTACCTTTACTAAGCACCCTAAAGACACTAGATCTTATCTAATATTGGAAACTAAGCAGAGTTAGCCCTGGTCAGCATTTAGGTGGGAGACCACCAATGAATACTAGATGCTGTAGGCTATATTTCAGAGGAAGGAGCTGTCAAAACCACCCCAGAGTATCCCTTGCTCAAGAAACTATATGAAATTCACACAGGTCAACAGGTAACTTGAAGGCATGGACATGCACAAACATGTAACTGGAGGCTGAATTTTGGGCACCAATGCATAATTGGATACTAATATATCATCCATGCGCAGGACCCTCGTTATTTAGGTGTTGGATGGAGGCCAGTATAGTGTAATGGTGCAAGCATTGGACTACAACTCTGAAGACCATGGTTTGAATCCCCATTCATCCATGGAAACCAACTGGGTCATCTGGGCAAGTCACTCTCTCAGATGAAAACACTCTCTCAGATGAAAAGGCAGCCCTCCTTCCCCAACCAAATCTTTCCAAAAAGTCAAGTGACAAGTTCTTTTTATGCTTGCCATAAGTTGGGAATAAATTGAAGTTACACAGCAATAATAAAGAAGCCTAATACATTTTTTTAAAGCAGTGGTTCTCAACCTGTGGGTCCCCAGGTGTTTTAGCCTACAATTCCCAGAAATCCCAGCCAGTTTGACCACTGTTAGGATTTCTGGGAGTTGAAGGCCAAAACATCTGGAGACCCACAGGGTGAAAATCACTGCTTTAAAGGATGATTCATCAGTGCCTGTCCAGAACTAACAGATTGGATTTAGCCTCGATTGTTTATAACAGACCAATTGAAATCAGTGCAGCTCAGTCACCACACACTGAAGTCCCAGTAATGGCTAATTCATGACTATGTAGAGTCAATCCGGTGAGACAGGCTGGTGAAGTAATCTTGTAGGGAGAAGTCAAAGTGTAGCTCTGAGACCATGTGGTGTACACAGGTGTTTTTTGGGGGGTGACATTTTTAAAAATGACAGTTATTCAAAATTCTGACCAATTTTTGAGAGGTGATTTGTTTTCTAGCATCTTGGTAGTCAGCATGACCTCACAAGTGTCCCACAAGCAGAAGAATCTCCTGAAGTTGCTGAAGTTATTCACCCCTATAACAGGATTCCTCGAGAAGAGGTTGTAATAAAACCATCTCAAACAGATCACCTTGTCTCACACTTAGATAATTTCAAAGTCTAGGGTTACTTTTGGCAGGGATTCTAAGAACTTAGCCTGGAATGTGTCATTTTGTGTGTGTGTGTGCTAAAACTAGGAGAAAAACACTTTGAAGGTGAAGATATAGCTTCTTGAGGACTTGGATGGGGTGTTTCAAGCTCTGTGAATTGTTCTAGACCAGATGCTCAGAACTAGAGATCAGGTCTAGAAAGAACAAGGCCAGCATATGCTTCTGTATCTAAACCAAGAGCAGCACATGGCAACCCCCTTCAAGTCACAGTATCCATCACCTAAAGCCAGTTAACTTGTTTAGGTGTATGTCTCAAACAAAACCCAATGTACATTATTCCTTATCATAGCAGTAAACATTTCTCCCCAAATAGCAAAGTAAATAATTTCAAGTTTGCTATCCTTTCTTGGCTACCAAAAACTACTGCTGCAGTAGTGTTCCCAGAAGAAACAATTGGAGAAGGCTTTTGTACCTTTAATTATTGTGTAGAAGAACTGGGTATGTTTAGCCTGCAGAAGCGAAGGTTGAGAGGAGACATGATAACCATGTATACATATGTGAAAGGGTGTCATAAGGGAGAGGGAGCAGACTTGTTTTTTGCTGCCTTGGAGACTAGGACTCGGAGCAATGGCTTCAAATTACAAGAAAGGAGATTCCACCTGAACATTAGGAAGATCTTCCTGACTGTATGAACTGTTCAACAGTGGAAATCTCTGCCTCAGTGTTGTGGAAGCTCCTTCATTGGAAGCTTTTAAACAGAGGCTGGATGGCTATCTCTCAGGGGTGATTTGATTGTTATTTCCTGCATGGCAGGGGGCTGGACTAAATGGCACATGTGGTCTCTTCTAACTCTATTGTTCTATGATTCCATGAAGTGGGTATTTCAGCATGTATTACTAATAATGCAGTCAGGTAAGAAGCCTGCCTTATGCAGCTACCACATTTTCCTTAATGATGAAGCCAGTTACTACATGAAACCTCTGAATTCTCCTGGTCTGGATTGTATTTCTGGAACTAGGATTTGATTTGATCAAAAAAGTAATGCCTGAAGCCTTGGGTTTTTTTCTTTTCTATTGATAACAATAAACAATTGGCAACATCCGTCTTGAATTGAGGTGCCCAAAACTGGGCACAAGTATTCCTTGTGAGGTCTGACCAAGACAGAATATGGGGTACTATTATTTCCCTAGATGATTCTCGGCAATTTAACTCCAACTCGAATATTTATCAGGAACTGGGAGTGGCAATTTTTAGGAAGGGCTACCCTTGGAAGGGAATTGTTAGCTATCTTTACCCCTATTTGTTTAAAACTTTGACTCTGTTGTTAAAGGCTTTCATGGCCAGAATCACTAGCTTGCAAAATTTCTGGGCTGTATGGCCATGTTGCAAAAGCATTCTCTCCTGTCGTTTCACCCACATCTATGGCAGGCATCCTCAGAGGTTGTGAGGTTTGTTGGAAACTACGCAAGTGAGGTTTATATATCCGTGGAATGTCCAGGGTGGGAGAAATAACTTTTGTCTGCTTGAGGCAAGTGTGAATGTTGCCATTTGCCACCTTGATTGCCATTTAATGGCCTTGTAGCTTCAGAGCCTGGCTGATTGCTATCTAGAGGGATCCTTTGTTGGGAAGTGTTAGCTGGCCCTGATTGATTCTTATCTGGAATTCTCGTGTTTTTTTAGTGTTGCTCTGTGTAGTCAGACTACACAGAGAAGCCTTTGAAATCCACAAGCATGTGAACAATTTCAACAGAAAGGAAGAAACCATGAAAAAGAACAAAATCTGGCTACCAGTATTTAAAAACTCTAAAATCAGGACAAGTTTTTTTTTGTCATGTCAAGAGCAACTTGAGAAACTGCAAGTCGCTTCTGGTGTGAGAGAATTAGCCATCTGCAAGGACATTGCCCAGGGGACACCCGGATGTTTTGATGTGTTACCATCCTTGTGAGAGGCTTCTCTCATGTCCCTTTATGAGAAGCTGGAGCTGATAGAGGGAGCTTCTCTCATGTCCCTTCATGAGAAGCTGGAGCTTATAGAGAGAGCTCATCCGCTCTCTCCCCAGATTCGAACCTGCGACCTTTTGGCCTTCAGTCATGCTGGCACAGGGGTTTAACCCTCTGCACTACCCCGGGCTCCATCAGGACAGTAAATAAAGAGCAACACTCAAAAAACAGCAACCCAAACCTTTGACTGTTTGTAAAGCCTTCTTGGAAAATCATCCTTCCATAAATTCAGAAGAAGTTCCATTCAATTCCATCAGGCGGCACTCTTGGTCTGCGCATCCTTTTCAGAACATACCTTTTGAAAGCTTTCCATGCCTACTCCAATGGAAAAGCTAAACCCTCAATATGACATAATATCAGTTGCAGTAGTAAAATAATAGGATAATGCAAGTTAATTGTATTAACAAATCATTTAGCCCAAAGGCAGCGGTACTACATGCAACTTTCGTTTATTAATTTAATTTAATGAACATGAGAAAGCAAAATATTTGGCCCTTATTCAAAGCTCCAGCATTGATTGAAAACATTCACAATGTTCAACACTGTTTAATTAAAATGTTTGTATATGATTCAGGATCTTAGGGAGATAACCTAGAACTCATTTCTTGTAGTAGGAAATGCCTATTAATCTATCAATTTAGAATGGGATACTCCAGGTAAGATCCTGGCACTGGGAAGGTGATAGGATCTGATGGTTCATAGGGACCCTTTCAACATGATGACACTAGATGGGTCCCATCCTTCATCCAATTATTTGAGGGTAGTTAATAAGGACGAGTGGAGACAAATGTTAGAAACAAGATATTTTTCTGAACTACAGTTCTCAGAATCTCACATCCTGGAAGTCTAGTGGTTATGCTGTCTGAAAAACTGTAGGGCAGGCATGGTCAAACTTTGACCCTCCAGGCGTTTTGGACTTCAACTCCCACAATTCCTGACAGCCTACTGGCTGTTAAGAATTGTGGGAGTTAAAATCCAAAACACCAGGAGGGCCAAAGTTTGTCCATGCCTGCTTGAGGGGTTTCTTTCCAACTTTTTCAAACGCCTGGATAGGTTGGACCTTTAGTAGAAACCTATTTGGTTTTTCTTATCTTATTACATTCAGGAGAAGCCCAAGACATTTTATATTCTGAAGAAATGGTCAAAATGGCATTTCCCATTTCCCATATGGAAGCTGATCAGCTGAATAATTGAATGCAGTTAGCCAGGCCCGTAGCCAGGATTTCGATTGGGGGGGGCTGACTTTGTTTCTTTGGGGGGGCTGGGTCCGAGTGAAAGAGGGTCTACCCTAGCAAACCTTTTGTATCGTTACCCCAATATCCCCATACATATGGGATATATTGAGCATGGTGATCAGATTATGATAATAATAAACATAACAGTTTAAATAATGCATCAGTAAGGCCTTTTCGCGAACCACCATGAGAATTTCGGGGAGGGGGGGCTGAAGCCCCCCAAGCCCCCCCCCCCCCAGCTACATGCCTGCAATTGGCTTTCCATATCCACAGGTTTTGCATCTATAGAGTCAAACAATGAAATCTCAAAAATACCAGCGGGGGGGATCCAAAAAGCAAACTTTGACTTTGCTATGACCCAAACACTATCCTGCTGTAGTCTCCCACAATTTCACAGATCCTCAGGCTCACTCTGACATTTGTTTGAATTATTCAACATTTTATATAAGGGATACCATTTGACTCTACCATTGCACAAAATGCAGTGTTTCCCAGCCTTTTTTTGACCAGGAACCACTTGACCAGGGACCACTCTCCAGCATTAGTACCAAAAGGGTTATAAATCAACTTTTGGTCAATTTTAGATTTGGTTTGGTGTTTTGCAGTGCTGATTCAGAAAATTGCATTGGATAGACCACAACAGCTCTAGTTTCTGATACAGAACATATGCCATCCAGTAGTTGCCATCTGCTCGCCCACAGAAAAAACATATTTAATAACCCTTGGCACTATAAGAGGGTTTCGTGAGACCAGACGCTCTCATTGCAATGATGTAACGAGAGACTGCCTGGAAGCTTCAATTAGTCCAACAGTCGGCAGCCGGGTTGCTCACCAGAGTGGCATACAGGGAGCATACAACTCCTCTGTTACGCCAGATCCATTGGCTGCCGATCTGCTTCAGAACAAAATTCAAAACAAAAAAAAAACCAAAACAAAACAAAAAAACCCCCCGAAACAAAACCTTTAAAACCTTAAATGGTTCTTGCCCAGACCTGTCCAAACGCATCTCCCATTATAAACCATCACGAAGTTTAAGATCATCTGGAGAGGCCCTGCTCTCAATCCCACCGCTGTGGCAAATGCAATTGGTGGGGACGAGGGACAGGGCCCTCTCAGCAGTGGCTCCTCGCCTGTGGAATTCCCTCCCCAGGGACATCAGATTAGCTACCTCCCTTCTGTCTTTTAGAAGAAAACTCAGGACTTGGTTGTGGGACCAAGCGTTTGATCATTGAATAACGGCAAGTGAGAAGAAGACATAAGCAATCTGAAATGATAATGAACTGACCCGGACTTTGGTTTCAACTGGCTTGTTTTTAACTACAGTTTATTTAATGTTGTTTTAATGAATTTGTTGAACATTTTTATAATTGTGATGGCACCAAATGGTGCTTGCTGTGGGGCCGCCCTGAGACCCCCTTGGGGATGAGAAAGGCAGGGTACAAGTGTATTAAATAAAAGAAATAACAACATAAATGTAGTACTGGTGAGGCCACAGACAATATTTTAGTTCTTGCAGATCATTGGTGGTCCATAGACCACAGGTTGGAAAGCACTGATATAATGGAACTTATACCACTGGAGAAATTACACTGCTTAGCCAGTATTGCACCACCTGACATCCACCGGTAAGTAGCAGCCAATAGTGAAAGGACCAAGGCAGAGACATCTCCAGCTCATCCCCTGTTTGGATATCAGCCAGGACATCAATGACTTAAATCTAGAAATAGTTTTTTAAGATTTACAGAGACACTCGCTGGAACACCTCAGCAAGCGAGAGTCCAAAAGTGGCAGGCTCAAACCCAGCACCTCAACCAATGCCTGATACCAAATGAGAGACTCCCTCCTGGGCACACAGAAGACTGGGCGACTTGGAAGGCACTGAACAGACTGCGCTCTGGCACCACGAGATGCAGAGCCAACCTTCAGAAATGGGGCTACAAAGTGGAATCCTCGACATGCGAGTGTGGAGAAGAGCAAACCACTGACCACTTGCTGCAATGCAACCTGAGCCCTCCTACATGCACCATGGAGGACCTGCTTGCAGCAACACCGGAAGCACTCCAAGTGGCCAGATACTGGTCAAAGGACATTTAACCAACTACCAAACTCACAAGTTTTGTATTTGTCTGTTTGTTTGCTTTGTTCTGTTAGAAATGTAATATAATGGACTGGTTGCTCTGACACGACAAATAAATAAAATGGGACTTGAGCCTCCAGAGATGTTGGTATGCACAAGGGTCTTGGACTGAAGACTGCCTGTATTGTTTTAACTTGGATGATGCAGTGCTGCCTTGAGGGATGCTGAGTAGTTGAAGGGGCACAAGCCAGACCATGGGTCCATTAAACTTTGTTTTGAAATGCCAGACTGCCATTCATAATTGTTCCTATGCCCTCATCTATTACAAAAGAAAACTGGTTTTCTCTGCCAGTCCTTTCCAAGTTAGAATTTTGCATTATTTTTTTATTTTGTTTTTATGCCACTGAATCACAGAGTGCGCATGATAGAGTTGAAATATGCATTTATATTTCAGCACCAAGAATAGCCATTTGTTCTGACCTCAATACATTTGGAGAGAGTAAGTTTTGAAAGTACCTTTATCAAACAGACGGTGCCTTGATGACCTTGGTAGTACAGCTTAGATTAATACCTTAAAGCTACTTTCCTCCTCCGAGTCTTTACTCTTACTTATGGTTCTTAAGAGTTCATCATCTTTGTCTTGTATCTGTGTTGTGGATCCTTCTTTCCTTCACATGAAAGCAGGCACACTGCATTTCTGGAAAATATCTTCCTGCCAGTCAAGCAAAAGTGTGATTTTTTGGGGGGAATTGATTTATCCAGAGTTAACAAACCAAAATTGCCAGGGTATGTGAACAAAAATTCATGCAATTCTTGTATCATGTCATTTCTTTCTTGCCTCTAAAGATTGCATGATAGGCAAGTGAATTCATAGTCAGTTCACATAGCCACATTATCCGTGCTCATCCCCTTAAATTCAGGACATTTTCTGAATTTATCTTTTATATAACACTACTCACTCTAGGTTAACAAACATTGAAATAGGGGTTCATTGATCTGTGCCATGATGTTCTAGATCAGTGGTTCTCGACCTTTCTAATGCCGTGACTCCTTAATACAGTTCCTATGGAATCCTTGGATTTGTAGTTTCATGAGCTTTTTAGAATTATTTGCCAGAGAGCTCTAGTATCTCACCAAACTACACCTAACAGTATTCCATTGGGTAGTGTTCTCAACTTTCCTAATGCTGCAACCCCGTAATACAGTTCCTCATGTTTTGATGACTCCCAACCATAAAATCAATTGTTTATACTTCATAACTGTAATTTTGCTACTGTTATGAATCATAATTTAAATCTCTGATATGCAGGATGTACTTTCATTCACTGGATCAAATTGGGCGCAAATGCCCAATATGCCCACATTTGAATACTGGTGGGGTTGGAGGGGAATTGATTTTGTCATTTGGGAGTTGTAGTTGCTGGGATTTATAGTTCATCTACAATCAAAGAGAATTCTGAACTCCACAAATGATGGAATTGAACCAAGCTTGGCAAACAGAGCTCCCATGACTGACAGAAAATACTGGAAGGGTTTGGTGGGTTTCTCATAGTTTTTAATTGTGTGGTCTTATTGTTAATGTTGCATTATTGTATTGTCCATGTTTTATTTTTAATTGCTTGTATTGTTTTTATTACTATTTGTATTGTTGTATTTGGGCTCGGCCTCATGTAAGCCGCACCGAGTCCCTTGGGGAGATGGTAGCGGGGTACAAATAAAGTGTTATTTATTATTATTATTATTATTATTATTATTATTATTATTATTATTATTATTGGTGGACAGTGACCTTGAGTTTTGGACTTGTAGTTCACCTACATCCAGAGAGCACTGTGAACTCAAACAATGATGGATTTGGGCCAAACTTGACATGAATACTCAAATGTGAACACTGGTGAAGTTTGGGGAAAACAGACCTTGACGTTTTGGAGTTGTAGTTGCTGGGATTTATAGTTCACCTACAATCAAAGAGCATTCTGAACTTCACCAATGATTGAATTTGGGAAACTTCCCACAAAGAACCCCCATGACCAACAGAAAATATTGTGTTTTCTGATGGTCTTTGGTGACCCCTTTGACACCCCCTCGCAACCCCTCCAGCGGTCCCAACTCACAGGTTGAGAAACGCTGTTCTAGATATTGTTGGACTCCATGGAATTGGTACGTGCAGTTTCAGTTACCTACATCTGACAAAATATGTCCCCTCTATGCATTTTGCAGTTTGATTGTAGAATTTTTGGGTCAAAAGTTCTTCATTTCAATGGGATTCAGGTATCCATGAGAAGTCTGGGAACATATCCTCTGTTGATATAGGAGTTACACTGTAAAATCAAAATCATGTATCACAGAGAAGAAAGCACACCCTTTGGAAATCATTTGGGCATGTGCATGCTCTTCTGCATAAATTGGTGAGACTCTGATCGGAGACCCAGGGACAAGAGAGAATTTAGTTTGGCATGCATTTTCAATGGAATCAACCTAATTTGTGCACGATGGACTAATGTGCAGTATTACAATTCAATTTTTAGCCCCAAATACACAGGCAGAAATGCATCCATCAGCAAAAGCTGGGTGCAAATTCTGGACAATGAAAAAAAATGGGGAAAATTCCATACAAAATAATAGGGCTTGTTAGTGAAACCTGTGCATAAATATAATATGTGCTCTCTTGCAGTTTGAGGCAGTAACAGGACAGGACTGATTTCACGACTGAATATACATGTAACTGTGGAAATAGACTAGAGATAGAGAGATACATGCATACAGCTGCCTGGAAATATAACTTCTGGTTTCTCCAGCCCACTCTGGCTGGGAGATAATGTGAGTTTTAGCTGCAAAATGGTTTAGAGTCATCGAGTTGGAAGAGACCTCGTGGGCCATCCAGTCCAACCCCCTGCCAAGAAGCAGGACAAGTCTTGTAGAGTCTCTTCCATAAGATAAGATGTGCTGAGCTGTTTTTGGATTTGCTCCTGCACTTTATGCTGAACAGGACAAGCCAATTGGAGAGCAAATTTGCTGCAATGGTCTGCTAAGAAGACAGGGTTTGAATTGTTTATCTCCCATGAAAACCTACTGGGTGACCTTTGCAAGTCGCATCCTCTCAGTCTTAAAGGAAACTAATGACAAACTTTTGCATAAATATTAGTTATGATGGGGTCAACATAAGTCAAAGTTGACATGAAGGCATGCAACAACACCATCCTGATTACCAAAAGCAAATACATTAATAATGAATAGATTACAGAAAAATAATCCTTTCCATGACTATCTCAGTAAGTGTGGTAGTAATCTAAGCAAAGCTACAAGGACACTACATTTCTATCATTTTCAATGAGGTGAAAGTTTTCACTTTGGGGTGACATCCTGCCTTTTATTCATCACTTGCTCAATATAGGAAAGGCCATATGTTTAGCCACCTCCTCTGTGACCAAGTATTTGGCTTTATCGGCATGAAGCCCAGCAACAGCAGATGCACCTGATCATGTTCAGGAGGGATTAGTGAGGACAAATCTACAGCAAATCTTCCACCTCCCCACAAACAATGTGAGTGCCTGGAAGCCTTTAGCCTCACTGACACAGCTCTGCCTCTCTGTCGCTGAGCTGATGCTGAAAAGGGCTAGGAAGAGGCAGCGGAAGGGAAGGAAGAAGAATAAAAGTGAGGAAGGGTGATAGAAGGGAGGAAAGGGGGAAAGGGAGGGAGGGATCTAAAGGGAAAGAAGAAGGAAGGGGAAGGAAAGGAAGGAAGGAGGAAGGAAGGAAGGAAGGAAGGAAGGAAGGAAGGAAGGAAGAAGGAAGGGAAAGGAAGGAAGGGAGGGAAGGAGGGAGGGAGGGAGGAGGGAGGAGGGAGGGAGAGAGGGAAAAAGGGAAAGAGGAAGGAAGGAAGGAAAAGGAAGGAAGGAAGGGAAGGAGGGAGGAGGGAGGGAGGGAGGGGGAGGGAGGAGGAGGAAGGAAGGAAGGAAGGAAGGGAGGACGAAAGAAAGAAAGAAAAAAAGAAAGAAAGAAGAAAGAAAGAAAGAAAGAAAGAAGAAAGAAAGAGAGAGAAGAGAAGGGAAGGGAGGAAAGAGGCCAAGAAAGAAAGAAAGAAAGAAAGGAAGGAAGGAAGGGAGGGAGGGAGGGAAGAAAGGGAGGGAGGGAGGGAAGGACGGAGAGTGCAGGAAGAATGAAAGGTAGGAAAGGAGGGCAGAAACAGAAAGGAAGAGAAAAGAAAGGAGGAAGTGAGCCAAGAAAATTAAAAAGCACATTTTCACTTTAAATATATATATTTCTTTATTATTATTTTCTTTTTTGGTCTCTCCACCTCCTGCTCTACACTATTCTAGGTTGCATTTAGCCGCTTGCATTTAAAATCTTGACCTCTTTGCTTAGAAACAGTCTAAGTGAAAGAGGAAATCGGTAATTCAAGAAAGGAGGAGGGCTGACTTAAGAGCCTTAGCGAATTTAGAGTAAAGAAGTGGTTAAGGATCCAGATGATTTAATCCAGTTTTAAGAAAAGGTTTTACAGTGAGCAATTAGATGCTGGTTAAGGAATTAATCACTAATGGGTCATTAACTTTGACTGCCATTGTACAGTTAACAAGCTGAGGCAGGATTATTAGACCCGGCACCCAATTAAGGAGAAGATATTTATAAAAAGAAAAAGAAAAAGAAAAAAGGAACCCACAAAACTCTACAAGTGGAGTCTCAAAATGCGGCAGAACTTTATCTACTCTTTATTTCCCTTCTTCCTCGACATCTGCAAATTTAAATGATTTTTGTAATGCATTTCAGTTATCCTTGTATGAGCTGATGAAAGGGTTTTTAAAAAATAATTACAGCAACAATTGGCTTCAATTCAGTTGTTAAGTAGAGTAGACCAATTGCATAGCAAAACAACACAAAAGTAGGTTTTGTTGATTCAATGGGTCTGCGCTGGCTGGAACTAACAATTGGATTTTGAGTCTCTTTAATCTGGTGGTTTTCAAACTTTCTACCTTCTGAGCATTTTCAATGAGGTAATTGTGTTAATTTGTTTCAGCATGACAACAACAACAAAACCCAGGGGGCTTTTTAATGGAGGCGAGCCCACTTCCCCTGTGCAGCCAAAAAAGTACATTTTGATCCACAAATGTGACCGTTGTCAAGCTTGTGGTTTACTGGGAAATACCTTATCTATCCTTCTATTTTTCTTGTTTCCACACATGACATTAGAAATGATTCTAGTGTTGTTTTTGTGCCCATGTATCAATGTTGATGCTGAGTAACAGAAAAGCCAAACGAAAAAGAAGAAATAATCTGTAGATTTAAATAACCTGTTGATCAAGAATGGCCAGCTTCAGCTCAGAGAGTTAGATTAGTCCTCTAGGACCCTTTTATTTTTTCATTACTCACCAATGTTATTAAATACCAAACTCAGAATAATCCATGCCATAGTATCTCCAAATTATATCCATGAAAGCAGGAAAGTGAAAAGTAATAGGAAAAATACCAATTCAATTAGAACAGTGGTTTCCAACTTGTGGTCCGTGGACCACCAGTGATCCACAAGAACGAAAATATGGTTCGCAGCCTCACCATTACCACACTGTTGCCTCAAAACTGCACAACAACGAGAGCGACTGGTCTCATGAAACCCTCTTATAGTGCCGAGGCAACGGGGATATTGAGAGGGAAGAGGCTGACTACCCACGAAAGATTACTACTACCACATCTGCTCTAGATTATTAAATGTGGTTTTCTGTGAGCGAGCAGGTGGTACCTACTGGATGGCATATGTTCTGTATCAGAAACTACAGCTGATGTGGTCTATCCAATGCAATTTTCTGAATCAGTATCCCAAATAACCAAACCAAATCTAAAGTTGACCAAAACAGATTTGTAACCTTTTTGGTATTAATGTTGGAGAGTTGTCCTTGGTCAAAGTGATCCTTGATCAAAGTGGTCCCTGGTCAAAAAAAAAAAAAAGGTTGGGAACAATTAGAACATGGCACTGAAGGAGAATTCTGATCAGTTAAAGAGACAGATGAATTTGAGCCAATCAAGCGAGCACGACTCAGCTGAGGCTGTCCTAATTTGAACATATCATGAGATGACATGACTCATTGGAAAACACTATATTATGAGGGTTGAATGAAAGTAATGCCTCCACCTTCGTAACTCTTCACCAGATGGCAGTACTGGTATGTGGCAGGTACTGGCTTGTTCAGTAGACTCTCCTCTACAGTTTCATTTTGGTGGGAAGCCTTAACATTGAACGGTTAAAGTATTGTTAAAGTGCAAAGTATGGAACCCTGCACAGACAGTCGGTCAATGCGACTTAAGCAATGTGCAGTCATTGAATTCTTGACAGCAGAAGGTGTCACCCCAAAGGCGATTCATCAGAAAATGCAAGTTGTTTATGGCGATTGTGTTGATGTGAGTACTGTGTGTCATTGGGTGAGTAAGTTTAAAGATGTTGAGGTGGGAACATCTGACTTACATGACAAAGAGTTGGACGTCCTGTGACAGAAACCACTAAGTTTCACAAGCAAAAGCTTGACAGATTGATTCAGGATGATGGCCATATCACCCAGAGCGAAATTTCAAGCACCTTCGGCATTTTACAAGAACGTGTGGGTCACATTATTGCTTTGCTTGGCTATTGGAAGATCTGTGCACGATGGGTACCCAGGATGCTAATGCCTGAAATGAAAGCGCACAGCAGAACTTCAGAGACTGGAACTCACCACCATATGGCATCCTCCATACAGTTCAAATTTAGCACTTCCTGACTTCCATTTGTTCCCGATAATGAAAGAAGATCTGTGGGGACATCATTATGCTTCTGATGAAGACGTAGAGAGAACTCTGAGACATTGTTTGTGGAAACAGTGTTGATTTCTTCTGTGACGGCTTCAGAAAACTTGTTCATCGTTGGCAGAAATGTATCCAATTGTCTGGTGATTATGTGGAAAAGTGAATAGTGGTAGTTAAAGAGCACATTCTAAGGATTATTTCTGTGTTTGATTTATTAAAATATTCCCATCCAAACCCAAATAACAAAGGTGGAGGCATTACTTTTCATTCAACCCTAATAATTGGTAAATTGGAAGTCAGAAGGAAAAGAGGAAGACAGGGCTAAAGGTGGATTGATTCAATCAAGGAAGCCATAGCCAGAGTTTACAAGACTTAAGTAGGGTAATTGTTTATTGACTCTTGGAAATACCTCATTCATTGTACCACTGTAAATCAAATTCTTGTTTGGCAAATAACAAAAAATGACTAATTTTATTGAATTGAAAAAAACCCCACAAATATTGATAGATAACATCTCATTTCAAGCAGTACCGAGTCATCTACAGAGCGTTGCTCTGTATTTCTCTTCCATGGGAAGGGTAGGCAGAATCTCCTTAAGTGATGAGCTTTAAAATGTATTTTAATGTGTTGTCATTCTTTGACTCAATCCATGGGAAGACCCAAGTAAGAAATAATAATACTATCATAAGAACAGTAGTTATCATAGGATGCTTTTGTTATTGTGCAAGTAAGTCAACTTTGTAAGTGGATAAGAAAGCAAGCAAACAAAGCAGTTTGGATGTCAATATTTCAAATAGGTAAATGGATGAGTCAACGTTTGGAGAAATGCCTTTGGGAAGACCACATGGGAGTTATAGCCTATTTTTGAGAAACTGCCTTTCTCCCAAAGTCTGGTTCCTCATTTTGGAAGGGACACATTGTTTCCCCAAGCAAGTCCTCCTGGCTGCTTTTCTGATAGCTTGCAAGCCACCCAAAGCAAGCCATTGTCTGCCTGCCATTCTGGGCTTGTCGACTTGGTTACAAGAGAAAGGAGAAGGCCAAAGGGTTTGGAAGGAGAAGGAAGGAGGAGAGAGGGCTGTTTTCAAAATACAGCGATTCCCATTATTATCTGAGAAAAGAAGCCCTCCAGTTGAGAAATGGGAGCGCCATTGTTGGGCAGCCCCGTCAGGGAGGGATGTGGAGAAATTGCGAAGGTTAAAAAGCTCCCCGAAACGAAGCCGAACAAAGATGACGAGCTTGTTTCTGACAGGCCCCCTGAAAGATACGCACAGATTGTGAAAATATAATTAGAGGCCTCTCTTTGTCTGCCCACAATGAGTGGGAAATGTTGAAAGAAGAGGTCCTCCACTCTTTATTGAACCATCCTGCCCAGGAGACAATGCCGGGGCTTGTGAGCCCGCGTCTTCTCTAGTGAGAAACGTTAATTGCCACAATTTCCAGAGTGTGTAAAGCACCCTGTGCCCAAGGAAGAGGGGCAGAGGCGAGGGAGGGAGTGTTTTATTTAAAAGGTTCTCAGCCCCATTAAATGTGGTAACAGAGATAATGAAAAATAAAAAAAATCCTTGTGTGTGTGTGTGTGTTTTTTTTTTTAAAAAAAATTCAACCCAGCTTGGACAATAGGAATGGGCTTGGTGCAGATGGGCAACTGTGGCCGATTCTCATCCTCAGGGTCAACCATGTAGAGATGGCTGAGACATTTCCGTACTTTTGTTCTGGGAAATCAGCTCCTTCTTACAAAAAATGATGGAATGGGATTGCCAGGAAGGATTTGGTAGAAAATTGGAGTGAGACATACAAATAAATAAATAAATAAATAAATAAATAAATAGATAGATAGATAGATAAATAGATAAATAGATAAATAAAATCAAGGACCACCAGGACTTTGGAAGGAAGTGGACCTCCCCTAGACATCAGACCACCCACCAGGCATGAAATACAGAGACCCGATCTTGGAATAGCTAGTTTCTTTGAATGGTAACTTCCCAACTTCTTGAGCCCTCATGGTTACTTAGCACATTGGTTTTAGGATTCTGGGAATGGTACATGCTGCGTATCCCATATCCGAAATACTTGGGACCAGAAGTCTTTTGGATTTTAGATTTTTTTCAGATTTTGGAATATCCATGTTTGCATATATGTACATGATGAGGTATCTTTGAGATGGGACCCAAATCTAATCATGAAATTCATGTATGTTTCATATGCAATTTATACGCATATGCAACATTTTAAACCATTTCGTTCATCAAACAAAGTTTGTATACACTGAACCAGCAGCATGCAACAATGTCACAATCTCAATTGCCCATGAAGACAATTCTGAATTTGGGAGTAACTTGAATTTGGGGATTCAGAATAGGGGATGGTCAGTCTGTAGTGTAAGTTATTATTCCAAGCTGTGAAAAGAATTTAAGACAGCTTTTTCAAGGGCACAACTAAGTCTTCAATCCTATACTTACCTGGAAACTCTGGGAGTAAATCCTATTGAACTCAGTTGAACTATGTTTTGAGTGGATATGCATACACTAGCATTCTGAAAATATTGTATCACTTTAAAGCAGCGTTTCTCAACCTGGGGGGGCGGGAGTCATGAGGGGGGTGTTAGAGGAGTCACCAGAAACCATCAGAAAACACAGAATTTTCTGTTGGTCATGGGGTTCTGTGTCAGAAGTTTGGCCCAATTCTATCATTCATGGGGTTCAGAATGCTCTTTGATTGTAAGTGAACTAGAAATCCGTCAACTACAACAAATGTCAAGGTCTATTTTCCCCCCAAACTCCACCAGTCTTCATATTTGGGCATATTGAGTGTTTGTGCCAAGTATGGTCCAGATCCATCATGGTTTGAGTCCACAGTGCTCTCTGGATGAAGGTGAACTACAACTTCAAAACTCAAGTTCAATGCCCACCAAACCCTTCCAGTATTTTCTGTTGGTCATGGGAGTTCTGTGTGCCAAGTTTGGTTCAATTCCATTATTGGTGGAGTTCAGAATGCTCTTTGAGTGTAGGTGAACTATAAATTCCAGCAACTACAACTCCCAAATGACAAAATCAATCCCCCCTCCCCAACCCCACCTGTATTCAAATTTGGGTGTATTGGATATTTGTGCCAAATTTGGTCTAGTGAATGAAAATACATCCTGCACATTAGATATTTACATTACGATTTGTAACAGTAGCAAAATTATGGTTATGAATTAGCAACAAAAATAATGTTGTGGGTGGGGGTTTCCGCAACATGAGGAATTGTATTAAGTGGTCGTAGCATTAGGAAGGTTGAGAACCACTGCTTTAAAGAGTAGAGAACGAGAAATTAGTTTAACTTTTTTTCAGAATCACAACACACTTTTAGCTGAAACAAGGGATTTTGTCCTGTGGGATCTGTTTTGGTTTGACAACTTTATGCTCCATCAAATAGAGTAAAGAGGAAGAAAAAAACACACAAATATGAAAGAATTTCAAGGGCAGGAATTTGTTGTATCAGAAAGTCATCTACTTTGAAAACCCTATGAGAAGACAATCCAAAGAACTAGTGTGGAAAATGAGACCCTCCTGAAAACAAACATAAAAACAACTACAGTGTTTCCTCACTACTTCGCAGTTTGCTTTTAGCAGACTCGCTGTTTTGCGGGTTTTTGAAAATATTAATAAAAATATAAAATATTAAACATTTACGTATTAAATATTGGAGGTCAGGGAGGCCAGGGACCCCGGAAGTGCGGCAGCCTGAGGTGCAGCGGAGAAGGCCTGCCTCCCTGGCCTGCTGCTGCCTGCGTGATTCTGGAGGCTCTGCGGAGACCAGGGAGACAGGCAGGTACTCTTGGGGATGGGCCAGGAGGCAGGTAAGGAAGTGCAGTAAGAAAATAATATATAAAATATATAAAATAATGTATAAATATTAAAATTAATATGGCGTCCCTACTTTGTGGATTTTCACTTATTGTGGGTGGCCCTGGAACAGAACCCCCGCGATAAGTGAGGGAACACTGTAGAATTGTGCCTAAGAATGCAGTTGGGCCTAAACATCCTAAAGGCACTAGATCCCATCTAATCTTGGAAGCTAAGCAAGATCAGGTCTGGTTCATATTTAGATAGGAGACAAACAGTGAAAACTATAGAGCAAGATCATGATATCATTCAATTGAGCAGGAACGCAAGGAGCCCCCGGTGGCGCAGTGGGTTACAGGACTGAAGACCGACAGGTCGCAGGTTCGAATCCAGGGAGAGGCGGATGAGCTCCCTCTATCAGCTCCAGCTCCTCATGCGGGGACATGAGAGAAGCCTCCCACAAGGATGATAAAAGCATCAAATCATCCAGGCGTCCCCTAGGCAATGTCCTTGCAGACAGCCAATTCTCTCACACCAGAAGTGACTTGCTCCTGACACGACAAAATAAAATAAAATAAAAAGCAGGAACACATAGGCAGACGAGAAATATTTTAGAAAAAAAAATCTAGGTGTCCCAAGACAATGAGCCTGGCCTTGTGGTTGAGGGAAAAGCACTTGCCTCCTTCTCTCTGTCCCAGATAAAACCCACTTTGCCCCGCATGCACCCAAGTGAGAATTATCTCAAAACCTTCAAGCTGAAAGCAGGATTCGTTTATTCAGTTTTGAAATAAGAGCATGATTGTTGAGTTCAAATGTGCCACACTTTGCAGTGACTGCATCAGAAGCCGCAAGGGTCTATAGTGGCAAGGAAGGATTTGAGTCATAGCTTCATTTATAGCAGAATGAGACATGACACTTTAGATGCAGGTGGAGGATCAGATAGATCAGCTTTTCCAATGCTACCTCATACTGCCCTGCACTTGGCACATCCACAAGTTTCTGGCTGTACCTGATGGATTTACTAATAGTCTTCTGGCTGCACTTGCACAAAAAACCCTTTTGAGCTGTGCTGTAGATATGTTTGAGTTGTGCTAAGTTTAGCACATCTGCAAATAAGGTTCTAGTCAAGCCTAGTGCCCTAGCAAATAAGGTTCTAGTTCTGCCTCCTTCTGTTCTGCTGGTTATATAGTGATAAAGAATGTGTGCCTAGGTTAATTTAAAAGGTGAATTATTTCCACCGATACCCTGAAGTCATACTCCTGTTACATTTCATGTGAACCTCTGGCCTTGGGTCTTGAGATGTGCTATGGAAAATATTCCCGCAGAGTCTTGAGCCACCAGGTTTAAGGCTATAATCCATTGCTTGAGAACTTAAGTATGCCTACATTTAGTCATTCACTGTCATTTAGAAACAGCCCTCCAAAGTATTTTGCTAGCCAATTTCATGAACAAAGTTTGACAGAAGCAACAACAGGTCAAGCTTAGAAGGTGTAGGATTAGGTCCAGGACATATGGCCTATCTTATCTTCTGAAAGAACCTGTTTGTTTCCACAGGACCAGAGAGGTCTTCCCCTCAAATCTCACACTTCACAGGTATAGCTTCTGGGAACATGAAAGAGGACCTTCTTGGTAGATGGCCCTACAATGCAGAACTCAATCCTTTTGAAGGCCAGAATGCCCTCACCCTCTTTGCTGTTCTTTTGGTAACAGTCAACGATGTAAGCTATGTAAGTATTGTGCAACTTTTTTTAAAAAATTGAGTGCTTATTTTGAATACAGGGATATTAGATCATCCCCCTCCCTCCTGACTTTCCAAAAAAGGTAAAAACTTGGCTCTTTGAGCAAGTTTTGAGAATGCAGCAGAATAGATAACATGAAACTATGAATGATGAACATGGAAGGGCCAGATGATGTTACTGGAAAACGATTTTAACAAGATGACATTGGTGGTTACATGTTTTAATGGTTTTTTTATATATGTTTTTATATTGGTATGTTGACTGTTTTTAATCACACTTTTATGAATACATGGCATCAAATCATGCCAATATGTAACCTGCCTTGAGTCACCATGTGGTTGAGAAAGGCGGGCTATAAATGTCGGAAATAAAAAATAAATAAATACATTTAATAGTTTAATTTTGGTTTGTCGTTTTGTATATTTTTGTATATTTTATAATTTCGCCTACCAGCATTCAACAAAATATGTCCTTTCTAGAAATTGTCTAGGTCTTCCAGGTGATTTTATGGTATACTCCTGCCAGAAGTTAACATAGAGTCACATTGGGGAACTTAAGAAATTCATAGAGAGGATACCTCACTGGGAATTTTCTAGTTCCTTCTGGTCAAAATCATAGAGCCATTCATTTCAGTAGGCTTTGCTATTATCCACCATTTCTGTTTCCACAGAGAGTTCAAGACCATATTCCACGAATACGGGGATTGCACTGTAATAATAGTAAAAGTAGTAGAAATAACAGCACACAGGTTTCTCTTCCAACCATCTCTCTGTATCTGTCACCAAAGACAACTCTCTCATTCTAGCATTTTGTTTAAGGGTAAAGGTTTCCTCTGGCATTAAGTTTAGCACGTCCAACTCTGAGGGTTGGTGCTTATCTCATCTCTAAGCCAAAGAGCTGGCATTGTCCATAGACACTTCCAAGGTCATATGACCGGCATGACTGTAAGATGTGCCATTACCTTCCTGCAGAAGTGGTACCTATTGATCTACTCACATTTGCACATTTTCGAACTGCTAGGTTGGCAGAAGCTGGGGCTAACAATGCTCACCCCTCTCCCTGGATTCAAACCACCAACATTTCAGTCAGCAAGTTCAGCAGATCAGTGGCCTAACCCGCTGTGCCACTAGGAGCCCCAAAGGGTTTTATTTTAAATTCCCCTTGAATCAACGTTGATTTATAATGATCCTATGATGAAAGGCAGCCCTATAAGTTACCCAATTACCAACAGTCCTGCTCAAGCCTTGTAAATCCAGGATTGTTGTCTATCCACCTGTATAGTACTAGAGTGGCCAGATGAAAAGTAGAACTGGACACTTGTTGTTTTTAATGGCAGTTTATGAGGATATTTCAACAAGCAGAGCTTGTGTGACCAATGCTCCTTGCTGAAATCCCTTCTTTACACAACTACTTAAGGTACCTGGCCATCCTGGTTAGGATCACCTGTACAACTTGGGTTATCATACAAACAAGACACAACCTTCTCAACACGCTCAGAAGCCTGCAATGCATCGTATTCAATGACTCTTTTCATAGAGAATGAGGAGGTCCAGGTTACACTCTGAAAATATTTGTGCTTTAATGTTACAAATACCCCTATAGAGAGTACAACAATGTTCTTTGCCTCTACTGTAATCCAGCCAATAAAGTCAGGGATATCAAATGATTAGATCATTGAGAAAATACAACAAATAAACAAAACTAGAATCAAGCCCTAAATCTTGGCCGAGGATGGGGAAAAGAAAGAACACAAAATTGTAGGGAATTGCGGGATAGCATGGCTTCTCTGCAGAAGAGCTCAGAGATTGTATTTCTTTTGGACTACAACTCCAAGAATCCTGGACCAACTAGGCCCATTGCTGAGGGGGGCTGGGATTTGCAGTCCCAAAATAACTTGCTCTACCTTTCCTCTTTAGTCCTCAGGTCACTTCTATGCAGTAGATGCCTCTTGACAGCAACAGGCCTGACCTATCTGTTTAAGGAATGAGTTCACTTTGCAAGGATAATGTAGTCAAGTCCTCCAAAGAGCACACAGAAGGGAGTGCTTCCTTCTCATATCGTCTGCCATGGTTTCCCAATGGACTGGATGTGCTCCTTGGCTTTCATCCTCAATGCTGCTATGCTGGTGTTCCGAGGGTCGACTTCTTCCAAAGGGAATTTGTCCACAAAGTTGGTCCCGCATTGATATGGTGGCGGTGGCCCCATGGCTCCCAGGGGTTGCAAGGTGTGTCCCATGGGGGGAGAGTTTAGGAAAGGGGGAGGGGTGTAGCTGCTGGGGAGGCTTTGGGGTGACGCCACGAAGCCCGGCAATGTCTGGAGGGGGCTGCTGTTGGACATGGGTGGGTTCAGCCATGACTCCAAGGGCAAATTGCTGCCAATGGTCCCAATGGTTGAAGGTTGTGGGGAGCGGTTGAAAGAGAGGATGGGTGAATCCTGCAACTTCATAGATGTCACTTCCAACTTCTCCTGCCTCCTCCACTTGGCTCTCCGATTCTGGAACCATACCTGAAAGACATAGCACAGAGTTAATTTCATGTCAAAGAGTACAGTTTTCCATTATTTTATCAACAGCTTTGGAAAAGTTACTTTGCTGTATCATGATTTCCAGAATCCAAGCCAAGCTAACTCAGTGATTCTGGGTCCTATTTTCCAAAAAAAGTAACTTTTCCAAGCTCTGGTAATTAAATAGTCATTTTTATTCTCTATTTTAACATGCATATACTTGTGAAACATCTAGATGAACTTTATATAAAGCAATCACATGTGTCTTTATTCAGAAGTAAAGTCCATTGTCAAATGAAATGGGTTTTCCAAGTAAGCATGGTAAGGGATGATTTGAGAGAGAAAAAATTGAGAAAAATCAGCATAAAGGAGCCATGGTGGCACAATGGGTTAAACCCTTGTGCTGCTGAACTGCCAACCTGAAGCTTGGCAGTTCAAATCCATGAGATGGGGTGAGTTCCTGTTCCTGACAACCTAGTAGTTTTAAAACATGCAAATGTGAGTACATAAATAGGTACTGCTTCAGCAGGAAAAGGCGAAGAGATGCTCCAAGCAATCTTGCCGGCCACACAACCAGAAGGTGACAACACAGGCTCCTCAGCTTAAAAATGGAGAAAACACCTCCCCAGAGCCAGAGATGAGCACAGCCTCCAGAAGCCAGAAATGAAAGGAGAAGCCTCTGCCTTTGTTTGTGTTTGTGCGTCTCATTGTATATGATTGTAAAGACATTGACTGTTTGCCTATATATGTAAATTCTGTAATCTGATCTCAGTCCCCTAGGAGAGAAGGGCAGAATATAAATAGGGTATTATTATTATTATTATTATTATTATTATTATTATTAAATATTCATAAGTGAAAAGCACAACAAAAAGGATACATGTTGCATAGCTATCTGATGGATCCGCATATATATAATGCTTCTTTTTCTAAATTTTAGAAGACACCTTCTGTATTATTTTTCAGTGCATCCTTATCTGTGTCTTCTCAGTGCATAACACTGAGCCCAATGGGCTTATTCCCAAATAAGTGGATTTAGGATGACAGCCCTAACATGAAATTTACTATCTGCATTTTTTTTCCATAATGGATATTTTTTAAAAATAATTACCCAAAGTACCAGAAGAAAATAAAGAGTTGACTTACACCAGTATCACCACTCCACCCTGGGAATATATATGAGTAATTTGGGGAGTCATGTGCATAACCAGTAGGTTATGCTGGCAGATAGTGACCAGACCTTGGAAAAGTTACTTTTTGGGACTACTCTCCAGAATTCCCAAAACATCAACAAATGCAGCAATGCCACTTTTTTGGGTGAGGCCTACTAACAGATGATCAGAATAAACAAAACATCAACAATGGTAAAGACAAATGTAAAAAGTAACTAGTGCATATTCAGAAACGAATTACACTATATTTTGCAGCATTTAACTCCCGAAAAATATACAGTGGATTTCAGCACTTCTTTTAAATCAGTGGTTCTCAACCTGTGGGTCCCCAGGTGTTTTGGACTACAACTCCCAGAAATCCCAGGCAGTTTACCAGCTGTTAGGATTTCTGGGAGTTGAAGGCCAAAACATCTGGGGACCCACAGGTTGAGAGCCACTGTTTCAAATGAACACTTTCTATAGAATACTATAGACTGCCCATGCTGACTGAGGGATTTTGGGAACTGTAGTCCAAAAGTCAACATCTTTAAGATCAGTTAGAAGAGCACCCAAAACTGTTCCTCCATGAAAAGGACTGGAAATGATAGGAAATTCTCATAGCATCATTCCTTGTGTCCCTGTATTGCGTTTTAGTCTATTCCAGAGGCAACTGGTCAGTTCCATGGAGTGAAACCCCTCTAGTCTGAATGTTAAATGACATGTTTGAGGTGCCCTATGCCTAGAACAGGTCCAACTCCTTGAATATATTATCTACTTTAAAATTAAGGTAAAAACCCAGAATAGATTCACTACTTCACAACAAAGGAGCCATCCGTTGCTGGTCTCCTCCCTAGTCCAGCAAATTGCTTCATCCTCGTCTTCAGAGCCCCCATAATTCCTGTCACTTTCCCCTTGTATCCTAATACATTTCTCCTGTGATCTCCAGCTTTATCACTTTTCAAGGCCAGCATTGTCATTAGGCAGAGTCTGGTGACCTTCCCAGACAACAGATGCTGGAGGGCAAGAACAGCCATCCGTTGGCTGACCTCTTGTGCCCTTTGGCCATACCCTTCTGTTGGAGATGAAGCTGAGCCTTCCATATTAGCCCAAGCTGTTCTTATGAACTGCCTCGTTTTAGGAATCTAGCACCCTGTTTGGAAGAAAGTGCACTTTTCTATGGTGTTCTTCAAAGTAGCCACACAAACATTAACTAGCAGGAGTAATATGGAAGTTGTAATACTTTCCCCAGCTTTGCTTCCAACTCATTTGGGTAATGCCTGAACAGGACATTATCAAAGTAGGGGTCATTGTGCCTAAGCCACCGCTACAAAGATACATATTACAGCTGAGGCAACTTCTGGAACTTGTAAAAGGTCACTTAAACAAATAATGGTAGTGCTGGAAAAAATAAGGAACTCATCTCCACCAAACAATAGCTCCACAGATTTTTTTTTGCCTACAAGTCCACAGATCCATAACTATTGGCTATGATGGAAAGGCCTGATGAGGATGTAGGTTCAAAACACCTAGAAGGCCACAGCTGACCTCCAAGTGCCTGCTTTAGGGGAATAGCAGTTTTGAAAAACTCAATTGACATAAAGGTGCACTTGGAGTAGGGGTAGAAATGGCCAAGTAATCTGTGCGTCTCCCTGTTCAGTCTGCTGCCCAGGTATTAACCATGTGTGGGCAACTTCAACTTCAACTTGTTTTCTTTTATTATTGTTGTTTAACTTTAAGGCAAATTATTGGACTGGATAACCCCTTTGGGGAGAAAAAATGGGCTATAAATAAGTATAATAATAATAATCCTTCCAACAGAGGAAGCATTCAAGCAAGGAAAAACTTTTCCTATGAATGGCACACAAATTATGCCACATGTAAATCTATTCCAGTTTTTTTTTTCCCCCCACTTCAATAGCACAGGTTAGGGCAGAAGATAAATGTTTTCCTTTTGCTAATGGCTTGAATCTTATCGTTAGGTCCAACTAAAGTAGATCCTATGGTTTCTGTAAGTCGCTATTCAATTTGAATATACTCTAACTGGCTATCACTACATGCCAAAATGACCAAAATGAGACTATTGTACTTTGGGCATATTACAGTTGACTGGAAAAGGTGAGAATTCCTGGTAAAGCTGAAGATAGTAGGAAAAGAAGGAGACCTAATTGCAGCCAAATTGTTTTAATGCATGAAGCAATGGCCCTGTACTTGGAGGTCTCTGTTAAGAAGATCACTGTAAGTTGGAAACTGACCGGACAATAAAACTCTATGTACTGATCAGGGATAGTTGGGGCTAAGAAAACTCCAGTAGAAAATCATGCTGATCTGACAGCAAGTATTTTTTGATATCCAGGCTTTAGTCCACACATTAAAGGTAACTATCCAAGGTGCTGAACTAAGCTTCACACCTTGGATATCTTCTTCGGCCCAGAAAACACACAGCAACCCAAACAAGCAAACAGGAATTCATCTAAAGCCAAATAATGTTTGTGGATCATTATATTCCAGCTTTCAAATTATTCTTGAACAATTTCCTTCAAACTGGAAATAATCCTCCCTCCACTTTTCTGGGTCTTTATAGACTCATTCACATGTGCTTTTCTAGTAAGCAAAAAGAAGACTGCTGTAGTCAAATATATAGACTGGGGCAATAAATACTTGCCTTCCCAGATTATGGTAGACTACAACTCCCATCAGCATTGCCAGTGCTTGGATCGTTTGTCCAACAATATTTGGAGGGCCAACCTTTTGATTGATTTACATTTTTAAAATGTGTTCTTAAACATGAACTCAAGCTTGATCAGTTTAAAATGAAACCCCTTTCCAAGCGCTTTTCTCCCATGCTTCCCACCAATAATTTATTTATTTATTTATTTATTTATTTATTATTTAAACTTATATGCCGCCACTCCCCTGGGGCTCGGAGCGGCTTACAAGAATGGCTAAAATCTAACAAAATTTAAAAGCAATTTAAACAATTTAAAAACAACACTATCAAACATTAAAAGCCTGTCGAAACAGGTATGTCTTACATGCCCTGCGGAAAGCTGGTAAGTCCCGCAAGGCACGGACTTCAGGTGGCAGAGTATTCCAGAGTGATCGTGCCAATGCTGTGAAGGCTCTGCGTCTGGTTGCTGTTAGACGCAAGGTCTTGACACTGGGGACCTCCAATAGATCTTGGTCCTCAGAACGGAGGGATCTCTGGGGTTGGTAGGGGGTGAGGCGGTCCCTCAGATACATCGGCCCCAGACCATGCAAGGCCTTAAAGGTGAGTACCATCACTTTGAAAGTGATCCGGTGCTCAATTGGTAACCAATGCAGCTGTAGTAAGATTGGTGTTATGTGGCATCTCATCGGAATTCCCGCAAGAAGCCGAGCAGCTGCGTTTTGTACCAACTTGAGCTTCCGAATCACCAACTGAGGGAGGCCAATGTAGAGGGCGTTACAGTAGTCCAGTCTTGAGATGACCGTGGCCTGGATCACCGTAGCTAGGTCGTCCCTGGACAGGTAGGGGGCCAGCCGTCTAGCCTGCCGCAGGTGAAAGAAGGCGGTTCTGCTCATGGCGGAGACCTGGGCCTCCATTGTCAGCAGAGGGTCCAAAAGGACTCCCAGACTCTTTACCAATGATGACGGGCGTAACGCCTCGCCATCCAGGGTGGGCAGATGGATGTCCCCACTGCCCGGTCCACCCAGCCATAGGATCTCCGTCTTTGCTGGATTCACCCTCAACCTGCTGGCACGCAGCCATCCAGTCACGGCCTCGAGGCACTGATGGAAACAATCGGGTGCAGAGTCCGGTCGGCCTTCCATCTTCAGCACCAGCTGAGTGTCATCGGCGTAGTGATAACACTCAAGCCCAAAACCTCGAACCAGCTGAGCAAGTGGTCGCATATAGATGTTAAACAACAGAGGGGAGAGAATGGCCCCCTGAGGAACCCCACAAGATAGAGGGGACCTCTCAGAGACCAGGCCTCCCCTCTCCACTCGCTGTCCACGGTTGTGAAGAAAGGAGGACAGCCAGTTTAAAGCTGTCCCCCTGATTCCAGCAACAGCAAGGCGGTGGGTCAAGAGATTGTGGTCGACTGTGTCAAATGCTGCTGTGAGATCCAATAGCACAAGCAGCGCTGACCCGCCCTGGTCAAGCTGGCATCGAAGGTGATCCGTGATGGAGACCAGCACAGTCTCTGTCCCGTGCCCTGCACGGAAGCCGGATTGGAAGGGATCTAGTCCGGCTGTGTCGTCTAGGAATTGCTGCAACTGCTCCGCTGCTGCCCTCTCAATCACCTTGCCCAGGAACGAGAGATTTGAAACTGGGCGGTAACTGGAGGGAACCGAGGGATCTAAATCTGGTTTCTTCAGCAAAGGAGAGACCACCGCCTCTTTTAAACCCTCTGGAAAGACTCCTTGCTCAAGGGAGCTGTTTATGATCTTCAACAGAGGGTCACGTAATCCCTCCAAGCAGGATTTCACCAACCAAGAGGGACACGGATCGAGGGAGCAAGTGGTCGGTCTAGCTGCAGCTATGAGCCTATCGACAGCCCCTGCATCCAGCGGGATGAACCGGTCGAGGATGGGCCCAGCAAGTGGCCACGGGGTCTCAAGTTCTCTCACTGTATCAATTGTGGCAGGGAGGTCCCGGCGAAGTAGCGAGATCTTGTCTGCAAAATAGCTCTGAAAAACCTCGGCTGAAGGGGCCTGATCACCACTTTTTGGGACGGTAGGAACCGTCGTTAGAGATCGAATTATTTTGAACAATTTTGCCGGGCGTGAGCTAGCAGACGCTATCAAAGAAGCATAATATACTCTCGCTTTGCCTCAGTGATAGCATGCTCATAGGATTCCCTGAATGCCTCATAAGCTGATCTCGATGCTCCGTCACGGAGTTCTCGCCACACGCCCTCCAGCTGTCTCTTTTCCCGCTTCATCAGTCGAAGTTCCTCGGTGAACCAAGGAGACCGATTTCGGCGGGGTCTGAGAGGGCGTCTAGGGGCGATCTCGTCGAGTGCATTGGATAGCCTGATGTTCCATGTGTCCACCTGCACATCGATCGAGTCGCTGGCAGGCTCCAGATCCCTCAGAGCATTCCGGAACCTACTGGGTTCCATAAGTCTCCTTGGGCGAGCCCAAATTGGCTCGGCGCCCTTGCAGCGTGGGTAGGCATGCTCCAACTGGACTCTCAGGGCGCAGTGATCCGACCATGGAACCTCTATTGTGGAGGCTTGGGTCACTTGAATTCCTGCGCTGAAAATCAAATCTAACATGTGCCCCGCCCGATGCGTGGGCCCAGTAGTACAGAGGGAGAGTCCTAGTGTCTCCATGGTAGACACTAGGTCCACAGCCGCTAATGAACAAGAGTCAGCATCAGCGTGGATATTGAAATCCCCCAAGACGATAAGTCTGGGGAACCTCAGGGACCACTCCGACACAGTCTCAAGCATCTGGGATAGGCTGTCCGCTGGTGCGCTGGGCGCACGGTACACCAGCAGAAAGGCTATGCTCTCACAGGAATCCCACACCAGGCCAACACTTTCAATGCCAGAGATGCTCAGCACAGGAACTGCCCTAAGAGAAAAACTTTCTCGGGCGAGCATAGCCACCCCCCCCCCCGCCTCCCAGTCCGCATCTGGTGAGTGATTGCATAACCTGGAGATGTTATTTCCTGGAGTAGGATCTCATCCCCCTCTTGGATCCAAGTTTCTGTAATACACACTAGGTCAGCTCCCTGATCATTAAGAAAGTCCCTGATGGTAGCAGTTTTGTTCCTTATGGACCTAGCATTCACTAACACCAGAGTAGGAGGGGAGGAAACTGGTTGCCTGTCACAGATGTACCTGGGGATAGGCCGCAGGTTAGAGGGGGGCCGAGTCTCCCGCCGACTCAATGCCTTTCCATAAACTCGGATCTCTTCTCATTACCCACAAGATGGAATAAAATTAGTCCTGTTTTTCCACTGTTTGGGAGGCAGCTTGGGAAAAAAATCCACCTCGTTTTTTGGAATCCCTCCCAGAATTTTTACAGATGACTAGTAAATATTTCAGGCTTTTCAAACATTTTCATGATCCAGGGATTAAAGATCATTCAGCTTTAATTAAGCCCATAAAAACCTCCCACTTACAATTAAGGGGGGAAACACTAGACTCCCCCCTCCTTACAGTGGGAACTGAAAAGAGCCGAAAAGAATGAAGCAGCAGAATCTATATGATCTGTAGGGAATGGCATATATTTTATATCCAGTGTTGGGTTACAACTTTCAGAGAGGCTCTGAATGCTGGTAACTATAGTCTACATACACCTTTTCTGAATTCCGGTAATGACATTGTTCTGAGACTATTCACAAGTTAACAATGTGAAACAGTTTTAATTTTTTTAGCAAAACTGATTAAGTAAATACCCCATACAGAGTGAAGAGGGGAAGACAGGAAGATAGTTCCATCTTGTTTTTTGTGCCATCAGTTGTGGGCTCCTCTCCCCAACAACAATATAGTACTAGATAATACAAATATTGTGCTATGATAATAATGCAATATATTGTATATAATATTATTTTTTTTGTCGTGTCAGGAGCGACTTGAGAAACTGCAAGTCGCTTCTGGTGTGAGAGAATTGGCCATCTGCAAGGACATTGCCCAGGGGACGCCTGGATGAATTGATGTATTTATCATCCTTGTGGGAGGCTTCTCTCATGTCCCTGCATGAGGAGCTGGAGCTGATAGAGGGAGCTCATCTGCCTCTCCCCGGATTTGAACCTGCGACCTGCTGGCATAGGTGTTTAACCCACTGCACCACCGGGGGCTCCATATAATATTATAATGTAATACAATATACTACAACTACTACTAATAATAATACAATATAATAATATTAATTGTATATTATATGTTACATGCAATATTCTTAATAATATTACAGTATAGTGGCATAGTACAACATAGTAATATATAATGTTAATATTGTGCTATGCTAATAATATACATTGTATGTACATGTAAACTGCTCTGAGTCCCCATCGGAGTGAGAGAGGACAGGATATAAATGCAGTAAATAAATAAATAAATAAATACTGTATTTACTGGAAAGTCCAATTTTAGTAAGCAGATAAGTACTGCACGTTTCTCTGTTTTGTGAAGTATGGTCATAAAAACTTTGCTCCTTTTATATGAAGATCTACACCTATTTTTAAAAATTGTTCTGTTCTGTTTGAGTTATGGGTAGAAATTCTAGATTGTGTTTGCAGAGTGTAACTCTCAATTCAGTCTACTACACAGTAAAGGTGTTATGGTACCTTTGGTTAAATATATCAGTATTGTCCAGATTGTGCTGAAAACTGACATTAACTGATTGTGTATATAGGAATGTGTCTGTATATTAGAAAATGCATAGTTGCTGTTTCCACGATGCAACTAAAAGTGGTATACTGAAGAAAAATAGTTGCAATTGTTGCACAGCATCCAAGAATGAGCAACTACATAGCCAGAATCCTGTTAGTTACTTCCAATTACAGTAGACCCACTGAACCCATTGTTAGCATGTTACCAAGTGAGTTAATATGTAGGTCAATCCAGTTGTTTCTGAAGCTCTACTGAAGACTGAAACAGAATGTAGGCCTATGGAAAATAGTTACACTTGTTTAACTCTCCATACGCAACCATGAATGGAAAACTGAGAATGGGCAACTTAGAAGTCCCTGAACAGACTCAGAAGTGGAGTGGGCAGATCAAAAGATAACCTGGCAAAATGGCACAACCTAGAATAATTCTCCACCTTGTGTGACTGTGGAGCAGAACAAACAACCCTGCATCTGTATGCTTGTCCACAATGTTCTGCCTCATGCACAGAGGAAGAATTGGTTGAAGCTACAGACAATGCAATTACTGTCGAAGGTTTTCATGGCTGGAATCACTGGGTTGTTGTAGATTTTTTGGGCTATATGGCCATGTTCTAGAAGCATTTTCTCCTGACTGCATCTATGGCAAGCATCCTCAGAGGTTGTGAGGTATATTGGAAACTAAGCAAGGGAGGTTTGACCTCATAACTTCTGAGGATGCTTGCCATAGATGCAGGCAAAACGTCAGGAGAGAATGCTTCTAGAACATGGCCATATAGCCCGAAAAACCTACAACAACCCAGTGCAATTACTGTTGCTCATTTTTGGTCTAAAATTATTTAGCCGCTTGTGCTCCCTCTATTTTATCAGTTTTATATTTATTTATGCAATGCTTTTGACACTAAATAAAACCATGAACTGAATACATTCACTATGCAATAGGTACAAAAGTACAACCATGGATGTAAGTGAGATTACATATAGGAATGACTTCAACAAAGCCAGTGTGGTGTAATACTTTGAGCTAGGACTCTGAAAGACCAAGGTTCAAATCCTTACTTGACATTGCAATCCATTGGGTGACCTAGTCACATTGTTTCACCTTCAGAAAATATCAATGGAAACCCCTTTCAGAAGAAATCTTGCTAAGAAAACACATTGTAAGGTCAGTTTGAGTTGGAAATTACTTGAAAGCACACAACAAGAACAACAAAGACACCAATGTGATGCCAACCAGGATCATGAAACCATAGTAAACTTCACTTTGAGAAGCCAACAAAAGGCGCAACTACAGTGTACAACAAGTATGGCAAATGTAGGAGGTGTATAAACCTCACTTGCCTAGTTTCCATCATATGTGAGGAGCTATAGATTGAACATGGGAAAGGTTAAGAACTTGTAAAAAGTACTTAAAAATGCAGCTGGCTGAGAGAATCTTGAGAAAAGTAAATCTGATCATTGTACAAACAAGCAACAATTGCTCTGTGTGAGATTCAAAGGTCCATACATTTTATGCTTGAAGACCTTATCTTCATGTCCACAATGGTAGTTGGTAGATTCATTGGAGTGGTAAAATTATCCAAGCTGCTTAACTGTATACACTAAGTGGGTTCACCACAGCACCTTTCAAATTCAATGCAAAATCTTCACCGGATTTATTACCCCACTGATATGGAAGCTCCCACGGAAAGAACAGTTAATTTGTGGCCCTATCGGTTGTAGGATTTCAGGAGTTATAGGCTAAAAAGATATCTTGTTTGACCTGTGCCAAAGGGTCGAAAGAGAACCCCTAGTCTTGCTAACAAAATAGCATAATTGGATGTGGGAAGGAGTTTCATAGCATTTTGCACTAGAGAGTTAATGCATTAGCACAGCTGGCTCAAAATCAGAAACAAATGCACCAACAAGAAGTTTATCAAAACAATCCCTATCTCTGGGTCTTGCAGGATGCAAGGGTGCCATTTTGTTGCAGGTGAAGAAAACGTCTTCCACGGCCCTTGGGTGCCCCAGACCACCCAGGCGTATTCCTTAAACAGAGCTAACTGGCCATAGTAATAGCGGTATGAAGTGACTATTATACTGAAGAAATAAATGGGTTCACGTCCTAGGTGAGCATGCCAAAGGGATGACCGATTGACCTTTGGAAAAAAATATTGCCATAAGATACCAAGAGATTATTTTTAAAAAGAAAATAAATACATTATTTTTGTTTTTGTGAGATTCTTGTTTATCTCCTATCAGAATTAGAAGTGCATCAAAAATATTGCATTGCACTGCATTCAGACCAGTAGTTTTTATTAACTACCATATATACTTGAGTATAAGCTGAGTTTTTCTGCCCTTTTTTTAGGCTGAAAAAGCCCCCCTCGGATTATACTCAAGTTGAGGTAATTTATTATTTTCCTCTATTATTATTATTATTATTATTATTATTATTATTATTATTATTATTAAATTTTTATTTTACTCTATTATTATTACATTTATTATTATATTATATTATATTATATTATTTATTTACTTCATTTGTATATCGCTTTTCTCAGCCCTTAGGCGACTCAAAGCGGTTAACTCTATTTATTATTGTTGTTATTACTACAATTATTATTTTACCCTATTATCATTACATTTCCATATTTACTCTATTATTACTATTATTATTGCATTTCCATTATTTTACTCTATTATTATTATTATTATTATTATTGCATTGATAATTTCACCTGCTTTATTATTAAGCACATTTACATTCAAGGTTAGAATAATAGTTTAATCAGAGTTAGGCAGTATTATCTTAAATTACGGTTTTATGCTAATATACAAAAACATTTAACCTACCGATGTCCCCATTAATTTTATTTTATTGGTATCTATTATTATTTTGAAATTTGCCAGTAGCTGCTAAATTTCCTACCATTGACCCAGCTTATACTCAAGTCAATACATTTTCCCAGTGTTTAGGTGCCTCGGCTTATATTCGGGTCAGAAATACTGGAGTATATATGGGTAATACATTCATGTTTGACAGGCAATGGGCAGTGATACAGATATACTGTGATTGATATCCCACTGTTTCATAAAGTAATGTAATTTTGCTTCTGTTTTGCAGTTAAATCTTCAATATATTCTAGAGCAAGATTAGCCATTTTGATGTGAATCCTCCTCACCCTACTCCCAAACTCATAAATAATATATTGGACTGAATAACTACCGTAGATTTAGCTGAAGTATCTTTCAGCATCTTTGAGACTAAGGGCCCTTCCACACAGCCATATAACCCAGAATATCAAGGCAGAAAATCCTACAATATTTGCTTTAGACTGGGTTACCTGAGGTCCCTTCCACATAGCTACATAACCCAAAATATCAAGGCAGAAAATCCCACGATATCTGCTTTGAACTGGGTTATGAGTCCACTCTGCGATATATTCCAATTCAAAGCAGATAATGTGGGGTTTTATTCAGCTGTGTGGAAGGAACCTAAGAGAAGGCTTGTAGACTTAAGTCGATTTCATCAAATGCAGGTTAGACTGAGCTAGAAACAGTTAACCAGATTTCAGAGTCTGGTTGCGTTGGGTTGCAGTTTTTCAAAGAAAGGGGCACTTTCATTCAGAATTGTGCATGGAGGGGTGATTTCACTTATTTATTCCCTTTCAAGTCGGGACCCACAAAAATGGGATTTCCAAACACAATGATTACAGTTTGGTTACTAAACAATTTTGGGAAAGTTAGTGATAATTTAACCAAGTATTAATTGCCATGCAAAGTGGCAGAGCTCTAAAAACAGAGGATACAGGCTGAGAAACAGATTAGAGATGGGATTTTCCACAGTGTTCTGAGCTGAAAAAAATAGATGAAAATGAACTCAACTGGACAACACCTAATTTCTAACTGGTTTTTTCTTTGCTTCCTGGGTCTGTCTTTCTGTTCTCCAGATCCCTGGCACTTTATCAATAAGTAGGGGTTTAGAATTCATTCAAATACACTACGTTGGCATAAATGGCTTTGCAAATAACCTTAGCGACATGTTTCCCCAATACGCCACTCAACTTCCCAGATGAGTGTGAAGAATCTGATTCACAAAATGTGAAACCAAACACTGATAATTAGAGAGCAAGATTACAGTCTAGATTGATAAAGAGAGAAGATAAGAAAACCAGATTAAGAGGGGGAAAATCCATTTACACACCATTTAGCATGTGTGCAAACCCGAAATTATCCTCTGGGCAAGAGGAGAGAAAAAGAAGAAGGAAAGCCTTTAAACTGGATTAGTAAGCAAAGGTTGCTTTTGATTGAGGTCTCCTAATGAAGGAAACAAGGAGTGGGAGAGGATTAACTGTCCAAGATTTCACAGGGGAGCCAGAACAGGAGCGGAAAGGAACAGACAAGTTGTCTTCTCACCTGAACTCTCACTTCTGGAAGATTGACTTTCATCGCCAGCTCCTCTCGGCTGTAGACATCCGGGTAATGGGATTTCTCAAAGGCTCGCTCCAGTTCGTGCAACTGGTAGGTGGTGAACGTGGTCCGATTCCTCCGGTGCTTCTTTTTGGGCTGGTCTTCATCAGAAAGTTTGCCATCACTGTTGTTGCAAGCGGGCAACTCTGGACTTAGGCAGTCCTCCGAGCGTTTGGGACAGAAAGGATCTGAAAAGGAAGAAGAGGCCGGCAAGGCTAAGTCCACTGACTGATTCAATCAGAAGAATGGATGGATTTTAGCAGACTGACCCCAACACATTGAAGGGCATTTATTTTTCAGAATCTGCAAGTCCCATTTGGTCCAATAATATTTGCTTTCCAAATTATCAATTTCCATGTTGGTTGGTAAATTTTGCCTTTTGCCTGATTTTAACATTCTGAGATTTTTGCATGTGGAAGTTTGCTAGAAATTATTGTTCTTTATGCAATTTTTTAAAAATAGGAAAATAATAAGAGTATTAATCACTATCACTGTCACCATTACTGAATCTTCATGAATCAAGATTATTTTTTAAAAAACAACAACTTGCCTTGAGTGAGTTCTGGGATATTTTGGACTCTCACAAGAATGCTACCTTCTTTAGGGTTAGCACCATTCCTAATGTTAGCCATAGGATACTCTGTATACTTTTGCATTTCTCGAATCTACTGAGATTTCTCTCCTCCTTCTCAACCTTATGGCCAACTTAGTGATTATCAGAATATGTCACTTTCGTTTTTCAGCAGCATGGTTCACTGAACACTGGCAGGGGACTTTTTTTTTTGTCCTAGTACTTTACATTGATTGGGAGAAAAAAGTACTAAAATTTCAAAAACCAATAGATTTCTTGGAATAGTCATGGTGGGTTACTATTGTTTTATTTGCTAGTTAGAATAGCATTTCTCAACTTGGGCATTGGGACCCCTGGGGGAGGTCATGAGGGAGTGTCAATGGGGTCACCAAAAACCATCAGAAAACACAGTATTTTATGTTGGTCATCAGGATTCTTTATGCGAAGTTTGACCCAATTCTATCACTTGTGGTGTTCAAAATGCTCTTTGATTGTAGGTGAACTATAAATCCCAGCAAGTACAACTCCCAAATGTCAAGGTCTATTTTCCCCAAACTCCACCAGTGTTCAGATTTGGGCATATTGCATATTTATGCCAAGTTTGGTCCAGAGCCATCATTGTTTGAGTCCACAGTGCTCTCTGGATGTAGGTGAACCACAACTCCAAAATTCAAGGTCAATGCCCAACAAACCCTTTCAGGTTTTTTTGTTGGTCATGGGAGTTCTGTGTGACAAGTTTGGTTCAATTCCATCACTGGTGGAGTTGTGCTTTGATTGTAGGTTAACTATAAATCCCAGCAACTACAACTCCCAAATGGCAAAATCCCATCAGTATTTGGTCGAAGTTTGCCCATGCCTGTTCTAAAGACTTCCTTCAGTGAGTTTTCCTTAGATGAAATTAACAATTGGATTTCACCAACTGAACATAAAGCAACATGTTTTGCATGAACATGAGCTTTGAGATCACAGCGTGCTCTCAGTTTGCATGTCTGTCCTTTGCAGGGTCAAAACCTTTCTTCCCCTGAATCCAAATTGCATCTGTGCCATGTGAATCATGTCTTGGTAAGCATCTGGTTAGTTGTCGTGAGCTACACTGGAAGCACCGGTTCAAACAAACCTTGATCTAATTGAGTGAGACGCTTGCTCAAGTCTTTTGGGGTCCAGTCAGGAGGAGCGAAGGTGCAAAAATGATGATTTGAGGAAGTGGCGGATCATTCAGATGATACTGTTCATTTGGTTTTGCACCAAGAAACCAGACTTTGCAAACAAAGCTATGCTATATTGTCAAAAGTTTTCATGGCCGGAATCATTTGGTTGTTGTAAGTTTTCCGGGCTATATGGCCATGCCCCAGAAGCACTCTCTCCTAACGTTTCACCTGCATCTATGGCAGGCATCCTCAGAGATTGTGAGGTCTGTTGGAAACTAGGAAAAATCCACAGATATACAGTATAAACACCATTTTCCTAGTTTCCAACAGACCTCACAAGCTCTGAGGATGCATGCCATAGATGGAGGAGAAATGTCAAGAGAGAATACTTCTAGAACATGGCCATACAGCCCGGAAAACTCACAACAACCCAAAATTATGCTGAATTGTTCAATTCTAAATTTGTGTGGATTTCAATAGAATTTATATATAAAGTCACTAATCTGTGCATCTTTGAGTGTAAACCTAACTGAATTCAGTAGAGTTTACTTTTCCCCAAAGGTCTCAATTCATTTTGGGATGGAGGTAGTGAAATCAATGAGACTATAACTCTACTCAGAAATCAGTTGTTATTGGTAATAGGAGCTTCATCATTGTCATCAGAGCAGTATTGTTTTGATCTTGGAATTTTATTTTAAAATATTTTTAAAAGCAGGGCAGAAAAGGTGAGAACACACATTGCCATGTAACAGCACCACTAATTCAACTAACCTCAACCTGGATGGGATATCTGAATCCTCTTGAGTCATATTTTGTTGCACAATCAGCACAAAACTAGACTCACAGCATAGACATTTTAGGATATCATCACATAACAGTTGTAAATAATGGCTCCAACTTTTCACCATGTACAACGAGTTTCTAACACAGTGGCTCTCAATCTTCCTAATGCCGCAATTTCTCATGTTGCAGTGACCCATAACCATAACATTATTTTCGTTGCTACTTCATAACTGCAATTTTGCTACTGTTATGAATCGTAATATAAATACTCGATGTGCGGGATGTATTTTCATTCACTGGACCAAATTTGGCACAAATACCAGATACATCCAAATTTGAATCCCGCTTAAGTGGGTGAGGGTGGAAAGGAAGGGGCCTGACACTGTTAGGAATGGTGGGAGTTGAAGTCCAAAACACCTGGAGGGCCTAAGTTTGCCCAAACCTGCCTTAGAAGAATGAAGAGAAACATTTCCACTTACTCACTTAAGGTAAATGTTTTGCCCTGACATTAAGTCCAGTCATGTCCGACTCTGGGGGTTGGTGCTCATCTCCATTTCTAAACTGAAGAGCCGGCATTGTCTGTAGACACCTCAAGGTCATGTGGCCAGCACCGTTAATCAACTTAAGCAACCCATTAAAATTAAACTAGACAGAAAGAAAGAGGTTGCGATCCACCGGCATCTCACTACTGATCAGATCCATTGATTCTACTGGATGCCAATTTGCATACGACAGCAACACCAAAGTAAGCAGATTGGTCTTAGCTTCTAGATTGGTCTTAGCTTCCATTATTGCAGGGTTACTTCAGAAATTGACTTTAAGCAACCTTAGCATCTCTCAGCTGGAGTTAAGTTTTGTTTGAAAGGTTTAATAGAAAGGGTTTATCCTCTCTCCCTAAAAAAATGGTAAGAAAAAACTCTTTCTACAGAGATCTGATCCAAATGCGCACACTTCAGAGCAGTCTCAAACTTGCCAGTATTAAGAATGGTGCCTATATTTAAGTGATAGACTCATCCTATTTAGGTATAATGGAGAGTATTTATAAATTATCTGGGAATGTGTTGACAAAGGCTTTCAAGGACAGAATCACTGGGTTGCTGTGAGTTTTCCTGGCTGTATGGCCATGTTCCAGAAGCATTTGCTCCTGACGTTTCACCCACATCTATGGCAGGCATCCTCAGAGGTTGTGAGGTTTGTTGGAAACAAGGCAAGTGGAGTTTATATATCTGTGGAATAATGTCCAGGGTGGGAGAAAAAACTCTTGTCTGTTGGAGGCAAGTGCAAACTTTGCAATTGGCCACTTTGATTAGAACTGAATAGCCTTGCAGTTTCGAGGCTAGGCTGCTTCCTGCCCGGGGGGAAACCTTTGTTGGAAGTGATTAACCAGACCTGATTGTTTCTTGTCCTGGGACTGTCTTTATGGCTATGTCCAGCTTGCCCTTCCAAGGTTCAGGATCTTTAATTCCTCCCCCCCCCCCCCACCACCTTTGCCTGTTTCTTGCTCTGTAATTCTGCTTTTGATTTAAGAGGATGAGGGCATATCTTAAGCACTTTTGGAGTTCAAAATGTGCATGTCCCATATGGAAGACTTGAACGCCTGCCTTGACTAATTTTAGTAAAAGTAAGTGTTGTTAAAAATTAGGCAAGTGGGGATATATATCTGGGGAATGTCCAGGGTGGGAGAAAGAACTTTTGTCTGCTTGAGGCAGGTGTGAATGTTGCAATTGGCCTCCTTGATTAGCATTTAATGGCCTTGCAGCTTCAAAGCCTGGCTGGTTGCTGCCTGTTGCAATTGGCTACCTTGATTAGCATTTATACTACTTTATGCAATACTTTTGATACAAAATAAATAAATAAAAATTAGCATGATACATGATAATAAAGTTTTAAATATATTTTAATCCAATGTTTTAACTTTTGTATAATGTTGTATGTAATGTGTTAAGCCACCTAGAGTCCCCTTTTAAGGGTTGAGAAGGACAAGGAAGAAATGTTGCTGGTTGTTGCCTGTTGCAATTAGGCACCTTGATTACCATTTATACTAATTTATGTAATGCTTTTGATATGAATTAAATAAATAGCATCTAATGGCCTTGAAGCTTCAAAGCCAGGCTGGTTGCTGCTTGTTACAATTGGGCACCTTGATTAGTGTTTAACGGCCTTGCAGTTTTGAAGCCTGTCTGGCTGCTGCCTGTTGCAATTGGCCACCTTGATTAGCAATTTACTAATTTATGTAATGCTTTTGATATGAACTAAATACATAAATAGCATTTAATAGCTTTGCATCTTCAAAGCCTGGCTGGTTACTGCCTGTTGCAATTGGGCACCTTGATTAGCGGTTCATGGTCTTGTAGCTTCAAAGCCGGGCTGGTTGCTGCCTGTTGCAATTGGCCATCTTGATTAGCATTTAATGGCCTTGTGGTTTCAAAGCCTGGCTAGTTGCTGTCTGTTGCAATTGGTTACCTTGATTAGCATTTAATGGCCTTGCAGTTGGAAGCCTGGCTGGTTGCTGCCTGTTGCAATTGGCCACCTTGATTAGCATTTATAATAACTTATGTAATGCTTTTGATGTGAAATAAATAAATAAATAGCATCTAATGGCCTTGCAGCTTCGATGCCTCGCTGGTTGATGCCTGTTGCAATTGACCACCTTAATTATCATTTAATGGTGTGCAGCTTCAAAACTTGGCTGGATGCTGCCTGTCGCAGTTGGTCACCTTGATTAGCATTTAATGGTTTTGCAACTTCAAACCCTGGCCTTGGGGGGGGGGGGGGGGGGGGAGGTCCTGAAGCTGTTAAGAATGGTGGGAGTAGAAGCACCAAAAACCTGGAGGGCCCAAGTTGACCTGTTGTAGATGTTTTCGGGCTATATGGCCATGTTCTAGAGGCATTCTCTCCTGACGTGTCGCCTGCATCTATGGCAAGCATCCTCAGAGGGAGTGAGAAGTCAAGAGTGCTGGAGAGTGGGGATGGGATACCTCTGAAGCCGCTCTTCCCCCAAACGTCCTGCTCCCCTTTCCCTGCCTTACCTTCGAAGTGCTCTTCGGGGCCCCCTTCGGCCTCTTGCCCGGGCATCTGCTCGGCTGGCATTTTGGGGAAGCAGTCCCGGGGGCTGATCTTGCCCGGCGCCTCTTGGCCCGCCCGGCCGCCCCCTCCAGCCGCCTCTCCGCCTTGGAAACTTCCCAGGAGAGGGTCTTCTTTGGGGAAGCCCAGGATGGCTTCGATACTGTGCAGCCTGGAGGGGTTCCCTCCTCCTCCTCCTCCGCTTCCTCCTCCTCCGGGGCTCCGGACCAAATGTCCCGACAAGGAGAAGCCCCCTCCTCCTCCTCCTGCGCTCCCTCCTCCGCCGTCGGTGGCCATGCTCACCAGCGCGCCTTGCTGCAGATGCATGGGCTTGGGGAGCTCCTTCCCTTCGAGGAAAGTCGCGCAAGAGCCTTGAGTTGTGCCTCTAGACCCTCCCGACGGATTTGCGCTCCTTCGGTGTCAGCGCGGGCAAGAAGAGGGGGCCAAAGAGGAGCAGCAGGAGGAGGAGGAGGCTCTCCTCTAAGCCGCTTCGCCTTCTCTTCCTCCTCCTTGGAGAAGGCTTGTCCTCGAAGGGCCCGCTTGGGATGAGAGAGAGAGAGAGAAAGCCCTTCACGTCCGCCCTTCGGGTTGCGCACCAAACGCCGCTCCTCTTTGGAGATCCTTCTTTTTCCTTCCGTCCTCTCTYTCTTTTTGCCGCGGATTAGGCGTCGGAGGGAAGCCAACTTCGGGCTGAGCCGAGCCCCGCCCCCTTTCTCCCCCKAAKCCCCTCCCTTTTCCCTATGCCTTCCTCCCCATCCGTCTAARAAAAGTCCAAGAGAGGACCTTCCCCCGAATTCACTTCTTGTAGGGTTGGATTGGACCTGCTGGGAAAGAGAAACAATATACAACATGTGTTGTCGAAGGCTTTCATGGCCGGAATCAGTGGGTTGCTGTGAGTTTTCCAGGCTGTCTGACCAAGTTCCAGAAGCATTCTCTCCTGACGTTTCGCCTCCATCTATGGCAGGCATCCTCAAAGATTGTGAGGTCTGTTAGAAACTAGGCAAGGGAGGTTTATGTATCTGTGAGATAATATGGAGGGTTATGCTCCAGAAGCTTTCTCTCCTGACGTTTCGCCTCCATCTATGACAGGCGGATCCTCAAAGGTTGTTAAGTCTTTTGGAAACTAGGCAAGTGAGATTTATATCTATGGAATAATATGGAGGGTAATGTTCCAGAAGCATTCTCTCCTGACGTTTCGCCTGCATCTGTGACAGGCATCCTCAAAGGTTGTTAAGTCTGTTGGAAACTAGGCAAGTGAGGTTTATATATCTGTGGGATAATATGGAGGGTAATATTCCAGAAGCATTCTCTCCTGACCTTTCGCCTCCATCTATGGCAGGCATCCTCAAAGAATGTGAGGTCTGTTGGAAACTATGCAAGTGAGGTTTATATATCTGTGGGATAATATGGAGGGTTATGTTCCAGAAGCATTCTCTCCTGACGTTTTGCCTCCATCTATGGCAGGCATCCTCAAAGATTGTGAGGTCTGTTGGAAACTAGGCAAGTGAGATTTATATATCTGTAGGATAATATGGAGGGTAATGTTCCAGAAGCATTCTCTCCTGACGTTTCGCCTCCATCTATGACAGGCATCCTCAAAGGTTGTGAGGTCCGTTGGAAACTAGGCAAGTGAGGTTTATATATCTGTAGGATAATATGGAGGGTTATGTTTTAGAAGCATTCTCTCCTGACGTTTCGCCTCCATCTATGACAGGCATCCTCAAAGGTTGTTAAGTCTGTTGGAAACTAGACAAGTTAGGTTTATATATCTGTGGAATAATGTCCAGGGTAGAGAAAGAACTCTTGTCTGCTTGGGGCAAGTGTGAATGTTGCAATTGGCCACCTTGATTCGCATTGAATGTCATTGCAGCTTCAAAGCCTGGCTGCTTCCTGGCGGGGGAATCCTTTGTTGGGAGGTGTTAGATAGATAAACCCCACTTGCCTAGTTTCCAACACACCTCTCAACCTCTGAGGATGCCTGCCATAGATGCAAGCGAAACGTCAGGAGAAAATGCTTCTGGAACATGGCCATACAGCTCGAAAAACTCACAACAACCCTAAGTGAGTGAGGTTTATATATCAGTGGAGTGTCCAGGGTGGGGGAAAAATTCTTGTCTGCTAGAGGTAAGTGTGAATGTTGATTAGCATTTAATGTCCTACAGCTTCAAAGCCTGGTTGCTTCCTGCCAGGGGGAATCCGTTGTTGGGAAGTGTTAGATAGATAAACCTCACTTGCCTAGTTTCCAACAGACCTGACAACCTCTGGGGATGCCTGCCATAGATGCAGGCGAAACGCCAGGAGAGAATGCTTCTGGAACATGGCCATACAGCCCGAAAAACTCACAACAACCCTAAGTGAGTGAGGTTCATATATCAGTGGAATGTCCAGGGTGGGGGAAAGAACTCTTGTCTGCTAGAGGTAAGTGTGATGTTGATTAGCATTTAATGTCCTTGCAGCTTCCAAGCCTGGTTGCTTCCTGCCAGGGGGAATCCTTTATTGGGAGATGTTAGATAGAAAACCCCACTTGCCTAGTTTCCAACAGACCCCACAACCTCTGGGGATGCCTGCCATAGATGCAAGCGAAACGTCAGGAGGGAATTCTTCTGGAACATGGCCATACAGCCCGAAAAACTCACAACAACCCAGTGTTTCCGTCCATGAAAAGCCTTCTCACAACCCAAGAGAAACAAGGCTTTGTCGGATTGGAGTGGATGCAAGGAGAGCTCCTCTTCCCCTCCAAGGGGATGTCTACATTGGACCCTTAAGGCGCTTTGACAACCCTTGAAATGCCATGGACCAGTGCTATAAAATCCTGGGTTTCGTAGTTTTACAGGCTTTGTATTGTCGAGTGGTTTCATGACCGGAATCACTGGATCGCTGTGAGTTTTCAGGGCTGTAGGGCCATGTTCCAGAAGCATTCTCTCTTGACGTTTCGTTTGCATCTAAGGCAGGCATCCTCAGAGGTTGTGAGCTCTGTTGGAAACTAGGCAAATTGGGTTTATATATCTGTGGAATAATATCCAGGGTGGGAGAAAGAACTCTTGTCTGCTTGAGGCAAGTGTGAATGTTGCAATTGGCCGCCTTGATTAGCATTGAATGGCCTTGCAGCTTCAAAGGCTGCCTGTTTCCTGCTTTGGGGTGTGACCTTTGTTGGGAGGTGTTAGCTGGCCCTGATTGTTTCCTGTCTGGAATTCCTCTGGGTTTTTTTGTTTTGTTTTTTAGTGTTGCTCTTTGTTTACAAGCTTTCTTTGTTAAAGAGAGTGCTGGTATTTCAACCAACTGCAACTGCACGAGTCCATAATTTCCCCTCGAAGTCGCAACTAATCCGTCTTTGTTTGTGTGTAGCTTTCTCTCCTGGGGAGGAAGAGAAAAGCAAGCAAAAATTCAAAACAGGGGGGAATAGTTTTTTAATCCCCCCTTTCTCTGTGTGTGTTAAATTACAATTAAAAATTAAAATTAAAAGAATGCCATTGTCGAGAGAGAGGCGGGATAGAAATGAATACAACAATATCATTTTGTGAGTTGTTGTGAGTTTTCCAGGCTGTATGGCCATGTTCCAGAAGCATTCTCTCCTGATGTTTCGCCCGCATCTATGGCAGGCATCCTCAAAGGTTGTGAAGTCTGTTGGAAATTAGGCAAGTGGGGTTTATATATCTGTGGAATATTGTCCAGAGTGGGAGAAAGAACTTTTCTATGCTTGAGGCAGGTATGAAAGTTGCGATTTTAGCAATTAATGGCTTTGTAGCTTCAAAGCCTGACTGGATGCTGCCTGGGGGAATCCTTTGTTGGGAGATGTTAGCTGGCCCGTATTGATATTTGTCTGGAACTCCCCTGCTTTTTAGTGTAGTCATTTATTTATTTATTTATTTATTATTTATTTATTTGGTGTTGTTCTGATTTTAGAGGGTTTTTTTTTAGTTCAGCAAGGTTTGAATATGGATAACCACAGATCTGGATCTTAGAAAGAGTTTGTTTGACATCTTCTGTATGTTTGGAATGACTTCAGAAGGCATCCCATGGTTTTGATTGTAGGTTATCCAGGAAGTGTTATGACTATGAGGATGCTTGGCATAGATGCAGGCGAAACGTCAGGAGAGAATGCCTCTAGAACATGGCCATATAGCCCGAAAAAACCTACAACAACCCGTTATTACTTACTGTGATTCGAAAGCCGCCTTTGGGGTTTTCTCCTGCTCTGGGAGAAAGGCGGCATACCAAAAGGGAACGGAAAGTCCTTGACAAACTACAACTCTCGAGCCGCCCGACGCCTCCCGGCTGAAGAGACAAACGCAAGACTTCCCTGGGCCTCTCTCTTTCTTTCCTGGGTTTCCTTTAATGAACTAATTGCCCTTCCTTTTAATTAATTCAACGCCCAGGGAGGGAAAAGGGATCAAGTTAAGAAGGTGAAACGCCTTTAATCGGTTCAGGGTTTTTTTTTCTTTTTCTTCTTCTTCCATGGGACATTTATGCCTCCGATCATCCAGTCCACAATCTGGGTTTATCTATACCAGGCATGGGCCAGCTTGGGCCCTCCAGGTGTTTTGGACTTTCCTTTCAGCTTAAGCGGCTGAGGGGGGAAAGGGTCTGAGGCTGTTAGGAATGGTGGGAGTTGAAGTCCAAAACACCTGGAGGGCCCAAGTTGGCCCATGCCTAATCTACACTGTAGAGACCATCGCTTCTCAACCTGGGGGTTGGGATCCCTGGAGGGATCACAAGGGGGTGTCAAAGGGGTCGCCAAAGACCATCAGAAAACACAGTATTTTCTGTTGGTTATGGGGGTTCTGTGTGGGAAGTTTGACCCAATTCTAACGCTGGTGGGGTTCAGAATGATTGTAGGTGAACTATAAATCCCAGCAACTACAACTCTCAAATGTTAAGGTCTATTTCCTCCCAAACTCTACCAGTGTTCACATATTGAGTATTTGTGTCAAGTTTGGTCCAGATTCATCATTGTTTGAGCCCACAGTGTTCTCTGGGTGTAGGTAATCTACAACTCCCAAACTCGAGGTCAATGCCCACCAAACCCTTCCAGTATTTTCCGTTGCTCATGGGAGTTCTGCGTACCAAGTTTGGTTCAATTCTATTACTGGTGGAGTTCAGAATGCTGTTTGATTGTAGGTGAACTATAAATCCTAGCAACTACAACTCTCAAATATCAAGGTCTATTTTCCCCAAACTCTACCAGTGTTCACATATTGAATATTTGTGTCAAGTTTGGTGCAGATGCATCCTTGTTTCAGTCCACAGTACTCTCTGGGTGTAGGTGAACTACAACTCCCAAACTCAAGGTCAATGCCCACAAAACCCTTCAAGTATTTTCTGTTGCTCATGGGAGTTCTGTGTGCCAAGTTTGGTTCAATTCCATCGCTGGTAAAATTCAGAATGCTCTTTGATTGAAGGGAAACTATAAATCCCAGCAACTACAACTCTCAAATGTCAGGGTCTGTTTCCCCCAAACTCCACCAATGTTGGTCATATTGAGTATTTGTGCCAAATTTGGTCCACATCCATCGTTGTTTGAGTCCACAGTGCTCTCTGGATGTAGGCGAACTACAACTCCCAAACTCAACGTCAATGCCCACTAAATCCTTTCAGTATTTTCTGTTGGTCATGGAAGTTGTGTGTGAAAAGGGGGTTCAATTCCATCGTTGGTGGAGTTCAGAATGCTCTTTGATTGTAAGTGAACTATAAATCCCAGCAATTACAACTCCCAAATGACAAAACCACCCCCCAAACCCCGCCAGTATTCAAATTTGGTGTATCAGATATTTGTGCCAAATTTGGTCCAGTGAATGAAAATACATCCTGCATATCAGATATTTACATTTCGATTCAGAACAGTAGCAATGAAAATAATGTTATGGTTGTGGGTAAACATCAGAAACTGTATTAACGGGTTAATGAAGAAGGTTGAGAAACATTGCTGTAGTCCGTTAGTGTCCAGCGTTTTTCAACGCCGTTCCTCCCGATTCAGGGTAGGAAAAAGAGTCGTGAAGCCCCTGATCGGAAAGTGTTTGCGCCTTTGGCTAAAGCTCCCCTCGAAATCCTATTACAAATGTAACTTCTTAATCCGTAGCCAAGGCATTAATCGATTTGTCGCCCCAATGAACCATTCCTCTTGGCCACGTCTGGCATTAGTAGTATTACTAGCTGTACCCGCCACACGTTGCTGTGGCCAACCTTCCCTCCCTCTTCCTCTCCTTCCTTTCCTCCCTCTTTTTCTTTCCCTTCTTCTTTTTTCCTTCTCTAGCTGTTTATTTCCTCACTTCCTTTGCTCTTTGGTTCCACCCTTCCTTGTCTCTTTCCTTCCTTCCCCTCTCTCTTTCCTTTCTTCTTTCACTTTTTTATTTCATTCTCTCCTTTCTTCCTTCTCTACCTTTCTTTCTTTCCTTCTTTTTCTGCTTTTCTCTCTCTTTCTATCCCTCCTTCCTTTCTTCCCTCTTTCTCTCTTTCCTTCCTTCTCTCCTTCCTTCCCTCTCTCTTTCCTTCCTTCTTTCACTTTTTTATTTCCTTCTCTCCTTCCTTCCTTCCTTCCTTCCTTCCTTCCTTCCTTCCTTCCTTCCTTCCTTCCTTCCTTCCTTCCTTCCTTCCCTTCCTTCCTTCCTCCCTTTCTTTCTTTCTTTCTTTCTTTCTTTCTTTCTTTCTTTCTTTCTCTCCTTCTTTCCCTCTTTCCATCCTTCCTTGTCTCTTTCCTTCCTTCCCTCCCTCTTTCTCTCTTTCGTTCCTTCTCTATTTCCTTCCTTCCTTTCCTCTCCGGGGCAGAGAGTTCCACTGCTGAATGGCTCTCACAGTCAGGAAGTTCTTCCTAATGTTCAGGTGGAATCTTCTTTTAAGCAGATGCTGAATGGCCATCTGTCAGGGGTGCTTTGAAAGGAACACTTCTGCTTCTGACTGAAACTCTGCTGTGTGTGTGATATGTGTGTGTGTGTGTGTATGAATGCTGGTGAATGCCATTTTCCCAAACTGTTGTGACTCTTAATAGGTCATGCTTTGACCAAGAGGTTATGGCATCATTATTTCAAAAGGTTGTGACTTCTAACAAGGTCATATCTTTCCAAAGATGATAAAACCTCCAAAAAGTTATGGAGATTTCCATTTTTCAAAAACGCCAAACAAATCAGTGTGCATGCTTCCCCAAATTGTGCAAAAGGTACTCCTAACATGTGTTCTTTTTCCACCTTTGTAGCTTGCATTTAAGACAGGCATGGGCCACCTTTGGCCTTCCATGTGTTTTGGACTTCAGCTTCCACAAATGCAGTGGGTTAAACCACTGAGCTGCTGAACTTACTGACCGAAAGGTTGGCAGTTTTAATTTGGGGAGCGAGGTGAGCGCCCGCTGTTGGCCCCTGCTTCTGCCAACCTAGCAGTTTGAAAACTCGCAAATGTGACTAGATCAATAGATACCGCTTCTGTGGGAAGATAACAGCGCTCCCTGCAGTCATGCTGGCCACATGACCTTGGAGGTGTCTACAGACAATGTTGGCTCTTTGGCTTAGAAATGAAGATGAGCACCACCCAGATTTAATGTCAGGGGAAACCTTTACCTTTACTATAGGCTATTAGGAATGGTGGGAGTTGAAATCCAAAACAACTGTAGGGCCAAAGTTGCTTGATCTAGGTCTTTCAAAGCAATTATATGTCCAGCTTCCAGTGGAAGTTGACCATAGGCTCATTCTGGAAGACCTAAAGATTCATTGAAAGCTGTTTTTTCAGATTAATTTTGTGTTCTTTATTCAGTTTTTCAATGTCATGGGGGTCCTGTGACCCTGGCCTCCAGTGAAAGGCGGGGGGGGGGGGGGGGGGGGATGACTATACTATCCTTATATGATAGTACATATCATTTGGCTCGGAAGCCAAATCGGAGTCCCAGAAGGGCTGGGCAATGCATGCTAGGCAAACAACCACGACTAGCAATGTTTCCCCTTATTGTTTGCCCACATGCTGCTAAGGGGCTTGTGGCCTTTGTTCCTGGCCATTCATGGATTTGTCCTACACCCCTTAGCACTGCCCTACCCCTTTACTGTGTGTTGAGCCTAGGTTTTTTATTAATGGAGAGAGACAAAGAAGGGAGCTGCTTGCCTTTGGAAGAGGGAGGGAAACTCAAACAAGGACATGCTGGGCTCATCTTTTGTAGACCAGTCCCTGGCAGTGTGGAAGCAATAGAAAGCAGCACTCCAAGTTCATTGTTCCCCTTAAAATGGTTGTTTCCTTCCAAGGAAAGTGACAGTGAATAAACAACACAGCATTCCTAATCTTTCCCTTTTATAGCTCTGATTCCCCACACCTCCCAAAATGGGTCTTTCACCAATGCCAGAGCATTGCAAAAGTTTCTTTTTCGGCAGTGGTGGACTGAGTCTAAAAATACTGGCTGTCAGAAGACACACAAGGCTATCAAGAAATAAACATTTTTTAAAAAATACACATGGAAAAAAGGTACAATTAACATCGTTATTTTTTTTAATGATATTGGACCCCGACCCGCCCCCCCCCCCCCCGATGGTGCAATGGGTTAAAGTTAACCCTTGTGCCAGCAGGACTGCTGACCAACAAGTTGGGGACAGGCCAATGGCTTGAATCTGGGGAACAGGGTGAGCTCCCATCTGTCAGCTCCAGTTTCCCATATGGGAACATAAGAGAGGCCTCCCACAGGATGGCAAAACATCTGGGAGTCCCCTGGGTAAAATCATTGCAGACAGCCAGTTCTCTCACACCAGAAGCAACGTGCAGTTTTTCAAGTAACTCCCAACACAAAAAGTAATAATATTGAAACTTCTATTATATTTTCAAATTACTAACATATTATCTAATGTTTAAGGCCCCCCGCTTGCCATTGGGCAAGCTGACACCCTGCCCAATCCACCACTGGGACCAACCTCACAATCTTTTTTTATCCTCTAATTGACTTCAATTTCCTCCCATGGAATATGGTTTCCAGTTTAGATCCTGTGATAGTTCTTCCTTGCTCAACCCCTGGTGAACAGAACAACCATCTGGGAAAATAGGACTAAGAACAAGCAATAGAGAGTGCCATAACAGTATAGTTTGAGTATTGGGTTATGACTCTGGAAACCAAGTTTGATTCTCTGCTCAGCCATGGAAAGCCACCAAGTGACTTTGGGTCAGCCACAAACTCAGGGTCCTTCTACACATGCCCTAAAATGTAGAAGAAACTGGGATAAGAGGAGGGGGTTGGCTAAATGATGTTTTACAAAAATGTGCACTGATTCAGATTAACAGCTAAAAAACACATGTTAAAAATGTGTGCTTAAAACCTGATTTCAGCCGGAAAGTCTGCATTTTCACATCACTGTATATCCCTGCACTCAAGAAAAACATGGGACTTTGTTGTGATACACTGGCGTGGACTGCTCCAGCACATGTGTACTTTTTAAAATTCTGAAATAGCTGATCTGGGCTGTAAACAAATGGAGCCATGGAAACACAGGTGGATGAATGGAAGCACAACTGGAAAGCAATTACAATGAGTACTCTCTGCAACCATTCCTTTGTCCTGATTGTTATGAAATTGAATGGAGATTGAATTTACAGGAGGGTGGGGAGAGTGTATCTTGGAGAGTCAATTTTTAAAAAGTAAACTTCCACCGAATATTCCCCCATCTATCTTGTGGATTTATAAAATCCAATACAAATTAAGGTGACAGGACAGTGGGAACCATTTACTGGGACTGACAGGTTTGTGTTTGGACTTGCTGTCAGGTCTTGCAATCCCTCCCCTTCCCCTACACACACTATTTGTCCTCCATCTTGACACTGTCTGGAAGCACCCTCAGTTCCAGAAAGCCCTGTGATAGATTCACAATCCCGTTGTAAGTTAGAAATGACTTGAAGACATAACAACAAAAACTGAAGCTCAATCCAGATAAAATTGAGATATTGATGAATTGTAGACCTGTTGATCTCAGAACATTAGATGAACATCCCATAAGGGAAGTTATGCTGTGCTCCCCTAAAGGAATGCACATTTGAGCATTTCTCAATCCAACTTTGCTATGTGAACCAGAAACTATGGATGTGGGATTGGAAGTTATTTAGAAACACTCAATATGGTAACCACACCCTCGGCCCTAGAATATATAGACATGGACTCCATCATTCATGTTTTGATAGTTTATAGAATAGAAAATTTTCAAATGTTTTAGAATATTGTTCAAAACAGAATGGTTCTGGATCTTCTTTAACCAGCCATGGCCCAAGGTCTTAACAGAACTCTGGCGGTCGTTTCCAGATAGCTTCAATTTCTTCATGTATACCTTCAATTTCCTCATGTTCCCCCTTTCCCGTGTGTTGTAGCAGAGTTGGTGCCCTCCAGATGGTTTAGACCAGTGGTTCCCAACCTGTGGTCCATGGACCACCAGTGGTCTGCAAGAACTAAAATATGCTCAACGGCCTCACCATTACTACACCGTTGCAATGAGAGTGACTGGTATCACGAAACCCTCTTGCCGAGGATTATTAAATATGGTTTTCTGTTGGCAAGCAGATGGCGACTACATGGATGGTGTATGTTCTGTATCAGAAACTAGAGTTGTTGTGGACTACCCAATGCAATTTTCTGAATCTGCATCCCAAATAACGAAACTGAATCTAAACTTGACCAAAACCCTTTTGGTACTAATGTTGGAGAGTGGTCCCTGGTTAAAGTGGTCCCTGGTCAAGTGGTCCCTAGTAAAAAAAAAAAGGGGTAGGAACCACTAGTTTAGACAGAGTGTGGTCTAAAATATGAGTGGAGTAGGGCTTTGAATCAAATTATTTTCCTGACTCAATGTTGACTCCACACTCAACAATTGACTGAATGAGTCTATTCTTGTTGGATCTAATCAACAAGATTCCATCATAGAATTCCCACAATCTTTGATCAGTGGTGCTGCTGAGGGTTAACGGATAATGTAGTCCAAAACACAAGTGAGAAGGAATGGGTTGTCTGCTCCTCTCTTCCGAGCATCCAAGTTTTGTGGAGTGTGTGGCCTCTCTTAGAAGTTGGCCATGAGCCTTCTTGGCACATGGCCAGTAGCCCATGGCCAGTAAGAATCATAATCATACATCATGTTAACAAATCCTCTCCTTTTTGTAAATGAACTCCAGCTATGGATTGACAAGTTTCACTTCTCTTCCCTCTCCCTCCAAATGTTCGTCCCCTTAAAGGTAGAGGTTTTGAGTTTCACACAGTAAAGCTACATTAATGCAATCCTTCTTTACTTGTTTTCCAATTAGCCTAATTGAATTCAGATTGCTTAAAAGTGGGCACCCGAGACGTTTATCTTGATGGGATGACTGCTCTGAGCTCCAGCGATCCTATTAGCTGTAAGAAGAATGAAAATCCCAGGTTGTGTTGCTCCTTCCGTAACACCAGCCCCAGGCCCCACGTGAGGGGATCCAAGTAAGCCGCTCCTGGTCTTCTGAGCTCTGCTGCACACTTGGCATGGAAATTGCTCACCATAAGGACCACAGTGGGTACATCTTACATGAAACTGCATGCAATGAAGTCTTGGCTTCTTCATGTTAAATGAAAAGAAGTAAGGAGGGGAGGTAGGTTTGAAGGATAGTGTGATAGGTACTTAACCTTTTCCCTAATGACTGTTTTTCCAGGTTTTTTTTTTTCATGTCAGAAATGACTTGGGAAACCGTAAGTCACTTCTGGAGTGAGAAAATTAGCCACCTGCAATGATGTTGCCCAGGGGATGCCTGGATGTTTTACCATCTTGTGGGAGGCTTCTCTATGTCCCCGCATGGGAAGCTGGAGCTGACAAATGGGAGCTCACCCTGCTCCTTTCAGTCAGCAGTCCACGCTTGTGATCCTTTTCTGTAATTATTTGTGTATCTTACAAGATCGCAACTCAGTGTCTTTGAACGAATTAATGCAGTTTCACACTACTTTAACTGTCATGACTCAATGGTATGAAATCATGGGAGTTGTAGTTTTACAGCAACTTTGGCCTTTTCTGCCATAGAGTCACCAAACAACAAATCCCAGGATTCCATAGGGTTGAGCCATGGCAGTTAAGGTGGTGTCAAACTGCATTAATTGTACAGTGCCGATACACTCTTTCCTTCTTTTCTTATTTAGTTGTCAAAATATTTTCATCACAAACTGTTATCAAAAGATCGCAAGGCTTCAAATAGGTATAACACACACAATTCAAAATGTACAGTACTAAACCGCTCAATCAAACTTCAACAAGTTGAAAGGGCTAGAAATGACAAAACAGTTTTTTTAAAAAAACACACACAGGCTTAAAAATAAATTAGATTCAGATGCTTTGCCTGGCACTTCAATGAAACCAATGTTACCTCTAATTGAGTCTCCAAGGTAGTGCTTCTCAACCTGGCGGTTGGGAACCCTCAGGGGTCGCAAGGGGGTGTCAGACGGATTGCCAAAGACCATCAGAAAACATAGTATTTTCTGTTGGTCATAGGGGTTCTGTGTGGGAAGTTTGGCCCAATTTTCTCATTGGAGGGGTTCAGAATGCTCTTTGATTGTAGATGAACTATAAATCCCTGCAACTACAAATCTTAAATGTCAAGTTCTGTTTTCACCAGTGTACACATTTGGGCATATTGAGTATTTGTGCCAAGTTTGGTCCAGATCCATCATTGTTTGACTCCATAGTGCTCTCTGGATGTAGGTGAACTACAACTCCTAAACTCAAACTCAATGCCCACCAAAACCTTCCAGTATTTTCTGCTGGTCATGGGAGTTTTGTATGCCAAATTTGGTTCAATTCCACATTCGGTGGAGTTCAGAATGCTCTTTGATTGTAGGTGAACCTCAAATCCCAGCAACTACAACTTCCAAATGACACAATCAACCCCCTCCCCCCAAACCCCACCAGTTTGGGCATATTGGATATTTATTTATTTATTTATTTATTTATTTATTGCGTATACTTCTCCCCTGCCCTTCTCAACCCCCGAGGGGGGACTCAGGGCGGCTTACAAAATGGCACAATTCGATGCCTACACAATAATACAATAAACGTATTTGTGCCAAATTTGGTCCAGTGAATGAAAATACATCCTGCATATCAGATATTTCATTATGAATCATAACAGTAGTAAAATTTCAGTTATGAAGTAGCAACAAAAATAATGTTATGGTTGGGGTCACCACAACATGAGGAACTGTATTAAGGGGTCACAGCATTAGGAAAGTTGAGAACCACTGCTCCAAGGGGAGGAGGTTTCACAATTGGGGTGTTACATCCAAAAGACCTTCTTCACTTGCTCATTTTTAAAACAACAACAACAACAACATTACACTATTATTAAAAGCATAAGGTCACATCAAGGTCTGTCTTCCTGGTCAGTTGGCAACTACAAATCTCCATCTTAAGGTCTGCCTGTCTCTCCCTCCTAAGCTTCCTTTGTGAAAAGAGCTTAGCTTGAATAAATGAAACAACAGAAACTTTCCCCATTGCTTTTCTTCTCATTGCTAAGAAAAGCATTGCTGATGACTGATTGTTTTCTGTGTCCTAGGAACACAGGAGTTGAAGACACAGGAGTAAAGCTCCTTAGTAAAATGTGAGCTAGACAATGCCTCTCTGAGGTGGATTTCTAATTGGTTGACCGGCTGAACCCCTTCTTCATCCTGGAGAGAAGTGGTTGGTGGGGTATTAACAGGTTTCTGTCCTGAGCACAGTGCTATTTAGCTTCTTTATCAATGACTTCGATGATGGAATAGAGGGCATGCTTGTTGAATTTGTGGACGGCACGAAATTAGGAAGGATAACTAGAACCCCAGAGGACAGAATTCAAATGACCTTAACATATTAGAGAGTTGGGCCAAAAAGAACAAAATTAATATCAACATGTAAGGTACTGAGGCAGAAAAAAATAGAAACACACTGATTTAGAATCATAGAGTTGGAAGGGACCTCATGAGCCATCCAGCCCAAACCCCTGCCAAGAAGCAGAAAAATCACATTCAAAGCACCCCTGACAGATGGTCCTCCAGCCTCTGCTTAAAAGCCTCCAAAGAAGGAGCCTCCACCACACTCCGGGGCAGAGAGTTCCACAGCTGAACAGCTCTCACAATCAGAAAGTCCTTCCTAATGTTCAGGTGGAATCTCCTTTCCTGTTGTTTGAAGTCCTTGTTCTGCATCCTAGTCTCCAGGGCAGCAGAAAACAAGCTTGCTCCCTCTTCCCTATGACTTCCCCTCACATATTTAGACATGGCTATCATGTCTCCTGTCAGTCGTCACTTCTGCAGGCTAAACATACCCAGCTCTTTAAGCCACTCTTCATAGGACTTGTTCTTCAGACCCTTGATCGTTTTAGTTGCCATTCTCTGGCAACATCTCCCAGAATACAGAGGTAGCATGACTTCCCTGAATCTAGACGCTATACTCCTATTTATGCAGGTCAAAATCCCATTGGCTTTTTAAGCTGCCACATCACATTGTTGGTTCATGTTTAACTTGTTCTCCATGAGGACTCCAAGATCTTTTTCACACATACTGATCTCGAGCCATGCGTCCCCCATTCTATATCTTTGCATTTCATTTTTTTCTGCCTAATTGGAGCATCTTGCATTTGTACTTAATGTGACACCTGGCTTGAAAACAGTACTTATGAAAGTGATTTCGGAATCTTAACTGATCACAAGCTGAACATGAGTCAACAGTGTGATGCGGCAGCTAAAAAAGCCAATGCAATTCTAGGCTACCTTAATAGGAGTGTAATGTCTAGAGATAGAGGGAAGTAATAATAACATTCTGTTTGGCTTTTTTCAGACCTCACCTGGAATAACACCCATGACCAGTTTTGGGCACCAAATTTGAAAAAGGACATTAGATGCTGGAATGTGTCTAGAGAAGGGCAATCAAGTCCCACGAGGAGTGGCCCAGAGAGGGTGTGTTTAGCTCAAAGAAAAGAACACTAAGAGAATCTCATAAACCATCTTTAAATATTTGAAAGAATATCGTGCTGTAGATGAAGCCAGCTTACTTTCTGCTAGATTCAAAATATAAGAGGAGATTCCACCTGAGTATTAGAAAGGCAATAAGAGTTGTTCAGCACTCAAATATGCTGCCAAGAAGGGCGGTGAAGACTCCTTCTCTGCAGAATTGTAAACAGACACTGGATAACAATCTGTCAAGAATACTTTGATAGTATATTCCTGCATGGAGTTGGGTTACATTGGATGGCCCTTGTGGTCTCTTTCCAACCTTATGATTCCATGATTGTAGATGTATTTGGCTCTTGGCTGTTTTGCTTTGATTTGTGATGCTGCCACTAATGCAAACCTATGCCCTGTCTTCCCTAAGTCAGCCAGCAACCTTTTGGTTGATCCGTGATCTGAAGCTGGGATCCTTGTCTCCATCCAATGCATCCCCATAGCAGAAAATATGGCACTTGTTGAAATTGTGTCTCCTCTGCTGCCTTCAAAGGAAGAGCTCTTCTGTTAGAGAGCTGAGGTTAGCTTTGCCGATCATGACTTCACCAGTTTAGCATGCAGATCTCTATGGGGTAATAATAATAATAATAATAATAATAATAATAATAATAATACACTTTATTTATATTCCACTTTACCTCCCCAGAGGGACTCAGAGCGGATTACAGTAAACATATAAGGCAAACATTCAGTGCCTTTTTACACAAACAACCAGGCCCGTAGCCAGGATTATCGTTTGGGGGGGGGGCTGAATTTTTTTCAGGGGGGTTTGGGGGGGGCTGAGTTTCGGGGGGGGGCTGAGTCTGAGTGAAAGAGGGTCTAGCCTAGCAAACCCTTTGTATCATTACCCCAATACCCCCATGCATATGGGATATATTGAGTATGGTGATCAGATCATGATATGAATAAACATAACAGTTTAAATAATGCACCAGTAAGGCCTTTTCGCGAACCACCATGAGAATTTTCGGGGGGGGGCTGAAGCCCCGCCCCCCCCCCTCCCCGGCTACATGCCTGCAACAAGAATACAATACACAGATAAGGTAAAGGGCTTCCCCTTTTTCATCTCCGGTGTCTGGAAGCAATGCTCAACTTCCAACCATAGGGAAGTGCTCTTGTTCCATTTTCCATGCCAAAGGAGCATAGACATTTACGATCTTTTTGCCTACATGTCTGCATGGGACGTCATTTTACCTTTCCAGCAAGGCAGTACTTATTAATCTACTTGCATTGCATGCTTTCAAACTGCTGGGTTGGCAGAATGGGTACATTGTTTTTTCCTTTTTTCCACAAATATGTGAACCAAAACGCTTGTGGAATTGGCCCTTTTCTGAATTCTGTAAGGAATACTCTGATTTGTAGAGAATTTAGATTAAGCATCACTTACCTGTAATCCCAAAATACAAAATACTCCAGAATTGTCCACATGAGTGGCTGAAATAGTGACAGCTTTGCTTTTTGACAATTCAATATAAAGAAAATTAGTTTCCTCAAAACATTATTAAAAACTGTATAAAATGATCTATAGGATATGCACATAAATTGTATATGAAAAAGAAATACATGTAATGTTTAGACTTGGATTGCATCTTAAGATATCACATTAAGTACATATAGGCAAATAGAGATTCCAAAATAAAAAAAACCTGAAATTGAAAATATTCAGCCTCTAATGCATATAGTAGAGAAATAACATTAAATTGTATTATAATATGATATGATGCAATATATAATATAATATAATAAATATAACATAACACAATATAATTAATCTATATATATAAATCTGTTAGGTTGGTTCAACCGGACAGCAAAACTCCACAACCCCCCAACGAAACTGTACCAAAATTGCCATGCCCATAACACAACCCACAAGGTACAAACATATCTACTCAAAATGAAAAACAACACAACAACACACTCACAAAACGGCAAAACAACAAAACTCAAAAAACCCAACGAAACTTAACCAAAATTCCCATGCCCATAACACAACCCACAAGGTACAAACATATCTACTCAAAATGAAAAACAACACAACAACACACTCACAAAACGGCAAAACAACAAAACTCAAAAAACCCCAACGAAACTTAACCAAAATTCCCATGCCCATAACACAACCCACAAGATACAAACATATCTACTCAAAATGAAAAACAACACAACAACACACTCACAAAACGGCAAAACAACAAAACTCAAAAAACCCCAACGAAACTTAACCAAAATTGCCATGCCCATAACACAACCCACAAGGTACAAACATATCTACTCAAAATGGAAAACAACACAACAACACACTCACAAAACGGCAAAACAACAAAACTCAAAAAACCCAACGAAACTTAACCAAAATTCCCATGCCCATAACACAACCCACAAGGTACAAACATATCTACTCAAAATGAAAAACAACACAACACACTCACAAAACGGCAAAACAACAAAACTCACAAACCCCCCAACGAAACTTAACCAAAATTCCCATGCCCATAACACAACCCATAAGGTACAAACATATCTACTCAAAATGAAAAACAACAACACAACACACTCACAAAACGGCAAAACAACTGAGCATGCGCATTGGTGCCCAGCCGCAAGTTCCCTGGCGCGCGCACACAGTCTTCCGGCCAACGTTCCCTCTGCGGAAGCCATGCCCACTCCAAGCCCCGCCGCGCCGCTTCCCGCACACACACCCCCCCCGCCGCACACACACACAACCCCACGCTCCATCACTCCCCCCGCACCGCACACACACACGCAACCCCACGCTCCATCACTCCCCCCACCGACACACACACGCAACCCCACGCTCCATCACGCCCCCCACCGCCACACACACATGCGCAACCCCACTCCCCCCCCTGCCGCACACACACACGCAACCCCACGCTCCATCACTCCCCCCGCCACACACACACGCGCAACCCCCCCCCCCCGCCGCACACACACACACAACCCCACGCTCCATCACTCCCCTGCCCCTATCTTACCTCCTTTTACTTCACGCCACCTCCAACCCCCACCCCGCCCCTTCCCGCCCTGTCAAAATCCAGGAAAGACAGGAAGGAAGGAAAGAAGGAAGAAAGAGAAAGGGAGGTAAAGAAAAAGGGGAAGGAAGGAAAGTAAGAGAAAGAAGGAAAGAGAGACAGAAGAAGAGAAAGAAAAAGGGGGAAGGAAGGAAAGAGGTAGAGAAGGAAGAAATGAGAGACAGAGGGAGGGAAAGAAAAAGGAGGAAGGAAGGAAGGAGAGAAGGAAAGAAAAAAGGGAATGAAGGAAGGAAAGAGGGAGTGAAGGAAGGGGGAAGATGTAGAGAAAGAGGGAGGAAAGGAAAGAAGGAAAGAGAGAAGGAAGAAAGGAGACCAGAAGAGAAAGAAAAAGGGGGAAGGAAAGGAGAGAAGGAGAAAAAAGGGAATGAAGGAAGGAAAGAGGGAGTGAAGGGAGAAGGGGAAGATGGAGAGAAAGGGAGGAAGGAAGAGGAAAGAGAGAAGGAGAAGAAAGAAAGAGAAGAAAAGGGGGAAGGAAGAGAGAGAAGGAAGAAAAAAGGAAGAAGGAGGAAGAGGAGAGGAAGGGGAAAAGAGAAAGAGGGAGGGAAGGAAGGAAGGAAAGAAGAGAAAAAGAGAGAAGCAGAAAGAAAAGAAAGAAAAAGGGGAAGGAAGAGAGAGAAGATAGAAGAAGAAGAGAGGGAAGGAGGGAAAGAAGGAGAGAAAGAGGGAAGGTTGGCCACAGCAACGCGTTATTCCTATGAGACCCTTTTAGGGGGAATGGGAGAGGTGTCAGGTCCCAGAGGCAATGCATTGCATTATTGTTATTGTTATGATGGTGGTGAAATAAAAGGAAATAAAAAGAGAAAGAAGGAAGCAAACAGGGAGGGAAGAAAGGCAAAGGAAAAAAGGGGGAGGGAATGAAGGAAAGAGAGAAGGATGAAACCAAGTAGTGAAAGAAGGAAAGAAAGAAAGAGGGAGAGAAGGAAGAAAGGAGAGAAAGGGGGAGGAAAAGGGGGAAGGAATAGATAGGTACCTCTCTTTCATAATAGTCCAGATATCTACCTCAACTTTGATAAGTTTTACTATAGGCCACAGCAACGCGTGGCAGGGCACAGCTAGTATATTATAATATGGAAAATGTGTATATTAGACCAAAACATATACCAAATGTATGCATATTAAAATGCACATATTTTGTACACAGATTTGAGGAACTTAAATAAAGTTTCAGTTTGAGATGAACCAGACTTAAAACTGAAGAAAGTTCTCAACAAGATGAGAAATGAGAAATCAAAATTGGCAGATCTGTCTGTCCCTATGACATTGTGGATATATCGATGATGAGACCCTGAAAAACAAGGTCTTCAAAATACCAATCATCTTCCATCTCTCTACCTGTGACAGTCATCACTATAATTATATTTCAAACCCGTTAACTCCTATCAACCCTTGCATTTGACGGACTCTCATTAGTCCCTTGTTTAGGGATCCCGATTGTACTTTCTCCTTTGACCCCTTAAACCAGGAACATGCTGATCCTATATGCACTGACGAATTTAATTAGCTCCTTTAAACCGCCAGATGCTTTCAATAAGATTTTCAAGATGTTCCTGTCACATTTTAATTCAAGAGGTCAAGAGCTTTAGGCTTGTTTGGTGCTTGTGTTTTTAAATAATGTACTTTGCTTCCTGACGTTAACGCAAAGGTTTGAAGAGCTATAGCAAACAACAGACACTAGATGGAAATGGAACATAGAAGGATCTTCCTACAATGGATGAAATGTTTTGGTGTATTAATTCTTCTTAGAGCATAAAGTGTTGAAGCATTTCTTATACTACATAGGGCTCACAGACATCATGAGGACTCCTAAACTCATTTATATTTCTTTCCCTCTTCTTTATATTCACAGACATTAAGAAGCCTGATGCTTTGGAAAACAGGTTACATGATAAAAAAAAGTATGAGACTACAACTCTTAGCTCTCTTTTGCATTACACAATTACAGCACATTCAGACCCCCTTGGCACAGCTCCTATGGACTCCTTGGATTTGTAGTTTCATCAGCTTTTTAGAATTATTTGTCAGAGAGCTTTAGTATCTCACCAAACTACATTTAACAGTATTCCATAGGGCAATGGTTCTCAACTTTCCTAATGCTGTGACTTCTTAATATGGTTCCTCATGTTGTGGTGACCCCCAACCATAAAATTATTTTCATTGCTACTTCGTAACTGCAATTTTGCTACTTTTATGAATTGTAATGTAACTATTTGATGTGCTGGATATATTTTCATTCACTTGACCAAATTTGGCACAAATACCTGATACACCTAAATTTGGATATTATATGGGGTTGGGGGGATTGATTTTGTCATTTGGGAGTTGTAGCTGCTGGGATTTATAGTTAACCTAAAATCAAAGAGCATTCTGAACTCCACCAATGGTGGAATTGAACCAATCTTGGCATACAGAAGTCCCATGACTAACAGAAAATACTAGAAGGGTTTGGTGGGCATTGACTTTGAGTTTTAGAGTTGTAGGTCACATACATCCAGAGAGCACTTTGGACTCAAACAATGATGGATCTGGACCAAACTTGGCACAAATACTCAGTATTCCCAAATGTGAACACCGGTGGAGTTTGGGAAAAATAGACCTTGACATTTGGGAGTTGTAGTTGCTGGGCTTTATAGTTCCCCTACAATCAAAGAGAAATCTGAACCCCACCAACGATAGAATTGGGCCAAACTTCCCACACAGAACCCCCATGACTAACAGAAAATACTGTCTTTTCTGATGGCTTTTGGTGACTCCTCAGAACACTCCCCTCTCCGCAACACCCCCAGGGGTCCCGACCCCTGGATTTAGAAATGCTGCCATAGGGTGTTAGCTAGGCTGTAAAAGTGGTATCAAACTACTACAATTGAGTGGTGGGGAAGGAATTCTAGAATCTATAGCCAGTGGATGTATCTTCATGTCTTTATTTTCTCTGTTAACCTGAGTGAAGAAAAAGCTTGTTATTATAAAATTAAACATTGTCTCAGATTCTAAAATTTAGAAAGCAGAATCAAGCTCTCGGAGCTGCCTGTATGCATTAGGATAAGATTCAAACATACTTTTTCTGACATGGAGATGAAACTTTGGCTTGAATTATGAGCTAATGAGAATCATCTTACATCAGTTAATTTCTAGCCCAGTTCACTATTCCTCTTTATGGAATTGGGAAAGTTACACCAGAAACCAATATGACTTGTTATGTTATGTAACTTTACATATGGTGCGCAGCAAAGGTGCAGAAAAATCCCTTTACCGAATTGCAAGGATGTGTAACAGGACACCAGCACATGTGCCCAGTATGATATATATGTGTGCATTGGGCACCAATGTGCATTGGGCACATTGCTGGTTCTGCTATATAGTAACTTAAAAGCATCCCTGTACTGGATATGGACATTATACAAGCACACGGATCAAATTCTCACATATTTAAGTTTACTTATGATGTAAATCCCAAGAAGATTTTGGCCTTAGTATTGGGGACTATAACTTTCAGAGTCCCTCAACTAGGGCTTCCAGGAACTGGGGTCTTTAAAGGGTTTGTGTGTGTGTGTGTGTGTGTGCACGAGCACACACACAATGCATTTCCATTTTTTTTCACTCAAAGAAGGGGAACAAAGAAGGAGATGAGGGTTGTGGAGGTCTGGTTAGTAAATTAAAACTGTCTAAACATTTACTATGTCACCAAAGAGGAGAAAGGGGATGGAGGAGGAAGAAAAACCTTATATTTGTTATAATTGTTACATCTATATCTTCAATACAAGTAGTATTATACACATCATCAAAAGTTTTTGAAGTTCTATATCCTCTATAACAGGAAAGAGCACACTCTTGTCATTTGATGTCAAAACTAGTAGTCGTGTGTTCCCATGCTTTTATTTATTTATTTATCATGTCAGAAGCTATTTAATGTAAAGAAAAACCACAAACAAAGTTAAAAACTTGGCATTTTACTAAATGTCCTTTGACCAGTAGCTGGCCACTTGGAGTGCCTCTGGTGTTGCTATAAGAAGGTCCTCCATTGCGCATGTGGCAGGGCTCAGACTGCATTGTAATAAGTGGTCTGTGGTTTGCTCTTCTCCACACCCGCATGTCATGGACTCCACTTTGTAGTCCCATTTCTTATTTATTTATTTACCCTATTTATTCTCCACCTTTCTCAACCTCGAAGGGGACTCAAGGCGGCTTACATATTGGCAATTATTCAATGCCTCAGAGCGACATACAATTCCAATGAACATTCAAATTAAAATTAAGATTAAAATTAAAATTAATAGATATTGAACATTTAAGGTTAACTCTGCATCTCGAAGTTCCAGAGTTCAGTCTGTTCAGCACCTTCCAAGTCACCCCATGTTTTGTGTGCTCAGTGGGGAGTTTCTCATCCAGTCTCAGCTACTTATTGAGGTGCTGGGTTTTCGCCTGCAACTTTTGGACTCTTGCTTGCTCAGGTGTTCCTGCAAGTATCGCTGTAGATCTTAGGAAGCTATTTCTTGATTTAGGGTTTTTGGCTTGCTGGCCAATATCTGAACAGAGGATGGGTTGGAGATGTCCATGCCTTGGTCCTTTCATTACAGGCTGCTACTTCCCAACAGATGTCAGGTGGTTAAAAGCCTTGTAAAACTATAACTCCTGTAATTCCATAGCATTGAGCCATGACAGTTCAAATAGTGTCAAACTGCATTAATTCTGCAGTGTAGCTGCATACTTAGTGTGAATGGTAATGAGAATGATTCTCCTTCTTTAAGAAAAATTAAAATAGGGAAATTTCTAAGAAAAATTATACATCAAAATATCTGTACATTTTAAAAATCAACTATTAATATTTGCACAATGGGGTGAGGGATGAATAGACAAAATATCTCAATTAGGTGAAATGCATACATAAATTGGTGTATGAGAAAAAAATGCATTCAAAATGCAGCATTTCCTGATTTTATAGCTTGGTATGAAACAAAAAATACAATAGGATTTATAGAGGAATACAGTCAAAACAGAGATGTTTTTACATACCTAGATGTATCAAAAGTAGAGATCTGGATATCAACAAATTCCACAAATATGGCTTCTAATATCCTTGTTGTTCTATGAATTTTGGTTTCTTCGCTTTGTTTCCTAGCATTGAATGTTTGCCACTTTTGTTTGGAAACCACCCTGAGTCCCTTGGGGGAGATAGGGCGGTTTATAAATAAAGTTATTTATTATTTTATTTATTTGTGAAGTCTGTATTCATTTTTACCTGTTTCTTCTTACAGGGAAAACCCATTCCTGTTTTTACTCATTTATCTCAATTTTGTGCATTTTATGAGTATGTCTAAATTCTTTTCTTGATTGAAGGCAGTACTATCTTGTACACATTTTGTGCACTTTTCTAACCTGTTCATTTTCCTCATCTGTTTCCAGAGCCAGGCCCGTAGCCAGGATTTTGTTTTGGGGGGGGGGGGGGGAAAATTTTCAGGGGGGGTTTTCGGGCAGGGGGGCTGAGTTTCGGGGGGGGGGGCTGAGTCTGAGTGAAAAAGGGTCTAGCCTAGCAAACCTTTTGTATCATTACCCCAATACCCCCATGCATATGGGATATATTGAGTATGGTGATCAGATCATGATATGAATAAACATAACAGTTTTAAAAATGCACCAGTAAGGCCTTTTTGAGAACCACCATGAGAATTTGGGGGGGGGGGAGGGGGCTGAAGCCCTCCATGAGAATTTTGGGGGGGGGGGGCTCAGAGCCCCCCCCAGCCCCCCCCCCCCCCTGCCCCCCCCCCCCCCCCCGCCCGCCCCCCCCCCCCCCCGGCTACATGCCTGTCCAGAGCTGTTAATAGCAGCAAGGATCCCAAAGTGCAACTTAGATCTAGTTGAAAGTGTGAACTTAAGAAATGTCAGATTGAAACTGGACACTTTCTTATCTCTAATTGAGAGAACCAGCCATTGTCAACACACTTTTTTTGTGTGTCAGGAGCGACTTGAGAAACTGCAAGTCGCTTCTGGTGTGAGAGAATTGGCCATCTACAAGGATGTTGCCCAGTGGATGCCCAGATTTTTTAAAATGTTTTTACCATCCTTGTGGGAGGCTTCTCTCATGTCCCTGCATAGGGAGCTGGAGCTGACAGAGGGAGCTCATCTGCACTCTCCCCAGATTTGAACCAACACACTGATGATGAAATGTTAAAATATCTCATGTAGTGATCTCATATGCAAATCAAAGGTACCACTCTCATGAATTGTTGAAGGGCTGCTAGGATTTCTAACTGTTCAGTAAAAAAGCTTAAAAGCTTTTTTTCCCCCAAAGGAATGTGACACAAAGTGGTGGCCCATGGACTGATCACTAGTTCACATACTTTTGCCTACCAGTCTGCAGTTATTTCCCAAGAAAGAAAGAAACAGTTATAGTCATTGGGCATAAATATGGTGCCCGTCCCTGGCACATGTGCCTGAAAAGCCCTGGATGTTTCCCACATCATATAGCTTTAGAATAGGAGTTCCCCACAGCCCAGTGCCAATTTGGAGGTGCCATGTTAAAAAGAAATCTGTTACTTGTTTGTTGTTAATTTTTACAAGGAACATATTACTTATAACAAGTAACAGAAAACATGATTAATGTGTTAGTGTTAACACCGTTTCAAGAGTTTTTTAACAAATGAATTCATTAAAAAGAGTTAGAAAATCCCAGTCTTAAAGGTAGCATTCCTGCAGCATGAGGTTACTCGTTTGGATGTTAATGGTTATGCAAACACCAAATGTATGTTTCATTTGTGTTCAGATCTTTAAAATTAAGGAAGGTAACCTTCATTATAAAGGAATGAAAGAAGGCAGGAAGGAAAGACAGACAGACAAAAAGAAAGACAATATTAATATTAATTTTAAACACATTAATACTAATTTTTACATATTATTTCCTAGCTTTGGCCCTAGGCAGTGCAGCCAGTAGAGAGGGATTATGGGAGTTAGAGTCCAAAAACATTTGGAGGGCCATACATTGTGCATTTTTGTCACAGCTTAATATCTTATCATAAGTAGGTGATGTTTTTCTTTGTGCTCTAAACAGTTTGCTCTTTTTAAAAAAACATATCAAACTACCTTTAAAATAGTGGTCCCCAACCTTTTTTTGACCAGAGGAGATTTGACCAAGGACCACTTTGACCAAGGACCACTTTGATCAGGGTCCGCTTGACCAGGGACTATTTTGACCAGGGACCACTTTGACCAGAGACCACTTTGACCAGGGATCACTTTAACCAGGGACCATTTTGACTGGGGACCACTCTGACCAGGGACCACTTTGACCAGGGAACACTTGAGCAGAGATCACTTTGAGCAGGGATCACATTGACCAGGGACCACTTTCATCAGGGACCACATTCATCAGGGGCCACTTTGACCAGGGACCACTCTCCAACATTAGTACCAAAAGGGTTACGAATCGGTTTTTGGTCAACTTTAGATTCAGTTTGGTTATTTGGGGTGCTGATTCTGAATATTGCATTGGATAGACTACATCAGCTCTAGTTTCTGATACAGAACATATGCCATCCAGTAGTTGCCATCTGCTTGCTCACAAAAAACCATATTTAATAAGCTTTGGCACTATAAGAGGGTTTGCGAGACCAGTTGATCTTGTTGCAATGGTGTAGTGATGGATCACTGGTGGTCCACACACCATAGGTTGGGAACCACTGTTTTAAAAGCACAATCCAAAAGAGGTTTTATGCATCCACTTCACCATCTTGCTCCTTACAGTGACAGATCAAATGTACATTGGAGGGTAGGGAAGTCCAGAAGAAGTAAGGCTTGAAGTAATAGTTTTTTCTTCTTTTAGTGGCATCTTTAAATGTCTTTCTTTAAAAAATGCAAGTCAATCATTTGTGTTTCCAGCTTTATCCAGTGAAACAATCAGAATTTCATGGGAAAATATTGCTCAGTGTTACCATGAGATGCATGACAAAATTTGTAAGGGATTAGTTTGGATTAGTTGATAATCAGAAACTCTTCCAAGTACTTAGTAGATTAGCAAATCTTGTTTCTTTAATAAAGTAATTTCAGGGATAATTATAACAAGATGTTTCTTATTATAAGTCCAATTGGCTATGTACATGAGGAAAAGCAACACAGAGAGAGAGTTGGTGTAAAATGCTTTTCAAATGTATTTCTAAAGTGTTTTCTTTATAGTCAGGAACTGATTTTACAATTACTGTTGCGTTTGTGTGCCTTCAAGTCATTTGACACTATTATGGGATTTTCTGGAGCGGAGAGTATGTGACTTGCTCAGGGTCACCCAGTGGTTTTTCATGGCCAAGTGCATTTTGAACCTTTGTATCCAGAGTCATATTCCAATTCTCAGGATGCCACTCTGTTTCTTGGAATCACTTTGCTCTCTGCAAAATGGAAGTATTGAAAGAGAGTTTTGTTTGGACTCAGAATTCTAGATTGATGTTTAGAGGTGTTAAGTGTTCATACACCTCCCTTACATGGGATACTTGTTTGTGTGTGCTTCTTTTAAACTATTGTGACTATTTATCTCTCTGCCCAGAAAGGTCAGAGCCCATTCTCAAAACTCTTTAGTGAATTTTCTTCTCCTCTTGTGTCCCTGGACATAGTTTGATCTTCAAAACACTGTATACCTTCACCGCTCTGCTCTCATGTCCCAGCATATCCTCTGCCTTTGGTCACTACTCTCCTTTGTCCCAATGTGGGAAGATGCAATGCCAGCTGTGAAATCTTGGCACTGCCCTTTCCTCTCCTTTGCTTCAGTTTCCTGGGGGGTCCCCAGATGTTTTTGGCCTTCAACTCCCAGAAATCCTAACAGCTGGTAAACTGGCTGGGATTTCTGGGAGTCATAGGCCAAAAACAGCTAGGGGGACCCCCCAGGAAACTGAAGCAAATGTTCTGTACTGGACAAAAATAAAAGTGTCACCACTTCTATAGAGGAACTTATGCATACTTAAAACATGCTATCTTTGATGACTAAGAATAAAAAACCTGCTTTATATGAAGCCTACTTCTCTGTCTAATCAAGAATTCAAATATTATGTTAGTCTGAAACAGTTGCAAAGGGATCTTGTTGCACCTTTGAAGCAAGCTGAGAGGAAGATGTTTGTAGCAAAATCTTTTGTTGATTGAGTCTACTACTTCATCAGAAGCATGGAGTGAGGTACACATAGATTGACATTTATGCTCAGAAATGAGGCATGTGAGTAGTAATAGAAATGTGAAATTTGTCAGATGGTGATGACGTGACAGGTCAGTTGGGGTACAAAGATAGGATGAAAAATATTGTCTAAAACCAAAGTGGATAGATAAACATATGAATAATGGAGGAAGTTTGAATGTAATATGATACTAGCCATGAAGCAGAAATGAGTTGTGATGAAATGGGCAAGAAAACTATTACTGTATATACTCGAGTATCAGCCAAATTTTTCAGCCCCCCCTTTTTAAGGCTGAAAAAGCCCCCCCCCCAGCTTATACTTGAGTCAAGGGTATTTATTTTACTCTGTTGTTGTTGCATTTATTATTTTTCTCTGTTTTTATTATTATTACATGTATTATTTTTCTCTATTATTTTTATTCTTACATTTATTATTTCACTCTATTTATTATTAGTAGTAAAGGTAAAGGTTTCCCCTTGACGTTAAGTCTAGTCGTATCCGACTCTGGGGAGTGGTGCTCATCTCAACTTCTAAGCTGAGAAGCCGGCGTTGTCCATTGACACCTCCAAGGTCATATGGCCGGCATGGCTGCATGGAGCGCTGCTATCTTCCCACAAAAGCAGTACCTATTGATCTACTCACAACAGGCGCTCACCCCGCTCCCCGGATTCTAACCTCCAACCTTTCAGTCAGCAAGTTCAGCAGCTCAGTGGTTTAACCAGCTGTGCCACCAGGGGCCTTTATTATTATTATTACATGTATGAATTTACTCTATTATTACTGCTATTATTACATTTCCATTATTTTACATTATTATTATTATTACATTTATTAATTTATTTTCTTATTATTGGAAGGATATGTAAGCACATTTACATTGAAGAAGGTCAGAATGGCTTAATCAGAGTTGGACAGTCTTATCTTAAATTACAATTTTATGTAAGTATTCAAAAACATTTAACCTACTGATGCCTCATTTAATGTATTTTTATTGTTATCTATTTTTATTTTGAAATATACCAGTAGCTGCTGCATTTCCCACCCTCGGATCATACTCCAGTCAATATGTTTTCCCATTTTTGTGGTAAATTTGGGTGCCTCGGCTTATATTCAGGTTGGCTTATACTCGAGTATATATGGCATGTTTGTTTGGTTGAGGTGTTAATGAATATCTGCTCAGGTTGGCACCAACTTTCCTGAATCTCAAGCAGAAATTGTTTGCTTCATCATGTACCACTTTGTTGTTAAAACTCTGCTTCTGAAGTCATGACAAGGAGAGACTGGCAAAGAAGTCAATGAGAGGTAGCTTCAGAAAGAGCCATAAGGTTAAGAAAAAAGGGATGGAGGTGAAGGATCACATTATTTGGGGTGCTTAGATGTCATTAGATTGTATTTTCTCAACATGGGGTGGCCTGACTAGGGATGGTGGAAGCTTTTAATCTAATATTTAGGAGGCATACATTCCCTATCTCTGTGCTGGAAGGTGTGCTGTCTCCTTTGCATCTGGTTATTCTGCAGCTTGGCTATGATGCCGAATGCCGAGTCTAGCTTTAAACATTTGACAAAATTAGATGGTTATGGTTTTTTGTGGAATGGAAATTAGAAAAACTTCAACAAATTTCTGTGCACTAGGCTATGTGTAAAACCCCAGGAGCAAAACCAGACAAAATATGGCAGTTCTTGAAGGTGATGTGAAATTACACTCAGCCAGATAAACCTATACAATATTTTGTTTTGATGTGTTTAACAAATAATACATCCTGTGTTTTGAAACATCCTGTGTTTCAAAAGTCACGTGGCTCCTTTTGCACTCCCCCCTCCCTAAAACATTATTATTCCCTTTCGAACTGACCCAATATATTGACACTAAATCTATGTTTTATACAGGACGAGACATGATCCCTTTATAACACAATATTTATTGTCCTTTTACTTCACAACATCATTGTACGCTGTATACAATCGATATCCCTTTATTTCAGAATGTTACTGCTCATCAAAGGCCATATGCAAAATAGATTTCACACATCTGTAAACTTTCCTAGCTAAGAAACACTTTTCTAATACCCAACTGAATGAAAACTATTATATCTTTCTTAAATCCGGGAAAATGGAATTATTGAAAATTGTCATAAAGGCGTCTATCATACTTAACAAGGTGAATTTTATCGTGCAGTTCACAACCTGGAAGTATGGTAACCTGAAAGTATGGTGTGCTTTTGTGAACACAAAAAGTTGTTTTTTTAAGTGCTGCTAGAGCTTTGAGCTCATCGTCTGCAGTTTTGGAATCCCATCACTTCCTTGTCAGTAGATACATCTGATTTGTTTGTTTGTTGTACATTATTTGGAAAGGAAACCCTGAAACACTTCTGATACAAATACAAATTGGCAAGTGAGCAGTGGGAGTAGCCATACATGGCTAGTGAGCATCTGTACACAGATCTTGTCACAGTCTTGACTACATTACAGAACACTTCTCTTCAGCTGCCTGCTTAATATCAGTGAAAGTAGCTTGGGCCTTCTCTTTGATAGTGTCCATGTCCATATTTTGGAGGTTCTGAAACTGTCCCAGAATAGAATCCTTGTCTTCCTCTTCTACTTGATCTTCAGCCACCATTTTCTGGAGGTCTTCTGGCAAATCCACATCGTCACCAGCCATCTGGATTTGATTCTCATCCAATTCACTCTGAGATGGAAGGGATGGGGGAAGGAAAAAAAAGAGACAAAGCAGAAGAACTGTTAATACGAATATGAATCAACCGTGAAGCCAACAGGAAACTGAAAGTCATCTGGGAAGGTCAAAAACTTGAACATTGTTTTCATCCTAAAAATCTCAGTGTCACCTTAAATCGAACACTAGCATATAGGAAACACTGCTTGATCACCAAGCACAAAGTAGCTGCATGCAATAACATCCTGCGAAAACTTACTGGCAGCACATGGGGTGCAGACCCAAAATTAATAAGAACATCAGCCATGGCCTTGTCTTACTCCACTGCCAAGAATGCCTGTCCTGTTTGGCATAGGTCTGCCCATGCAAAGCAGGTGACTATAGCATTGAACAAAACATGCAGAATAATCACAGGATGTCTTAAACATACACCTGTTGATAAACTCTACAAGCTAGCTGGCATTGCCCCCCTCGATGTACAACAGGAAGTTGCTGCTAAATGTGAGAGAAATAAGGTTGAACACTGTGAAAGCCATCCACTACATGGCTACCAACCTCCTCCCAGTAGACTCAAATCAAGGAAAAGCTTTATGAGAACTACCACTCCTCTTGGTGTCCCCCCAGCAACAGCAAGAGTATCACTCTGGGCAGCTAAACCAGGAAATCCCAACTGGATGCCCCCGGTGAGGGTTTTCCTCCAAGGGCAAACCAAGAATGGGCAACTTGGAAGTCCCTGAATAGACTCAGAAGCTGAGTGGGCAGATCAAAAGACAACCAAGCAAAATGGCACTACCTAAAAGAATCCCATACCTTGTGTGACTGTGGAGCAGAACAGACAACTCTGCATTCATATGCTTGTCCACTATGCCCTGCCTCATGTACAGAGGAGGAATTGTTGGAGGCTACAGACGATGCCATTGCTGTTGCCCATTTTTGCTCAAAGGATATTTAATCGCCTGCACACCTTCTATTTTTATCAGTTTTATACTAATTTATGCAATGCTTTTGATACGAAATAAATAAATAATAAAGTTACTAAAGATGTAATTTAAATTTAAATCGTTTTAGCTCATCAACCCAAATTCTGTGGAAACCTGGGTAATGTGTGTCACGATGAAAGTGAATGTAGACATTCACAGACATGGAAGACTTTTGCCTTTGACCAAGAAACAAACTCAATCATTTGTATTTTGCAAAGTTTATATAAAAAAACATATATACATACAGAGCCCAAATATTCTCTTTGAGACACAAGCCTTGTGTAACTCCAAACTCCTTCCAGCAAACTCCTCCGATTCACCAAACACACCTCTCCAACAATCCAGCTCCAACAACCCACAGCAAGGAATAGTACTTTGCTCCTTTATTCTCCTAGCAGCTGCCCCACCCTGGATGTAACCACACAATGTTGGCCAGGTGGTTTGGCTCACTCCTTACTGCATTGATCCTTGCACCACTTACTGCTTGCTACTTAACAATGCGATCTGTATAAAGTCAGACATTTTCAATTGGATGAGCTATCAGAGTTCTGTAATCCTGAATAAGGATAATGCTCCACCCATATTTATGGGAAGCACAGAAGCAGATGAAAGACCTTCCCCCTATCGCCACTGCCACTGCCCTAGCATCAGAGGGAGAGAAGAAGAGACAGGCAGATCTCCATCATGGTTAGGCCCAGAAAGAGATGAAAGGACCTCCTTCCATCCTGATGGTCACTGCTCAGGCCTCAGAGGGAGAGAAGAAGAGGCAGCCACAGGTAATCATGCTTAGCTGCAGAAGCAGAGGAAAGTCCTCCATCCATCCCAACGGCAACTGCCCTTGTCTCAGAGGGACAGAAGAAGAGACAGTATTTGCTGAACGTAATCCCCTCTTCCTTTTGTGTCATGCCTTAATTAGACTTTAAGCCTGAGGGCTGGGAAGTGTTTAGTTCTTTTACCCATAAAGCACCATGTACAGGAATGGTGCTATATATGAAGAGGGAGGAGGAGGTGGTGGTATTAGTAGTCCCAAGGAACATAATAGCATATATCCCTAGGTAAACCATCAGAGAGGATTGTGAAGCATTTGACAGAGGAGGAGTGAAGAGTTGAACTGTAATACTTCCACCTTTTATGCTGTTGAAAATTTGGAAATACAGTTTAGGTATCCAAAGAAAAAAGCTATCAGAAAAAGTTGTCAAAACAATATACAGGCCAATGGATACTCCACCACAGACATCAGAAGAGCTGCAAGATCAAGAAAAAGCCACAAGAGTAAAGACAAAGATCCACCCAGAGGAAAAGTGTTCTTACCATACATCAAGGGAACTACTGACCGCATAGGGAAGCTGATGAAGAAACATAGCCTACAAACTATCTATAGACCGACTAAGAAAATCCAACAAATGCTATGTTCACCAAAGAACAAGAGGGATCCTCTCACCTCTGCAGGGGTGTATCGTATACCATGGAGCTGTGGACAAGTCTATATAGGGACCACCAAACACAGCACTGCCCAAACACGAATCAAGGAACATGAAAGGCACTGCAGACTACTTCAACCAGAGAAGTCAGCCATAGTACAGCACCTGATGAACCAACCTGGACACAGCATTTTATTTGAGAAAACAGAAATGCTGTACAATTCTAATCATGTCAGACAACAAAGAGAAGACATTGAAATCCACAAGCATGTGGGCAATTTCAACAGAAAGGAAGAAACCATGAAAATGAACAAAATCTGGCTAGCAGTATTAAAAAAAACTCTAACAGTAAATAAAGAACAACACTCAAAAAGTAGTGGAATTCCAGACAAGACTCAGTCGTGGCCAGCTAATCACCACCCAACAAAGGATTCCCCCAGACAGTAATCAACCAGGCTTTAAAGCTGCAAGGCCACTAAATGCTAATCAAGGTGGCCAATTGCAACATTCACACCTATTTATTTATTTATTTCAAATATTTGTACCCTGCCCTTCACTACTCCCGAAGGGGGATTCAGGGCCGCTTACAGTTGGCAGCAATTCGATCCCCCCCCCCCCATATACAAACAGATAAAACAACAGTTACAAAATAGGTAAAACATTAATGTAAATTAAAAACCATTTAAAATAGTGCAAATTGAATTGGTTGGCCATATCTAAATCCAAGTTCTACGATCACCAACTTAGTCCGAAGCCTGTCCATTTTCCATAGCATTGTCATCATTTTTATTGTCACCTACCTCAAACAGGCAAAGAGTTCTTTCTCCCACTCTGGACATTCCACAGATATATAAACCCCATTTTCCTAGTTTCCAACAGACCTCACACCCTCTGAGGATTACTGCCATAGATACAGGTGAAACATCAGGAGAGAAGGCTTCTGGAAGATGGCCATACAGCTTGGAAAACTCACAACAACCCAAATATAAGTGACTCTCGCCAAGAAAACCCCACAACCGGTCTGCCTTGGGGTCTCCATAAATTGAGGACCCCAAGGCATGCAACAACACAAATAACACAAGTAAATATGAATGATTTTCTGTGTCTCACTCTCTGCAATGGTAGATATCTGGAGATTGAAGGAATATTTCATTTGGAGAAGATTTTTTTAAATTGGAGAATGCACGCTTTCTTTCTGCCTCCCTTTTCCCACAGCTACGCTCCTGGTAAAGCTAACAAGATGAAGAAGGTTGGATTTCCACCCCTTTCTTAAGCCCTCGATAGTTTTCATGAAATGTTAACTGGCTTGGAACTCTGAGTTACACCTTCAAGATAAGAAAACAGTGAGCCAGCCACTGGCAGAAATGGATGGAGGGGAATAATCCACCACATCTGGCTCCTACTATTAACTGAATCGGGACTGTTTGGCAGGAATCCACTTGCTGGCTTCTATTCATGCTTGTGTGTTCCTTCTTACTGTTACAGGAATACAGACTAAGTTAAAACATGGAGCTCTTGAACTGCTGCAAATTAAAGCTTGTAGGGATGTAGCTTAATTGGCAATGAAATGTTTTCGCTTGGGAAGCTGTGGAAAGGGCTAACTCAAAAGGACACTAATAACAGCTGCGGAGGATTGGAAACCCAGGTCCTCTTCCTTTCTAGCAAGTTACCTGCTTCCCCCTAATTATTAAAAGCAGCATGAGTCACTTTTCCTGACGCCTCCCCCTTGTATTCCAATCCACGTTTACTGCCCCATTCATTTTTCCACTACATCATATTTGCCAGACTGCATACTTTTTTTTGTTATGGCCTGAGAGGTAAAATAATGAACAATAAAAGAAAATTACACAGAAATGTAAATCTGGCTCGCTTCGTTACATTTGCAGGGCATGCCAAGAGAGTGAAACGGTTCTCTGAAGGCTCTTACCAGACCAAAGTAACCCTCAACTTCATTTGATGCCTTCTTTGTTTTGCCACCTGCTCAATGGGAGCATAGTTTCTCACACCAAATAAATGAAATTATAGTCTCATAAGAAACTATTAATCACAGCACTTGTTCAAGGGCATACAAAAACAGTAAGAACTGGCTGTTAAATCTGACAAGAGCTCTGCTGCTCCGGTCATTGCTTTCACAGCCAACTGCAATTTTAGCCAAAATGGTACAAAAGAGGTCATAGGTATGGCAAGACTAAGGCCTCTTCTACACTGGTCCTATATCCCTGGATCTGATCCCACATTATCTTCTTATGCCAGATTATTTGGCAGTGGAGACTCCTTTAATCTAGTTCAAAACAGATAACCTGGGATCAGATCCTGGGATATAGGGCAGTGTAGATAACAATACTAATAATAAAACTTTATTTGTATACCGCCCTATCTCCCCGAAGGGACTCAGGGGAGTTTCAAACATATTAAGGAAAACTTTCAATTGCCATGAAGAAAATCATATAAACAAATTAAAATAAAAGCATCACAAGACAACAAAAATCCTACTAGAACACAAGAAAAAAATAAACCAATTGCAATTATAACTCCATCAGACAAGGTTCAATAAAACCAATGGCTAGGACTACAAAATGGGCATGGTCAACTAAAAAAGGGCTGGGCAAGGGATAGTGCAAACAGTGTTTCATACGGCAGGGAAAGTGGGCAAAGTGCAGAACAGAGTACTAACTGATGACCTAGACACTGGGACTGTGGATTAGTCATTCTCAAAAACCTGCTAGAACATCCAGGTTTTCAGGTCCCTACAGAAGGAGGACAGTGTGGGGGCTTGCCTAATCTCCCTGGGGAGGGTGTCCCAAAGTCAGGGGGACACCACCGAGAAGCCTCTCTCCCTTGTCCCCAACCAACTATGCTTGTGATAGAAGCAGAAAAGTGAGGAGGGTCTTCGAGCCCATGCCAGATCATAGGGGGAGATGCGATCACAAATATAAGTAGGGCCCAAACCATTTAGAGCTTTGTAGGTCATAACCTATGCCTTAAACTGGAACTGTAAACTTATTGGCAGTCAGTGAAGGTGCTTTAATAAGAGCATTGTGTGCTCCCTATACTTAGCTCCAGTTAGAAGCCTGGCCGCCAATCTTTATACCAACTGCAATTTCTGGGTTGTCTTCAAAGGCAGCCCCACATAAAGTGCATTGCAGTAATCCAATCTGGAAGTAACCAATGCATGGACCACTGTGGCCAAGTCCAGCTTCTCAAGGTATGGTCACAGAACGAGCCTAAAACTCTATACTACCTAAAGCTACCAAATCAGGCAACCTGCTGCATGCTGATGGTGACAACTAGTGTTGCCAGTTCTCATGGCCTGTCCCAATATTTCATTCTCTAAATGGATGTGTGGACTCACATAATCCAGTTCAAAGCAGATATTGTGGGTTATTCTGCCTTGATATTCTGGGTTATATGGCTGTGTGCAAGGGCCCTAAGTGGGGATTTACTGGGAGCAGGTTTTAAAAGTATTTGGGTTTTCTTGGGAGGAAGGGGCTGCTAATTTTGGAGTAGGGGAAGTTGGGCAAGGATATATCACCAGGAGAAGCTAAAAAGTTGGCTGAAGTATTCATATCTTCCAAATCACAGCTTTCCAAACATTTCACGCATCATTTACACATGCATCATTTTGTGACATAGTAGCTCAGTGTTATTAGCAAATCAGAGATTAACCAACCCCTTATGAGAGAAAAATACACAGAACTTGTAATAATGAAATGTATGGAAGGACAACATATGGTAGTTATTTATTTATTTATTTATGATATTTATAGCCTGCCTTTCTCAGCCATATGGCGACTCAAGGTGGGCTACAGGTTGGCACAATTCGATGTCAGGCATTCAAAGTGCCATTCAAAACAATCAACATTACAATATAAAACTTAAATAAAAACCGTTAAAGCATATAATCATCGGTGTCATCTTGTTAAAAACGTTATCCAGTAACATCGTCTGGCCATTCCACGTTCATCATTCATAGTTCCATGTTATCTATTCCGCTGCATTCTCAAAAGCTTGCTCAAAGAGCCAGGTCTTTACTTTTTTTCAAAAAGTCAGGAGGGAGGGGGCCACCACTGAGAAGACCTTGTCCTTCGTCTCTGCCAATCGCACTTGTGAGGCAGGTGGGATCGAGAGCAGAGACTCCCCAGACGATCTTAAGCTCCTAGATGGTTCATAGGAGGAGATACGTTTGGACAGGTAAGCTGGGTCGGAATCATTTAGGTATGGTATCTCATGAAAGCCTTTAAAAATACACATGGTTTGTAAGATATTAGCATACCTTCCCAAGCTGTTTGTCATTTACGAGTAGCAATATGTAAATACGTGCAAAAAAATTAGCTATTTGGTCTGCTCCTTTGAGGTATTGGTGACATCATAGAATCCTTCTTAGAAAGATCAGAAGCCTCTTTATGACCTCATAGAATTTCTCCATGCCTGACTGGCTGATGATGTTGTCCATATGAAAGCACAATTGGCCACCATACAGTAGGGATGATTCTTCCAGGCTATTACTCCTACGTTCTTCTCTTGGGAATGGTCTTGTTTTCTGTCTTCCTGTCAGTTGGCTTTGATTTTGATTGGTCAGCACAGGAAGCAGAGCAATCACTGAGGAGAGAGGCATCTAAAAGTCTTTATTGTTCAGTTTGTCAAGTATGCCGGCGTATTTTTGGCTTAGACAATATCCGGAGGTACCTAAAGAAGTTGTATGTTAGTAGTGCAGTGCTACTCGTTGGTTTATCCATACTCTACATTTCACTGAAACTCATGAAAAAGGTTATGGTAAGTTTTAAATGTATGAATTATACAATGAAGGGTGTGCATTAAAGTAATTTGCTTATTTCTAGTGAAAAGGTATTTACATGGTTCCCTAAGCCTGCAAGAAGAACCTTACAAAAAGGTTGCAGCACTTTTTACAGGTCTCCTCTTTGTATTTAGTGGCAGACTGACACTTTGAGAAAATGTAACTTTAGTCTGTGCTTTCTGTGCTTGCTATCTACACATCAAGCATCTGTTAAGAGACACAAAAGTAGAGAGAGTAAAACAAAGTGGCCATTTTGATAAACATCTATTTATTTTTTCCTTAAGTAGATACAATTATCTTGTTTTGTCATTTTTCTCAGCTCAGTCATGACATGACCGAGACACCAGCCACTTCAAAAGTGAAAAACAAATTGACCCAGAGAAATATAAAAGTGCATGGATTGTTGGTGAAAAACACCTACATGAATAAATACATGATATATGTCATGCATCATGAGAGGAAAAAACCGAAATCTAAATTAAGAACAAGAAGAAAGATCTATGAAACTGAAAGTGACGCTTCCCTCCCAGTGTGCTGCTGCCACGATTCCGGTCAAGACAGTGCATGAACCTCAAGAGTGGAAAGCCTCCCTCTTCCCATGCGCCAACCATCCTTCATGTTACAAGCAGTCTGTAAATGACAACGTAAATGACAAGTCAAGCCTCAACGTGGAGATCAACACATGTTGGGATGAATATTAAAGATTGTACTTGGTAAACAATGCTGTGGTTTTTCATATGATCCTGTTATCCTAGTCCACATTACTCATACTAAACTGTGATTGAAGTAAATATAGTAGACTCTCAATTAACCAGAATCCAAGCAACCGGAATGCTCAAGCAACCAGCAAAAAATGAAGAAATTGTACTTTACTGGCAAAGCAATTTGTTCAATGTTTACAAAACTCAGTTGGTGCTAGACTTTTGATATGTTGATATGTTTTAATCATTTGAAAGGCTAGTTTAATTGATATGTATTTGTTTTTACTGTTTTATAATATTTACTGATATTGTTATTATCTGAATCTGGCATTGAATTATTATCATAGTTTGTAAGCTGCCCTGAGACCTCCTTCCAGGATGAGAAGGGTGGGGTCAGGTATGTAGCCGGGGGGGGGGGGGGGTTGAGGGGCTTCAGCCCCCCCCCCCCGAAATTCTCATGGTGGTTCGCGAAAAAGGCCTTACTGGTGCATTATTTAAACTGTTATGTTTATTCATATCATGATGTGATCACCATACTCAATATATCCCATATGCATGGGGGTATTGGGGTAATGATACAAAAGGTTTGCTAGGCTAGACCCTCTTTCACTCAGACTCAGCCCCCCCCCCCAAAACTCAGCCCCCCGAAACCCCCCTGAAAAAAAATTCAGCCCCCCCCCCCCGAAACAAAATCCTGGCTACGGGCCTGGGCGGGGTATAAGTACAATAAATAAATAAATCAATTTTTATAATACATAAAAATAGCAGCACCATATTACCTCAAGTTAAGATCACAGAACACATATAGGACAAATAATACAATGCCAATTATACAATGACAAGATAGACAACAGATAGAGGTATATACAGTAGAGTCCCACTTATCCAATAGGCTGGCAGAATGTTGGATAAGCAAAAATGTTGGATAATAAGGAGGGATTAAGGAAGAACCTATTAAACGTCAAATTATGTCATGATTTTACAAATTAAGCACCAAAACATCATGTTTTACAACAACTCGACAGAAAAAGCCGTTCAATACATGGTAACGTTATATAGTAATTACTGTATTAACGAATTTAGTACCAAAACATCACAATGTATTGAAACAGCTGTGGATTTGGGCAGGAGGCAGATTATATTGGAATCTTTCTAACTAGATTCCAGAAGCGGGATATACAATACTACTAACAATAATGCCAATAATTTGCCTAGTTTCCTCCTCCACTCCCAGTCAACGAGTCACTATGGTCTCATTCTCTGCATCCTTTCGGTTAGAAGTAGTTTATTTATGTGCATTCAACTCACCGATCAACTTATGGTGACCCCTTGCATTTCCGAGGCTTTTCCTTGGTAAGGAATATTTAAAGGTGGCAAGCCTTGAAATGTAACCTACGGCTTCTGGTATTTGTTGGGGATCTCCCACCCAAGCAAGTAGGCTAGATTAAATGTTCCTTATTCCATCTATTCTTCACTTCACTTCACTTCACTTCACTTCACTTCTTCTTCTCTTCTTCTTCTTCTTCTTCTTCTTCACTTCTTGTTGTTGTTGTTGTTGTTGTTGTTGCTTTAGCCCATCTTTTTCTCAGTAGGGACTCAAAGCCCATGACAACAAATGTCACACAATATAAATTAAAACAATGCAATTGTACAGAAATATTAAAATACCTTTGAAAATGACAGCCAATTGCATCCCCTGAAAACTGCATTTACAAATGAACTACAATTATATACTTTTTAATCTAATGTCATCTGTTTGCAAACTGCATATACTCTTTTATGTACTTTTACTTATTTCAGTATGGAATGGGAACTAAAGAAATGAAAGCTTGTCTCCCATCGCACTTGGGATGGCGGGCTGTTCTTCTGTTTCCACCATCTGCTTCTCTGGCCCTGGAACTCAACAAAAAAGCCTGTTTTGTATCAGGTTTCCTATGAGGCGGGTGAGGTGGTAGTCCTTTGTGATATTATACATTTTTCTCAGGAGGACGGTGGTTTACAATATCATAAGCTGCTGACAGGTCTATGAAGACAGCTCCTGTGATCCGCTGCCGTTCAAAACCATCTTCTATGTGCTGAGTCAGGTTCAGCAATTGCGATGTGCAGCTTTTGCCTTTCCCGAAGCCAGTTTGCTGTGGAATCAGACATGTGCAGCTTTTGCCTTTCCTGAAGCCAGCTTGCTGTGGAATCAGACATGGGTCTATTTTTTCCATAATTCTATGCAAAATAAGTCTCTCCAGAACTTTGTAAAGATGGCATAACAAGGAGATTGGTCTATATCTTTTTGGATCATTACGGTCTTTGCCTGGCTTCAAGATGGCTATGACTCTTGCTTTCCTCCAGATTTTAGGGATCTGACAGGATGCAGTGCAGTTGTTCATCAGCTCCAGCAGCCAGCACCTTGCTTTTGGACCAAAGTTCTTGATTTGTTCCATCCGTAGATCATCCAGGCCAGCTGCTTTGCCATTTCTACATTTATTTGAGAGCCATGTCCAATTCAGTAGATGTAAAAGGTTCATAGAGGTTGTTGTTCTCAACATCTGGTCATCTGGCTATTAGTTTCTTTCCTACTTTGGTGGCAAGGTTGGGTTTCCCATTCTTCAAGAGTTGGTGTGCTATCTGATCTGCCTTTATGTTGGCATGGGTATTAGTTTGTGAGGGGTCATTGCTCAACTATCTTAGCAGCCTCCACGCCTTCTCGCTGCTCCTACCCATGTCGACCTCTGTGATCAGCTTGATCTACTGTTCTTTCTTGGCTTCAGAGATGGAGGACACAATGCTCTGTGCTGTCTGAAGGGTAAATGGGTCTTCATTGTGGAGCCTGTAATAGTTTTCCAACAAGGCAGCTGTTTCAGGAGTAATGCCCTGAAGGTAGTGGGTTCTGCAGCCTCTCGGTATAGAGGCCCGTGAGCAGGTTTTCACTATTTCAATAAAGTGCTTGTATTCCTCAGGGATTGGCGTGACCGATATAATCATGTCATGTAACATGTCTGAGAATTTAGTCCAATCTGCCTTTCTGAAGTTGAATCTTCGTTTAAATCGAACTTCCTGAGGCCTTATGTTGGGAACAGTTGGCATACTATTGGTCAGTGCTGTGTGTTTGGTATTGGTGGTCCCACTGATTTAGTGCATTGCTGTACAATGCTGTCGCTCACAAATAAGAGGTCTGGGTTATATCCTCGGTGCCATCTCCCGCTGTTGTAGGATGGTGGGAGCTTACTATCATGAATGAGTGATAGTTTGTGCAGTTCAGACCAGGAGAGGACAGCATCTCCATTTTTATCCTCTTGAGCATAGCCCCATACATGGCTGTGGCTGTTAAAGTCACCAATTACTACTGCCCTTTGGTGCCTATCAAAGTTCTCGGGGGAGGAGAAACAAAACTCTTCATTTGGGGGCTTGTACACAGAGGTGATTGTGATGTTATTAAGCTCTACTGTTATAACCTCTATATTGTTTTCTTCAGTGTTGTGGGTACTGCTGACTTGGAGGCCTGGTTTGACAAAGACAGCGCTTCCATACTGCGCATGTGGTCTTTCTGCTACTAAGATCATTCCTGGAACTTTTGGTTGTTTCTGTTGTTCATCCCTGTGTGTTTCTTAGTGTCACGTTGCCAGGGCTCTACCTTATTTAGGTAGAGATGAATCCCAGTTTTATCAAATAGTTTAATTAAAACAGCACTTACTTGCTGGCTGTTTTAATAGACCAAAACATAAAACATAAAGATAGCACCCAGCCACAGAATAAACAAAAACTGATAGCAAAAACAACTGTGTAGTCAAAAGGGTCCAGTCCAGTGGTCAAATGCTGAGAGTTCAATAAGCAATGTCCAGGGATCAAGAGTCTATACCATAGTTAAAAGCCAGTCCAAAGGTTCAAGGTTCCAGGATTCCAAGATTACAGGACACAGTTCAGGATACCGAAAAATCCAACAGACCTGGGGAAAAAACCAGCAGCATCCACCACTAAAATACAACAGATACTTTTCCCCCAAAGATCAGTCTCAAGGTTAGCTCCTTAAATCCAGTAACACCCAGCTGCAACCCATCTTCTGCACACCTCCATCCCTAATTGCTTTCACCCATGAATTCCCATTTACAGATTACCAAACCCTCTAGAACTAATACTCACATTAACCTTTCCATCACCAACCACCATCAACTGCAGAACATATGACACTTAGACACGCAGCACATCGCATTTCTTATCTTGGCACAGTTCATAGAGCAGTTGTTCTTTGGCAGCTGAAATGCCTTCAATGTTTATTGAGATTATCATCATGGTGGGTCCTAAAAAGATCAGTTGGTTGTTTTGCTTGCTTGTTTGCATGCTGCAGGTCGCTTCTGGTCACTTCTGGAGTGAGAGAATCAGCCGTCTACGAAGACGTTGCCCAGGGGACGCCCGAGTGTCTTGCAATCCTGCGAGGAGGCTTCTCTCATGCCCCCCTAGGAGTCAGCTGCATTAAGATCACTACTGACCCAAAGGTCATGAGTTCGAAGCCAGCCCGGGTCAGAGTGAGCTCCTGACCAAAATTGTGTAGCTTGTTGCCAACCTTTGTAGCCCAAAAGACAGTTGCATCTGTCAAGTAGGAAATTTAGGTACCACTTATGTGGGGAGGCTAATTTAACTGATTTATGAGGCCATAAAAAATCTCCAGGAAGTATGCAAAGAATGAGGAAAGTACTTCAACAGGGTCACAAACGGATGGTGAAGCAACAGCTCCCCTGGTGGCCAGAAGCTGGAATGTTAAATAGCCTCTGAGTGTCTGTCTATATATGTTATGTGTCTATGGCATTGAATGTTTGCCATGTATATGTATATTATAAACCACCTTGAATCCCCTGCGGGGTGAGAAGGGTGGAATATAAATACTGTAAATAAATAAAAATGGGATGAGGGAGGTTGAGAGTTTTGGTGCTGCTGCTGCTGTTGGGGATGGGTGGACTGAAAGGGATTTGAACCACAAAAGAAATGAGGCTTGGAGAAGGGAAAAGGCAGAAGGGAAAAGGAAGGGAAGTTTTTGGTAGAGGGAGGGAGAGAGAGAGAAGAGAAAGAAAGAAAAAGGAAAAATTTGTTTGGCAGGGAGGGAGAGGGATAAATTAATAAAGTGATTTGAAACTACTTTTTAGTCACTAAAGCTAGCAATAGCTATTTTTATTGGGGTGTCTCCCTTGTTTCTGGGTTGTGATTTTTGGGACAGCTACATTTCTCAACACTGTAGCACCTGAGATGCATAATTGGTGGCCATCCCACGCCAGGGAAGTCACCAAAAGCTAATTTGGGTGCTTTCACTCTCTCTTTGAGGAAGTGGTTGATATTGGTTTCTTATTTTGGTTAATATGAGATAAATTCAAGTTTTAAAATAAAAAAGGTTCTTTCAAGACTGTAAAAATTTACCAAAAATTGGTAGATGTAAGAATGTGTCTGAAATTTTGGGGGTGTGATCCCCTACAACCTTATGCAATTTCCTTGAAGGAGGTAGATCTTTTATTTTAAAAAAATAATTCTGCAATTCTGTAAAATCGATCATCTAAACATGTTGAAATTTTGCATGCTAACAGAGGAGGATGCGTTCTAGCACTATATCAAGTTTCATCAGGATTGAACTAAAAATGGAGGGAAGAGCCCCTGAATTTTCCTCAGTGCCAGTGCTGTTTTTCGCTTATTGCGCAATAGCGTCCGCCATGATTGAATCAATTTGGAAGTTTTGGAAGTTTTGGAAGTTTAGGAAAGTTCTGATTTTTTTTCTTAAAAATTTAAAAGTGAATTTAGAATCGAACCACCAGCACCCCCTACTTTTGAACACAGTTTAGAACCATTTTTTTGGGGGGGAGGGGGAGGGGAATCAACTAAGCCTAGTAAAAATGTGTTTTTAGAAGAAAGTAGTTATTCCTGGGTTTTAGGTATATTTCCACACTTTAACCTTGGTCTGGTGGCTCCTTTGAAGTATAAATGACATCATAGACTATATCTTTTAAAGACCCCTTTATGATCTCATAGAATTTCTCCATGCCTGATTGGCTGGTGCACCTGTATTAAAGGCTCCCTGTCCTAATTATTTCTGGGGGAGAAATTATTTCTGGGGCAGCAGCATGAGCCTTCCAGGCCCTTACTATGTTCTTCTCTTGGGAGCCATCTTCTTCTCTTCAGTCTTTTTGCAGAATGCTTTCAGTGGTGAGAAACCAGCCTGGGCAAATGTTGCTTTCGATACACCAGAACAGGAAGCAGAGCAACTTTTGAGGAGAGCATCATCTAACAGTCTTTATGGGTCAGCGTGTCAAATATGCCATAGTATTTTTGGCCTAGAGAAGTTGTATGCTGTTGGTACAGTGCTACTCGTTACAATTATTGGTTTGTTTATAATCTACCTTTTACTGAGACACATTAAAAACAGCAAGGTAAGATTTCTATGTATGAATTATATATTGAAGGGGATGATCTACGCATTTGTGATTAGAGCTTCCTACATATTTTATTATGTTTTTGCATTGTTACAGATTCCAAGGAATTGGTGAAAATATTAGTTTGACATGATTTTAACTCTCATGGGCCAATGCTATGGAATCCCGGTTGTTGTAGTATGGTGAGACATCAGAACTCTCCCAGGATCTGCAACTCCCAGGATCCCATAGCATTGAACCGTAGCAGGTAATGTTGTATCAAACAGCAGTAATTCGACAGTGTAGATGGAACCTCAGAGAATGGAGACATAAGAAACCCAAACTTTGGAATGAAGCTGGGGGAAGGAGTTGGGAAAGGGATGATCTATAGGCCGTGAAGAAGACTTCAAAGTAAAGTCTACAACTAGTAAAAACAAAGTGGCAATGCTGACAAACCACTATGTATATTTTTCCCATTATTATGTTTGATGACAATAATCTTGTTTTGTCAGTTTTCTCAGCACAGTCAGGACATGATCGAGATAGTACCTGCTTCAGGACTGGATAACGAATCGACCCAGAACAATCAAGAAATGCTTGAACAGTTGGTGAAAAACACCCACAAGATCAACAAATACATGAAGTTGTATGTTATAGGACATTACAAGAAAGAAATGAAATCTAAATTAATCCCAAGAAGAAAGTACTATGAAACGGAGAGTGAACGTTTCCTCCCAATGTGTTCCTGCCATGATTCCTGTCAAGACAGTGCATGAGCCTCAAGCCCAGAAAGCTTCCCTCTTCACATGTTCCAACATCCTTCGTGTTACTAGCAGTTCTATAAATGACACCAAAAGTGACAAAAGCCTCAACATGCATTGAGATGAAAATTAAAGATTGTGCTTGGTAGCCTACAGCTTCCAGTCTTCATTGATAGTCTTCCATCCAAGCAAGTAGACTAGGTTATGTTTCTGGTCCCATCTCCCTATACAGATGAGAAGGAATGATCTAGTCATTCCAACTTGAAATGGGAAGAGCTCCTTCATGGTTTCTATCATAGTCTCCAAAAAAGGAAATGTGCTCTGTGTGTATATAATGCTTTATGAGATCTCAGGTGCCATCCCATGTTTTGGTCTCTAAATCTCAAAGATGGAAGAAGGAGGAGGAGAAGTTGGGACCTTTTAAAGCAGCTGAAATAGTGGGCTAATAAATTATTAATCAGGACTGTCTCTGCCAAATCAGGACAATTGGAAGTATGAAATAATTGGGTGGAAGACATGGAGGTGGGCCTTCTTGGCTGTGGCCACTCACTTTTGGAATGGCAGCAGCATTTGTTATGGCTCTTTATTAAAGCATTTGGTGCCTAATTGGCTTAATCTCTTTCATCTCTTTTACCAGGTTAGTTCCTTCAACTCGATCAAAATGATTAACATGTCATCTTGTCTTGATGATTGATTGATTGATTGATTGATAGGCATTTGGAATTGTTTGAATTCCTTATACTGTCTTCTTGGTTGGCCACCCATGAGCTCTTATGAAATAAGGGCAGGATAAAAATATTTAAGTACATACTTACATGGCTCTTTTTCAGACCATCACTTTCAGGCAAATCTCTTTTTTTCTGGATTACTATAGAAGAAGAACCTGTTCTCCACCATGAAGTGGCATTGCGGGCCCTGAGCTATATTTCATGAGTCCTATTTTTGTGCTGCTCTTAAAAAGTATACACAGATCTATTCAACGCACTTAATAAGGAATGAGTTGATGGATCCATGCTCCATCTTTGCCAAAGTAAGGAGTCTAAACAAATTCAGTCCCATCTTCACCCCCAGTTTCTTAGAAGAAACAAAAACAGTGTTCCCAAGTTCATCTTAAACATTTGATGCTTCCTCGGCCCCTTATAATGAAGCAAGAACCTGCCTTCATTCTGTGGTTTACTTCTCCATTCCCATACTGGTCAGGATTTGACAGTAATTTTACTCAGATTGTACAAGGGGAATAAGATGAAATAATAGTTCAAGACTAACAAAGGAAGGAAAAGCTTAAAACCCATCTGCTTTCAATCCTCAAAATACTTTTTAACATATGCCTAGATGCTAAAGTGTTCAGAGCATGAATATCAAAAGTACATATTCATTAGTAAGACAGTCATGTCACCAGCAGACATATATTTAGGGAGGGATTCCAATGGGATACATCTCCACTGCCTGATCCTGTTGTTGCAGGAACTGGGTGGCAGTGGAATACCTCTCTGGATGACTTCTATGGGGCATTCTGGGAGTTCTAGTCTAAAGCAACTTTTCATTCTTTGCGTTTTGGTTAGTTCATGGTGCTAAGCAAAGTCCTCAGATATTCTGCTATATAGAGGCAGATTAGAGGCAAGAACGGGACTTTTGAATGCTTCATTGGGGACTTGGGTCCCCTCCATACAGTTGAATAAAATCCCACATTATCTGCTTTGAACTGGGATATATGGCATTGTGGACTCAGATAATCCAGTTCAAAGCAGATATTGTAAGTTATTCTGCTTTGATATTCCGGGTTATATGGCTGTGTGCAAGTAGGGTTGGATAGGTTCGTTCGGAAGAGCCTGTAACTGGCAAAAAACTTCCAACTCTTGACTTTCGAAGCAGTTTTGAACCATGCAGGAAAGGTGGGAAGGGCAAATCCGAATTTGAACCACTAATCATTTTTCCGGAAATATTCCATAATGTTCGGATGTCTCCCAAGGTTATTTTAATTTTCAGAACCATTAAGCAACTTTGGTAAAGCCTAAAATGTTTTAAAATCTCATGCTTTCCTTCCCCGGCAATGCAAGGGGGGGGGGATGAGGTGGCTGTGGCTAAGCACAGCTATTGTAGTTTGTGATGGCCAGGCCCCCAATGATAGAGATTGCAAAAGACTCTGCTGATAAACTTCATTTCCCACACTGCATTGCTGCTCATTAGCCAAAATGGCTGAAGGACCCCTATAGCTGTCTGTAGCAATCTTCGTCTAAATATACAATAAACTGATTGAATCTACAAAGGTCTCTAAAGAAGGCAGCAAAGCAATAAGCAACTTTTGCAAAGCCAAGAGAATATAAACTGCTTAAAAAACGAATCATTTCACTTTGGCCTGATTGCTATGAACAAGGCACAAGGGAAGCCAGCCACAGCCAACCACTGCCAGCCCTTTACGTCAGTAAGTAATGATAAAAGAAAATGATTGATTGCATCCACAAAAAGGAATAAATGGATTGGTGTCTTGAGGGTCCCCTCCAACTCAGTAGAAGAAGCAAATTGATGTCAGGAGAGTTTGGATGGTGCCTTTCTGCCCAGAAAAAGTGTGTCAGTCTAGATGTTCCTTGATGGAGTCTCTACTATTATTTCTGTTCTCCACCAATTTAACACAGTTTATGCCACACAAACAAGGTTTCTGGAGTAGAACAACTACTTTCAAAGTAAAGACCACCCAATGAAACAGGAAATAACACTTTCAAACCAGGAACACAGATTTTCTTATTATTAAAGAAATGTTTTTATAAAAACTTTGAAAATTTGCCAAAAATCCATGGATAATTAAAAGGTTATGAAATTTGGTGAGCTAACAGTGGTCCATGTGTTCTACCACTGGGTCAAGTTTCATCAGGATTGGTCTAAAAATGAAGGAGGGAGAATCCCCTGGAATTTTCCCAGTGCCAGTGCTGTTTTTTTTTCCTACTGTGCATGCATGTCTGCCATTAACGAATCAATTTGGAAGTTTCTGAAAGTTTTGAATTTTTGGGAAAAAAATTGGAAGTGACTTTAGAATCAAACCCCAGCACCCCCTACATCTGAAATGAGTTTTGAACCATTTTTTAAATCAACGAAGCCTATGTGCAAGGGTCCTAAGTGGGCATTTACTGGGAGGAGGTTTAAAAATATCTGGGTTTTCTTGGGAGGAAGGGGCTGTTAATTTTGGAGTAGGGGGAGTTGGGCAGGGAGAGATCACCAGAAGCAGATTGAAAAAACTGGCTGAAGTATCTAAATCACAGCTTTCCAAACATTTCATGCATCGGTTTAGACATGTATGAGATAAATCAACCTCTTATGGTATCTCATGAAAGCCTTTTAAAAATACATGATTTATAAGACATGATCATACTTTGCCAAATTGCCTGTCATTTATGAGAAGCAATATGCAAATATATGCAAGACTTTTAGCTATCTCTATCTTAGGCTACTCCCTTGAGGTATTGGTGACATCATAGACTACTTCTTAGACAGATCAGAAGTTTTTTTTGTGACCTCACAGAATTTCTCCATGCCTGATTGACAGATGATGTTGCCCATACTAAAGCCTCCCTAGCACAATTACTTCTGGTTGACCACCATACAGTAGGGATGATTCTTCCAGGCTTCTCGTCCTATGTGCTTCTCCTTGTCTTGTCTTCTATGTTACTACAGAATGTTCTTAGTTTTAAAAAACCAGCTTGGGCAACAATTGTCTTTGATTTACCAGCAGAGGAAGGAGAGCAACTGTTGAAGGGAGAGCCATCTAGGTGCCTAGAGAAATGTTATGTTATTGGTGCAGTACTACTCGTGACAGTTATTGGTTTATCTATACTCTACATTTCACAGAAACGCACGAAAAATGTTAAGGTAAGTTTTTAATGTATTAATTATGCAATGAAGGGTATGGTCCACCCATTAGAGTAATTTGCATAGTAAAAACGTATTTACATTGTTCTCTAAGCCTGAAAGAAGAACTGTACAAAAAGGTTGCAGCACTTTTTACATGTATTTCATGGCAGACAGACACATTGAGGAAAAAGTCACTTTAGTTTGTGCTTTCTATGCTTACTATCTGCACATTAAGATTCTGTTAAGAGACACAATGAAAGGGAGAATGAAACAAAATGGCCATTTTGATAAAACTCTATTTATTTATTTATTTTCCTTGAGTTGATACAATGCTCTTGTTTTGATGTTTTTCTCAGCCCAGTCAAACCATGACCGAGACATCAGCCACTTCAGAAGTGAAAATCCAATCGACCCAGAGTAATACAAAATTGCTTGAATTGTTGGTGAAAAACACTTATACGATGAATAAATACATGAAGTATGTCATACGCCATGAGAGGAAAGAACTGAAATCTAAATTAAGAACAAGTAGAAAGATCTATGAAATGGAGAGCGACGCTTCCCTCCCAGCGTGTTTCTGCCATGATTCTGGTCAAGAAAGTGCATGAACCTCAAGAGTGGAAAGCCTCCCTCTTCCCATGCGCCAACCATCCTTCATGTTACAAGCAGTCTAAAATTGACAACGTAAATGACAAGTCAAACCTCAACGTGGAGATCAACACATGTTGTCATGAATATTAAAGACTGTACTTGGTAAACAATGCTGTGGTTTTTCATATGATCCTGTTATCCTAGTCCACATCACTCATACTAAACTGTGATTGATTGAAATAAATATAGTAGACTCTCAGTTAACCAGAATCCAAGCAACTGGAATACTCAATCAACCAGCAAAAAATGAAGAAATAATACATTTCTCACAACCTCACAACCTCTGAGGATGCTTGCCATAGATGCAGGCGAAATGTCAGGAGAAATGCCTCTAGAACATGGCTCTATAGCCCGAAAAAACCCACAAGAACCTAATAATACATTTATTTAAAGCTGTTTTTATAATAGAGAAAAATAGTAACACTGTTATAACAGTACCTTAATTTAAATTTGCCTTTATTTGCTTTTAATTGCTGCATTCCAACATTAATAACAAATCAATACACAATCAATGGTATGGTATAGAATAGGGTATAATATTAGGGCTATTTTTTAATAGTAAACCTCAAGCAACCAGAAACTACATTTATTTAGTATTTACCAATCCTCATGGGTGCCAGTTAATTTAATCTATTGGAGGACTTCCTTTATGTATTTAATAATAGATCTTTTATGTATTTATTTACAGTATTTATCTTCTGCCCTTATCACCCCAAAGGGGACTCAGGGTGGATCACAAAACACGTATACAGCAAATATTCAATGGCAGTTATACAATGACAAGACAAACAGATATGTGTGTGTGTGTGTGTGTGTGTGTGTGTTTTCCCATCTTTCAGCATCTTTGGAGGCTGTGCTCAGTTCCCACCACAGGGGGTGCTGTTGCTTCATCTCTTGCCAAGGAGCTTTTCTTTGTTCGTAAACTGCCTTCTTTTTCTGATTGAAATGTCTTGTATTAGCTGTACATCAATCCTTCTAACTAGATTCCAGAAGCGGGATACACAATACTACTAATAGGAATGCTAATAATTTAACTTGCTTCCTTTCCCTCTCTCAGTCACTGAGTCACTATGGTCTCATTCTCTGCATTCTTTTGGCTAGAAGTAGGCTTTTCCTAGGCAAGGAGTATTTTGAGGTGGCAAGCCTTGAAATGTAACCTACGACTTCTGGTATTTGTTGGGGATCTTCCACCCAAGCAAGTAGGGTAGATTAAATGTTCCTTATTCCATCTCCTTATGGGTGTGAGGAGAAATAATCTATTCACTTCACCCTGATCTGAGAACAGCCCCTTTATGGGTTGTTGTAGGTTTTTTCGGGCTATATGGCCATGTTCTAGAGGCATTTCTCCTGACGTTTCGCCTGCATCTATGGCAAGCATCCTCAGAGGTAGGTACAACAACCCAGTGATTCCAGCCATGAAAGTCTTCGACAGCCCCTTTATGGTTTCTGTCATCATTTACTAAAAAGGAATATGTATGTGCATAATGTTTTATGACATCACTGGGTCTGTCCCACGTTTTGGTCTAGAAATATCAAGGATCTTCCTGTCCTGAAAACCCTAGTGTAAACTCATCTCTCAGGCTATGTGTATTTCATTGTTGTTGTTATTGTTATTATTATTTTAGCTCAGTAGGGACTCAAAGCCCATGACAACAAATGTGGCACAATATAAATTAAAACAATGCAATTATACTAAAATATTAAAATACAATTAAAATCACAGCCAATTGCATTCCTTCCAAAACTTTATTTACAAATGAACTACAATTATGTAATGTCATCTATTGACAAACTGCATATACTCCTTTTTGTTTAGTTCAGTATGGAATGGGAACTAAAGAAATGAAAGCTTGTCTCCCATCTCACTTGACAAGTGTAACATGTGTTTTTAGAAGAAGGTTATAGCTATCTCTCCATGTTTAAACCTTGGTCTGGCTGCTCTCTTTTGGTATCAATGACATCATAGGTGTTTTTTTTTTAATAAAGACCCCTTTATGACCTTAAAGGATTTCTCCATGCTTGATTGGCTGATGCACCTATATTGAAAGCTTCCTATCTTATTTATTTCTGGGGGAGTTGTTGTTCCTGGGGCAGCAGCATGCTCCTTCCAGACTCTTCCTATGTGCTTCTCTTGGGAACCATCCTCCTCTCTTCAGTCTTCTTCTTTCGGGATGCTTTCAGTGGTGAGAAACCAGCCTACACAAATGTTGCTTTTGGTACAACAGAACAGGAAGCAGAGCAACTTTTGATGGGAGCATCATCTAACAGTCTTTATGGCTCAGCCTCTCAAATATGCCATAGTCTTTTTGGCTTAGTCTCTTCCAAAAGGGGCCAAGAGAAGTTGTGTGCTATTGGTACAGAGATACTCATTACAATTATTAGTTTGTTTATACTTCACCTTTTACTGCCACATATTAAAAACATCAAGGTAAGATTTGTATGTATGAATTATATATTGAAGGGGATGGTCTACACATTTGTGATTAGAGCTTCCTACATATTTTATTATGTTTTTGCATTGCCACAGATTCCAAGGAATTACTGAAAATATTAGTTTGACATGACTTTAACTCTCATGGCTCAATGCTATGGAATCCTGGATGTTGTAGTATGGTAAGAAATCAGAAATCCAAAGACTTGGATCCCATAGCATTGAGTCATGGCAGGTAATGTGGTATCAAACTGAAGTAATTCTACAATGTAGATGCAACCTCAGAGAATAAAGACACAAGAAACTGAAACTTTGGGATGAAGCTGGGGGCAGGAGTTGGGAAAGAGATAATCTATAGCAGCGGTTCTCAACTTGGGGGTTGCAACCCACAGAGGGGTCAATTAGCCATTTGAGAGGGGTCATGCTGCTGCCTCCTTTTACCCACCCCCTCCTCCCCAGAATGGCTGCCAGCTCCCTCTGCCAGTCAAACAGCCACCCAGCGGCCATGCCCACGCCTATCTTTCCTCCTCCACATCAGGTCTTCCTCCTCCCTCTGGGAGGCAGGGAGTCAGGAGGAGGTGCTTGGGGGCAGAGGTGTGTGTGGGAGAAGGTTCTCACATGTTTTTTGGAGTTGACGATGCTCTTGCTCTTCTGCAGAGTAAGTAGCATGGGGCCCATGGTGAAGGCTGCTTCTTTCTCTAAGGGCCCCACCTCCTTGGCCTCACACTTCTGTGGTGCCTCTGTCACTTAACTCCCACTGCCTGCCGAGCAGAGGTATGAACCAGACAAGAGCCTCCCTGCTGTGCCCGGGCCCTACAGCAGTGCCTCTGTCGCCTGGCTCTTGCCACCTGTTGGGCTAGTGAAGGCATGAACCTCTCGGCCAGATCTGGGCCTGGGCCTTGCTGTGAGGCCCCAGGCGCCTGGCTCTCACCACCTGCCAGGTAGCGTGCTAAGTTTGGTTCAACTGCATTGTTGTTGGAGTTCAGAATGCACTTTGATGGCAGGTGAACTATCAATCCAACCAACTGCAGCTCCCAAATGTATGGGTCTATTTTCTCAAAACCTCTCCAGGATTTCCTCTTGGTCATGAGAGTTCCGTATGCCAAATTTGGTCCAATTGCATTGTTGTTGGAGTTCAGAATGCTCCTTGATGGTGGCAAACTATAAATCCAAGTAACTGCAACTCCCAAATATCAGGGTCTATTTTCCTCAAACCTCTCCAGTATTTTCTGTTAGTCATGGGAGTTGCCAAGTTTGGTTCAATTCCATTGTTGGTGGAGTTCAGAATACTTTTTGATTGCAGGTGAATTATAAACCCAAGCAACTACAACTCCCAAATGTCAAGGTCTATTTTACCTAAACTCCACCAGTGTTCAAATTTGGCCATATTATTTGTGCCAAGTTTGGCCCACATCGATAGTTGTTTGGGTTCACAGTGCTCTCTGGATGTAGGTGAACTACATCTCCCCTAAATCACTCTGAATTCCCCCCAAACCCTTCCTGTATTTTCTGTTGGTCATGGGGGTTTTGTGTGCCAAGTTCGGTCAAGTCTGTCAATTGTGGGTGTTTCAGTGGTTTGTGGATGTCAGAGGTGAATTGGTTGAGCATACTGTAAATCCCATGATCTCATGGTCCATACTCCCCCAAACATTGTTTTTGTGATTAATTATATTCAATTTGTAACAATGAAAATACATCCGGCATACCAAATATTTACATTTCAATTCATAACTAACAAAATTACAGTTATGAAGTAGTAACGAAAAAATAATTTTATGGTTGGGAGTCACCACAACATGACGAACTGTATTTAGGGTTCACGGCATTAAAAAGGTTGAGAACCACTGGTCGATAGGCTGTGAGCAAGATTCCAAAGTAAAGTCTACAACTAGTAAAAACAAAATGGCAATTTTGATAAACTTGCATGTATGTTTTTCCCCTTATGTTTGATAACAATGATCATGTTTTGTCAATTTTCTCAGCCCAGTCAGGACGTCACTGAGACAGTACCCGAACCGATCCAGAATAATCAAGAAATGCTTGAACAGTTGGTGAAAAACACTCACAAGATCTACAAATACATGAAGTTGTATGTTATAGGACATTACAGGAAAGAAATGAAATCTAAATTAAGAACAAGAAGAAATTACTATGAAATGGAGAGTGAACGTTTCCTCCCAGTGTGTTCCTGCCATGATTTATGTCAAGACAGTGCATGAACTTCAAGCCCAGGAAGCTTCCCTCTTCCCATGTTCAAACATCCTTCGTGTTACTAGCAGTTCTATAAATGACACCAAAAGTGACAAAAGCCTCAACATGCATTGAGATGAAAATTAAAGATGAAAATTAAAGATTGTGCTTGGTAGCCTACAGCTTCCGGTATTTGTTGGTGGATTTCCATCCAAGCAAGTAGACTAAGGTTATGTTTCTGGTCCCATCACCCTATGCAGATGAGAAGGAATAATCTAGTCATTCCAACTTGATCTGGGAACAGGCCTTCATGGTTTCTATTAAAAAAAGGAAAATGTGTCCTGTGTATATATATAATGCCTTATGACATCTCAGGCACCACCCCCTGTTTTGGTCTCTAAATCTGAAGGATGGAAAGAGGAGGAGGAGAATCTGGGACATTTTAAAGCAGCTGTTATAGTGGGCTAATAAATTATTAATCAGGCCTGTCTCTGCCAAATGAGGAAAGTAGGAAGTATGAAAAAATTGGGTAGAGGATGTGGAAGAGGGTCTTCTTGGCTGTGGCCACCCACCTTTAGAATGGCTTTCCCCTTGGAGCTGAATGGCAGCAGCATTTCATAGAATCATAGAATCATAGAATCCTAGAGTTGGAAGAGACCTCATGGACCATCCAGTCCAACCCCCTGCCAAGAAGCAGGAATTTTGCATTCAAATCACCCTTGACAGATGACCATCCAGCCTCTGTTTAAAAGCTTCCAAAGAAGGAGCCTCCACCACACTCCGGGGCAGAGAGTTCCACTGCTGAACGGCTCTCACAGTCAGGAAGTTCTTCCTCATGTTCAGATGGAATCTCCTTTCTTGTAGTTTGAAGCCATTTGTTGCTTTTGAGCCCCAGGTCAAGGCAAGGCTCTTTATTAAAGCATTTGGTGCCAAATTTGCTTTTAAACAGGCACATGGCATCATCTATTTTACCCAGTTAATTCTTTCAACTTGATTTATTTGATTAACATGTTATCTTGTCTTGATTATTGATTGATTGATTGGAATTTGGAATTGTTTGAATGCCATATATTGTCTTCTTGGTTGGCAATGATATAAGGGCAGGATATAAGGGCAGGAAAAAATATTTAAGTACATACGTACATGACTCTTTTTTCAGACCTTCACTTTCAGACAAATCTCTTTTTTTCTGGATTACTATAGAAGAAGAACCTGTTCTCCACCACGAGGTGGCATTGCGGGCCCTGAGCTATATTTCACAAATCCTACTTTTTGTGCTGCTGTTAGCAAACATACCGAGATCTATTAAATGCATTTAGTAAGGAATGAACTCCTGATGGATCTGTGCTCCATCTTTGCCAAAGTAAAAAGTCTAAACAGATTCAGTCCCACTTTCACCCCCAGTTTCTTAGAAGAAACAAAAGCTGTGGGCCCAAGTTTATATTGTTATTTATTTATTTTAGTCAAAATATTTATATTCTGGCCCTCTCACTCCGCAGGGGACTCAGAACATATATACGGCAAACATTCAATGCTGGACATAAAACTATAAATATACACAAACATTAAAAACACTTATATCTTCTTTAAAATCAGATGTTTAAAACCATATCAAAACACCCATTATTGTCTCCCAAAGGTTTGGTCCTACAGCCAGGTCTTTACCATCTTTCCAAAGGACAGGAGGGAGTGGGCTGACCTAATATCACCAGGAAGGGAGTCCCATAGCTGGGGTGCAATCACTGAGACAGCGTCGGGACCAAGAGCAGGGCCTCTCCAGAAGACCTTAGTCTTCGCGGTCGTTCGTAAAAGGAGATGCGTTCGGACAGGTAAACTGGGCTGGGGCTTTTTAGAGCTTTATAGGCCACAGCCAACACTTTGAATTGTGCCCAGTAGCAAACAGGCAGCCAGTGGAGTTGATGTAACATGGATGCATTTTAGACATCTGATGTTTACTTGACCCCTTATAATGAAATAAACAGCTGCCTTCATTCTGCCATTTACTTCCCCATTCCCATACAGGCAAGGATTGGATAGTAATATTGCTTGCCACAGATGCTATTGCTTGCCATAGATGCAGGCTATTGCTTACCATAGATGCAGCTGAAACGTCAGGAGAGAATGCCTCTAGACCATGGCCATATAGCCCAAAAAAACCTACAACAACCCAGTGATTCCGGTCATGAAAGCCTTTGACAATACATTGGATAGTAATTTTGCTCAGATTGTACAAGGGGAGTAAGACAAAATAATAGTTCAAGACTAACAAAGAAAAGAACAGCTTAAAACTCATCCGCTTTCAATCCTCAAAATACTTTTTCACATACAACAAATATAGTGAGTTCTTGGTATGTGCTGGGATTTGATTCCACACACCCCCTCCCTCCATAGATATAAAAATCTGTGGATGCTCAAGTCATATTATACAGGGTGGTCCACGAGAAGGCCTTACTGGTACATTATTTAAACTGTTATGTTTACTCATTACTTAGGCGATCCCTCGTTGGACGAGTAAGATGGTCTTCCATTATGGATTTCCTTGTGGGTCCGTATGTGGCTGTGGAGCCCTATTCTTGCTCTGCATCTTCTTCCGCAGTGAGGGCATTGGTTTCCAGGTGGAAGGCGGTCCCGGTCGGGGTTGGCTTGACGCGCCTTCCTCCTGGCACGTTTCTCTCTTTCGCCCTCCACTCGTGCCTCCTCAAATTCTGCAGCACTGCTGGTCACAGCTGACCTCCAGCTGGAGCGCTCAAGGGCCAGGGCTTCCCAGTTCTCAGTGTCTATGCCAGAGTTTTAAGGTTGGCTTTGAGCCCATCTTTAAATCTCTTTTCCTGTCCACCAACGTTCCGTTTTCCGTTCTTAAGTTCGGAGTAGAGCAACTGCTTTGGGAGACGGTGGCAGGCATCCGGACAACGTGGCCGGCCCAGCGGAGTTGATGTTGGAGGACCATCGCTTCAATGCTGGTGGTCTTTGCTTCTTCCAGCACACTGATGTTTGTCCGCTTGTCTTCCCAGGAGATTTGCAGGATTTTCCGGAGGCAGCGCTGATGGAAACGTTCCAGGAGCTGCATGTGACGTCTGTAGACAGTCCACGTCTCACAGGCATAGAGCAGGGTTGGGAGGACAATAGCTTTATAAACAAGCACCTTGGTCTCCCTACGGATGTCCCGGTCCTCAAACACTCTCTGCTTCATTCTGGAAAATGCTGCACTTGCAGAGCTCAGGCGGTGTTGTATTTCGGCGTCGATGTTGACTTTGGTGGAGAGGTGGCTGCCAAGGTAGCGGAAATGATCAACATTTTCTAATGTTACACCATTAAGCTGTATCACTGGCATTGGAGAGGGGTTGGCTGGTGCCTGCTGGAAAAGCACCTTGGTTTTTTCAATGTTCAATGACAGGCCGAGCTTCTCGTATGCTTCTGCGAAGGTGTTTAGAGTGGCTTGTAGATCTTCTTCTGAATGCGCACAGACGACATTGTCATCAGCATACTGGAGTTCTATAACAGATGTTGTTGTAACCTTGGTTTTGGCTTTCAGTCTGCTGAGGTTAAACAGCTTGCCATCTGTCCGATAGATGATTTCCACTCCGGTGGAAACTTCCCATCAACAAGGTGAAGTATCATAGCGATGAAGATGGAGAATAAAGTTGGGGCAATAACACATCCCTGTTTGACACCGCATTCCACCTTAAATGGGTCACTTTGGGAGCCATTGCTGTCCAAGACTGTTGCCATCATGTCATCATGGAGGAGCCGCAGGATGTTCACAAATTTGCTTGGGCACCCGATTTTGTGGAGGATGGTCCAGAGAGCGCTGCGATTCACTGTGTCGAATGCCTTTGCAAGGTCGATGAATGCCATGTACAGAGGTTGGCTTTGTTCCCTGCATTTTTCTTGGAGCTGTCGTGCAGTGAAGATCATGTCCACGGTTCCTCTGGAGGGGCGGAAGCCATTCTGAGATTCTGGGAGGGTGTCTTCTGAGAGGGGCAGAAGGCGGTTAGCAAGGATTCTTGCGAGGATTTTCCCAGCGGAGGTTAGAAGGGAGATACCTCGATAGTTTCCGCAGTCTGTTCTTTCCCCTTTTTTGAAGAGGGTGATGATGGTGGCATCCTTGAAGTCTGCTGGGATTTTCTCGGTCACCCACACTTTTTCTATGAGCTGGTGGAGTTGGTGTGTCAGCTCAGGTCCTCCCTCTTTAAAGATTTCAGCAGGGATCCCATCTGGTCCACTGGCTTTGTTATTCTTCTGTTGGCTGATGGCATTGCTGACTTCTTCCAAACTAGGCAGTGCTGCAAGCTCATCCCTGGTTTGTTGTTGTGGGATTTGTGAGAGGACCTCTTCGGCCACATTGGAGCTGCGGTTCAGGAGGCTTTGGTAGTGTTCTTTCCAACGTAGTGCAATTGAGTTTTGGTCCTTCAGGAGTTTGGTTCCATCTGATGAGCGTAGAGGCTGTATGCCATGGTTTCTTGGTCCGTAGATGACCTTTGTGGCTTTGAAAAATCCCTGAGCATTATGGGTATCTGCCAGGTGTTGGATTTCTTCAGCCTTCTTTGTCCACCAGATGTTCTTGAGTTCTCTTGTCCTTCTTTGGACCTCAGCTTTTGCACTGGCATAGATCTTTTTCTTAGCTGCACAGTTGATGTCTCTCTGCCATGCTTGGAAGGCTTTCCTTTTCTTGTCAATTAGCTGTTGGATCTCGATGTCATTTTCATCAAACCAGTCTTGATGTTTCTTGGCTTGGTATCCAATAGTTTCTTCGCAGGCTTGGATGATGGAGGTCTTCAGTTTGTTCCAATGTTCCTCAACATTTTCGGGGTGTACTGTGGGTAGATGGTCCTTGAGTGCTGTTTGGAGATGGGCTTGTCTGGAGGGCTTCTGAAGGGCTTGGGTGTTCATTTTGCGCCTTGTCTTCCTTCCTTGGAGTCTGCGCTTGGGAAGGATCTTGATAGCCATCGAGGATCGAATTAGCCTGTGGTCAGTCCAGCAGTCGTCAGCACCTGTCATGGCTCTTGTGAGGAGCACGTCACGGCGGTCTCTGGCACGTGTGATTACATAGTCTAAGAGGTGCCAATGCTTTGACCGGGGGTGCTTCCATGATGTCTTGAACTTGTTTTTCTGGCGGAAGAGCGTGTTGGTGATGACAAGGTTGTGCTCCGCACATTTGGTGAGAAGCAGGATGCCATTTGAGTTGCTGTTTCCAACCCCGTCTTTTCCTATGGTCCCTGGCCACAGGTCGAAGTCTCGGCCGACTCTTGCCGTGAAGTCCCCCAGGAGGATGATTTTGTCCTCCTTAGGTATCCCCGATAGGACGGTGTCCAGCTGACAGTAG